>OX246753.1:224126968-224838218 GCA_945910035.1 Brachypalpus laphriformis | reverse complement strand
GAAACCATCGTACAAAAAATAGAGCGTGACCGGCTCAGTTGGCATTGCCACGTTCAAAGAAGAGATCATTTGGCCTCAGTAACCGAGTGATCCAAAATCGGCAGACCTGTCGATATTTTCTGAGGTCAAATAGGCGAACCCCACAGGCGGATCAGTAGAAATGTGGTGAAGTGGGAGGGTTGTGATCCTTTATTTTCGGATCATATCTTACTTTCTTACGTACCTACTTACTTACTTACTTACTTACTTACTTACTTACTTACTTACTTACTTACTTACTTACTTACTTACTTACTTACTTACTTACTTACTTACTTACTTACTTACTTACTTACTTACTTACTTACTTACTTACTTACTTACTTACTTACTTACTTACTGACTTACTGACTTACCTACTTACTTACTTACTTACTGACTTACTGACTTACCTACTTACTTACTTACTTACTTATATACTTACTTACTTACTTAGTTACTTACTTACTTATTTACTCATTTACTTATCTACCTACTTACTTACTTACTTACTTACTTACTTACTTACTTACTTACTTACTTAGTTACTTACTTACTTACTTACTTACTTACTTACTTACTTACTTACTTACTTACTTACTTACTTACTTGCTTGCTTACTTACTTGCTTACTTACTTACTTACTTACCTATTTACTTACTTACTTACTTACTTACTTACTTACTTATATACTTACTTACTTACTTTCTTACTTACTTACTTACTTACTTACTTACTTACTAACTTACTTACTTACGTACCTAGGTGGCGCTACAGTTCGGGGTGAACCTGGGCCTCAACCAACAAGCCTCTCCATTTAGCTCGGTCTTTAGCTAATTGCCTCCAGTTGCGCACTCGAAGTTGGTCGATGTCCCCTTGTGCTTGCCACATACGGCGATGATTCCCTCTACTGCGTCGTCCCTCGGGGTTAGATTCGAAGACTCTGCGGACCGGAGCGTTGGTGTCCATTCGCTCTACATGTCCTAGTCATCTCAGACGCCCAATACGCAGTTTTTTGACTAGGTCGATGTCGCTGTACAGCTCGTATAGTTCGTGATTGAATCTTCTCCACCAAAACCCGTCAACGCAAACGGGACCGAAAATCAGGGTCTTATACAGAGTTTCCTTAGTTGTTCGAGGTAGGGCTTTACTGTTGAATTGCCTTATAAGCCCAAAGAAACAGCGATTGGCAAGAGTTATTCTTCCCTTGATTTCTGTGCTGATCTTGTTCTCGGAATTTATAGCAGAGCCAAGGTAGACAAAGTCCCTTACTACCTCGAAGTTATAGCTGCCCACTGCGACGTTCTGTCCAATTCGTCGGTGTTGGCTGTCGCTTCTTGCTGACAGCATATACTTGGTTTTGCCCTCGTTTATCGCTACATCCATTTTGGCCGCTTCCGCCTCAATGCTTGCAAACGCACCGGTGACAGCCCGCTGAGTTCTTCCGAAAATGTCTATATCGTCGGCGTGTGCAAGCAGTTGTACAGACTTGTAATAGATTGTGCCTCCGGTGTTGGCTTGTGAGTTCCGCACAATCCGTTCAAGTACAATATTATAGAAGTCACATGACAGCGCACCACCTTGTCTAAAACCTTTTTTGACATCACAGGTCTCGGTGAGGTCATTACCGATGTTGATGGAGCAGCGAGCGTTCTCCGTCGTCAGCCTGCATAGACGGACAAGTTTGGTAGGGATGTCAAAACAAGACATGGCTCTATAAAGCTCTTCTCTATAGATGCTGTCATAGGCGGCCTTGAAATCGATAAAGAGGTGGTGAGTATCGATCTGAAATTCTTGGGTTTTCCCAGGATCTGCCGAAGTGTGAAGATTTGATCGATGGTGGACTTTCCTGGCCTGAAACCGCACTGATAGGGTCCAATCAGGCTGTTGATAAAAGGTTTCAGGCGTTCACACAATATCGCAGAAAAGATCTTGTATGCGATGTTGAGGAGACTGATGCCTCTATAATTGGCGCAGTTGAGGGGGTCTCCTTTCTTGTGGATCGGGAAACGATGCTGAGGTTCCATTCATCAGGCATACACTCGTCTGGCCAAATCTTAGAGATGAGTTGGTGTATGCACTCTATCGATTCATCCCCAGCTGCCTTGAAAAGTTCGGCCGGTAAGCCGTCAGGTCCAGCAGCCTTGTTGGATTTTAGCTTGGATATTGCTATCCTCAATTCGTGTTGGTCAGGTGGACGGAAATTTTGACTATCATCGTCTATGTTGAATGGTTCATTCTGCCTGACAGCGGGATGTTGGTCTTCGTCGCCGTTATACAGTCTGCAGAAGTAGTTTTTCCATATTCTCAGCACCGACTGTGATTCTACTACGAGGTTTCCATTTTGATCTCTACAGGTTTCTGTAGTGGTATTGCTCCTCTGACACGTTCTTTTTACCTTTTGGTAAAACTTCCGTACATTGTTCCTAGAGTACAAACTCTCGATATTCTCAAACGCGCGCTTCTCATGCTCTTTCTTTTTCTTTTGGAGAAGCCGATGTTCATCCCGTCTCCTTTGCTCGTAGTGCTCACGAGCAGCTCTCGTCTTCCTTTGCAGCGCCGCTTTGTATGCCTCTTGTTTTGCTGCATGCACTCGCCGGCATTCTTCGTCAAACCAGGGGTTTCGCGGTGGTGGGCGAGCGAGACCCAGCACATCAGTCGTGGCATTTCTGATGGCAGCGTTGCCATGGTCTTCGGCACTTGATACTGCCGGCTTAGGGGTGATTGAGAGATTTCGGGATACGCGTTCAGCGAAGAGTCTGGCGGTCTCTTGCGATTGTAGCTTTTTGACGTTAAATTTTCTCACAGTGATTCTTCTTTGTTCCTCAGATTGGGATATCCACATTCTTATCTTGGCTACAACAAGGTAATGATCCGAGTCTATGTTGGCCGCTGGGAAGGTCCGGACATCCAGAATACTGGAGGCATGCCTTGCGTCGATCGCAATATGATCAATTTGGTTGATCGTGACATGATCATTGGACCGCCATGTCTGCTTATGAATATCGAGATGAGGAAACCATGTGCTTGCTATGGTGACATTTCGCTCCACAGCGAAATCAATTAGCCTTAGTCCGTTATCAGACGTGGTGTCGTGTAGGCTATGCTTACCGACTGCCCTACCAAAGACGTCCTCCTTTCCTATTTTGGCGTTAAAATCGCCCAATATGATTTTAACGTCGTATTTAGGACATTGCTCGTATGTATTGTCGAGGAGCTCGTAGAAACACTCTTTGGTGGCAGGGTCCTTTTCTTCTGTGGGGGCATGAACACATATTAGGCTTATGTTAGCGAATTTAGCCTTGATCCGGATAGTCATAATACGCTCGCTCACGTGTCGTAAGCTTAAGACTTCTTGCCTAAGTCTGCCGCGTATGACAAATCCGCATCCGAATAAGCGTTGCCTGTTGCCTCTGTAGCAATCACCGTAGTAGATGTCACAGTTTTTCATCCTCTTTTTGCCCGGCCCATCCCATCGCACTTCCTGGATGGCGGTGATATCTGCTTTATAGCAGTCTAGGGCCTCTGCTAGTTGTTCGGCTGCACGTGGTCTGTAAAGGGACAGAACATTCCACGTACAGATCCGAAGGTCGTTGTCCTTATTTCGTTGGTGGGGTCATCATCAGTTGCGTCATCCTTATCCGAGGCTTTTGGTTGTTTTGGAACCATATATATTTTACGTGGTAGGAAGTTACCCCGACGGCACAATCCCCAACCTGGAGGGTCAGTTCCTTAATTACTCGCCTAGGACGAGGGGCCGAGTATACCGGTGCCAGTAGTCCACTACGGGAGTATGAGCGCTGCCGTTGGCCCATTAAGGGCTCCTCCGCCACCATCTCTGTTCCAATGTCCTGACCAACATTGGAAATTCCTTACCGACCTGTGATCCGAATACGTCGAAGCAGCTCGCGCAAGGTATTCACTAAGTTCAACCTAACTGGAACTATAGACGCGGAATTCGTCCGCTGCCGCCTGGAACAGGAAGGAGTGCTCTAGTGATAGAACACTCTTCCCCCCCTCTCCCATCTGCTGCCGCCAAGAATCCGCCAAACGGGGTTGGTTACCTATTTCTTGGATTAAGGTACTAGCACAGATAATGAACTTACCCAGATGTCGCATCCCCATACAAAAAAATGTTCATCTTTTTTGCGATGAGCAAACAACGATGGGCAAACAAAAAGCTTTTCTGCTTCGCAAAGAAAAAAAAAACCGAAAATAAATTTTCTGTGCGAAATGCTTTTTCTTTTGCTTTGCGAAAAGCTTTCACCACCAGCGCAGAGTTTGTGACATACCCACAGCGAAATATATTTTTTGTTTTCTTTTGTATTCTCGTATTTTTTGTCCTGGTCTGCGACTTTGGCACTGTGAGGAACAGACAGAGCAGAAATATACCTACATATGTATGTATACCTACATATGTACATTAAATTAGGGTAGGTTAAGATCAGGAATAATTTTAATGCGATCTGCGATGATGTTAAGTATTTGTAGGTACGGTACAAAAAATTTAAATAGTAGGTACTGCAGGTATTGTAGGCTAACTTTATTTTACTTTACTTTGTTCATATGAATGTAGGTATGTACGTACATATTATAAGATTGAGGCTGAGACAAATAATTATGTTTATTTACAATATTTCCTAATTGTTTGAATACATCTGTCTTTTACAAATCCTTGTGTTATTCCTACTCTTATTTACAGTATGTTTGATGATTGGTCCTTACATTTTACATAAAAGAAGAGGTCTGTAAAGTACCTAGTCATAGCCACTCTTTTATTATTTGTTTGTTCATGCACGTTAAACAATAGGAAACAAAATTAACTCTGCTCTTAGCGCACTTTAGTTAAAGGCATTTATGTGAAAATGCATTTGCAAAATATTTTTGTCTTTAGACATTTACATAATACATATTAGAAGTCTGATTATTAGCTATTCACAGTGCCTTAACCAAAGTGGTTTCCAGGGGACACGAACGAGGACGTGGCAGAATATTGACCCCCACCACCTCCCTTACCTCACCACCGCCTTAGTTTTTTATTTTCAAATATTCATACATTATGTACATATGTAAATATTTATTTTAGTTTACATATTCATTAAATTTTGCAACTTTTTTGTCTTTTGTTTTGGATTCCTTTTCTTGTTTATGCTCTTATCAATAAACCACTTACAATTTTTCCAAAGCAGAACTACCACAAGGAAATTGACTGTATCAATTTTGTGCGAATTTATTTATTCATTCATTTATTTGTCGTTTGAAACCAATCTGGATAGTGCAAATTTGTTTTTGAGATACATTGATTTACTATATTTTCTCTAAGACTAGATGCAAATGAACATTTCTGAAAGTAAGTGGTAAATACTTGTATATGAAGTTGACATATTTTGAAGTACTTGTCTGATGGACAGACAAGTATTGAATTTTCATTCGAGTGTTCATATTCTTTCAATTTGATTAATATTTCCGAGAGATCGAAATTGTCTTTGTCCTTTGTCATTTCTTTGACACAGTTCTCACAAACTGCATTCATTTTTTTAAGTGTGTTAAAAAAACAGTAACCTGCAAAACACCTTGTGGCTATGTCATTCATTTCTGTCATTTTTATTGAAATCGTGTCTTCATCTGGTAATTCCATCGCTAGAAGTTCGGATTCACAATATTTGGCTAGATCGAATTTGTTTTCATTTTTCTCTTGCTCCTGTGTTAGGACAATCTTTGTTTTATTTTCAGTATCCAACACAGCATTCCAATCTAACTGTAAATATTCAGAATCTTCTTCTTCACAATTGGAAAATTTGGACTTAAACAAAAATTTTAGAGCCATAATTTTGGCCAGTAATGAGCCAAATTCAGACGCGTTTGGATTATTTTTACTAAAATTTCTTGCTCTTATTTTTCCAAAAAGGTTTTCAAGTGGGTCCTGATTGAACTTGTTAACATATATATAATGTAATTCACAGTAATCATTGTATTCTTTTTTTATCATTAAAATACTTTCAATTGTCATAATCAGGCCCTTAAAGCAGAAGGGTTTACATTTTGCATTGATTGGCTGAATTTGTTTTAAATATGATTGCATTTCTTTTAAAAATCCAATATTCTTATTTTTCCAAAAAGGTTTTCAAGTGGGTCCTGATTGAACTTGTTAACATATATATAATGTAATTCACAGTAATCATTGTATTCTCTTTTTATCATTAAAATACTTTCAATTGTCATAATCAGGACCTTAAAGCAGAAGGGTTAACATTTTGCATTGATTGGCTGAATTTGTTTTAAATATGATTGCATTTCTTTTAAAAATCCAATATTTGCATCATTTCGAATAAGTGCAGGTCTTCCATTCAATAAATCAAATATTTTATTGATTTTAATTGTAAATTCTGCTGTTGGTTGCGCAGACTGTGCAATTTTCTCTGGAAATTTATTCAAGCGCTGTAATGCATTAATTGCGCTAAGTACTTGTGCCGCTAGTTTCACATTGGTTTTTTGAAATTCTGTTTGATCTATATGAGCAAATTTTAGTTTTTGACACATTTTTGTGGTATTATTTCTTTCTGTATTAGAGATATACTCAATTGTTTTCCAGCTTACAACTCCATCCAAAGTTTGTATGTCTGATCTTAAAATTGTTTCTTACGCTTTTGATTAAATGTGGCACATCATACATTCCATACACTTTTTTTTTCTTTATAAAGAAAGGAACTGTTGTCCTCATAGCTTTAATTTATTGAAAAGGCTTCGATTCGTAGGGCCTTGGTCACAGCAAATGCGTCTTACGTTTAGTCCCAGATTTCTACATATGTCAATACAGTTGTATACTTCAATTTCGAGCTGCTTTGTTGGTATATTGCTTGGACAGGTCACATGATAAAGCACTTGTTTATATTTACCACATATACCACGAATCATGAACACACAAACTGATTGCGCACACAAATCTAATCTTTGATTTTCTCCATAATCAACGAAGCCCTCGATTATGTCTTTATATTTGTTGTATGTTTAATTCGCCTGGATACTCATCTCATCGAATAATAAAATGACTTCTTTGTCTTTTGGTTCCAATGTTAAAACATTTTTTTGTATTTCCTCAAAAACATTTTCGTTTCGACCAGGAGATAAACTTTTAAGTTTTATCCATCTATGCAATGAAGCTGGGTGTGGCAAGTGCAACTGCAGCTAATCGCGAAGAAAATTATATGCAGACGACGAGCGGAAAAATATACATTGGCAAATCCACCTTTCTTCTTGGGTAAATTGTCGTTTGCCTTGTGATAAAATGAGTTTGCAAAATGTTTTCGAATTTTTATTTATATCATGTAAGAAATCTATTTTTTCTTCCATTGTTTGCTTTTGATATTCTCTATGCTGTGCTTTATATTTTTTTAGTCTGCGGACTTTAATTGCCAGGATATATTTTTTAGCTCTCTGTTTGAGGATTTTGTTAATTTTTTTCAGTCTACTTATTTGTTGAATATAAAAAAATTGCTTTTTTGTGTTCGCTTCGCATTTCTTGCATACAGATTCTATGGAATCTATAGATCTGTTGCAGTCTATAAGTACTAAAACTTCATTTAGTTCATCAATGGATATATCGGTACTCGTTTGCACTTTTAATCTTTTGTGATTAGAGTAGTTTATTTTGGCTTTCTTAGGGTCAAAAGCAAGTTCATTTTCATTAGATGTTTACTACAAATGTATGGCCGTTTATGATTTTGAACATTATCGCGGGATTCTTCTGCCTGTGCTGGCCAGTCATTATATTTCTTAGTTCCCTTTTTAGGAAATCTAAGCATTTTCCTCTCTGGAAATTGGGCAGTTGTTGCATTGCAGCATACAAAAGCGCACTTTATTCGCCACGACATTTCCTCTAAGTCGATTTTTTTCGCAACTTTTTTGTATTTGTAAGTACCAAGGTACCTAATCAACCTGGAATAAACGGAAATATTATATTTTACCTTTCCTAGATTAACTCTTCAACATTTTTACTGGACACACACAGTAAAATTCCACTTTTCACTTCGAAAAAATACAATTTAGATATATTTTACCACACCACAAGATCTACACAAATCGAAACCTCGAAAATACGTACCTACATATGAATATATGCATGTACATACATATGTATGTATAAATGAAATTGTGTCTCGCAGTCGCAGCTCGCAGACGGTACAAAGAGTAGCAAAAGAAAAAGCTTTTCGCACAGAAAATTTATTTTCGGTTTTTTTTCTTTGCGAAGCAGAAAAGCTTTTTGTTTGCCCATCGTTGTTTGCTCATCGCAAAAAAGATGAACATTTTTTTGTATGGGGATGCGACATCTGGGTAAGTTTATTATCTGTGGTACTATACTCTGTTCAATTTATATTTTCAGTACAGGGCTTATGGAAGAGCTTTTTCAAACACGCTGGTGCCTGTTGGTGTTTGCATGGCACTGAAATTAAAAGCAGAACCTGAGTTACATTGAAATTGTTTTTGTAATATTCCATAAATCCACACATTCTGCCATTACGTGTCTGCTCCCCGGCTGTGAGGAGACTGATCGCCAATTTGCCTCTCGCTTATTGTGTTTATTAAAAAAAACACATTGATTCAGAGTTACCGTTCGTCCGTTGATGGAAATTATAATACCTTTTTCTTTGGTTTTTGTTATGGAGATTTCAGAATTGAAGCTTTCTTAGAGCTTTTGGGAGCATATATTTTAAGTTTAAGGATAAAGGTGTTGTCGCTGCGTGTTTTTCTGCTTACATCTTTTCGTTTTTTTTTCTTGAAAAAACGGTTAAAATGCAGCTATACAATATTTGTTGGCTATTTGTTTTAAGGAAGAATTACTATTTGAGGAAATTTTTGATGGAGTTCGGTTCATTAATTAATTGCAATTTTGATTTTGAAGTGCCAAATAGTTTTTTTGGTCATGAAAATAAAAATAAAAAGAAGAGGGTTTCGTATATAATATTTAAAATATTGCAGTGCAATAAATATTTACATGCATTACATACATTTACTTTTTTTACGTTTTTTTTTTCTGTGATTTTTTTTTACGTTAAAAGAGATTAGGCCTTCCTGGGGGACTCTTAAAAAAACGCGCCTACTATCTTACCTGGTCTGAAAAAAGATCGATTTAATTTAATTTAGATGTAGTTTAATTTTTTTAGATTTAGTTTACGGTCTACATGTTTCTGTTCATGAAATCTTAATAAACAGTTGATAACCCTACCGACTTTTGTGAGAGAATTATGCCAATTTAAAATGCTCACTACGGCAACCATGTGAGAGCTTTAAAATGGAGATAGCTTATTGAAATTTATAAGGGTGAAATGCAAATATCCTATCTTCCCTGTACTGAAAATATAAATTGATTAGAGTATAGGCACCCTGCTGTCACCGCATGGAGGTTGAGAGTAGGAGTTGGTAGGCCTCAGCTGTGTGAAAACGCTTGTGTTTTCATATGATTGTATGCACTACCGTTTGGCCAGCCATGACATATTATTTATAACATATTAATTTATTTTGACCTGGAGAAGATTACCTAAATGTGGTTTCAATGAAAATAGTACGACGTTAATAGTTATCCACTGGAATGAATTTTTTTTTTCGAAACTACGAATATCATAAGTATATATAATTTTTATTTTTATTTTTTAATGTCCGGCTACGACCAAAATATTCATAGATGTTGATGATAGATTAAGATATACCATATAAGTTTACTCATCCTCAAGCAAACGGTTCGTGGTAGTTACGTAAAATGTAAGGCAAATTAAATAATAAAAAAATAAACAAGTAAGGCTATCGTTTTTAAAAGTAATTGTCAGCCTTTAAAAAGACGATACGATAGATAGTGATTATTTTTAGCTTTATAAGTATAATATGTATTCGAACTTAATATAATAACATTATGATAAAATAAAATGTATAAGGTTGTGGCGTTGCCGTCTGCCTGATTGTCCGTTATAAAATGTATGGTAGTTATCAGTGTACACAATTAACTATACGAGCATGTACAAAGACATTTTAACGCTATCAGTACTGCTAAAGGGTAAGCATTTTGTGACGAATATTACTTTGAACTGAAAGAGAAAAACTCTAAGTAATATCCAGCTTGTCACAGTCATCATTTAGCGTGGTGTTAGTATTGTGAATATTTATAAAGCCTAACACCTTACACAAAAAGACTGGACAAGTAAACAAAAAGCAGATTGCATACTAAACAAAAGTATGAACTAAAAATGAATATGCTACGCATAAGTCAAACGTTACACTAGACACTTACAACAAAGAAGTTAGTATCGATCGTATAATTTATGTTTTAGATTTAATTTACTATGGTTGTAATCAAATTTGTCGCGGTTACTATTTACTTCCTTCGCCATACGCGTAAGAGGTTCGTTAGAACCGTAGTTCTACTTACTTAGGTGGCGCTACAGTTCGGGGTGAACCTGGGCCTCAACCAACAAGCCTCTCCATTTAGCTCGGTCTTTAGCTAATTGCCTCCAGTTGCGCACTCCAAGTTGGTCGAGGTCCCCTTGAACTTGTGCGCGCCACCTACGGCGATGATTCCCTCTACTGCGTCGTCCCTCCGGGTTAGATTCGAAGACTCTGCGGGCCGGAGCGTTGGTGTCCATTCGCTCTACATGTCCTAGCCATCTCAGACGTCCAATACGCAGTTTTTTGACTAGGTCGATGTCGCTGTACAGCTCGTATAGTTCGTGATTGAATCTTCTCCTCCAAAACCCGTCAACACAAACGGGACCGAAAATCTTACGAAGAATTTTTCTCTCGAAGCGACCAAGGATATCTTCATCCTCTTTTAATAAAGTCCCTGTTTCAGCGCCGTAAAGCAGGACTGGGATGATCAAGGTCTTATATAGAGTCTCCCTAGTTGTTCGAGATAGGGCTTTACTGTTGAATTGCCTTATAAGCCCAAAAAAACAGCGATTGGCAAGAGTTATTCTTCGATTGATTTCTACGCTGATTTTGTTAGTAGAATTTATAGCAGAGCCAAGGTAGACAAAGTCCCTTACTACCTCGAAGTTATAGCTGCCCACGGTGACGTTTTGTCCAATTCGTCGGTGTTGGTTTTCCCTTCTAGTTGACAGCATATACTTGGTTTTGCCCTCGTTTATCGCTAAACCCATTTTGGCCGCTTCCGCCTCAATGCTTGCAAAAGCACCGGTGACAGCCCGCTGAGATCTTCCGATAATGTCTATATCGTCGGCGTATGCAAGCAGTTGTACAGACTTGTAATAGATTGTGCCTCCGGTGTTGGCTTGTGAGTTCCGCACAATCCGTTCAAGTACAATATTGAAGAAGTCACATGACAGCGCGTCACCTTGTCTAAAGCCTTTTTTGACATCAAAGGTCTCGGTGAGGTCATTACCGACCTTGATGGAGCAGCGAGCGTTCTCCATCGTCAGCCTGCACAGACGGACAAGTTTGGCAGGGATGTCAAAACTAGACATGGCTCTATAAAGCTCTTCTCTATAGATGCTGTCATAGGCGTCCTTGAAATCGATAAAGAGGTGGTAAGTATCGATTTGGAATTCTTGGGTTTTCTCCAGGATCTGCCGAAGTGTGAAGATTTGATCGATGGTGGACTTTCCTGGCCTGAAACCGCACTGATAGGGTCCAATCAGGCTGTTGATAAAGGGTTTCAGGCGTTCACACAATATCGCAGAAAAGATCTTGTATGCGATGTTGAGGAGACTGATGCCTCTATAATTGGTGCAGTTGAGGGGGTCTCCTTTCTTGTGGATCGGGCAAACGATGCTGAGATTCCATTCATCAGGCATACACTCTTCTGACCAAATATTAGAATGAATGAATATTCTCTTTTTTATCGCTTTTTTTATAAAAAAATGCTCCAGCGAAATAGCCAGCTGCATTCCTCCCCTTCAAAACTTCACCCGCAATACGCGTCACGCTTCGAATGCACATCAGTTCACCCTCAAGCCCATCTTCGGACGTACTGTCAAATATAGGGATTCGTTTATAAGCCGAACAACACGTTATGGAACGAATTACCAGCCTCTGTATTTCCTAATCATTACAACCTTCAAACATTTAAAGCCAACACAAACCGGCATCTCCTCTGTCTTCTTCCCCCCTCTTCCTATCCGCCCGTGCCCTGAGAACCAGTATAAGGGTGTTAATAATCCCTTTGGCGCGCGCAAATTATATAAAAAAAAAATTAGTTGGTGTATGCACTCTACTAATTCATCCCCAGCTGCCTTGAAAAGTTCGGCCGGTAAGCCGTCAGGTCCAGCAGCCTTGTTGGATTTTAGCTTGGATATTGCTATCCTCACTTCGTTTTGGTCAGGTGGACGGAAATTTTGACTATCATCGTCTATGTTGAATGGTTCATTCTGCCTGACAGCGGGATGTTGGTCTTCGTCACCGTTATACAGTCTGCAGAAGTAGTTTTTCCATATTCTCAGCACCGACTGTGATTCTACTACGAGGTTTCCATTTTCATCTCTACAGGTTTCTGTACGGGTATTACTTCTCTGACACGTTCTTTTTACCTTTTGGTAAAACTTCCGTACATTGTTCCTGGAGTATAGACTCTCGATATTCTCAAACGCGCGCTTCTTATGCTCTTTCTTCTTCTTTTGGAGAAGCCGATGTTCTTCCCGTCTCTTTTGCTCGTAGAGCTCACGAGCAGCTCTCGTCTTCCTTTGCAGCGCCGCTTTGTATGCCTCTTGTTTTGCTGCATGCACTCGCCGGCATTCTTCGTCAAACCAGGGGTTTCGCGGTGGTGTTCGAGCGAGACCCAGCACATCAGTCGCGGCATTTCTGATGGCATGTTGGCAGCGTTGCCACTGGTCTTCGGTACTTGATGCTGGCGGCAAAGGGGTGATTGAGAGATTTCGGGATACGCGTTCAGCGAAGAGTCTGACGGTCTCTTGCGATTGTAGCTTTTCGACGTTAAATTTTCTCATAGTAATTCTTCTTTGTTGCTCAGATTGGGATATCCGCATTCGTACCTTGGCTACAACAAGGTAATGATCCGAGTCTATGTTGGCCGCTCGGAAGGTCCGGACATCTAGAATACTGGAGGCATGCCTTGCGTCGATCGCAATATGATCAATTTGGTTGATCGTGACATGATCATTGGACCGCCATGTCTGCTTATGAATATCGAGATGAGGAAACCATGTGCTTGCTATGGTGACATTTCGCTCCACAGCGAAATCAATTAGCCTTAGTCCGTTATCAGACGTGGTGTCGTGTAGGCTATGCTTACCGACTGCCCTACCAAAGACGTCCTCCTTTCCTATTTTGGCGTTAAAATCGCCCAATATGATTTTAACGACGTATTTAGGACATTGCTCGTATGTATTGTCGAGGAGCTCGTAGAAACACTCTTTGGTGGCAGGGTCCTTTTCTTCTGTGGGGGCATGAACACATATTAGGCTTATGTTAGCGAATTTAGCCTTGATCCAGATAGTCATAATACGCTCGCTCACGTGTCGTAAGCTTAAGACTTCTTGCCTAAGTCTGCCGCGTATGACAAATCCGCATCCGAATAAGCGTTGCCTGTTGCCTCTGTAGCAATCACCGTAGTAGATGTCACAGTTTTTCATCCTCTTTTTGCCCGGCCCATCCCATCGCACTTCCTGGATGGCGGTAATATCTACTTTATAGCAGTCTAGGGCCTCTGCTAGTTGTTCGGCTGCACGTGGTCTGTAAAGGGACAGAACATTCCACGTACAGATCCGAAGGTCGTTGTCCTTATTTCGTTTGCTGGGGTCGTCATTAGTTGAGTCATCCTTATCCGAGGCTTTTGGTTGTTTCGGAACCATGCGGTTTTTACGTGGTAGGGAAGTTACCCCGACGGCACAACCCCCAACCTGGAGGGCCAGTTCCTTAATTATTCCCCTAGGACGAGGGGCCGGGTACACCGGTGCCAGTAGTCCACTACGGGAGTATGAGCGCTGCCGTTGGCCCATTAAGGGCTCCTCCGCCACCATCTCTATTCCAATGTCCTGACCAACATTGGAAATTCCTTACCGACCTGTGATCCGAATACGTCGAAGCAGCTCGCGCAAGGTGTTCACTAAGTTCAACCTAACTGGAACTATAGACGCCACCGTTGACTCCGTCTAGGGAATTCGTCCGCTGCCGCCTGGAACAGGAAGAAGCGCTCTAGTGAGAAAAGCACTCTTCCCCCCCTCTCTCATCTGCTGCCACCAAGAATCCGCCAAACGGGGTTGGTTACCCATTTCTTGGATTAAGAACCGTAGTTCGTTCGGTGCAAATTTACGCGGAAAACCTCGGTATTTCTGGAGTTGTAGCATCTTACGTTTAAACCGACTTCATTTAAAAGATCCGGACTTAACTGACTAACTTATTACCACTAATTCCTATTTTATCTATATTCAGATATAAGATCATATCTATAATCAGATACTGCTTCCAAATTGCTATACAGGGCTCACCATTTAATATGCCTTTGGTTTGTTCCATTTTAAGAGTAACTTTACCAAAATAAAGTCTGAGATCTTTATACTTGAGGCATACAGTATGCCGCATACTGAAAGAAAATGGAAAACGTCTTTTTTTGACGATCTGTAGCAGAGAGAGGGTTTTTTTTATAAGGGGTGCCATTCAGATTTAACATATCACATCCTGCTCTACATATAAGGCATATCGCATAGGGATAGATCAATCTGTAATATTTAGTGATGAAACTGCACGTTGCGTTACGGTGGGGGCAGTAGCAACTGCTTCCACTAATTTATAAAGTTATTTAAGTAAGATGAAGTCAGTGTACTGAATATCCAAAACGACATAGCATTTTTCTGCCAAATGTACCCATTCTGCAATCCAATCTACCTTGTTGCCGAAACAGTATTTAGAAATTTTTAGACGTACTCTGTCATTTGTATACTTGAGAACTTTTAGCGTCGATTTTTTTCATAAGATGTTCGACATGTTCTTATTAGATTGGAGTAGTATTCCAAGATATTTGCAGTGTGTGATTATTTTAATTGCTACACCATCGTAAAACCATCTTTCATTTGTACGCAGTTTCACTTGCCTATATTGCACGATCATGACTTTGGATTTGTATACTCCGAAACATTGTCTATGAACAGAGTGAGAAGCGTTGCACTTAACAGGCAATCTTGCTTGCTCATAAAGACTATACGATAGTTGTGGACTTACCAAAAAAAAAATAATTCATTTTTCGATACTAACGGTTAGACGATCATGGTATGGAAAGTAACGGAATGAGAGAACAGTACTATTATTATTTTATTTTTCTCGCTTACGTATACGGTATTCCAACAATATAATAAATACTTTTTTATTACAGCATACATAGCGAGTATTATTGTGTCACTGTGTATTTAAGATCAAGCAACCGCCGAATGTATTTAACAGAGAGTGCTTAAGGGTTCTTATTTCAATTATATTTTGAAGGAATATATGTAGGATCTTAATAGCCCAAGCCACATTGTTTTCGTATCCTTCCAATCCTTCTTATCCTAAGCATTAACGTCCGCCCTAGAGTCAATAAAGTTCTGAAGTAGTTATTCATTTACAATTCTAAGGTCTGGGCATTTCAGAATAACAATCACCTCAAAAAAAAAGGTGTCCCATAGCGGACAGTTTATATCAGGATTAAGAGGTCCCTTATAGCATGTCCCCACCAAAACTAAATACGAGATTTAGCAAAAAAAGATTTAGATTTACGTGAGGTGTCCCCACCGGAATTTAGGATCTATATTGACGTTTGCAAAATGCTTTGCGGCTTTTCACCTGTTTTGATTGTTCCATTGTCTGCAAGCAAAGCAAATAATTTGTATTATGTACGAATTATGTACAAAAATTTAAAAATACTTACTAAAAAAATAATCAAAACCGCTCAATATTTTATTTTATTTATTTGAAGTTTGAAACTTTCCGACAGACTTCAATTTTTTATTTGTCAGCACACGAAAATGGCATGTGCTAACATAAAAAAGGATTGTTTGATTTATCTCGCGTTAGGATTTAAGTGATATTTATTATAAATCTCGAATTTAGACGGGATTTATAGACGTCAAATCGTATGGTAAATCCTCGGGATTTAGTGAAGTATTTAGTTTTGGTGGGGATATGCTTTTACGTGACAATTTACTACAATTTGCCAAAAATCTAAAAAAAAAAAAAAAAAATGGTGGATGTTTAAAAAAAATGTTGAAAAAGTACCCCTGTTTTTCACTATTCTTTGCTAAAAAAAAAAAAAAAAGTTATAATTATTTTTTATTGGCAAAATGTGGTAAATTGGTATACAAAACATCTCAACGAACAAAAGAAGACCAAATTCATTGAAATCGGCCGAGTAGTTTCGGAGATAATCTGTCCGCCATTTGAAAAAAAAGTAGTTTCAAGAAAAACGCGTTTAAAGTTTTCTTCTATCAATGAAGAAACAAGGACTGAGAATGGCACTCTCACTTATTTCACACTGTTAGAATTTGAATTTTGAAAAACATGTTTGGAGGTGATTTTTAAAGTATAAGGATAAGGAAATGCAAAAAAAAAATCGATTTTTTGAAATTTATAAGGTGGTCAGGTACCTTAAGCAATGTGAAGGTTCTAAGTCTATTCTAGATTTTCGTCAAATTCCTTAAAACAAAGTTTCGTCTTTCGTCCATGGCTGTGGACATCATCAGACTTATTCCATCACAATTATAAAGAATACGTTATGAACAAGATATTTTGTAAACAATATTAAACTTAGAGAGCGAACAATTAATAACTTCCATTTTACATGAACTTTAACAAATTTAAAAGAAAACTAATATAAGTCCTGTGCATTTTTTTTGTTACAGCACCTACATATCTAAAGCATGTGGCATACAGAATTAATTATTTAACTTTAATATTATGTAGTTATAAGGAAGTAAAAACTCATACAGCTATACAATTACTTCTTATCTTAACCATAAAAAATAAATACGAGAACAGAAACCAAAAAGCGCAAAATCTTAATGCCACCTCTTACAGTATGGCGAAAGAAACCACAAGGGATAAAGGTTTTTGAGTTTTTGTTTTCTCCAACTACTAACACAAGGAAAGCCACACCACACCATCCATGTGTTCTACATGCCAATGTTTGCATTGAATTAATATTCCGCAAAATGAAAACAAAGAAAGTTTTTGCAATTTTCAAAATATCATCTTTAATGAAAGAGATCATTGAACCAAAAAATGTTTTCATCCTTGATTGGTAATCATATGAGGATAAAATAGGCAATCCTTACACACATACAAAGCTACGTCCCTACCCTACTTGGGTAAATGAATAGGTAAATGCGCGCGTGCTAAATTCAGCCCAGAAAATAACCAGATCGATGCCGGAGAGGCTAGAGCGCAAGAATTCCGCACAAAAAAAAATCAATATCCCTCAGACACACAAAGTTTAAAGCCAGATGACATTGTGTTTGCTTTAAGATATTACCTACATATATTTCCAATTTGCTTACACAACATGGTCCGTCCTAAGGTATTTCCCTGTGACACATGGAATTTTTTTTTTTTTTCGTTTCCTGGTGGTAGTGGGGTGAAATCAGGAAAACTCCATTAAGCGCACTCATACGAATTCGATACTTAGGTAGGTATTTTGTACGGTAACCTTCAGAGATAGAGAGAGAAATGGAAAATTTCAATGATAACCGTCATAAAAATGATACGAAGCGGAGTGTGTCAGAAGAATAACTGTCAACAAAGGTGAGGAAAAACGTTGTGATTATATTAGATATGCGACAAGAATAAATTTCTCGACGGAAGCGGTGGTAGTCAACATCAATACTTGCCATCAGCGCTCTATCGCGGTGTGGTACAGGACGTAGTACTTACTCGTATCTGCGAATGGTTATCTGGCAAATGCAAATGAAAACTTGAAAATTCCAAACGACTCTGTACGTAGCTTGAAGCCCGTAGTAAGTGGTGAAACATTTTTTTGATTTTTTTTTATCTCTCTTTTCAACGCTCACTACCAGTCGTTCTTTCGTTTCCGTTTTCCATTTTTTTTTTTAAATACCCCAACTATGGGATATGGATATAGTGACATTATAACTGTGCAATTGCACGTGTGAATTCGACCATTATAAAACAGTTCCCCAGAATTGATCAAACATAGTCAGAAAGAGTGGGAAAAAATGACTAGTAAAACTCAGTAACGGAAGAAAAGAACTAAACTGATTTTTGGGTTGGTGAAGATAGGTGTGGTGCTGTGGGGGATAGGAAAGGGGTGCAGTGCAAGTTTGTCAAGTGAAAACTCGAATTCTCAATGGTTTTAGCGAATTTAACCAAATTAACTTTCAGCATTAACAGCAGGTGAGAGACAAAACACAGGGTCTTTTTGTGTTATGCTCCTTTTATAAGCATGTTTGGTGTTGATGGAGAATGGGTCGAATGGTTTGAACCCCGCTAAAAAGGCTGCGAAGAAGGTTTTTATTTTTAATTATTATTCATTGATAAGGGTAAATATTAGACTGTTTTTAGACAGTTTGCTTTCGTGACGCAATGCGTGTAAGGGAGGAGAGTTCAGGTGAAGCAACCACCAAAGCGAAACTTTTGAGTATATCCGTACTGTTTAAGAACGTTTTTTATATTGCAACTTTTTTTTTTTTTTTTCTCGGGATAGGAAACGGTCCACTCAGACGCAACTGGCCCAATGTACTACCAGAGAACAAACCCTGATTTATCCATTTTATTGAAATTTGCTTGTCTTTCTAAGAAAGCCAAGCAAGCACTTCAGTGATGAGGAGCTTATAGTACCAGCACTCACCACATCAGCACCGAGGATCTGCCACCTGATACGAGCAAAGGCCGGACACTCACAGAGATAATGTTCCGAGGTGTTGTCGCCCTCTCCACAACCATCGCAGATTGTAGTGTCACTTAAGCCCAACACGTTAAGGTACTTGGCAAAAGCAAAGTGGCCTGTCAAAACGCCAAAAAGTTGTCTACAATATTTTCTGCTAAGAATGCCGCTGATTTCTTACAGACGTCCGGGAGCATGCGTTTAATCAACTTGCATCTTGGAGAGTCATGCCACACACAATTGTGCTCGTGAGAGACCCAATTGTCAATGGAAGCCCTAACCCAGGACGCAGGGAGACCCAACGCGGGTTCGGGACCTGAGAAATCCTCCTCTGAGCCTTCTCTAGTAATCTCGTCGGAGATCTCGTTCCCCAAGATCCCAGTGTGACCTGGGACCCAGATAAGAGACAGAGAATTCAGCCTTGCGATGGAGTTCAAAGAGTTTTTGGTCTCACGAACTATTTTAGAAGTGGTTAAAGGGTTAAGCAAGGCCTAAAGCGCAGCCTGACTGTCACTACAGACACAAATACTACATCCCTTCCACCTGTTCTTCACAACATAGTTCATGGCCATTAGGATTGCATAAGTTTCCGCTTGGAAAACAGACGCATATTTGCCTAACGAGAAGTGAAGTCTAATGTTGTCGACTTCCACGAAGACACCAGCGCCAGACCCTTGACTGGTTTTGGAACCATCCGTGAAAATACGACTACATTCCATTCCCGGCTCAGACTCTGGTCGAAGCCAGTCCTGAACACAAGGAAAGTCGACTCTGAATTTGCGCATCAGCTCGAAGACAGCAGTCGTAAGATAAGTGTCGCACAAGTTCATCAAAATTGCAGTGTGGAGTATACCAAAAACTGCCCCACCTTAGACGATGGATGGCTTTGATAGTGCAATCCATGATATAAGTATCGAGGGGAGGTAAGTTCAGCAAAGCGTCTAGAGCAGAGCCAGGCGTACTCGGAAAAGCTCCCGTACAGCCGAGACAAGCCATTCTTTGGAGTTTCGCGCAAAAGGCAACCACATATTTACGCGATATTTAGCCTCTTCCACCAAACAACTGACGCATATGCGAGGAATGGTCTTATCATAGCCGTGTAGATCCAGAGAGCCTTATTCGGTGACAAGCCCTAAGTCTTGCCAAAAGCACCCTTACACTGCCAGAAAACTGAGAGCGCCTTGGATGTTTTCAACTCGACGTGTTTAGACCAATGAAGTTTCTTATCTAAAATCACTCTCAGATATTTGGCTCCATTGGAAATGCAAATGGTGACGCCTTTTAGCACTGGCTGAGTCAGACCGGTCAAAATCTTCCTTCTCGTAAAAAGAACAACCTCAGTTTTAAGAGGATTCACCGAAAGCCCACTCCTAGTACACCTTTCATCGATCATGTCCAGCGCCGCCTGCGCGTTCGCACAGACCGTCGCCAGGCATGGCCCGACAGAAAGTACGGCGACATCATCCGCATATGCCTGAACGTAGACGTTAGAACTATTTAGAGTAGTCAACAGAGAGTCGACCACCATGCACCATAACAATGGAGACATAACGCCACCTTGCGGACAGCCCCTGTTTACCCCTGTCATAACATATTGGCCACAATCCGCATCCACTACCAAAGTTCTATTCATTAGCATTGCTTTAATCCACAACACTAATGCTTCATCTACCCCGTGCTGTCCGGCCGAGTCGTGCATGCAGTCAAAAGTCGCATTGTCAAAAGCACCCTCAATGTCGATGAAGATACCCATCGCGTTTTCTTTCCTATCAAGCGCGCATTCAGTTCTGGCCACTAAATTTTGAAGTGTGGTCTCGCAGGATTTCCCACGCTGATAGGCATACTGCATCTCCGATAGTGGATGCAGCTGCAAAGCGACGTGCACGTGAAATTCCGCCAGTCCCTCCATACTTTTCAGTAAGAAGGATGTCAAACTTATAGGTCTGAAACTCTTTGGGAGCGAATAGTCCTCCTTACCAATTTTCGGTATGAAAGCTACTCTGACTGTCCGCCGAGGTTTAGGAATATATGCCAGCGGTGAAAATTCTTTCAGAGTTGGCAATAGCTGATCTATACCCTGTTACAGAATAGTTGGATATATTCCATCGGTGCCAGGCGATTTAAAACCATCAAAAGATGCCACAGCATATTTGATGGCCTCATCTGTTACCACGGCTGGTGGAATATACCAGCTGCGCCGAGTTTTCTGACTTAGATCAAGCTCAGCCTGGGTAAGCGGGCCAAGCTGCGACCAAGTGGTTATCTGATTGCCAGGAAAGTGAGTCTCCAGCAGAAGACTAAACGTTTCCGCTTTCGTCTCAGTAAACTTGCCATCAGACTTTCTCAGTGACTCCAGTTTGGTCGGCTTGCACCTTTTGAGGACCTTAACCAACCTGCTGGTTTTACCGAGTGTCTCGATCTTTTCACAAAATTCTCTATGAGAAGCACTTTTCGACAACCGAATTAACTTCTTATAGTCCTTTTCCTTCGATCTAGAAAGATCCCAGTCACCTTCTAAATTTGTCTTGAGTGGCCTATTTAGAAGTTTTCTGGATTCTTTCCTAAGTCGCTGCAGTTCTGGGCTCCACCAGGGAACCGGCGTTCTGCAGGGGGTTTTTATCAATGGGCCCGTAAGTTCAAAACAGGTGGTAAGGTTTTGAACAGCATCCTCAACCTTTCGTTTCGTTCTGACTTTAGTTGGAGTTTTGACAGATCTGTCTAGCTCTTCCCTAAACCGCACCCAGTTGGTTTTCATCGGATTCCTCCTCTCCTGCAAAGTTATGGCCTCGCATTCGATTTGAAAAGCGATGTATCTATGGTCTGACAAGGACACCTTCGGCAGTACCCTCCAGTTAGTAATTGACTTGAAATACCTATCAGATAAAGTCAAATCAATTACCTCCTGCCTCCTTGCCATAACAAAAGTTGGCTGGGAGCCAACATTGTTAATTACCATGCCAGACGATAGTATAAAGTCTAGGAGATGGTTTTCTCGTATGTTACATTTGCTGCTGCCCGAGGCTGTATTCTGAGCATTATCGTCGCAACACATGACTAGTCCCATCTCCCGAGTGTCACAGTACTTTATGAGTTCGGCAACCGCCTTCGGTGGTGGAAGCATTACCGAATCATTAGCACCGTTACTCCACGAACACATCCAAAACCACATATGCGCTTGTTTCGTACGTGTGGCTCCTGGATAGATGTTATGAGGGGTTTCGTACGCACCACGGAAAATCTGCTATTTAAGAGAGCGGTAGCAGCCTTTGAGTCATGGAGGTTTATCTGCGAAAATATCAAAGATATAGTCGGTGTTTTATTAGTAGAAGGGCGCGCACCAGATGAGTCAACGATTCCACCGAGACTAGCGCCCCTACCCGTAGCTTTGCCTGCGTCAGCCAATTTCTGTCCGCTAGTGCTGGGACCATTAGGGGTAACAGCAACCGCTCTACCAGATTTTGTGCGCAGATAACGCCACCGGCAAGAGTGTGCCCAGCCCCAAAATATTAAGGTAATTTCGAAGATCACACTTTTTTTTCTTGTATAGCGTTTTACGCGTTTTTTCACTAAAAAGAAATGCGAATTTCGTCAGCTTTTTTTTTATCAGCGAAGGATTTCATATCCTTTTATTTTAAAAGGGACATTGATTGCGGACTCTTCTATCTATCCACTTCACCTAATAAATCTATACGGCTTACTTCGGGATATTGTGGCGGCCATATTACCACTTTCTACCTGTTACTGGTACATTCTTTTTTATTGCAGTGCCGTAATTATAACTTTTTAACTACAGTATCGAATTTAAACATTAATCTTCGCACTTTCAGCTGTTATGGGGCCCATACACTACACATGCATGCATGCACAATCAGAAGCATGCACAATCACACTTCCTCCACACACTATACATGGAAACTGCGCAGTATTCATTATTTCAGTCGTCGTCATATCGTTGAGGTTCGCGGTTATCGCTCAATAATGTCAGATTCTGCTTGTGTTGCAAGTTTAATCGCTTTAGCAATAAAAAAAAGACGAATGAAGCTAATTTGGTGTAAAGAATGGCTTAAAAATCGAAATGAATTTGGCCATTCGAAGTTATTGAAGGAACTGGAACAAACCTCTATTCCAAATCTCAATAACTTTTTGAGAATGAATAAATCCAATTATCTGGAATTGTGAAATAAAGTATCTCTAGTTATTTAAAAACAAAAACGCCATAAAACCAGGTAGTTTTTCATGCAATTTGAGAAATTCTTTGCAACATTTTCTTTTGCCATTATGCGCCATTACTTTACTCTTCGAATTCTTTCATTAAACTGAGCAATTTTCGCCACACACCACATAATCTTGCATGCACAATAAAGAAAATATCAACATTTTTAGAAATCACACATGCCGCATGCACAGCCACACGATCAACACCATACACCTTCAGTTTGTGGAATGCTCGAGCAAGAAGGCTTCACTACTGCAGGCAGCCCTTTCTCGAATACTTCCAAAAATCGGTGGCCCTAGATATGCTAGACGGCGGCGGCGTTGGCGACGATAGAAACACGGAGAAAACTATCGTCAACATACAGGCTATGCGCGATAAGAACAATCAGCGGTTTCCGAACAATATCGGACGAAGCAGCCTGTGTCATAGCCGGATTGATCCCCATCGACATCCTCGCAAATGAGATGGTAAGGATCTGCGAAAGGAGAACCTCGAGTCATCAAGAGGTATTGTCAGCAGATATCGTCAAGAAGATAAAGGCGGAGGAGAAGGCAACATCACTAGCTATGTGGCAAGTCAGGAGGGATAACAGTACAAAAGGTAGATGGACCTACAAGCTGATCCCCACCATTGGGGTCTGGACGAAGCGAGTGTTTGGGGACTGCAACTATCACCTTACGTAGTTCCTATCGGGTCACGGTGGCTATCGCAAATATTTACACAGATTTGGACATGATAACTCACCTCTCTATCCACATTGTCCAAACCAGGAGGAAGATACAGAGCATGCAATATTCCATTGCAATCGCTTTACGGAATGGAGAAATAACCTGCCAAGTCCACCATTACTTATAGACCAAATGCTGCGGTTAGAGGAGAATTGGCTGGAAATTTGTACCCTTATAACGAATGTGCAAAAAGAGCTCCGAATAATTGAGAGAGCAAGGAGAGCTGAAGCAGCAATACAAGAAGCATAGCATTAATTGCCAACCAGCCCCGCGAATTAATACCTTACGGCAGTCCCGCGGGGAGAGTGGTAGATGTGTGCAGGGTGTGGATTAGTACGTAGGCGCATTCCTGGTATCGATTATTCGGGCTTGCAAATCGTGCATGCTAGTATCCCGGGCTACTAGTATCTTTCGAAGATTACCACATCCCTTGGCGCAACCAAGAAAAAAAAACTTCAGTTTTCATGCACAATCACTGGATTGCGCATGCATGCATGTGTAGTATATGGGCCCTATTACGAAAAGCAGGACTATTGATTTCTAACGTCTGCTTCGATGCTCAATTCCCATTGTGCCCCACTGAGTTAAATTCAAGTCAGTGTCAAAGAAATCTCTGAGAGGTGATTGACAATGTATGTTCCCTTTAAAGTTAAACTGTGCAACTTAAAAAGCGATTAAGGACAATGTGGTCCTTATTAATTAATATTTATTTTCACCCTCTCGTGGGTGGCTTGAAGATGCATCAAAGTATTCAAATATTAATGAAATCAAATTATACTAGTCCAATTCAGATTCTTCGGATTATACTTAACGATACTCTTACTTTTTTTTTTTTTTATATGAGTCGTCCCTTACGAAAATATGTTCACCAATATGTACAATAGTCCTAACGATTTGAAGACAAAATGTATTCTCCTTCTAGTGATGATTGAAACCTTTCCCATCAAAAGTTCTTGGAATGAATGCTGGGCATTCCTGGGTGTATAAAACGTGTAAGGCGAAGATATAGCATTATGTATTTTTACGACACGCTATAATATTAAAATAAAATTTCATTAGCAAACTACCCTTCGTAATAAAAATATTCATTATGTTACAACCTGATTGATTAGTTCCGTTTTTTTTTTTTATAATAAATGTCGAAAATTCGTTCCATTTTGGTGTTTGAGTCGTGAAATTAGTGGTTCAACATATAAATATTTGTAAATAATTTTTGTTTTCTCAAGGTGAAATAATACGTCTTAACTTGCAAAATAAATACTAAGTCGACGGAGGATGCAATCTTACAATTTTGTTTTCAAATAATGTCACACTTCGATGAGAAAAAATATACGGCTAATTTATTTATTAATATCACCAAAGCTTTCAGTATGATCAATCATAATTGTTTGTTGAGAAAACTGGGAAAGGCAGGACTCCGTAGTTTCATGCTCAATTCGTTCAGGTCGTATCTTGAAAATAGGCCGCACAGAGTGAAAATAGATGAAATAAGGAGCGAAATTGATTTATTTAATCTAATTGTACTACATGGCTCTGTTTTGGGTCCAATTCTATTTTTAGTCTATATTAATATACAGTTTGCTTTTAACTTCAAAGGTTCACCTACTGCTTTTGTGGATGATATTGTACATATATGTGGGTTTCTCTTATTGTTTCAAGAGACCTTTGGACTAATGATGTGTCAACTTGAGTTCATAAACCGGTTCAAACTGAGTTACAGTTAAATCGTGTTAAACCGAGTTAAATTTTTATCAAACCGAGTTGGCGAAACCAGTGGATCGGACCTAATAATTAAGTGCCAAAACTATGTTTAACGGAATTGAACACACCAGTTCCAATTGGTTAGGATAAGTAAACATAATGTACTAACACATGAATGTACCAGTTTTTAATGTCCAGTTGGAAAACAGTCTATTGTTTTTATATAAACCGAGTCTAACCGAGTTGCAAATTGGTTCAATGTTTGTTTTAAATTCGTGTGCTGGATAATAGAAATAATTTTTACAACCCGAGTTAGTCAACCCGGTTTGCAACTCCACCACCACTTTGGATCTGGTTTCTGATATAAATTGGGATGTACATAAATCATAAACATAACATAACATAATTTATTTATAGGTTCTAAAACTAAAATAATTTTTTTTAACTTATCTTCTTCGCAAAAATTGGAAGCGATGTGTACTTCCACGCATCTGACGGTCAAATTTAATAGAGAGAGCTTAGGGCTCATATTTGATTCTCTTGAGAAAGAATTTTCGATGCACACCTAGACATTTTTATTGTACATATACGTAATGCATGCTCAACTAAGTTTCTAAAGATGATCTATTATACTATGGACTTTTACATCCTACAATTGCTTGTTGTCGAGGTGTGTATCATAACATAATGGATTCTGCTGATTCTGCAAAAACATATTTAAACAAAAATTTGTCGAAAACCTGGTAGACATCCTAACTATGCCTTCATTGGAAGCGCAAAGCGCAAAGCAAAGTTGGAAGCAACTTTTGAGTGCATCGGTTCGCTCTCGATTATTGAAGCTCAATACTTCCATTAAATCCTTATTCAACGTGATCACTATTTCATTTGAGAAATATATCGGGGTTTGAGTTAATATTGATGTGTTGACAATCGCAATTGAATTGCTAAAGTGCATCACTATTTTGGTTTTCTTTAATAATTTTGCTTACTTACTTACCTACTTATGTGGCGCTACAGTTCGGGGTGAACCTGGGCCTCAACCAACAAGCCTCTCCATTTAGCTCGGTCTTTAGCTAATTGCCTCCAGTTGCGCACTCAAGTTGGTCGAGGTCCCCTTGAACTTGTGCGCGCCACCTACGGCGATGATTCCCTCTACTGCGTCGTCCCTCCGGGTTAGATTCGAAGACTCTGCGGGCCGGAGCGTTG
The DNA here is from genome assembly GCA_945910035.1 of Brachypalpus laphriformis. Classification (NCBI taxonomy): domain Eukaryota; kingdom Metazoa; phylum Arthropoda; class Insecta; order Diptera; family Syrphidae; genus Brachypalpus; species Brachypalpus laphriformis. The sequence continues at coordinate 224,811,523 of OX246753.1, read as the reverse complement.
GTGTCCATTCGCTCTACATGTCCTAGCCATCTCAGACGTCCAATACGCAGTTTTTTGACTAGGTCGATGTCGCTGTACAGCTCGTATAGTTCGTGATTGAATCTTCTCCTCCAAAACCCGTCAACGCAAACGGGACCGAAAATCTTACGAAGAATTTTTCTCTCGAAGCGACCAAGGATATCTTCATCCTCTTTTAATAAAGTCCCTGTTTCAGCGCCGTAAAGCAGGACTGGGATGATCAAGGTCTTATATAGAGTCTCCTTAGTTTTTCGAGAGAGGGCTTTACTGTTGAATTGCCTTATAAGCCCAAAAAACAGCGATTGGCAAGAGTTATTCTTCGATTGATTTCTGCGCTGATTTTGTTTGCTGAATTTATAGCAGAGCCAAGGTAGACAAAGTACCTTACTACCTCGAAGTTATAGCTGCCCACGGTGACGTTTTGTCCAATTCGTCGATGTTGGTTTTCCCTTCTAGTTGACAGCATATACTTGGTTTTGCCCTCGTCTATCGCCAAACCCATTTTGGCCGCTTCCGCCTCAATGCTTGCAAAAGCACCGGTGACAGCCCGCTGAGATCTTCCGATAATGTCTATATCGTCGGCGTATGCAAGCAGTTGTACAGACTTGTAATAGATTGTGCCTCCGGTGTTGGCTTGTGAGTTCCGCACAATCCGTTCAAGTAGAATATTAAAGAAGTCACATGACAGCGCGCCACCTTGTCTAAAACCTTTTTTGACATCAAAGGTTTTGGTGAGGTCATTACCGACCTTGATGGAGTAGCGAGCGTTCTCCATCCTCATCCTACATAGACAAGTTTGGCAGGGATGTCGAAACAAGACATGGCTTTATAAAGCTCTTCTCTATAGATGCTGTCATAGGCGGCCTTGAAATCGATAAAGAGGTGGTGAGTATCGATTTGGAATTCTTGGGTTTTCTCCAGGATCTGCCGAAGTGTGAAGATTTGATCGATGGTTCCTGGCCTGAAACCGCACTGATAGGGTCCACTCAGGCTGTTCATAAAAGGTTTCAGGCGTTCACACAATATTGCAGAAAAGATCTTATATGCGATGTTGAGGAGACTGATGCCTCTATAATTGGTGCAGTTGAGGGGGTCTCCTGTCTTGTGGATCGGGCAAACGATGCTGGGATTCCATTCATCAGACATACACTCGTCTGACCAAATCTTAGAGATGAGTTGGTGAATGCACTCTATCAATTCATCACCAGCTGCCTTGAAAATTTCGGCTGGTAAGCCGTCAGGTCCAGCAGCCTTGTTGGATTTTAGCTTGGATATTGCTATCCTCAATTCGTGTTGGTCAGGTGGACGGAAATTTTGACTATCATCGTCTATGTTGAATGGTTCATTCTGCCTGACAGCGGGATGTTGGTCTTCGTCGCCGTTATACAGTCTGCAGAAGTAGTTTTTCCCTATTCTCAGCACCGACTGTGATTCTACTACGAGGTTTCGATTTTCAGTTCTACAGGTTTACGTACGGATACTGCTCCTCTGACACGTTCTTTTTACCTTTTGGTAAAACTTCCGTACATTGTCCCTGGAGTATAAACTCTCGATATTCTCAAACGCGTGCTTCTCATGCTCTTTCTTCTTCTTTTGGAGAAGCCGATGTTCTTCCCGTCTCTTTTGCTCGTAGGACAGGGGGTCTCCTGTCTTCTGGATCGGGCAAACGATGCTGAGATTCCATTCATTTGACATACACTCGTCTGACCAAATCTTAGAGATGAGTTGGTGTATGCACTCTATCAATTCATCACCAGCTGCCTCGAAAATTTCGGCTGGTAAGCCGTCAGGTCCAGCAGCCTTGTTTAGCTTGGATATTGCTATCCTCAATTCGTTTTGGTCAGGTGGACGGAAATTTTGACTATCATCGTCTATGTTGAATGGTTCATTCTGCCTGACAGCGGGATGTTGGTCTTCGTCGCCGTTATACAGTCTGCAGAAGTAGTTTTTCCTTATTCTCAACACCGACTGTGATTCTACTACGAGGTTTCGATTTTCAGCTCTACAGGTTTACGTACGGATACTGCTCCTCTGACACGTTCTTTTTACCTTTTGGTAAAACTTCCCTACATTGTCCCTGGAGTATAAGCTCTCTATGTTCTCAAACGCGTGCTTCTCATGCTCTTTCTTCTTCTTTTGGAGAAGCCGATGTTCTTCCCGTTCTTTTGCTCGTAGAGCTTACGAGCAGCTCTCGTCTTCCTTTGCAGCGCCGCTTTGTATGCTTCTTGTTTTGCTGCATGCACTCGCCGGCATTCTTCGTCAAACCAGGGGTTTTGCAGTGGTGGGTGAGCGAGACCCAGCACATCAGTCGCGGCGTTTCTGATGGCATGTTGGTAGCGTTGCCACTGGTCTTCGGCACTTGATGTTGCTGGTATAGGGGTGATTGAGAGATTTCGGGATACGCTTTCAGCGAAGAGTCTGGCGGTCTCTTGCGGTTGTAGCTTTTCGACATAAAGTTTTTTTAGCGTTACAATTGCCCAATACGATTTTAGCGTCGTATTTAGGACATTGCTCATAAGTTTTGTCGAGGAGCTCGTAGAAACACTCTTTGGTGGCAGGGTCCTTTTCTTCCTTGGGGGCTTTAACACATATTAGGTTTATGTTAGCGAATTTAGCCTTGATCCGGATAAAAGGCTCATCAACAGCAACACTACTGCTACAACAACAACACCGTTGATCGTCTTAAAATTCAACAGCTTCAATGACAGAAACACCGTCCTCAAAGCAGGTTCGAATTACCGCAAACTAAACAACAGAGAGCTTAGTCTCCGCGACCTTGGCTTTGAATTAGACAACAGCTGTTACCTTAATGAAAGTGTAATCAAGCATACTCGTCTTCTCTTGCAAAGTGCAATCACTCTAAAGCGAAAAGCCGCTGTTTAAATTATTTGAATTATTACTATTTTATTGCTTAGCTCACTTTATTTATGCTTATTTTACTTTACAAATATGTTCTTATTTCTATTAGCTTTGTTCTTGTATATGTATTTAAACACACATCTAATATTTCCATCTATCTGTTTCTCATCTACTTTTGAAATGTTCTTTCTATGTTTTCCTCCCCTTCTAATGTCAATTCTATCTGTTTCGTTTTTACTCTATAGTTATTGTCTTTTAGGAGTGCATTTATTTGGAACGATAGAGTAACTAGTACGATAGGAGGAGGGGTAGCCGTTTATATCAAGTCAACTCTGAAGCGCAGAGTGGTTGATGCCTCTGACTTATCTGGTGTGGAGTACCTTATTGTTGAGGTGCATGATGGTAGTGCTAAATGCCTAGTATCTTGTACTTACTGCCCAAATAAGAGTTGCTCCCCTGAACCTTTTTTCCCTGCTCTCTCTGAATATTCTGTTTCGTATGATCATGCTATCATTTGTGGGGATTTCAATGCAGATTTGCTGAAAAGTAACTTGCCCTCCTCTTTAGGACTCCAAATAGTTAATAACTCTAATCCAACACGTTTTGCGAATAATTCCACCCCAAGTCTACTTGATCTTGTAATCGTTTTTAATCTACTTTCTGTACTTCTCTTTGACCAACTCTCGTTGGACTACATCTCTGACCATGATCTTGTACAGAAAGTACGTATGATGTTAATTTTTCCCATTCTACTATCCCTTTATCATTTACTTATAAAGATTTGAATGCTATAAATGCTCTCGCGTTACAAACTGCTCTTAGCTCAGCTCTTTGGTATCGCTGTAGACTTGGTGCCAATTCAGACGAAAAATTGAACATTTTCCAAGAGTTGGTGTGCTATTTGTTTGACCAATTTGTTCCCTCTAAAACTGTCGATGTTTGTAATAAAAGCTGTCCTTGGTTTACGTCGTAAGTCATTGTCAGAATAAAAACTCAGAATTAGACACTAAATGGAAACGCAACTCTTCTCAGAGAAACTGGGCTGCTTACAAAAGGACACGAAACAGTGCAACTGATGTAATTCGTACTGCTAAAAGGAATTATTACTCTTCCAAATTGAATACGTGCAGAAGTTAGAACGGGGTTTAGCTTGTCTAATTCCAACTGTGTAGTTGGTGTAGTGTACACTTGATTGGATAGTTTAGCAGAGAGGGATTTATTGTGTAACCACCAGTCGGTTTTCCGTCGATTGCGGAAGACCAAGGGTGCGGTACTGTGACCGCAATTTGACCGCAATGAAATTTCCAGTTTGTACTCCAGATAGCGGTGATCGGAAAACGAATGACTGTCGGATACAGTCCAGTTGGAAATTGCAGGATAGATACTTTGGGAAGCAAAGGTGACGTCAAGCAGTCTCTTGTGCTATGGTGGGGAAGCAAAGTTAAGTTTAAGGAGGTCTTAGCAAGAATGCAAGCTCGGGTTCTACCTACATCCTTCGCGTGGTATAGCGTATATCCTGGGGCCCTCAATCTTATGACGGTGTCATCTCTTATCCAAGGTTCTTGGATCAGGGCAATGTCAAAGCCTCGTTCACTGAGGCGAAGTAGCAGGTTAGCGGATGCTAAGGAGAATGGTGGAGATTAATCTGTATCAGTTTTAGCATCACTATGAGCTGATACGGACCTCTCCACGATGGTAGCGTTTAGGTCATCGGGGGATGATGGTTCATCATCAGGGATTACAATGCGGGGGAGGGCGGGAGTCGCCAAGTCAGAGGGACCTGCGATGCTATTACGGTCCGCCGTGAAAAGCCTTACATCAATTACCTTCAGACCACAACGGATCTTAAATTCCTTCGCGCGGAGTAGAGGTATTGATTCGGCAGTTAGAGAGATGACTAGCGCGCGGCCAGATCTCTTGGTGTCGTTATCCGTTTTTTTAGAGCTCGGTGGCTCCTCAAATGCCTTTGACGTCTTTGACTGGTAGGTCCGGATTCTGATAGGCAATCAGGCTAAGGACTTTTGCTGGCTCGGGCGGTTCGAGTGGAACCCAGATCCTCGCTTTCGGCCTGTGGGGGATTTGGCTCCGTTCCATCGCCTTGAGCTTGGCTCCTGGCCAGATTTCACCTATGCTGCTAATGGCAGCGGCGATGAAGTCGACCGAGTTCTGATCGTCGCATGCGATCAGCTTGACAAAGCCTTGATGCCAGCCAGCGTCTTGAAAGGTGGGTGGAAAGTTGGGATGAGTTAGTATACGCTCGTAAAGGCAGTTCATCACTCTGCCTTCAATGAGCCTCCACTTATCGTAGGAGATCCTCCCCTCTTCGTCAGACAGGTCGACTATCGCGACGACGAGGCTGTCCTTGACCGTCTCGGAGAAGGGTTTGGAGCTCACTGAGCTCTTTGTCTTCTTCGAGGCGTTGGACTCCTCGTCTACGGACCTGCGTCTCTTGGGCGCAGAGTCTATCGCGACTACGGACTGGCCCCCAGCTTGGTTTGGTAAACCAGATCGACTCGGTGTGTCGTTAGCGTGGGAGCGATACTTTCGAGGAGAGGGATTCACTCTCTGATTCGTGGGTTGGCGAGTGCCCCGGGTGGAGGACTGGCGTGAGCCACGGGTGGAAGGGTGGCGTGTGCCACGGGTGGTTGGGTGGTGTTGCTCACGGGTATCGAAGTGCCGCAGAGGCTTAAGCTTCATTAGCTCGCTGACCTGTCGGGCAATGTCAGTTGCCCAGACGTGGGATTCCCGCTTCTGCTGACTCCACTCCTTTTCCGCCTTTTTGCCTAGTCGGTCAAGGATGCGGAAAGCCGCTTTAGTCTCACGACTTAGCGATTTCCTCTCTTGGTCAGTGAGCTTGGGAAGAGATGGAGGAGCTGAACTGCACGTGGGTGTAGCGCTATTCAGTTCGTCCGACAGCACGGAGCACTCGCTGACGGAATCGTCAATGCAGAGATTCTGCAGATGCTCTTCCACACGTGTAGTGCTTTTAGAGCTGCCTGTTTCCGGGTTTTTTTTGTTGAGGTCCGGCCTCAGGGTCTGGTTTTTTGCGTTTGTTTGAAATGTTGGTCCCACGAGTAGCTAGGGTGGTCAGTCTGCACAGAGCCCCGAATTATGCAGATAAGGCAGTTGATACCAGAGCGTTCCCGCTGTCTCTGGATACACCGTTTGCGACTGAGCTATTTTTGCTTGTCCTGGGCCCTCAGCCAGGCTGATCCTCGGCACGGTACGGTTGACGCCTTGATTCAGCCCAGGGGGAAGAGTTGGGGGAGGGGTGGGGAAGAAGGATAGGAGAGACTAGGTAGGATGATTATCTTTTAGTTTTACTTCGAGCCTCTTCAAGTGAATCGCTCATCGTTGCGGCGATACCGCTTGGGACGTGATACGTCCCCGATGTCGATTCCAAGCGTCTTGAGCTCTAGTATAAGCCATCACACCACGACAAGGTAGATAATCAAGTGATGGAAACGCCACAGTAGACAGATATAATTTTGAGGTAGTTAAGGATTTTGTCTACCTAGGCTCTATGGTGAACTCCGCAAATGACATCAGTAGGGAGATCACGCGAAGAATTACTCTTGCCAATCGTTGTTTCTATGGGCTAAAACGGCAATTGAGTAGGAAAGCCCTATCTCGAACTACTAAGGTAACTCTTTATAAGACTCTAATCATCCCAATCCTGCTGTATGGCGCAGAGTCATGGGCTTTGACAAAACCGGATGAGTATGCCATTGGTTATTTCGAGAGAAAAGTTCTACGAGCGATCTTTGGTCCCGTCTGCATAGACGGTGAGTGGAGGAGAAGGTACAATGCCGAACTATACGGCCTGTACAAGGACATCGACTTACCCAGAAGAGTTCACATACATCGACTAAGATGGCTGGGTCATTTAGAGCGGATGGAGCCCAACGTTCCCACTAAGAAAGTTTTCGAGTCCACCCCGGATGGACGACGACCTCGCGGTAGGTGGCGCAAACAAGTCGAGGGGGACCTCAACCAACTTTGCGTGCGCAACTGGAGGCAGCTGGCTCGTAATCGTGCTAGCTGGAGAGGTTTGTTGGTTGAGTCCCAGGTCCACTCCGGACCGTAGCGCCATCTAAGTAAGTAAGTAAGTTTTAACCAATTTAACACTATAGCTCCATCTGGCCACGCAAAAAATCTGGTGTATTCCGTGGTTGTTCTCTCTCTGATGTACTTCAGTAGCTTTGCCAGAAGTGCAGCTGCGCATAATTCCAACCTTGCCAATGTAATTTGCTTCACCTGCGCCACCTTGGTCTTTGTTGTAGAGTCACAATAAATAACTTTCTGATACACCACTACTGCATACGCTTATTCTGACGCATCTGCAAATCAGTGCAGCTCTATTTGAGAGTTTTCCATTTGTCGCATCTATCATGGAATTCTTACACTTTCAAGTATTGATAATCTTGTCTTGAATTCGTCCCATTCATTTTGAATTTTTGTTGGGACATTGTCGTCTCATCCGATGCCCAGGAGCCAAAGACTTTGAATAAGAATTTCTGCCTTGATTGTGATTGGTGACCACCAGCCAAAAGGATCAAGGATTTTGCCAGCGTCACTCAATATTGCTCGTTTGGTACCCTTTGTGCTGAATGACGACGAGTTGACTTTAAACTGGAAGTCGTCTGTCCCCGGACACCATTTGATTCCCAAAACCTTGAATGTTGTATGACAATCAAAGTCATGCTCTAGTTCCATTTCAATGACCTCTTTTGGCAACGCTTTGATGAACTCTGAACTAGTTGATGTCCATTTGCGTAAGTTGAATCCACCCTTGTGAAGTAGTTGCATCAATTCTTGTTGAAGGTCTTGACACTCCCTTAGGGAATTTGCTCCTCCAAGGCAGTCGTTTACATAGAATCTTTCAAGCACCGTTTTGCTTGTACGTGAATAAGTTTCTCTTTCATCATCAGCTAACTGGCATAGAGTTTTGATTGCCAAATACGGTGCGGCAGCTGTACCGTATGTGACAGTTTTGAGGGCATACTCTCTTATTGGACCACTAGAATTTTCCCTCCACAAAATATGCTGAAGGTTTCTATCGTCTTGGTCGACTAAAATTTGCCGATACATTTTCTCGACGTCAGCTTTGAATGCAACTGGAAATAACCTCCATTTTGAACTGTTGTACCTGTCATCATGATGCTATTCAGCGAATCCCCAGATGTTGTCTTTACAGCGCCATCAAACACCACTCTCAGTTTTGTGGTACTGCTGTCATCTTTTATCACTGCATGATGTGAAAGATAATACGTTTTTTCAGTATAACTCTCCGGTGCTTTCTCCATATGTCCAAGAGCAATACATTCCTGAATGAATTTGGAATATTCATGCCGAAAACTCTCGTTTTTTGCGAACCTTTGCTCCAACATAAAGAACCGCTTCAGGTTTACTAATGCTTCAACCTTTAAGCTGACTCTTTTATCGTGAATTGATTAGATGAGAAGATTGCATGCTGCTATGATTTGTGTAGTATGACCGTTGATTCCATTGACACTTGACTCATATTTGACTAATGACATCTTTATTTGACGCTCTAACTTCTTCACGACATGGCTGTGGATAGTAGTATCATCCTGTTTTTGTTGTTTTTATGTACGGTAGCGATTCCTGTTGTTGTTGATACCTCTTTACTAGCCGTTCCTCCAGTTGCCGTAAGTGTTGTACCTTCACCTTTAGGAAATTGAAGTAGGGAGTTATGCTGTTTTGTACATATTTTGCATCCTTTCTTTAACACACATTCCCTTGCGGCATTGCCCATCTCGTAAACAGTTGAAACACAGCTTTGATTGTTGGAGCACATCCATTCGGTTTTTTGGCTTCATACTCAAAAACTTTTTGCAGTTGAATAAGTGATGCGATTCGCTGCAAACTACACATTTCGACTGTGTGACTGTAGTTAAATGATTTTTTGTGGGTGCTGTTTTACATGCTTGTAACTGTTGCTCACGGTCGAATTCACGACTGCCTTCTAATCCTCGGAATCTACCCTCGAAGTCAAAATACTCACTTAGCTTTGGAATTTCTGGTGAAGTTCCTCTTGATTGTTGATATCATTTTCTTGTTTCTCTGTCAAGTTTTGGATATACCGGGTGTGTTTCCAAGTTAAATGTCAATCTTCTTCTTCCTTTTATCAGCGAGGCCATGATCTGAGAACAAGCGATCATAACCCTCCCACTTCACCGCATTTCTACTGATCCGCCTGTGGGGTTCGCCAAGTTAAATGTCAATATTTTGGGAAATTATTCTTGGGTATAATCCAAAAAAAAAAAATCGTTCTACAGCAAGTGTATATCTCCAATGTGGACATACTTTACCAAGAATTTAAGAAAAGACTTACTTTGTTGTACCTTGACCCATGCTAACACAAATATCTCCGCTAATACTTAACTTTATTTAGGGCTTTCATTTTAGAAGAAATAATACACCTTTTAACTGTGTTTAAATAAAAATTATGTCTTTTTTGACTTTCCAGATACTTATTTTTAAGTCAGTTCTATTTTTCTTGTCCAGGAAAATTTTTGACTTTCAGGTCGCTTTTCTACAAAAAATGCGTAATAAACATAGCGGTTTATTATTATTTTCTTATGAACGTAACAATAGTAAAAAAAAAAAATCAGTGATAAGTATGCTGAAAAAGCCCATAGATTTTATGATACTTGGGAAAAGCTGCAGCAGGTAAAAAAATAAAATATGATTTTTACCTACTTTTCTAACCGCAGTTGACAATTAAAGCGACTTTCCAACTATTTTTGCAATATTTTTTTTTAATAAAAAATATAAACTTTTAGTTGCGTTTTCTTCTTTATGAGATCCAATTTTGCATGGAACGTACCTTTAAAATACTTTTCCACGAAGTATTCATGCTGTGGGTGTGTTTTCCTTAGCTCTTCCAAATGTCCGTTGTTTATTTGAAAGTCGACCTAGTGCTGTTCTAACTGCTCCAATCTCCTTGTCAGGTATTCCGCAGAGTAACGGGATTCTCCATCCTTCTTAGTTAGTCCACAATCGATGAACTTCTTCTGTTATTCTGGTTTGGTTTAATGCAATCTTTTCCATTGCGTTCGTTGTTACACTGACACTAGCTTATAACACTTTTTGATGTTTGTTTGTTTTGTATTTTATTTTACATATTTTTATTAATTGCAGTTTTGTACCACAACCTTTGATGAGTGATAATATGGTCTCGTACCACATCTTTGTTAGTTTTACTTTACAATCGGCTAATTCAGCCTCATACCTATATACCATAAATAAAAACGAAATGCTGTTCGTGAGTCATCGCATCACTTGAGAACGGCTAGACCGATTTGGGTCATTAGTCCGAATAAGGTTTTTACGGAAAGCAAAATTCGAAAAGTTGGTCAGGAAATTGGAAAATTCGGGTAAAACTGAATGTGCTTATCCTTGAGAAAAAAATGCGTGTACCTATGTTTGTATGCTATAGACTCCGATACCACTGAACCGATTAAGCTCAAATTTTCAGGCAATCTTCAGTATTGAAAAGTATTCCAGTGAAATTTGGTCAAAATCGATCCACTACTTTAGTATTATAGTACTTTAGTACTAAAAACAATTCTCTTTTGTTAGTCGCAGCAAAGCACGGCGGATACCATCAGTCCAGCAGTTTGCTCACTACTTTAGTGTTATAGTACTTTAGTACTCAAAAAAATTGATATATCTGTGGCCTCAAGCGATAACCGCTTAAGTCAAGTTATGACGGAATTGATTTAAGAATGCCAGAAGATGCGCCAATATTCGAAGTTTATGCCATATAGTGTTTAATTTCCTCTCTGTAGTAGTTATCGAGCAGTAAGTAAATAAACAAGACCGACATATAGCATTTGCAAATTTATTTAACCTAACAGCAAATAAGTTTAACCCAAACACAAATATATTTAGCCCTTTAGCAATTAACTTTAACCCAAAAGCAAATATGTTTAACCTTTTAGCAAATAGGTTTAACCTTTTAGCAAATATGTTTAACCAAAGAACAAATATATTTAAACGAAAAGCAAGTTTGGGTTAAACTAATTTGGTGTTAGGTTAAATAAATTTGCAAATGCTATAGCAAAATCCCATACGTTTTTGGGAAAAAGGAAAATAGACTTAACCCCAGCCACCTGCCTGACACTTGTTGTTCCAGGCGCCTGCCTGACAGTTGTTGCCCCAGGTGCTTGTCTGACAGTTTTTTTTTTTGCCATGCGCAGCAATGCACGTCGGGTACCCGCTAGTTAGGAATAAAAAAAGACTTGGTTCGATTGATCACATAACAATGACAAATTTCTTTATTTTACCTTAATATTTATACAAAATTAATGCTAGCCTAAACAAAAAGTGCTCATTATAAAATAACGAAGAAAAGAGTGCAAGTTATTATATTTAACAATAAAAGAGTCAAATTATACAATAAAAAGAAAAACAAAACTTTGAAGACAAAGCGTTATGTCAAATGCAGTAAGCAAACATTGCAGCAGCATACCAAGCGCAATACCCGATAAGCAAAGGCAGTATATTTTTGTTTGATGATTTTTTGTTGTTGTCATTGTTGTGGCTGTGAAATTTACGGTAACTTGAATTATGACAATGCATAGAAACTCAAGGTTGCTTTTAATTCTATTATTAGATACGTCTACAGACTTCGTAGATATGACCATGTCTTCACCTGCCAACGTTTAATTCGTAGGTGTAGTCTGTTCACTTATTTGAATTTCCGATCTTTACTGTTGCTTGTCAAAATAATGAAGTTCTGATGCCCTCTCTATATCTTCAACCTTCTTCAATTTGCCAGATCTACGTGAACGTGTAACTTGGTAATTCCTGTTGAAATTTACTTCTTACTATGCGTCTTTTTTTCAGTCACACTTTAAAACTCTTTACCAAATCATTTCAAAACTTTCATTCATTTCAAAAGTCTCGGCATATTTTATTCTGCAGAAAAAAAAAAGTTATAAATTTGCTAAAAAATAATAAAAACAGCACTTTGAAAAATATTTCGGACAAACTTAAAAAAAAAAAAAAAACAACCTTCTAAACATCACGTTTTTATGAGAATTTCCACCAAAAGCTTGAATGTTGATAATCCGTATGTGGACAGTAAAGCGTTTTTGTAGCATGTACAATAAAATAAAACTATAATTTGTTTACATTTAAATAAATAATAAATATGTAAGTAAAACTTACACGTGTTAGTATAGCAGAGAAAAGATAACGGAATCGGACGTATAGTATTGCCAACTTTGTGGTTCATATTTCCACCACTGTATATTGTACATAAATTACATATTTTACTTCTAAGTTCCTATACATACATATGCATGCATGTACCTCATAGGTATATTTAATAAAAATAAGACTAAGTGTGTACTTATACTTTGCTATTTTCATTCTCATTTTAGGTCCAGAAGACATTTTGAAATTCCTCGGCAACGACACTATTTTGGATCACTTCAAATTAGTAACGAAAGATGGAAACAGTTTACTTGTTGGCGCTAGGTAAGATTTACATATTATCGTTATTGTTTCCGTTAATACGAATGAATGAATAATATGAAAGAATATATGAGGACTGTCTTAATTTACGTTAAAATCGGTAAGTTAGGGAACAAATTTCCGGTGACCCATATTCGTGTCGGGCGATTATTATACATACATACATTTTCAATGCCGTTAATCCTCCATGAGGGTCGCCGGGGGAGGATGCTCATTTGGACTCTCCATCCTTCTCGATTCTCCGCCATTCACTTCAATTCATCAGGGGGGATCCTTAGATGGCTCCAGCAGACATGGCGGACTTGATCCAACCATCTTCTTCTAGGCCTACCGAGGGGTCTCCTACCTGATGGCACGTCCTGAAAGCCGGTCTGGGGCTATACGCGAAAACTGGTAGAATGTCGCACGTGCATATGTACGTTTACCAATCCTTTTTTCGCTTACAAAGATGTTTACAATAATTTGTGGAATCGTATGTAGTATACATATGTACATAAAGAAAATAAGTAAGTAAGTAGTTGTTTGCAGATTATTTACCACCCACAATTTGACGGTATAGATGCATGTGTCTAAACTACCTACAGTTACGGACAATAAAATAGGGTCACCAGCATACTTTGCGTAGTAAACCCAAAAAAGTCTGCAAATTCATTGTAATTATATTAAATTTATTATTTTGTTTTAATCTTAAATATCAAGCTTATAAAAATCAACCAAAAAAAACGGAAAAACTTCATTCAATAAATTTTAAAAATTGTAAACATAAAAATGACTTTTTGTAAAGGACAATAAAATAGGGTCAACACGTCAAATGAGACAAAAGTAAATAAACAAATGAATAAAACTGGTTAGCAAAGATAAGATATATTAATTTGTACTTAGTACTTTGGCGGCTGGCCTTTTTTATCCCATACAGCCCTACATCTAGAGGGCATTTCCACCACCGCCATACAAGTACTTTTTGGTATACATAGCATACCAAGCCGACAGCTGTTTTTGCCACAACTCTTCCTTGGTTTTATTAGTCCAATTTGTTCCTTAACAATACCCCATTAATTATCAATTGGATTTAAGTCGGAGGATTGCACAGGCCAAGTCATAAGATGTACACCGTTTTCGGAAAACCACTTCTTGGCTAGACCCGAAGTGTGTTTCGGGTCATTGTGTCTTTAAGTATGGTATGTTAACATACACCTGCTTGTCCATCGTACCCTTAATCGAAAAAAGAGACCTGACTCCATACCACGAGAAGCAGCTCCACACCATTGTATTATCGACTCCATGTTTTAAGGTCTTAGTGGTAAAGCGGGGATTTAGCTCGGTGTTTTTTTTTGGCTTCCATACCCAAGGGCCAATCATGTTTATTTTTGATTCGTCAGATACAGGATTTTACGCCACTTCTTCCCATCAACTGAGCCATCCGTGGGTGATAATATAATGGTGTGGAACTGCTTCTCGTGGTATGGAGTCAGGTATCTTTTTTCGATTAAGGGTACGATGGACAAGCAGGCGTATGTTAACATATTGTACTTAAAGACATAATGCTGCCTTACGCCGAGTGGGAAATGCCACTGTCTTGGGAATTTCAGCAAGACAATGACCCGAAACACACTTCGGGTCTAGCCAAGAAATGGTTTTCCGAAAACGGTGTACATCTTATGACTTGGCCTGCGCAATCCTCCGACTTAAATCCAATTGTTGTGGCAAAAAGTACAGTCGGCTTGGTATGCTATACCAAAAAGTACTTGTATGGCGGTGGTAGAAATGCCCTTTAGATGTAGGGCTGTATTGGATAAAAAAGGCCAATCGACAAAGTACTAAGTACAAATTATTCATGCTGATTATTGAATCCGGCGGATTGATTGCGGAGGGATCTCATTCGATCCGCAACTATTATTTCGGCTAGCAAGTGGACGAATGTCGGTAAGGAAGTGACAGAAAGTAAGCATTATTGAAACCGCAAACGATTCGCACTCCATATAAAGTCAGACGTTTTTAATACGCTTCAAAATACCTGCGGATTACGGTAACAACAGTTGGTAATTTTTTTTTTCTTTCGTCGAGAAAGAAACCAAATGTATGAAAAAATATCCGAATTGCTTTTAACTGTTAGAGAACAATCCGGGGAAACAAATTCTTGTTTGAAAATAAGTCTACCGGTCAATACATCGACTGAGTGACTACTGAAGAAAAGAGAATGCAATCCATCAGTCACTGCTTGAAGAAATAAAAAGGCGCAATGACGAGTCAGTCAGTGAAGAGAAAGAAATCATTGATGATTTGGTGTAAAATTAAAAATTTAAAAAAATGTATTTCTGTCAGATTTTGATAAACATTTTTTGTTTAATTATTAAACATATATATTTTAGTGCACTATTTGTATTTAGTGTGAATTGAATATGAAAATGTGATTTAGAAACAAAAATCTGAAGGCAGCCTCAGGGCGGCCATGCCCGTTTAAGCGTTTAAGCGTACATTTTTTGTAGAGATTGAGAAAGATCAGTGATAAGAAAAAAAATGAATATATCCAAAATGTCTGATAGAGATTCAAGATTTCATGGATTCGGCTCAAATAGATTCAGACGAAGATGATTTTAGTGATGATGAACTCGAGGACCCGGATTACATTCCAGAGGAAATATCACCTGAAGATGACCAAAGAGAAGTCTAATCTCGAATCATCAGTTTGGATTAAGAAATAAACATTCCACGATAGATCAAGTGCATCGAATTACAGATGTTGCTCAAGCCTTTGACAGGGTTTGGCAAAAGGAAGGGCCTTGAGTATTAACTGCTTAGGGATTTACCAAGGCAGTATTACGAAATACTAAAATCCTATATTTCAGATCGACTTTTTCGAGTTCGATATAAACAAGAATATCCGGACCCTGTATGTGTTGCATACTAGGGATATTCTGGTGGAGAACAATGATGACTACTTTTGCAGGTGACACTGCAATATTAGTACCTGATAAATGCACTGTAAAGGCAGTAGAGAAACTGCAGAATGCAGTCAATAGAGTAGATAGATGGATAGATAGATAGATAATTAATTGAGAGGTGCAAGTCCACTGCGACTTTTAGCAGATCTATTGTGATCCTCAAATTAAGGCTCTAGTCGATGATATGCTCGGTCTAGAGCACTTCCTCCAGTCCAGCTGCTGCTATGAACCGGAGTATCTTGAGTGGATCCAGCGAAGGTAGATCCAATTCTGATAGGATGTGTGCACCTAAGTGATTTCTTCTTTTGTGGATCAGTGCTTCGCATTCCATAAGAAGGTGCGCTGGTGTTTCTACGTCAATAGAGTAAGTGATTGGACGCAATAATGGTGTATCAAACTCAATGAAGACGACCAATTTATAATGAAATGTACAGATGAAATGAACTCTGCAGAAAGAAGTGATGTTCCCTTACGTGCTATCAATTTGTCTGTTCTATATTATCGGCCGCCGACTTCAGCAGAAGCGACTTCCACAATCGCACCTGTAAAAGCACCGATTGAAACCTCTGAAATAACAACAAAAAATATACCAAACGTGGCAACAGGAAATAATAAAACCATCAAATGCATTCATTATCCAGCCACCAAAAAGAAAACGATCGTCGAAAACGGTTGTCGAAAATACTGGCCCAAATATCATACCATCTGCTGTTGATTTTATTGGGTCTGGTATGTTATTAATTTTTTTTTAGCAATTTTTATCGAATCTATAGTACCTACAACAATTTTCTCATATTTTCAGCATTGCATGCTATCAGCAAGCATTCTAAGGTATTTTGCAATATTACGTGACGAAAAAAAAATTCAATTACACGAAATTCGAGAAAACAGTAAACTGTCCCCTTCAAATAAAAATCACAAAACTTAAAATTTAGATTTTTAAATATTTTGTTAGCATAAGATTAGTAATATGATTTCTGAAGAATCAAATCGATCTGCTCATGCCGAAAATATCAACATCCAATTTACAACTACCTACGATCTACTGTTTTGTATCCGAAAATGATCGAATAAATTGCACGAATTTTTTGGCCTAAACGGGCAAGGCTGCCCTGAGGCGGCCTTCCAATTTGTTTACCTGGTGGCTAAATTAATTATTATTGTTTTATCTCATCACTAAATTCGTGCTTCTTAGACCAATATCTCACCTAAACAAAAATTCTGCTTTACCTTCTGTCATTATTTTAATTTTGCCTGTTAGAGGGTTAACAGACTCTTGAAGACTAATTTCACGTTAACTCTCTCTATCTTTACTTATCGCTTCAAAGTCTGAAATAATTTAGTGCTTTTTTTACTCTTGCCACGAAGGCTGATTTACTTTTTTGTTATTGCAGAGATACATACTCGTAAATAAATAACACGTGTACTGGTTTAGTTAAAATCCTATTGTATCCATTATTTTGAAAATATTTCCCTGTTTTGAATTAGTATTTGTTGAGAAATATTTGCATTTGCCAGAAAAAGGGATGAATTCGAAGTCGTTAATAATGTGCTTTTGCGGACCGATAATGTAGTTCATCCGGCGGTTCCTTTAATGGGATCACACAGAGAAAGTGAAAGTGTGCGGATCGGATGAGATCCCTCCGCAATCAATCCGCCGGATTCAACAATCGGCATGAATGTATCTTATATTTGCTAATCAGTTTTATTCATTTTTTTATTTATTTTTGTCTCATTTGTCGTTTTGACACTATTTTATTGTCCTTCACAAAAAGTATTTTTTATTGTTTATAATTTTTAAAATTTACTCAATGAAGTTGTTCGGTTTTTTTTGCTTGGTTTTTATAAGCTTGATATTTAATTTAAGCTTAAAACAAAAAATAAATTTAATATAATTACAATGAATTTGCAGACTTTCTTGGATAAGTATGCTGTTGACCCTATTTTACAATATTGTCCGTAACTGTATATCGCTCAATTATTTTGACTGAGAATTGTGGACGGAATTGTCTGCAAGAAATGCTGACTGTGTGAACTCAAATAGCTTTCGATTCGAAGCAAGTTTCAGAATAAGGGTAAATATTTTCGCAAAATATTATACCAGTCAACAAAAAAAATATTTTTCTTTTGTGTCTGTGTTTTCATTATTTTCTGTTTCAGTTTGTCAAAAAATAACCGGAAATATATTACATTGAATTTAAACTTTTTTATTTCTACAACACTGATAAATAAGTTTCTAGCGTTTTTTCCATATACTAACTGCTGAATACAAGGGAGCCGCGTTCGCTATGTCAAAACTACGTTACTGTATTGATATAAAGTGTTTATTTAAAGAAATTGGAATCCCGCGCATTGCTGATGATTGGCGTCTTTTTATTGACAGTTCAACAAAAAGCTTAAAAGCTGTGAAATAAATATAGGTGGGAAATAAAAAATATTAACTAGAAGTATATTGATGCTGCCACTGCATATTAAACTAGGCCTTATGAAACAAATTGTAAAGGCTCTTAAAAATGATTCAGATGCTTTCAAGTATTTAAGGAATTTTTTCCCGTATCTGTCGGAAGCTTAATTCATCTAGATTATATTTGGCCTTAATACATTCACAAAAGGAAAACTAAAAAATAAAAATTACAAAATACGTTGTCTTATATTTCTTCCATACTTTTAAAAGGGAAGTATGGCAAAAAGGAACTTTTTTAGGATAAACCTTTTTCTCTATTATTAGGCCCGTTAAAGAAATGAGGAACAACTAAACAGAACCCGGGCACAAAATACGTGTTGACCGATGAATTACCTTCCTCTACAATTCGTATATACATTATTTTCCGTTCGGCCACTTTTTGAGAGTGTAAAAAAACAATTACACACTTTGTTTTTTTAAGTTTATGTTTCTTAAGTAATCCTTTTAATTAAGATATCGGAATGCATGAATGTTTGTTCCATATTGTGACAGATACAGTAGTATGTGCAAAACTTCACTGTAAAAATCCCTTTCTTTTACATCTCCTAATGGAAGTACATACTCACACGTTTATAGTGATTAATTTGAAATCTGTTACTGACACGTTATCCCATAAGTCATGTATTGTTTTCGCATTAATATTGAACTTAAATTACTTAGAAATGTTCGACTAATAGCATTGTATATGAATCTAATAGTACTATCATCAAGCGAATTTTTTTATTTCTTGCTGCCGTCGCCTAGAGGGCCTCGAGTGAATTCTCACAAAATAAGTAAAAAAATTTCACTCTCTTATTCTTTCTGAGAATGGAGTAAAAAATGATATAATGAGTGGAAACAAAGAAGAAAACCGGTTTTTAACTTCGAATCTAAACTCAAATTTTTGTCAATCCATTGGACGACTGAGAAAGCAAAATACGTTTACTGATCGGATAATGATAGATGAGAAAAAACTTGTGTGGTGGAACGTGGGACATTGGTAGTTGATTTGTTTTAGTGATGTACACCTGTAAGATAGAAACAATACTTATGATGTGATATGGCGTTTGTCTGTCTATCATGGGGTGGAGGTTAAATCATATTGGCGCATCCATTTCGAATTTTTGTTATTTTTTTTCAATCGCACTATAAGTGTACAAACATATGGTATGTATGTATGGGTATGGTACAACTCGCATTTTTTATTTTGATTTCTGTTATTTCGATTTTATCATTTCGCATTTTGTTGTTTCGATAAATGATAAACTCTAATTTTCTTCAAGTCGTTTTGATTATGTCTCAAATTTTCATTTACTTTTGTAAATAGTTCATATTTAGCTCATTTCGTATTTGATTGTTCCTCAAATTTTTATTTATTTTTATAATTAGTTCGAATTATCATTATTTTATTTTAGACTGTTTCGCTAGAGATTATTTTATTTTCATTTTGATAAGAATATGTTCATTTTAGCTTCAAACACTTCGCTACCCCTTCGGGTAGGGGTTAGAATATACCCGAGGTAGGCATGCCTGTCGTAAGAGGCGACTAAAATCCACCCTTCGTATACCGGGCTTAAAGTGTATACAAAAAAATGCAATGAGTAAAACGAAAAGATTTAATACCCCAGGTGGCAGTCCAGGTTCACTGGAAAATCCACCCTCTTCGGAGATAGGCTCTACGGATTCTGGGTAGAGCCAATTATTGCAATTGATAAATCCCTTTATAAAAAGTTCAAGGGTACCTCGGGCTCCACCATCAAGACCGAATGTCTCCGGGAAGAAAGTCCGCCGGAAGTGCAAGCGCACAAGAAACAGGACTCAGAGAAATGTAAAAGCTTTGAGAAGGAAAATAACGAACTTCGCAATAAGCTTAATGAAATGGATCGACTCTACCATGAGCTCAAAAAAGAGGTAGACATGCTGAGAGAGGAAAACAAGCTTCTAAAGAACTCGCTTTTACAAAAAGAACGCGAAGATTCCCCTCCCTGAGCAGCTAATCCACAATATCACACGGACGAAAAAGAGCTTGCAGGCGAAACGAATTGCGTCTTAAAGAAAAGACCTAGCAAAAAACGCAGAGCTGGCTCTTCGCCCGAAATCGAGCCGCGAAAAGAAGACAAGCAAAATGAGTCGAAGCCAAAACAAACTCAAGCTAAAGCACGTCCTCCGCCTGCAATAAACGTCGTTGGAATAACGGACTACAGTAAGCTACATTGCCTTCTTAAAGGTACGACGACATCGAAATTCAAGATAACGTCACTCAGGAACAATGCGTGGAAAATTAACGTTGATGACTTCCATGGCTACCGAGCAATATCACAAAAATTAAACACGGAAAAGATCCAGTGGTATACTTATGAAAATAAGTCAGAAAGACCACTGCGTGTTAAAGCAAGGGGGCTCCACCCCTCGTGCATAAAAGACGACGTAATGAACGACCTCAAAGCTAAAGATTTAAACATTTTTAATGCCGTCAATATTCTCAAAACGGTGAAGCAACAAACGGAACAAGGCCAGGAAATCATGGTCAAGCATGGACTTCCGCTCTTTATGCTTACCTTCGACAGGAGCGAAAATGTAGACGATATTTATAACGTTAAAACTATTCTGAATATCGTAGTCAAGATTGAGCCTAGGCGTACGAGTACGAGATCGATACCTCAGTGTAAACGCTGTCAAGGCTTTAATCACACACAGTTGTATTGACAAAAAGAGCCGTGATGCGTAAAAATGTGCTGGTAACCATCTCTCGGAAAAGTGTGACCTAAATAAGCAGGCCCCGGCTACCTGCATTAACTGCAAAGGAAAGCACCCAGCGAATTATCGAGGTTGCGACACATTTAAAAATATTCAACGCCAGAACGCAGAACCGGTTAAAAATACTCGTGAAATTGCTAAGCCAAGGGTAACGACAG
This sequence comes from Brachypalpus laphriformis, assembly GCA_945910035.1. NCBI lineage: Eukaryota > Metazoa > Arthropoda > Insecta > Diptera > Syrphidae > Brachypalpus > Brachypalpus laphriformis. The sequence goes on along the minus strand of OX246753.1, from coordinate 224,790,836 downwards.
TCAATAAACACGTCAAAGTTAAGACGAGAGTCGAGCAAAGTAAAGTTCCTTCGGCAAAATCAAAGGAAAAGTCACAATCTGCAGAGACGCTAACATATGCTCAAGCTGCGTCGCTAGAAAACAAGCAAAGCGGTGTTACGGTAGACCCAGTCTCCCAAGTCTTCTCTATAATTCTTGCGAAACTTGAGGAGCAAACGAAGGTCAACAAAGTCATATTTGATAAATTGAGAGGAGAGCACGCAAAATATGGCAACAAACTCGCGCTCCCCAGCATAAAACCCACTCGAATTTCCTATGCAATAAGCTTAAAAAAGCGATCTAAGACCTAAAAAACCGAGAGACTTCAGCTTATCTTGAAGGTTTAACCGCCGAAAAAACCACTAATTACTCGCTCTGGAAAGCTATCAAAAGAATTAAAAAACCCCAAATACATTCGCCACCGATAAAAAAAAACAACGACGAATGGGCAAAAGGTGACAAAGAAAAAGCGGATCTATTTGCCGAGCACTTAGAAGAGACTTTTAAGCCATTTGATGGAGAAACATTGGTAGACGATTTTACAGGTACGACTACGACATCTGACAACCTAAGAATAAAAAATGTGTCATTTATAGAACTTTGCCAGGGAATAAAAAACCTGAAAAATAATAAAGCTCCTGGCTATGATTTAATAACCGGACAAATCCTCAAGGAATTACCAAAAAAGGCACTATTAAAATTGCTTTATTTAATAAATGCTTCTATTAGATTATTATACGTTCCAAATCAATGGAAAGTCGCAGAAGTCATAATGGTTCCGAAACTGGGGAAATCTCCAAATGACAAAAAATCGTACAGACCGATATCGCTACTACCAATAATATCGAAGGTATTTGAAAAACTCCTACTGAAAGGGATTCTTCCGGTCATTGAAGAGAGACGCCTAATACCTGACCACCAATTCGGGTTCAGAATCAAGCATTCCACAATTGACCAGGTTTATAGAATAACCGACGAAATTGAAAAAGCCCTTGAGGAGAAAAAGATTTGTTCTAGCGCTTTTCTTGACGTATCTCAAGCCTTCGACAGGGTTTGGCACGATGGATTGAATTATAAGCTAAGACGAATCCTTCCGGAGCAACTTCATAAGATCTTAGAATCTACCTTAAAAACAGATTTTTTCGTGTCAATCACGGAACTGAATATTCTGATTTTAAAGAAATCGCCGCCGGAGTTCCGCAAGGAAGTGTCCTTGGGCCTATCTTATTCTTGCTGTACACTCGGGACATACCACAAACTGAAGGCACTATTGTAGCTACGTTCGCGGACGATACGGTTATTCTGGCAACGGAAAGTTCAATCGAGTCAGCAACCATAAAACTCCAACGAGCCTTGGATAAAATCTGTGAGTGGACAAAAACTTGGCGCATTGTTCTTAACGAGACCAAATTGACGCATGTTAACGAAAATCGACTTAGAGAAATGTATTGGCTAATTGGAAGATATTCCAAACTAAGCGTATATAACAAACTGCTTCTGTATAAGCAAGTGCTTAAACCCGTGTGGACGTACGGTATACAACTCTGGGGTTGTACCAAACCAAGCAATAGGAATCTCATACAATCATTCCCAAATAAAGTTATAAGAATAATCGTGAACGCTCCCTGGTATATCAGAAACAATGATATCCACAGAGACTTAGGGATAGCTACCGTGGAGGACGAAATAAAAAACTTCGCTCACAAGCTTCGTATTCGTCTTCATGGCCATTGCAACTGTGCCATACTCCAAACTTTGGATGTGACAAATCTCACGCGCCGACTTCAAAGAACGAAACCGTTCGAATTAGCGCAATAAGACAAACAGCCGCATGTCATGACGGTTTCAGCAGGTGCTTTTATTGAAAATCTACCTGCCTCACGCGAATATTCTCTTCTGAAGCTTAAACTACTTGATAAGGTCTAACTTAGTCGTAGTAAACAAAACGAAGGGAAGGGTGTTTTTAGTCAGTAGAAATCTGACACTACTATGAGTACACGGTCTCATAGTGTCTCATGAAGATTTTCACCTACCCACGAAAAAAAAAAAAAAAAAAACACCGCTATATTTTTCGCTCCGCTAAGTGTATGTCAACAACTGTCAGGCAGGCGCCTGGGGCTATGTCTATTCGAGGACAGTTTTGTGTGGACCAACAGTGGGTAGGTGGCGCGCTTCGCGCGATTCATTTATTTAAATTCCGGTTTCCGAAGGGGTTTGGCCGCTCACGCGACTTCGTCGCTCCGCTAAGGGTATGTCAACAACTGTCAGGCAGGCGCCTGGAGTTAGGTCTATTCGAAGACAGTTCTGTGCGGGCCAAGAGTGGGTATGTGGAGCGCTTCGCGTGATTCATTTATTTAAACTCCTCTTTTCGGAGGGGTTTAGCCGCTCACGCGACTTCGACGCACCACTAAGGGTATGTCAACAACTGTCAGGCAGGCGCCTGGGGTTAGGTCTATTCGAAGACAGTTCTGTGCGGGCCAACAGTGGGCAAGTGGCGCGCTCCGCGCGATTCATTTATGTAGGAATGAAGTTAGGCCGAGAAGTAAAGTACTTAATTACCTAAAATAGCCGTTGCATTTCCTTAATTATTTTTTTGATTATGTAAAGTTCTCTTCAGTTAAGTTTAGTTTTCTTTTTTTCATATAAACGCAACGTAGATAAGTTGTCACGCGCCAAGAACACAGTAAAGACATTCGCTAAAAACTAAAAACTCTATTCGTGTAAAATGAACTATGATTAAATTATTTACCTAAACTAAAAAACTACAAAAAAAAACTATTCGTGTTAAATTTACTTTCATTGAACTATTTATCTAAACTAGAAAAAAACTCTAATCGTGTTAGCTATTATAAAACTTGGATTTCTATAAATAATTCGAATTAAAGTTAAATAAAGATCGGAGAGTTTTATTCGCATAAAACAGCGAATTTCCCACATGGTGTCAGAAGTGTTACAAATTAAATTCGAATAAATTGATAAGGCTACGCATCTAAAAAAAAAAAATTAGTCGCCTATATGTTCATGCATGCATATGTACATATTTAGTAGAGAAAGTGATATATAAAATATAGTGTGATCAAAGAACGATCTTTCGCCAGCTTTTAGGTGTACATAATTTCCCACATGGTTTACCACATACGTACATATGTACATAGCTTACCGTAAGAACAAGTGATAAGATCTTTCCTATATACTTTTGCATGTCTGCACGTTTGCATGAAAATATGTTACAGAAAGTTTTTATAAATTTTCTTAATAAGGAGATACTAGATTATTCATTGGAATAAAGTGTAATAACTAAAGGAGAATTCTATCGCCACGTAAGAAAACAAAACAAACTCGGGACAACTAAATCTTTACTGTTCGTTGTACGACGCTTTTACAGAGACTGCCGTTGGGATCGATCGATCGTTGGGAATAGGGATCGTTATGGTGGATTAGTGAGTTGTGGTGGGTTCATGGTGTGTGGCACGGGTACGGAGAGTACATGCCGGAAGTGGAATATAAGTAGGTAGGTAGGATATGTAAGTAGGTAGGATATGTAAGTAGGTAGGATACATGCAGGGAGTAGGATGTAGGTAGCTGGTTCGTCTTTTATTTCACTCGGCCCTTTCTGACACTGAGTCCGTCTCGGACTCGTAAACTGGAGGTGGACTAACAAACGGCTTCATTCGAACGAATAGACCGTAGTCAATTTTCTTCTTCTGGTGTCTCCAGTTGGGTCAGTCACTCGATAGCGTCCGTTTCCAAAAACCTCGGTAACCAAGAACGGTCCAGTATACTTCTTCTCCAATTTTCTGGAACTGACAGTCGACGGAGCTTCATACGTCACTAAGACTAGGTCTCCCTTGTGGAATGTTTTTGGAGGGTGATGTGTGGCATTAAATGTATCAGCTTGCTTTAATTCATTTTCTGCTATGCGGTGACCAGCTTCTACTCGTTGTTCAGTTAGAATCTCGTTTGGTACCATCCTGTCATCAGCATGTTCATCATCACGGAGTTCAAGTTTTAACGTATCAGTCGTAAATGGTCTCGGCTTAAAACCGAACAACAGTTCGTTCGGGCTCATTTTGGTAACACTGTGATGGGTCGAGTTTAATGCACATTGAATAACCTTCAGATTTTCGTCCCATTTCCGCTCCGTAGTAGACACCGTTGGAATCATCATTTAGAGGGTCGACATTCCCTTTTTTTTTTTTCCGTGTACTACGCGGCATCGCTCCAATAAACGAAACAGTCGCGACGATCGGCGGTTTATGTATGTGTTTGTTGGTATCACAACAAATGGATCGGTTGGACTAGTACGGAGCCCAATACCATTTATACCTGCACACACACACAAATGAATTTTGTTCGTTTGCTGCTCAACACTACAGATACGGCTGTATCTTGAACACACGCGCCTAAGAAACGGTCTTATCTACTACGCACAAACAAAATCCGTCGGAACAGTCTCACGTTTTAATTAGTTATTATTAAAAAAACATTATTTTTAAGCTTGGTTTCAGGATTCTATCCCACTTCTGAAAAATATAATAACTAAAGGAGAATTCTATCGCCACGTAAGAAAACAAACAAAACAAACTCGGGACAACTAAATCTTTACTGTTCGCTGTACGACGCTTTTACAGAGACTGCCGTTGGGATCGATCGATCGTTGGGAATAGTGATCGTTATGGTGGATTAGTGAGTTGTGGTGGGTTCATGGTGTGTGGTACGGGTACGGAGAGTACATGCCGGAAGTGGAATATAAGTAGGTAGGTAGGATATGTAAGTAGGTAGAATATATGCAGGAAGTAGGACGTATGTAGGTAGGTAGGATACATGCAGGGAGTAGGATGTAGGTAGCTGGTTCGTCTTTTATTTCAAAAGCTTTTCTCGACATAAAGCGTGAGAGATATCATACTCACACATGTAATATTTCCATTTTAATGAGCGAATTAGAGAAACTAGCTGCATTAACAACGAAGCAACTTCACGTTCTTTTAAAATGCCGTAATCTTTCAATAAGATTGGAGAAGGCGATTTTAGAAAAGAGAGAAAGTGAAGGAGAGGCGTCAATCATAACGGAGCCTTCAAAAAGCGTAGCAGATAATCCGAGTAGTATAGAAAAAGAATAGATGTCGGTAGAAGGGAGTGATGACGAGATGGCAGTTAAAGCAGGTGTTAGTGACAATAAAATGCCAGGTGAAGCAGGAGTAAGTTGTATGGGAGCAAGAGAACTAGTGCAAAAGAATTTTCAGTTCAAAGACATTGAGGATGCTCTAGACAAATTTAATTTTGACGATGTGTCTGGCGTTTGTGGTTGGAATGAGGTCCAAAAATATTTGTACGCTCGTCGACTACTTGTAGGAGCTGCAAGACTTGCTTTGGAGTCGGAAGCTGGAGCGTGTAGTTGGAGTTCTTTGAAATCGATGCTAGAAAGAGAGTTTGGGAAGGAAGAATCAGAGAACGTCCACCAAATTTTGGAGGCGACGAAGCGGTTAGGCAACGAAACGCTACTAGAATATTTTTATAAAATGAAAAAATTGGATCTAGGGGCACTGTTAAAGACTCGCATTTAATAAATTATATTATAACAGGCATACCAGACGATCCGTTAAATAAAAGTGTCCTGTATCAATCAAGAAAACTTATTGATCTTAAGGAAAATTTGAGAGCATACGAGCAGATGAAGTGCTCGGTTTCATAGCAATTTGATGTTATAGCATTAAAAACTCCCGCAGCAACATTGGCACTGAAAACTTGTGTTGCGAGTTTTACTGAGAGCTTTTCAAAGTTATTCGGGTTTATGTGACTCTTCGTCAATTTGAAGCACACTTGAAATATATTTTTGGAATCTTCCGCATAAAGCTTTGCAAGGATTCCCCAAGAAATTATGTCGTCAATAATTCTGATGTTATTCTTCAATAAGCAATTTCTAACGCTTTTAAATAAATGAGGATAATCATATAATAAAAAAAACTTTCTGGTTTGCAATTTCAAAAAAAATGTTTTTTTTCGTTTGCTCCCAGTATTTTATAGACTTTTCTATTATTGCTGCCTTGATCACAACATGCAGCAATAACTTGAAAACCACACTCCGAAATTTGTATTATTGTCAGTTTTAAAATTTCTGCGATATTGTCACCCTTCGGACATCCAATATAATATGATACAGTTTGCTTCCAATTTTTAGTTAACCCTCTCAGGGTAAACACCATTACTTTAGAAGCTACGGTGGTGTATCTACCCAGTTCCACAAAATCAGAAAACCCGTAAGCAAAATCATTTTTGATGTTATAGTCAAGTTCGGGCTTAATTACCATTTCATCGAAAATCAAAACACACCTTTTCTCGATGTTTGACATCGTTTCGGCCTTACTTTTCAAAAGAAGAATTATTTGGCTTGAAAACCCAGCCGGTAAACTTAACGACGAATGCCATCTATATATTGTGCTTACTGATGGTAAATTGAGTCCAGTGTAACATATGAGAATATAATGAGGGTGACTTATAAAAAAACTTCAGGCACAAATCTTTCTTGAGATTTGTCCAATGTGCTTTGTCTTTATGAAACAGCTGCATATTGACAAAGGTCTTTACGTCAATTTGCTTGTCTTGCATTTGCAAATCTACGTGTTTCTCCAAATTGTATTCCTTGTCAACTTTAAGTCGTTTAGGAGTATCAAAGATATACCTAGGTATTGAATTTACAATCTCCACTCCTGGTCCACTGTTGAAACGGGGTTCGGGAGAAGGAAATTGGGAAGGAGAAACACCCAAGCTGTTATTTAAGGGGGGTAAGGAGAAATCTTGTATTACGTTAACGGGTTAATAACCCTGTTAACAGAAAGTGATGATGAACAACTCGCAATATGTTCACTCCCGCTTTGAATAACAGGTGTGCTATCGCTTGTAATGACGGTTGGGGTTTTGGTCTGTGGTACATTGTTCATAATTCTAAAGCAAGAATTATCAACAGATGTATCAGAACAACTGCAAGTAGATGCCGACGACATTGGCACTGTAGCTTTAGATAAGCATTTCTGAAGCGATTCTGTTTTTACATCTTTTCTGTAAAAATACATTTCACAAAAAAAAAAAAAAAATTTATTTGACGAATTACATCGGGCATGTTTAAGCCAAACGTCCCTTCTATGGTCGTTGGGAAGCTTAAAAAAGGACAATGAAAATGATCGTTTTATAGTTTGGCAATCTATACGTATATGAGCATTTAGACATCGTGAAAATAAGGTAAATAAAAATATGAATTTCTTCAATAGAAATATGCAGATAAAATATTTACCAACAATATAATTTTCTGTAACGCTCAGATCAAAAAGCACAAATCAAAAAGCAAAGCCCAAAAAGCACGACAAAAACAAAACAAATTCTGATTAGAACACACACTTTAAACGACAACAGGCACTGCACTGGCAATGGCTTAGGACGATACGTGGTACCAGAAATAGTGAAAACACTCACTTACTCACTGCGTTAGTGCTCGCTTCCAATACTAGAGGAGCAACGATCGATTTTTCTCTCTTGCCAATCGCTGTTTTTTTGGGCTTATAAGGCAATTCAACAGTAAAGCCCTATCTCGAACAACTAAGGAGACTCTATATAAGACCTTGATCATCCCAGTCCTGCTTTACGGCGCTGAAACATGGACTTTATTAAAAGAGGATGAAGATATCCTTGGTCGCTTCGAGAGAAAAATTCTTCGTAAGATTTTCGGTCCCGTTTGCGTTGACGGGTTTTGGAGGAGAAGATTCAATCACGAACTATACGAGCTGTACAGCGACATCGACCTAGTCAAAAAACTGCGTATTGGACGTCTGAGATGGCTAGGACATGTAGAGCGAATGGACACCAACGCTCCGGCCCGCAGAGTCTTCGAATCTAATCCCGAGGGACGACGCAGTAGAGGGAATCATCGCCGTAGGTGGCGCGCACAAGTTCAAGGGGACCTCGACCAACTTGGAGTGCGCAACTGGAGGCAATTAGCTAAAGACCGAGCTAAATGGAGAGGCTTGTTGGTTGAGGCCCAGGTTAACCCCGAACTGTAGCGCCACCTAAGTAAGTAAGTAACGATCGATTTCCTCAAGTGATAGTACTATTAATTTCAAATACAATGCTAATAGCCAGATTTCAAGAGTGCGTAACGCCAATTTTTTGCCAATAACCATACAAGGCTATCTGATATAATTTCTTTAAACTAACCCAAATATGAAATTTGAGCAAAATCGTGAGAACCGGCCTTGAGAAAATTACAATTTATCGAAATCGACCTCAAATAGGTTAGTTTTCTCAAAGTAATTTTTTTCATTCAAATTTTTACAAAAACAGACTTGGCGTTTGCCGTCTGCCAGATTGACAATTAAAATTCAGTTGGTACATATTATCTTTGTGGTTTTATGCAGCGGGGTTCACATTCAAGGATTTGCTTGACGACCAAATAATGCTTAGCGTTTGAATTGTACATATTGCATGTATGTAATACTTGATAGACTTCATTTGTGATTTAGATGTTTTAGTTGCGGCTTTTGTCGTCGATGAGATATTCGAAACTGGGGAAAATGAGAGAAAAAAAGGCGAATATGGGGTAAACCTAAGATAAAACAAAAAGAAATAAATATTCATCCGTTAACCTAGTGACAGAATTGGAAGAAAATTCGCCTGAAAATTTTCGGAATTACTTAAGGCTGGACGCGGTGACGTCTGTTTTGGCTTGGTCGAAAAACCGTATTCTTGGTGTCAACTCGAGCAAAACTGAACTTTTTTTTTTCTCCCCGAGGGTAGCTGAAAATCTTCCATAGACACTGTGAGAATAGCAAGCGCGTGCTCATAGTAGCGTCAGATTCTTACTGACCAAAAACACCACCCCTCGATATAATTTTTTTAGATATTGCAACCACGTAAGTAATAACTTATCAAGCAATTTTTCTATAATGAAATAACGTTTGACAGGTTACTTTCTACTGACAGATCCTGCATGTTCCGCAATCTAAACGCGGTTAATCCTTATCTCGCCAAGTCGAAAGCTTTCGTCCTTTGTAGTCGGCGCAATATATTGCTCTTATCCAAAATTTGTAGGGATGTATTATTGACATGTTCGATTAGTCGGTTTCTATGCTTTCTCGCGAAGCTTCTAGTTTCAGCTTCGATTGTCGGAATTCCGAGATCCCTGTGGATATCGTCGTTTCTAGTATACCACGGTACTTGGACAATTTACTTTATTTAAAAAAAAATAAAAATAAAAATTAAATAAATATTAGGCGCAACAGCACTTTAAGTGCCAGGGTCTAGCTTCTCGCAATCACTCATGTTGTGTGCGTTATATTTTTCACACGAATGGAAGGGACCTACAGTTTAGTGCCGTATATGAAGGGCAATTTGGTTTGAGAAGCTTTTTCGAGACAACAATAGGCTGAATTCGTAAATGCAGTACTGCCGCAGTACTGCAAAGTCAAGCGTTCCTAAACGTCAATAGTTTGCGGTGATGCAATGGCTCCCAGCCAACTTTTGTTACGGCAAGGAGGCAGGAGGTAATTGATTTGACTTTATCTAATAGGTATTTCAAGTCAATTACTAACTGGAGGGTACTGCCGGAGGTAGTAAAGCGATACATCGCTTTCCAAATCGAATGCGAGGCCATAACTTTGCAGGAGAGGAGGAATCCGAGGAAAACCAACTGGGTGCGGTTTAGGGAAGAGCTAGACAGATCTGTCAAAACTCCAACTAAACTCAGAACGAAACGAAAGGTTGAGGATGCTGTTCAAAACCTGACTAGTGTCCTTACCAGCTGTTTTGAACTGACGTGCCCATTGACAAAAACCCCCTGCAGAACTCCGGTTCCCTGGTGGAGCCCAGAACTGCAGCGACTTGGGGAAGAATCCAGAAAACTTCTAAATAGGTCACTCAAGACAAATTTAGAAGGTGACTGGAATCTTTTTAGATCGAAGGAAAAGGACTACAAGAAGTTAATTCGGTTGTTGAAAAGTGCTTCTTATGAAGATTTTTGTGAAAAGATCGAGACACTCGGTGAAACCAGCAGGTTGGTTAAGGTTCTCAAAAGGGGCAAGCCGACCAAACCGGAGTCACTGAGAAAATCTGATGGCAAGTTTACTGAGACGAAAGCGGAAACTTTTAGTCTTCTGCTGGAGACTCACTTTCCTGGCAATCGGATAATCACTAGGTCGCAGCTTGGCCCGCTTACCCAGACTGAGCTATTGATATATTGCATCAGCCGTGGTAACAGATGAGGCCATCAAATATGCTGTGGCATCTTTTGATGGTTTCAAATCGCCTGTCACCGATGGAATATATCCAGCTACGCTGAAACAGGCTATTGCCAACTCTGAAAAGAATTTTCACCGCGGGCTTGGCGCTGGCATATATTCCTACACCTTGGCGCACAGTCAGAGTAGATTTCATACCGAAAATTGGTAAGGAAGACTATTCGCTCCCCAAGAGTTTCAGACCTATAAGTTTGACATCCTTCTTACTGAAAAGTATGGAGAGACTGGTACAATTTCACGTGCGCAAAGTTGCTTTGAAACTGCATCCACTGGCGACGGTCTGTGCGAACGCGCAGGCGGCGCTGGACATGATCGATGAATGGTATACTAGGAGTGGGCTTTCGGTGAATCCCTTTTAAAACTGAGGTTGTTCTTTTTACGAGAAGGAGGACTTTGACCGGTCTGACTCAGCCAGTACTAAAAGGCGTCACCATTCGCATTTCCAATGAAGCCATATACCTGAGAGTGATTTTAGATAAGAAACTTAATTGGTCTAAACACGTCGAGTCGAAAACATCCAAGGCACTCTCAGTCTTCTGGCAGTGTAAGGGTGCTTTCGGCAAGACTTGGGGCTTATCACCGAATAAGGTTCTCTGGATCTACACGGCTATGATAAGACCATTCCTCGCATATGCGTCGGTTGTTTGGTGGAAGGGGCTCTCGCGTAAATATGTGATTGCCTTTTGCGCGAAACTCCAAAGAACAGCTTGTCTCGGCTGCTCGGGAGCTTTCCCGAGTACGCCTGGCTCTGCTCTAAACGCTTTGCTGAACTTACCTCCCCTTGATACTTATATCAGGGGTTGCACTATCAAAGCCATCCATCGTCTTAGGCGGTGCGGTTTTTGGTATACTCCACACTGGAACTTTGATAAACTTGCGCGACACTTATCTTACGTCTCCTGTCTTATAGATATACCGTCTGATGCAATGACACCAGAACTCCAGCTGATGCGCAAATTCAGAGTCGACTTTCCTTGTGTCCAGGACTGGCTTCGGTCAGAGTCTGAGCCGGGAATGGAATGTAGTATTTTCCCGGATGGTTCCAAAACCAGTCAAGGGTCTGGCGCTGGGGTCTTCGTGGAAGTCGACAACATTAGACTTCACTTCTCGTTAGGCAAATATGCGTCTGTTTTCCAAGCGGAAACTTATGCAATCCTAATGGCCATGAACTATGTTGTGGAGAACAGGTGAAAGGGATGTAGCATTTGTGTCTGTAGTGACACTCAGGCTGCGCTTAAGGCCTTGCTTAACCCTTTAATCACTTCCAAAATAGTTCGTGAGACCAAAAACTCTTTGAACTCGGTCGCAAGGCTGAATTCTCTGTCTCTTATCTGGGTCCCAGGTCACACTGGGATCTTGGGGAACGAGATCTCCGACGAGATTACTAGAGAAGGCTCAGAGGAGGATTTCTCAGGTCCCGAACCCGCGTTGGGTCTCCCTGCGTCCTCGGTTAGGGCTTCCATTGACGATTGGGTCTCTCACGAGCACAATTGTGTGTGGCATGACTCTCCAGGTTGCAGGTTGACTAAACGCATGCTCCCGGACGTCTGTAAAAAATCAGCGGCATTCTTGCTGTCTCTCAGCAGAAAAGACTGTAGACAACTTTTTGGCGTTTTGACAGGCCACTTTGCTTTTGCCAAGCACCTTAACGTGTTAGGCTTAAGTGACACTACAATCTGCGACGCTTGTGGAGAAAGCGGTGCGGATGTGGTGAGTGCTGGTACTGTAAGCTCCTCATCACTGAAATGCTTGCTTGTCTTTCTTCGAAAGTCAAGGAAATTCCAATAAAATGGGTAAACCAGGGTTTGCTCTCTGGCAGTACAATGGACCAGTTGTGTCTGAGTGCTCCAGTCGAGTGTTTCCTATCCCGAAAAAAAAAAAAAAAAAGAATGTATACCTTTCCAAAACGCACCGTGAATGTATCTACTGCGCAAACAAAAGCAAACAGCGCATAATGAACTAATGTGATGCGTCCTCTCTAGATTCGTAAGAAATTATTGTTTTAGATTATTTACTACATACTAAATTTTGTAAAATTTACTAAAAACTACCAGAACATTATTTTTTTTTTTTTTGATAACAGTAGTTGTTTTAGTTCATATCGTTCCAAAACGTCAAAGATTGCAACGCATCGTCAAAGCATCGCATAACGAAAGCATCATAACATCGTATCTCAACGGCAGTGATGCATTCACGATGCGCATTATTTTGACGTTTAGGAATTCAGCCATACTCTCGGATGTTTGTCAGACGTTCGCGAGAGGTGGGACCGTGAAAAAACTTGTTGGTGTTTTCTTGGATTTGAACTTGGAACCTCACGCGCAGTGATCCGACACACTAACCACTTATGCCACGGCACCCACTTTATTTTGAAAGGCTTGTAAAATATTGGCATTTGTTTTCTTGGTACAACCCCTAAGTTGTATACCGTAGGTCCACACCGGCTTTAGCACTTGTTTGTATAGAAGCAGTTTGTTCTCAGGATTGAGCTGGGAATGTTTTCCGAGTAACCAGTCCATTCCTCTATATTTGATTTCGAGTTCTTTACGTTTCATTTTCACATGCGAATTCCATTTCAGCCTTGCGTCGATTGTCATTCTCAGGTGTTTGGCCTCGTTTGGAAAAGGGAGATGGGCCGAGTATAGAAAAATTGGCAAGTCATTAGTTTTCTTATTAGTGAAATTCACGTGAACAGATTTAGATTCGTTGAGGGTGATCCGCCAGTCCCTCGTCCATTCATTTACATTATTCAGTGCGATTAGCAGTCGTTTCTTCGATTATCTTACCTACTGCTAGGATAGCGGTATCATCGGCAAACGTAGCAAGGATAGTACCATCTTCTTTCGGTATATCACGAGTATATAGCAAATAGAGAAGCGGCCCAAGAACGCTTCCTTGTGGTACGCCGGCCGAAATTTCTTTGAGGCTCGAGTATTCGATTCCATGTCTAACACGAAAGAGTCTATTCCTGAGATATGATTCTAGAATATCGTATAAGCATACAGGGAGAACTTGTCGTAGTTTGCATTTCAAGCCATCATGCCACACTTTATCAAAGGTTTGCGAGGCATGAAGAAATGCGCTTGAGCAAATCTTTTTTTCTTCAAGTGCTTTCTCGATTACGACAGTCTATGCACCTGGTCCATCGTCGAATGCTTACTTCTGAACCCAATCTGGTGGTCACTGATAACAATATTTTCATTTATAACCCGTTGGAGATGCCTTAATAATATCCTCTCGCAAATTTTGGATATGACTGGAAGCAGCGGCACGGTACTTAATCTGAGCGCAGCATTTACAATATGGAGAAGCTTAATCAATGCTTTTCGAGGTAGAACTTTTAGAATTTCTCCGATAATCAAGTTATAACCAGGAGCTTTCTTAGGTTCTAGATTCTCGATCTCATGTTTGAGTTCCCTTAGCGTTGCACTTGTGAGTAATCGTCAGATGGTAAATCCAGCCTATTGATGTTATCGTAAACCACATGACGAAGGTTTCTCCCGGTTTTTCTTTATCTTCCCTTGTCCATTCATTTTAATTCAATTTAATTGAATCCTTTTACAGCTTTCCAAAGTGAATAATTGGAATGTTTTTTCGCTGTTAAACTTTCAAGGTAAGAGCCTTTCGCACTCATTCTTAAAATCGTTAATAGTCTTCTTCAACGAATTGCACAGACCATTCAAGGGTGCTTTATGTTGCGGAGCACGACTATGTTACGATTTTTTACGCGCTTTTTTTTTTTTTGACCAATTCTTTTATTTCCGGAGGATATCGTAAACCGTATTTGTCCAGCGTTTTCCTTGGATTATTCGTATTATTTTAAGAGGCAAGCTGTACGATCTCAACAAATCGATCAACTTCAACCTCAAGTTCATAGGGTGTTGTGGGTGGAACGCTCAGTTCAACATTATCTTCAGTTTCGTTCCTAAATCCCTCCCAGTTAGTTGTTTTACCAGTTAATCTCGCTGGCTCTAGGTTATAGACTAGTTTCTCGCTCAATGTCAAAATATCTGGGGAATGATCCGAGGACAGATCAAAGCTCTCTTTAACTTTTATGGGGTTAGGTTAGGTTAGGTAGATGGGTGCCTTGTGACAAAGAGTTCCTGCTCACTCAGACCAACAGTACGGGGCCATTGTGCCCAATCATTTAACCCTGGAAACGTTGTAAAGAAAGTCCGCTGTTAGAACCACCTACGAAGTGATATGCATCTCAGGAGGTCCATCAGCTCAACGTTACCCAAGTCCTCCAGCTCCGAGAAGGAGTAACTACCAAGAGTCCTCATTTTTCTGACGGATTGGGCAGGACAGTCACAACAGTTGACGAACAGATTCGATTTCTTCTTCGTCCCTGCAACTTCTGCAATAGTCGTTATGCAGCACACCGATGCAGCTGGCCGTTGCGCATGTTTCCAAATGAACCCAGCGTCGGTTTGCTCGACCGGTGGCTTCATCCGCTATTTTCTTCCGGAAGGAACTGATTTGGGTTGCTACAGAGGGGAGGGCCCGCGATAAGTGCAGCGCCGACCCTTTCCTAGCAAGCTCGTCAGCCCTTTCGTTACCTTCGATATCCATATGCCCTGGTACCCAGCAACGGGTCACCGGATTGGCTCTAGAAATCTCGTTTAAGAGTGATTTGCAGCTTCTCACATGCCTTGACCTAATTACAGCAGAGTCCAGAGACCTAACGGTTGCCTGGCTGTCTATATAGACAGTGATCGTTTTACCAACGATATTACTCTTGCGTATAATTTCAACAGCCTGTATGATAGCCGTGACCTCGGCCTGAAAGACGCTGCAGTCGTCGTTTATTCTAAAGGAGTGGTTTATTCCTTGGGCTTCACAATAAACTCCGGCTCCCGTGCCAACGTCCATCTTAGAACCGTCGGTATAGAACGCTAACTCCTTTTTCTTAATGGTTCTACGGTTCGTCCAGTATATTTCGTCAGGAATTCTTGTAGTGAATCTCCTTTCAAATGCTACCATCGGGTTCATGTGATCAGTTTCCGTCATTCCACTGGTAGTCCGCCATCGGGACGGAATGGAGGCACGGCCGTAAAGGCTCGATGACCACAATCGGCCTTCTCTCAGTCTTACAGCGGTTTTAGCCGCCAGACTGCTGCAGTATACGTCAAGCGGAATGAAACTAAGCATGGTTTCATTTGCCGCTGTTGTTATTGTTCTCATTGATCCCATGACTCCGATGCATGCCGCCCTCTGGATTTTGGTGAAGTTTGAATGCTGGTGTTGCTTCTCAAGTACCGTCCACCATACTAGTGAACCATATGTGAGAATGAGTCTTACAACCGCCGGCCGCGGAAATATCCAGTACACTAAAGCTGGTTTGAAGCCCCACGTATTACTGAATGCCTTTTTGCAGGAGTAGAAAGCTACGCTTGCTTTTTTGACACGTTTGGCAATATTTTCTTTCCAGTTTAGTTTGGAATCTAGAATTACGTCCAGATATCGAGCTGAACTTCAGATACTTAGTTCAATGCAACCGATATTTGGGAATCTGAAGGTACAAATTGATCTCTTAGTGAAAAGAACTACCTCCGTCCTTAAAGGGTTCACTCCCAGCCGTTTGCTGCTGACACAGTTATCTACTAGTTACGAGTATAGTGCGAAGTTGAGCCTTTCACTTAAAACTGGAGGAAAATTTCCCGAAACCAGGATAACGACATCGTCCGCATAGGCCGTCACGTTGAAGCCGTTTTCCTTCAGTATTACAAAGATCTCATCCGCCACAAGGAGCCATATTAGCGGCGACAGAACTTCACCTTGGGCGTTCCTTTGCAGACCCTTCTCCGGATGTTAACATCTCCTTGCGTTGAAAAAATAATCCTTGATTGAAGCATCTGTGCAATCTAGTTGCAGAGGCCGGTGTTGAGATGAGGTCTGTGCAAACTGTTCAGAATCGCCTCAGAGCTTACGTTGTTGAACGCTCCTTCAATGCCGAGGACCGCCCCAATAGTGAACTCCTTGAAGTGGAGTGGAGACATCGCTCTTATATTCGATGTCGTCTCTGCACTCTGGATGCACATCCGGGAAAGTGAGTACTCAGCATGTCCACGTTTCCTCATGTGATTCTGCCCACACGCTTTTCCTTATATTGGATTCCGGTGTTGGTGTCTTGGCCAGGACCTTCCTTAGGCGGGACGCTTCATTTGTTGTTTCTATAGATGCGGAAAAGGACCTCCAAGAGTTCCTCTTTGCGAACCTGATCTCTTTCTTGAGGAGCTTCACGCTTTCTATATGGGTGGACTACTCGACGACCGCTTCTTAGCGAGGTTCCACCCTACTCTTCAAATGCGAATGAATTCCGCTATTTTATCGCTCCACCATGGAGGACGCCTGTTACCGATAAGCCTACTAACCGGGCAGGACTACTCAAAGGTTCGCGTAAGGGAACCAGCCAATGCATCGACTTCATTGTCAACTGCTTCAATCGAGTTGAGGTCCTCAGTGAGGTGATTCCGTAGCAAAGACAAGAAGTAATGGTAGTATCAAATACTTTGAATTTGGAAGTTATATGGTATTTACGCACTGGTTACAAAAATAAACTCCTCTATATAATATTAATAGCCGTTTTCGCTGCTACCGTTTTCTCTTTTACATGAGGACGCAAGTCTAGATTGTGTGTGATAAGGATTCCTAGATATTTACTTTTTTTTTTAATAATGATATGTATATTTTAGGTTAAAGACATCATTAGACTTCATACTTAGAACTAAACACTATTAGCATTCAGTCCGAAGTCCACCAAACCACTTTTACTCAACTGCATCGTACCGTCATACACACATCGCAAATTCAATGAAATTCAATTGTCATCATCTATTTGATGGCGATATGTTCAATCTACAAGCTCGTCGGCTGGAAGTTCGAGTACACCATCAGTATAAAAAGCGACTGTCGCGAGCAAACACTCCAGAATAAGCGACTGCATTGACTGGCACTTCGAAGAGATTACCCACAGTGATCACAGTGATCTTCAAATTTATTCGCGAACAAGATGCATCCCGATGCATTTGTATGTATAGTTAGTTTAACCATAGATAGACACTGCCGAGCGTATCGGGGAAGCTTAACTTGAATTGTGCATGGCATAGTACGAGTAAGTATGTGTTTAAGGATACCTACACTTCATCCAAATTGAGCCTAACTAAAATCAGTTGGACTGACCACGAGGCTCAAATCAAATACAGTTAAGTGATACCACAAATTGTGGTCTGCGTTTTTCGTTCAGCTTGAATCCAATTTAAAGTTAAATTGTTTGTAGTTATAGTATACGACCTAAATATGGTTTTGAATTTATGACACAACAAACAAATTAATAAATTGAATGTAATTATGATATAACAAATTAATGAATTTCCTTTTTTTCCAGAAATGTTGTGTACAATTTGAGCATACACGATTTGACGGAGCAGCAGAGGCTTTTGTGGTCTTCACCAGAGAACGACGTGAAGATGTGCGTCATGAAGGGGAAGGATGAGGTGAGAATTTAGAACTTTTCATAGAATTTTGACAGACAGTGTACATATGTATGTATATAGTTAAATCCATAATTTATTTATTTTGTGCATAGAGTGCAAATCTCCAAAAAATTCCCAAATGGGTTTTTGTTTTTCATTGTCATGAGATGAAGCAGCTGCTCATGCAACAACAAGAAAGGAACAGAAAGCAAAAGCACAACTACGGTCTCCTGCCTCTAGGTTGGGGTGGATTATTCAGTGCTGTAGGTGGTGCTTTAAATTATTTTCGGTTGCAGATGCCAAACCGCGGTATTTGTCACATTGCCATATTTCTTTAGGTATTTATTCTTAAGCTAAACTTAGACAGAATTTGAAAGCTACATACATATGTAATTACATACCCTCGACGTCAATGAAAACTACGACATAAAAATTGCGTTGGTGCAAATGTGTCGAACCACATAATGTGTGTATTTCACGATATGCGTATCACTTAAAAAAATATACACAGTTAGATTAGACTTATCTTAATTCTTCATATTCAGTTTATGTAAATGTGCAAAGTTACATATTCACAACAGATGTATTTTACAAAATTATTTCAATCGAAATTTTAAGAACACACTTCCAGAAGGTATGGAGCCAGCCTATATTCTTTCTCGCCTTCTTATATGCATAGCAATGTTTCGAAAACATTATTCTGGATGCTAGGATAACCTGCATAGAGGTCAAAAGAGCTTTACTTAATACCCAAAACAATATAGCAGCCGGCACGGACAGAGTACCAACCGAGCATTACAAATACTGTTCTGATGATTTTCTGGAGGCTCTTATACGAGTACTCGTAGAGGAAGGAGTTTAATCGACTTTTTGAAGAATGAGAACCGCCAACAACTTTAAAGGAATCAATCATTTATTGGCTTCATAAAAAG
Organism: Brachypalpus laphriformis; assembly: GCA_945910035.1. NCBI lineage: Eukaryota > Metazoa > Arthropoda > Insecta > Diptera > Syrphidae > Brachypalpus > Brachypalpus laphriformis. The sequence continues at coordinate 224,772,128 of OX246753.1, read as the reverse complement.
AGGTGTCTAAGTACAGTTGGCAACTACCGAGGCCTTTCTAAACTTGTCAATGAAGATCTTTACATCAGTATTGCAAGCACGCTTAACAAGAATGGATTCAGGAAAACGGGCTGCTTAGCGAATTCAAGGCCGAAATCTGAGCGTTGATTAAATTTGTTTGCATTATTTGTCGACGATTTATCAACACAAGAAATCTAACGGTCAATTTTGACAAATCTAAAGTTATGATTTTTGGAAGAAAGTCGGGTCGCTATGTAAGAACCGAACGATTTTTTTACAATGAGGAAGAAATAGAAATTGTAAGACAATGCAAGTATTTAGGCATACTGATTGCAAGCAACTGATGCCTAGAAAAACATTCTGCAAAGACACTTTCAAGTTCTACAAACGCAAAAAGTGCGGCTTGGAAAAATTATTTCGGTAGTGCTCACTTCAAGTACAAACTACAGAGTCATCCAAGCAACAGCGTAGTTAATTTTATGGCAAGGAGCCCAATCATAGGGTTTTTTGGAATCCAAATCTATAGAGAAACTACTCAGACTCTTTCTCAAAAGAATTTTTAGACTACGGCAATCCACACCTAATTACATATTGTACATCGAAACTGAACTAGCTCCGCTATATCTAACCACTCTCAGCCTACATTTCGAGTACATAATGAAGATACTATCATGGAGCAGCAAACATCACCTCTAGAAAAACCTAGTAGCTTGAGATATGGTTGGAGTTGATTCATTCACTACACACACTACTTGAATTTAGAAAACATACCAATCTGGAAACAACAACTCTACCTATATTCACTACTATAAAAGGTGGTCGCAAAGCATCTTTAGAAGTTTCTAAAACCAACCAGCTCGTCTACATATGTATATATCGCGTCTACTAAAACTAGCTTGATTACAAGCTTGAAATAAAGAACTACTTTAGAACCGACTAGTTGACGCGTTTTCGCCTTGCTTCGGTCGCATTTGCATATTCTACGTAGCGACACTCTAACCCGAGCCAGAAGTTTAACTGAACTTTTTCTTGTTTTGACAGCTAACAGCTGTGGAACAAAAGAAATAAATGTAAACAAACATTCAACACGCTTTCGAGGTGGATAGACCAGCGCACACGGATACCCCGGGGTAAGATCGGGGTATCTTTTACTTCAATCGCACACTGAATAAGTAATGCGCGGGAAAATTGTGTATCCATGAACCGATTTTCATTGTAGTGGTATGACATGCCTACTCATTTCTTAAGTCTCAAAATTGAGAACTTATGTGTGCATAAGTTTTCCCCCGATGTTCAACCACTTCAACGCTGGATGAACATTTAACCCCGTTTCTTACTGTACACTTCATCTCCCTCTTCTATAAACTCAGTTTTTTCCCGGGGAAAAACCAGTGTGCGCTGGCCCAACGGGACGCAGCGAAGTCGAGGTGATATTTCTAGCAGAATATGCCAAAATAGAAATTAAATATGCTTAATTATAAGGGGGGACAAAACATAATATGCTAATGTTTAACAGCAAGTACTTAATTACGAAAATAAATTTCTGTGCCCAAGTCAGCCATTTTTGATATATCTAAGTCAAAATCCTTTGAAACTTAATTAATCGCAGCAACAAGATCATCTACAGTGCTGATATTAACTTCTACCAGAGCTAGAAATGTTGCTATAATATTTTTCTTCGCTGAACTTAAATATTTGATTACTAGGTACCCCTAATTATTTTCGAATAGAAATGTCTATTGCCTCTAAGGCAGAAAGAAATGTTGCCAATGTCTTATCTTACTTTGGCCCAAAAATAAGGACATTTTTCGTTCTTTTTAACTGCATTCCAAAACTAATTTGGTCTTTATGGAAGTCTTTTTGAGAGTAATTTTTTCTTAAATTCTTCTTTGTAGTTGTTCTTCCTACTAGTTTTTCTGGAATTCAATATTTGCAGTACAACAATCATTTCCTAGGTTTTAGAACTTACTCTTCTTTGTCATCATCATTGTCGGTTACTGTACCGATCTTTCGCCTTTTTTTTGTAGTATTCAAAAACCTGGTTAAATACTTTAAGCTTTTTGCTCATTTGCGTTTCATATTTAAATGGGCATGTGTGCATATACAATATATTTGGCTGCCGCCGCATGTTTGGCTAACAGGCGACGAACCAATTTACTGCAATAAAACGATGCGCGTTACTTGAGTTTACGCTTTAAAAATAATTTTATTTTGTCTTAGCTTACTCTAAACTTAACTTAATCTTCACGTGTAAAGTCCGAGTGGTGCTAGGTGCGCCTCATCCACAAGTCTTCGTCCGAATGGAAGAAAATGAGTCTAAGATGGATGCTCCATTTAAACCTAACCGGAAAAGGCGAGAAAGAGGGATGTTACTTCAGTTTCTTTTTCTGGTCGTGATCGCGAATCGATAGCAATGAGTGCATTCAGCATTGTATATAATCAGGGTTATCGTGAATTGTTGCGACAAAGAAAAAAGAAACCAAGTCTTTCCAACACCAAAAGAAGAAGAAGATATTTATTCATAGTAGTTCAATATTTATAGGTATTCTTATGTACAATGTTTGTGTTTGTAATTGTAATAATCGAATTCTGTTTGTATACATGTACTCGGTTAGTTTTGTATGTGTTGTAATACAGTATTTAATACTACCCCTCAAAACTAACTATAGAACATGAAATAATTATTAATAAGAAATTTCAATTAGGATCAAAAAATATTTAGCTAAGATTTAGATTCATTTTGTAAGCCTAGCATTTGCGAAAATTTACTGTTTCGTTTTTGATAAATTCTTTGTGAGGACATTAGCTATCATTTCATCCGTAGGGGTATACCATATTTTAATTCAATTAAGTTTTTCTGATAAACCTCGCGTATATAATGTGCACGGATATCTATGTGCTTACTACGACTATGGTACACTGGATTTTTAACTAGTGCCTGTGCACTGAGGTTGTCACCTTGTAGCACGGTTGGTTGAGTTAAAAGCTCTTTGAATCCCAATTCTGTGATGAACGCCCGCAAGTAGACTGCCTCCCTCGACGCCGCGGATAGAGCAACGTACTCTGCTTCTGTGCTGCTTAGGGCTACGGAAGCTTGTTTCTTCGATTCCCAGTAATAGCTGCGTTATTATCACCAATAAAGAACGCATATCCCGAGTATGATCTTCTGTCATTACTACTGCCAGCCCAATCAGCATCAGCAAACCTCTTCAGCTGCCCCCAGTCTTTCTGTAAATAAGTTTATAATTTTGATTATTAATCATGTACCTCAAGATATGTTTGGCGACAACTTGTTGACAGAATGTAGAATGTCCGGTCGTGTTGACATAGAGCAAGGATCCAATTAACGACTGATACATTGTTCTATCAACCTTTCCACATTCCGAGCAGCCACCACATTTTAAAAATATTTGTCCTGGATTCAAAGGAGTACTGCATTTACGGCACTGAATCATATTCTGCTTCTCCGATAAATTTTGAATAAACTGACGGTGTGAGATACAGATATTTCCGTTTCCTTCTTTGGTTACCTCCATGCCTAGGAAATGATTAACAGGTCCCTTATCTATGACCTCGAACTCTCTACCAATGCATTCCTTTACGTCGAACAAGATTTTTGGATTCGAGCATGCTAGAAGGATATCGTCGACATAAACAGCAATTATATTGACTTCAACGTTTTTGTTTCTGGTGTAAACGCACGAGTCAGCATTGCACTGCACAAAACCCATGAACTTTAACGTCTTGTCCAACTTCGAGTTCCATTCTCACCCAGCTTGTTTCAATCCGTACAATGCCTTTTTCAGCTTGCACACCTTACCTTCACTGCCCTTGACCACAAAGTGTTTGGCTTGATTCATAAATATGTCTTCTTTCAGCTCTCCATTTAAATAGGCAGCAGTGACATCCATCTGGTGAACCTCTAGGTTGAATTCGGCAGCCAACGCCAATATTAATCTTAACGATGAGAAACGGACGACAGGAGAGAATGTGTCGGTGTAGTCAATACCAAATTTTTGGCTGCAACCCTTTGCTACCAAGCGACTTTTGTAGCGCTGCACGTTTCCACTCTTGTCCCTCTTAATATTGAAGACCCATTTCGATTTAATGATCTGCCTATTTTTTGGTAGGTCCACTAAATCTCACGTGTCGTTAGCCAAAAGCGAGTTGTACTCAGCTTTCATGGCTTCTAACCATCTGCGACCATCACTCCGTCTCAATGCTTCTTCAACTGTCAACGGATTTAAGGAAATGTTATTTGAGGTACTCACATGCATGTTTATCTGATGACTCGAACGAAGTTTGTAAGGTGAGCGACTTTTGGGTACTATATTACCCTCAGCTCGACCTTCTGTAGGACAATCAGCACTCTGCTCACACATGTCATCAGGTTGCATACAATCTGCCTGCACTTTCCTCATTCGACGACGCATCATCATCATTGGCATCAACAAAACTATCCTCAGACGCTTCTTTCTCCACCTCATCCTCACAGTCGATATCCCTTTTGATAACATGAGCAGCATCAACTTCCGGTTGACGGCATAATCGTCGGAGTTTTTGAGCGAAAATTTCACTTCGACGTCCTCCGAGAACTTCACATCACGGCTCTGAAAGATTCGCTTAGATTTTGTTTCATATAGCCTGTAGGCTTTTGACTCGAACGCATAACCTACCATGAAACAGCTGATACCTTTGGCACTGAATTTTGACTTACCAGGCCTTTTGTCCAGCATGACAGCTTTCGCACCAAAGATTCGAAGGTGCTCCACTGATGGTTTCTTGCCGCACCAAGCCTCGTATGGGGTCATCTTATCAAGTGCTCTAGTGCACGCCCGATTCCGCAAGTACACAGCAGTCTTCACCGCTTCGCCCCATAACATCTCAGGGAGGTCAGAATTAATCAGCATACACCTCGCCATTTCTACCACCGTTCTGTTGGCCCGTTCGGCAACGCCGTTTTGTTGGGGTGTATACGCCACTGTAAGCTGGCGCCGTATACCCTCAGAGTCTAAAAAATCCGAAAAAAGATTTACTGAGGTACTCACGTCCATTATCTGTTCGGATTGCTTTAATTCTTGTGGATGTTTCTCGTTCTACTCGCGCTTTAAATTTTTTAAAAATATTAAAAATGTCACTTTTGTTTGAGTTGAGTATGAAAGTTTTCCGACTATAGTCATCAATAAATAGACAAAAGTATCTGTACCCACCTGGGTAGAAACTCTCATAGGCCCGCAAATGTCACTGTGCACTAAGTCGAGCACGCCGCCACTTCAACTTTTGCTATTGAAAAACGGTAGAGTGCAAATTTTTGCTCTTAAACAAATTTCGCAATCTAATAACTTTTCACTATTATTAAAGTTTAGTCCGAGAACTATTTTATGGGTGTTAAGTAACTTCAGGTCTCTTTCATTAAGATGGCCAAATCTCTGATGCCAACGCGTCAAACTGTCGCCACACATGCGCGAAAAAAGTAGTTGTTTAATTTCGAATATGAATAGAGTACCGCACTTCGTCGCTTTCATTATCGTGTTACCGTCATTTTTCTTTATAACCGAATAATTATTGCCGAAAATAACATTGTGAGCATTTATTTATTTATTTGAAAAGTAATTTACAAAAATAAATTTGAAAAATTACAAATTTGAAGGCATCTCTGCAACCAAGGCCATATGATGCCGTTTTTTATACAGAAGTTACAGTTGTACAATAATGAGATCGTAAAAATATTTATGACATTAATTCTTTTAACAATTTCTTTAAATTTCAAATTTTAAATATCGTTTACTTTATTATGTGCAGATGCTGCAAGTTTAACACGTGGAACTGATTGAATAGACGACGGATTTAGTGCCTTTGCTAGTTGTTGGTCCACATCTATCGAGTTTTCTTGAACTAGACTGGATAGGGGGCATTCAACCAAGATGTGCCGGATAGAGAGGGGAATTCCACAGTTACGGCATTCTTCTGGGGGTTGGCGGTCGTAGAAGTCTCTACTGGAAAAAAGAGTCTTACCTAGTCTAAAACGTAGAAGTATAATGCATTCTTCCCTGGTAAAAGATCTGTTGTACGGAATACGTGTTTGTAGAGGATGGTAGGTCCGAAGAAAGGTTTGGCTGTTTTCCCAAGAAACTAAAAGTTTGGCCTCTTCTCGCTCAAGGAATATGCGTTTCGTAAGCTGAAGTGAAACTGGCATTTCGACTTTTAACGGGTATTTTATAGCATCCTTTGCGGCTATATCTGCAGCTTCATTCCCCTTGATACCAACGTGGCCTGGTACCCACGCCAGGGAGATGTTATTATGGGAAACAAGGGAATTTCTGACAATTTCTAAGGAGCAGCACTTATTGTTTCCATTTCTTAGTCCAGACAGGATACTTAAATTGTCGGTAAAAATTAAAGAACGTCCACTCAAAGTTCGTGCATAGGAGATGGCTTTATGGATTGCTGCCAATTCTGCAATGTAGCAATCAGCTAGTTCTGGAAGTAGGCCTTGGTGGATCGTTGTGGTTTGTCCATTTGATTTTAGTTCAATGACGGCATAGGTAGAGATGTTGTCCTTGTGAGAACCATCCGTGTACAGAAACCTGTCTGCATTGCTCCCGTTGATCATTTCTTGATGGAGGGAATGGAATTGTATGTTAGGCGTTTCGTCTTTTCGGTGTTTTGCAAGGCTTGTGTTGATATGCAATAAATTTCGTTTCCAAAGCGGCGGAGGGTCGAAGCCAAAGGGTGGGGTAACCTCAGGCAGGGAGAATGGTATGTTAGATAGGCGGAGTACAATATTATTAAGGGCGGAGATACAAGTTTTGCGTTTAATTCTGAGTTCCCGAAAATTTCCCCGTATTTCGCTGTGAAATGGGTGGGTGCAGTCTATTAGCGACTTACTAATTAAATTAATTCCTCTTTTAATTGCCAGATGTTCAACCGTTGTGTATCCAGCTTCCACTCTAAGTGCTTCAATTGGCGAAGTTTTAAGAGCACCAGTAGCCGTTCTAAAGCAGTCGTTGATTACTTACTTACTTAGATGGCGCTACAGTCCGGGGTGGACCTGGGCCTCAACCAACAAACCTCTCCAGCCAGCACGGTTACGAGCCAGCTGCCTCCAATTGCGCACGCCAAGTTGGTTGAGGTCCCCCTCCACTTGTTTGCGCCACCTACCGCGAGGTCGTCCTCTACTGCGCCGTCCGTCCGGGTTGGATTCGAAGACTTTCTTAGCGGGAAGGTTGGGCTCCATCCGCTCTAAATGACCCAGCCATCTTAGTCGCTGTATGTGAACTCTTCTGGCTAAGTCGATGTCCTTGTACAGGCCGTATAGTTCGGCATTGTACCTTCTCCTCCATTCACCGTCTATGCAGACGGGACCAAAGATCGCTCGAAGAACTTTTCTCTCGAAATAACCAAGGGCATCCTCATCCGGTTTTTTCAAAGCCCATGCCTCTGCGCCATACAGCAGGACTGGGATGATTAATGTCTTATAAAGAGTTACCTTAGTAGTTCGAGATAGGGCTTTGCTACTCAATTGCCGTTTTAGCCCATAGAAACAACGATTGGCAAGAGTAATTCTCCGTGTGATCTCTCCACTCATGTCATTTGCGGAGCTGACCATAGAGCCTAGGTAGACAAAATCCTTTACTACCTCAAAATTGTATCTGTCTATTGTGGCGTTCTGCCCAAGACGCCGATGTTGGGTGTCCTTTTTTGTAGACAGCATATATTTTGTTTTGTTTTCATTGACCGCTAGACCCATCTTTGCTGCCTCGATCTCAATACTCGTAAATGCCCCATTGACGGCCCGCTGAGTTCTTCCGATTATGTCAATGTCATCGGCATAAGCGAGTAGTTGTACAGACTTGAAGAAGATTGTACCTCCGGGGTTGGCTTGTGAGTTTCGTACAATTCTCTCAAGTATTATGTTAAAGAGATCGCATGATAGCGCGTCGCCTTGTCTAAGACCTTTCCTGACATCGAACGGTTCGGTGATGTTCTTACCGACTTTGATGGAGCAGCGAGAGTTCTCCATCGTCATTCTGCACAAACGGACGAGCTTGGCAGGGATGCCAAGACTAGACATGGCTCTGTATAACTCGTCTCTATACACGCTATCATAGGCAACTTTGAAATCGATGAAAAGGTGGTGCGTATCGATTTTATATTCATGGGTTTTTTCCAAGATCTGCCGTAGTGTGAATATTTGGTCAATGGTGGACTTTCCAGGCCTGAAACCGCACTGATAAGGACCTATCAGGTTGTTGACGATCGGTTTTAGGCGTTCACATAGTACGGCAGACAGGATCTTATATGCGATATTTAGGAGACTTATACCTTTGTAGTTGGCGCAGTTCAGAGGGTCTCCGATGCTGAGGTTCCATTCATCGGGCATACTTTCGTCCGACCAGATTTTACAGATGAGCTGGTGCATGCTCCTTACCAACTCATCTCCTCCTGCCTTGAAAAGTTCAGCGGCAAGGCCGTCGGCTCCAGCAGCTTTGTTGGATTTGAGTTTAGATATCGCTATCCTCACTTCATTATGATCGGGTTGACGGGAATTTTGACTGCCTTCGTCACTGTTGAATGGCTCATTCTGCCTGACAGCGGAATATTGGTCATCATCGCCGTTTAACAGTCTGCAGAAGTGTTCCTTCCATATCCTCAGCACCGACTGCGATTCTACTACTATGTTGCCATTTTCGTCCCTGCAGGCTTCTGTTCTGGCTTTGAAACTCTGGCATGTTCTTTTTACCCTTTGGTAAAATTTTCGAACATTATTCCTGCAATAAAGTCTCTCAATCTCCTCGATCGGGCGCTTCTCATGCTCTTTTTTCTTCTTTCTGAGAAGTCGATGTTCCTCTTTTCTCCTGCGCACGTAGAGCTCGTAAGCAGCTCTAGTCCTTCTATGCAGCGCCGCTTTGTACGCCTCTTGTTTTGCTGCATGTGCTTGCTGGCGTTCCTCATCAAACCAGGGGTTTCGTTGTGGTGGGCGAGAGAAACCCAGTACATCAGAGGCGGCATCTCTGATGGCTTTTTGGCAACGCTGCCACTGGTCTTCCGCATTTGCTGCTGGCGGCATAGGACTAAGATTGAGATTAGAAGAAACACGATCGGCAAAGGTTCTGGCGGTCTCTTGCGATTGTAGCTTTTCGACGTCAAATTTCCTCACAGCATTTCGTTGATTTCGCTCCGTTGTGGATATCCGCATCCGTACCTTGGCTACAACTAGGTAGTGATCCGAGTCCACGTTGGCTCCTCGGAAAGTCCGGACACCCAGAATACTGGAAGAGTGCCTTGCGTCGATCGCAATGTGATCGATTTGGTTGACGATTTTTCGATCAAAGGAGAGCCATGTTCCTTTGTGAATATCGAGACGTGGGAACCGCGTACTAGCTACAACAAAGTTTCGCCCCGCCGCAAAGTCGATTAGCCTGAGTCCGTTGCCGGAAGTGTTGTCGTGCAGGCTGTGCTTTCCGACCACGCTACTAAAGACTTCCTCTCTTCCTAGCTTTGCGTTAAAGTCGCCTAGGATAATTTTAACGTCGTGGCTAGGGCATTGCTCATACGTCTTGTCCAAGAGCTGGTAGAAGTCATCCTTTGTCGCATCGTCCTTCTCCTCGTGAGGGGCGTGAACGCATATTAGGCTAATGTTGGCAAATTTAGCCTTGATACGGATAGTCATGAGGCGCTCGTTCACATGCCGGAAACTCAAGACTTCTTGCCTAAGTCTGTCTCCAATGACAAATCCGCACCCGAATAGACGCTGTCCTTTTTGTCTGTAGCAATCGCCGTAGTAGATGTCGCAGTTTTTCATACTCCTTTTGCCCGGCCCATCCCATCGCACTTCTTGGATGGCGGTAATGTCTGTTTTGAGACACTCTAGGGCCTCCGCAAGTTGTTCGGCTGCACGTGGTTTGTAGAGGGACCTAACATTCCATGTGCAGACACGAAGATCGTTGTCCTTTTTACGTTTGCATGGGTCGTCAACAGTAAGATCATCCGTATCCGAGGCTGTTGGTTGCTTCGTAACCAAAGGTTTTTTACGTGGTAGGGAAGTTAACCCGACGGCACAACCCCCAACCTGGAGGGCCAGATCCTTTTTTTTGTACCCCTAGGACAAGAGGCCGGATACACCGATGTCAGTAACCCACTTCGGGGATATGAGCGCTGCCGTTGGCCCATTAAGGGTTCATCCGCCACCATCTCTTTTTCAATACCCTGACGTAGTATTGAAAATCCTTACAGACCTCAGCTCCAAATATGTTGAAGTAGCTCCAGTAAGGTATCCGCTGGTCTGTAGACGTCACCGTTGATTCCATCGAGAGAATTCGTCCGCCGCACGTCCTCCTTCTGAGGACCTCTTGCTAGACTTCTGAGAGCGCGCTGAAGTCACCCAGATGTGCTTATGCAGGTCTGAGTGTTCAGCTGCACATATATCGTCAGACTCATCATACGCTCATCGTTAGTTCACTATCAGATAGCTATCCAGCGGGCACCGCGTGGAGGTGATGATGCGATTTTGCCCACCACAGTCGTTGATAGCAGTGTTAATAATTGTTAAATTCTTTTTCGTAGTCCACATGTACGTAGTTAACACATGTTGTAGGGTTCCGTTTACCAGGACGTGAGCTATCCGGAGGGCAGTTTCCAAGTGAGGTCCTTTTCTTTTGGAACATATCATTTTCAGAAGATTGTTTCGCAATTTCAGTTGATTAATTATATGCTTGGTGTGTTGGTCCCATTTAAGGTTTTTGCTAAAGATGACCCCTAGTATTTTGAGTTCCCTTTGTTATGGGATTGTAGATCCACGGAGCATGAGAGGAGAAGGAGTGCATTTTTTTTCCGACAGATATGGAGGGCTTGAACTTTCGATGCTGGAATAATAGCACCTACCTCTTGAGCCCAGTTATGAATTGTTTTGTCGGCTGCTTCTAAAATTTCCTTGGCCCGTAGGGGATCACCAGATGCTACAGTATATATATTGTCGGCGTAGATTCCTACAAAATCAAGGTTGCATTCCTCTGAATTAATCTTTACAATTAGCGAGTCTATGTAGGCATTGTAGATGACGACGGATAAAGGAGATCCTTGCGGAATTCCATTTTCTAATTTTACTAGGGACGAGGAGAAGCCAACAACGTTGGCGTTAAAAGTTCTTCCCGATAAGAAGGATTGAATAACCTTAAGGATAGCCTTCTGAACACCCCAGAGATATAGTTGGTTAATAGCAGGATATGCTAAAACTCTGTCAAAAGCCTTTTGTAGGTCAGATGACATGACTACACTATGTTGCGATGTTGAAAGATTGGATGCGATCTTATGTTCAAGGATGTGTATGAGAGTGTGTGCCCCTCTATTTGGCCTAAATGCGTGTTGTTCGGGACTTAGTTTTTTCTCCATTAGCCACGTAATTCGTCTCGCAATAATTTTCTCAAAAATCTTGGAGAGAACTGGCAACAGCGAAACAGGGCGGTATCCATCATAGGTATGGCGGCTATTAGAGTTTTTGGGAATGGGCTTGAGCTGCGCCCTTTTCCAATCATGTGGGAAGATGCCCGTGCATGGATGGATGTTGTTGTACAAATTGCAGATTCGAATTTTTAAATTGTCAGAGCAGCTTTTGATCATATTGTATGTGATCTTATCATTACCTGGAGTTGTGCCTTTCGTTGTCCTAAGTGTGATATCAAATTCAATTTTTGTAATTTCTTCCGACAAGTGTTCTGATTCGGATGCTAGAGTTGGCAGGCTTTCTACCCTGAAAGTTGTTTTCTTATGAATAGTCGGATCCGCATAATTTATGTCAGCACTGTAGTTTCTCCATTTATCGGCAAATGTATTGGCTATTAATTCGGGATCGCTGTGGAGTGAATCATTAAAATAAATATAAGGAAAAGCTTGGGAAGGGTTCGAAGAACGCAGAGATCTAACTCTATGCCATAGTGTTTTTAAGTCTAAAGATGGGTCCATTGAGTTGATGAAATTCTCCCACGAAGATCGCTTTGCGAGAATCGATTCTCTCCGGAGTATTGCGCAATTTTTTTTTGTAAGCGATACAGTTTTCCACGGACGGCCTCCTACGCGCCCTCACCCAAGCAACATTCTTTTCCTTAACTAAATTTGCTATAGTTGGGGAGAACCAAATGGGATTCTTTTTGGGACACTTTTGTTTCGAAGTAGGAATGGATTTTGCCGCTGCTGTTCTTATGATTTTCTTGAGTTTAGAAGCTTCATGGTTAGTGTTGGCCGAAACGGGAATGGATGATGAAAGGAACTGCGTGGTGGATTTGAAGAGATTCCAGTTTGCTTGGCTTTCCTTGAAACGTGCTGGAGATTTTTTTTGGCATTTCTTTTCGGGTGTCCGTATTAGAATGGGGAAATGGTCTCTACTACCAGCTAACACCCCCCAATGAAGAAGGGGTGCAACATCTTCGGATGCAAGAGTGATATCAATAGCTGTGAGGGTGTTTTTGGTACTAAGATGTGTTGGAGAACCATCATTTAGACTGATAAGATTACGATCATTCGCAAAGTGCTCAATTTTTGCCCCAGTGGCGTTGGTGGTGTTTGAACCCCATAATGTATTCGATCCATTAATATCTCCCATTATAATTTGATGACAATTGGTGCTTTGGGGAATATCCTCCAAAATACCTTCAGTTAAAGAGACTTCATGCTCTCTATATATATTTGTGAACTTTAAAGGTGTCCTTGTGGGAATTTCAATGGTTTGGTGTAATAACTCCGTAGACAAAGTAATGTGGTAGTTTACGGGAATATGATTTTTAACAAGGAAACCTATGCCTGATTTGGAATAATCAAAATCTTTATTATGGGGGAAAGGTGTGTAGTTCTTAACATTGAAATATTGTGATTGTTTTTTTTGTGATGTGGGTTTCTTGCAGTGCGATTATATCAGGCTGGTGTTTAGCTATTAATCGTTCGAGAATTGGTTTATTGTTGAGGAAGCCTTGGATATTCCATTGGAGGATTACAATATCAATATTTAATGGGGCCATTATTGTTGTGTAATATTGCTTGTGTATGTATGTTTTTGTGATGTATATAATATGTGGTGTTCTATTATAGGAGAGAGAGTAGAAGGTTGAGGGGTGTTCGGTGTGTTATTCTTAACATGTATTTTTGCCAAAGCTGAACATTCAGCTCCAGCTGAGGTATCGTGCATGTATGAGTCTTCTATGTGGAGAGGTGATGATACCTCAGAGGTGGTTTCTGTTAAATTGTTGTTATTTATTAGGTTTGGTGTATTAGTTGCATAGTCAGTTAGTAGTAGGTTTACTGGTATTTGGTTTGAAGTGAGAGCGGGATTGTTAGGATTGGCATCCTTTTGTAGTGGACGGTTTTTTTGTTGCTTTTGAAATTGTTGTACGTCATTTTCGTTCGATGTGTTCTCTGTGGTTATGGTTGATGTTGGGGTTGGTGTTGGTTTGATGTTTGAACAAGTGTTCTGTGTTGGAGGGAGCTTACTTACGGTAGAAGGGGTGGAGGTGGAAGAAGTAATTTGGTTTGTGTTACTTTGTTTTGTTGTTTCGTTTTCATTTTGTTTTCTTATAATTTCTGAAAATGTTGGGTTTCCGCTATTGCGTTTCTTAGGAGCTGTCAGTTGGTGGAGCAGGGGGTTGTCGTTATATATTTCCCATGCTTCGCGGACTGTGCAACGACGATCAGCTTTGATTTTGTTTACCGATTTGTAACGGAGGAACGATGGGCAGGCTGGATCGTACGATGTATGAGTTTCCTCTTTACAATTTATGCAATACATGCGAGTACACTTGTCATGAGGTGGGGGTAGGCAACATTGTTTGCACATAATTGCATTGGTACACCTGTTTTTAGTATGTCCTAATCTTTGACACAAGATGCAGCGCATGGGATTGGGAACAAATTCCTCTAGCTTGCAGTTGACCCAACCAATCCTAATTTCACTGGGACGGCGAATTTGATCAAAGGTTAGTATTGCTGCGCCGGTAGGTACCAGGACATCACCTTCTCTTCTCATAATTTTTCGCACTTCAATTACTTTAAATTTCTTCAATTCTTCCAAAATTTCTTCATCTAAATGTTGTATGTTTAAAATATGTTTTGAAAAAATTCTTCCCTGAACTGAGTTGAGATTTAAGTGATTGGTTATCTTTACCGGTATGGAATCAACGAGCTTGGCTTTCAAAAATTTTTCAGCTGTGGAAAGATTAAGTACCTTAAGAAAAAGATCACCTGATCTCATGGCTTTTACTTCCAAAATATCCGTGGATATATGCTCCAGGCCTCGGTTTATTCGGATTGGGTTATAAGAGGAAAGGGTGCGAGGGGATTCGCCTACCTTCTCCATTCCAGTTACAACGATAAAACGGGGAATGTTGCTGTCATTATTTACCGTCGGCAGTTGGGGAAAAAGGACATCTGAATGTTTGCGTTTTGTTTTTTTCTTGTACCAGTTTAAATCAACCTCCGGTTCGAGGTCTTTAAACCGGTTCTGCTGAGGGGGGGGTCTCCCCCCATCCATCTTGTCCGATACGACTCAAGTATTGGGATTTTATTTAATCAGTTACAATAAAGAAAAATTAAGAAATTTGTCTTGAAAAGAAAGAGAAGGGAAGAAGTACCACTTGTTTCAATCAAAGAAAAGTCAAGATAACACTAAGAAAATTCTCACTGCGGAAAAAAACACGACCGTACTCGGCGTTTGCCAGGAGAGAACTGAACATTGTGAGCATTTTCCGCTAATTTACTTATCGATATAAAGTTAGTTCCAAGCACTGGAACAAATAGCACTTTGTGCAAATACATACGCCCCGATCCCGTATCGATTAAAACGTCGCCGATTCCATCAGACTCTATGCGATGATTTGCCGCTAACTCGATTGACTCTTTGTGTGGGACAAGAGATACGAACATATCTCTTTTACAACACATGTGACTAGTGGTCCTGCTATCAAGAACCCATGTATTTTTTCTGAGTTGTGGGTGGGTGCGAGTGTTATTTGCATTAAATGCTGCAAAGTGTGCTGTCGATTTCGATGAACTTGACGATGATCGACATGACGATGCGTAATGTCCCCTTTTGTGACATGTGTTGCATTTCCCTCTCTTCTGCGACTGCTGTTGTAACTGATGCTGCGACTGCATCTGAATTTTGCTTTTGCTCTGTTTGGAAAAAAATGCAGACTCACCACTTTCGTCTACACTTGCCGCCAATTCTCCTTCTCGCCGCCATCCTTCTTCTATGAGCTTAGTTTTGATTCCCTGCGGTGTGGGTAAATCGTCCCTCGATTCGATGGCTACTACAAAATTCTCAAAGCTTTTCGGTAAGCTTGATAGAAGCAATATCGTAATCAGCTCATCTGGTATCTTGATGTCAACTTCTTTTAACTTTTCGAACACATCGAACAAGTTATTAAGATGGTTGGACATCGATGAACTTTCCGCCATTTTCAAATTCATCAGTTGCTTAAAAAGCATTACCTTCCGTGCGGGTCCTTGACGGGCATGCACTTCCTCCAGCTTCTTCCATGCCAATTTTGATGTGGCACAACTCTTTATGTGCAATACCTGAGAAGATTTCACGGACAAAAGTATCATTGCTAGTGCCTTGCCATCCTTCACTTTCCACTGCGTTTTTGCCTCCGTTGTAGCGGTTGCTGCAGGTTCGGACGCCTCTCCAGACACGTACTCCCATAATTCACTATGGCTTAAAATCGACCGCATTTGTACTTTCCAGCTGTCGAAATCCTGATCATCTAGTTTTTCTATTTGATACAGACCGGAACTCATTTTTACGAACTAGGACCTTGGCCCATAACCTTTGTTGCGACAAAGAAAAAAGAAACCAAGTCTTTCCAACACCAAAAGAAGTAGAAGATATTTATTCATAGTAGTTCAATATTTATAGGTATTCGTATGTTCAATATTTGTGTTTGTAATTGTAATAATCGAATTCTGTTTGTATACATGTACTCGTTAAGTTTTGTATGGGTTGTAATACAGTATTTAATATGAATAAATGTTCCCTCTGAATTTTTTCCCCGAACAAAAATTAGGTATCTTCAAAAAAGAGGAAATAATTCCGCGGAAAAGAAATAGGTATCATAAATGACAATTCAGGAGAATTTTCAACGCAATCACGATATTTAATTTTTTCCTGATGAATTTTTTCCCTATTTTTGAAGATGCCTAATTTTTGTTCGGGAAAAAAATTCCCAGGGAAAATTTATTCACGATAATCCTGAATATGCGCTTTATGACCACTTCATATATTTACCGGTCTATTTAATTATTAATCAATATTTGGGACAACAGCTCATTAAGTGCCTAGGCCTAGCTTCTCGCAACCACTCGTGTTGTGTGCGTTATATTTTTCACACGAAGGGAAGGGGCCTACAGTTTAGTGCGGTATCTGAAGGGCAGTTCGTTTTGAAAAGCTTTCTTTCGTTTAACGGAATTTCAACAATTTTCTAGCCAAATCGGAAGAGGGTCGATCAGAGCTCCCCATATAACCTCCGTGATTTGTCGTGGAATGTCCCAATAGGAACAATTGATTTTTTATCAGTTTTTAAAATATGTGTAGGAACTTTAATTGTAAAAACCATAGCATCAATTATGTAATTAGCCAAACCAGTTCTTATGTTGCTTCTTCTTTGTAAGTCAAATTTGTATTCATTCATTTTTTTATTACTTAACTTAATATCGTTACGCGAGCGCACAAACCGAAACGGAAACACCGAGGAGCCCTGAGAGACATCTTGAATTTGTCAACCCGAAGGTACCAGAACTTTGCAGATTCTTGGTGGATGGAATTCTAGCGCCGAATTGGAAAATTGATAATTTGCCTGGAAAGCCAAAGTCAAATATAAAAATAGGTTGGCAGAAGCCCAGGAATGAGTTGTGTTTTGGTCAGTGATATCAGCGGCTGTTATAGACGCGCAGATTTCAAGCCGGAAAAATTGACTTACTTTATTTAATCCGGTCCTCTTTTACCCATAGGGTGTCGAGGTTTCATCCTTATTTAGGCCACTCAGGATAAAGTAGAGCAAATGAACAGTAGAGGGCTCAAAATACTTCCTTGTCGTACTCCTTCTGATGTCATGAATCTTTCCGACAATATATGGTATTACCAGACCTTACCACATTGTAATTTTCTTTATATATACTCTTGATTGCTCGTACAAGATCTTCTTCTACTTCCTTAACCGTAAAACTTTCCCAGATTTTTCTTCTACTTATTGTGTCGAACGCTTTTTTCATGTCTATAAAACAATTGTACACTTTCTATTTTTCCCCCAGCTTTTTCTCCAAAACCTGCACTGTGAAAATATGGTATTGTATGCTATGAGTTGGTCGGAAACCGCTTTGAGCATCCGATAGTTGCGCTTCTACTTTTCTTCTAAGTCTTCTTTCAAGGATTGACTCCTAAGCGCTGAAGGCAGCAGTGTAATGCCTCTGTAGTTGTTACAATTTTTTGTGTCTCCTTTTTTGAGTATGGGAAGAATCACACCATATTTCCAATCTTCTGGGACCTCATTGCTTCTCCACACCATGTTTAAGATTTCAAGAAGTTCTCTTCTTCCTTCTTCTCCTTCTTCTGTGCGCTATGTCGTCGATTCCCGGAGCTTTCATCTTTTGAAGTGTTGTGGTGAGTTCTTCATTCGTAATGGGGCTTTCTCCGGGTTGTCCTTGGATATAATTGAAAATCTTTGCCATTTCTAATCGTTTTGAGCATTTTGTAGAACTCTTTTATGATATGCCTCTTATTTGATTCCATCAATTTACCGAAAATTTTCCCACGACTTTCTTTTTGCTTCCATAACAATTTTCTTTACCCCGTTCCTTTCAATTTTATATGCAGTGTATTTAGAATTGCTTCATTCTTGTATGTAGTGTTTCCATAACTTCTTCTTTATCTTTATTTCTTTCCTAACTGTATCATTCCATAACGCCGTTTTCTTTTTAGAGTTGCTCATTTTAAAATTTCCACACACTCTTTTCCCTGCTTTCAAGATAATTTCCTTAAGTCTGATCCCATCTTTTATTTACATCGTTGATTTCATTCTTCTTCTTCCTTTTTATCAGCGAGGTTATGATCCGAAAATAAGGGATCACAACCCTCCCACTTCACCGCATTTCTACTGATCCGCCTGTGGGGTTAGCCTATTTGACCCTAAAAAATATCGGCAGGACCGCCGATTTTGAATCACTCGGTTTCTGAGCCCAATGAAATGCCGATGTCGTCGCGTTTGTCTGATCTAGGCGTTTATAGGCCTGCCTTTCCTACATCGCGATGTTTTTGGAACTTGCATTGATTTTTTTTTTTTTTTTTATAATTTGCGCGCACTTAAAGGGTTTTGAAGCTCAGTTGTTTATGCTTCAGCTATTCTCTATTGCCTTTTTAACAGGGTTCAAATGATCTCTTCTTCGAACGTGGCAATACCAACTGAGCCGGTCGCGCTCTATTTTTTGTACGATGGTTTCCTTGATGTGAAAGCTTCCACGGATCTTCGAACTTCTTATTCGATCAAGCTTTGTCACTCCTGCTGTCATGCGAAGCATCTTCATCTCAGCTGCCGTTAATTTACTCTCATACGTTTTATACATCGTCCAACATTGTGAACCGTGTGTGAGTGCTGGACGCACAACTGTGGTTCAGAGCCTTCCTTTCAACTTACGTGGCATTTTTCTGTCACAGAAGATAGCGGCATTTTCTCGCCACTTCATCCACCCTACGCTTACGCAATGATTGATGTCGTCATCACAAGTTGCTTTGCTATTGATCATAGATCCCCATATTTGAACTTTTCGCGCTTGGGAAGCACTGTTCCATTCAAATAAATGTCTGGAATAGACCTGAGTGGATCATAGAACGGGCAGCACAAGTACTTGTGTCTTTTTTTAACTAATGCGATACCCATTTCCCTCCAAAACGTCCAACCACACATCAAGTGCTCGTTGCAGGGTTGTAGAATCCTCACTTATGATGGCTCCATCGTCAGCAAATAATAACAGATGTACCTTGGGGTCCATCACTTTACCTTCAAGCAGATAATCAAGGACTGTAATAAAGAGCATAGGACTTAAAACGCTTCCCTGGTGCACCCCGACTTTGATTGGGAATACTTCGGTTACTCCAGCGGGGCATCTTACTCTTGTCTTTCGTACATGTCCATGATTATCTGCACATAGGTTTCTGGAACCCCTCGATGTCTCAGCGCCACCCATATCAGATCTCGTGGCTGTCTGTCGAATGCCTTTTCAAAGTTAACCAATACAATATGCAAATCCTTTGAGGAATCACGATGTTTTTCCATTATGATCCTTATACTTTGGATTGCATCTGTGGTTGTTTTACCCAAGTCAAACCCGCACTGATCATCAGATAGCCGTATTACCTAATACTCGCTCAACGATCTTCATGGTGTGTGACATCAACTTGATCGAACGGTAGATATCACAGTTTCGCGTATCACCCTTCCCTTTGTATACAGGGAGAAGGTAACTTTCCCTCTGTTGATTCGGCATTGGATCACCTCTCACAAATTTGGAGATGAGAATTCTGAGCCATCTGAACCCGACGTCTCCTATCTGGTTGGGTTGGGCATCTCGTCTGGCCCAACCGCTTTTCGTTTTTTGGAGTATTTGACCGCCTCACTAACTTCTTCGACTGTAATGTCGGGTATGTCTTCAGAGTTAGAGGTGGCTCTTGGAAAGTATAGCCGGGGAAACTGTTCATTTAAAAGTTCTTCACATTACTGCCGCCATATCTGCAGAATTTTGTCGTCATCCATAAGAAGCTGGCCATGAGGATTGTTAATGAACTTTGGCGAACGAATCTCCTGAGCATTCCTCCTTCTTTGGGCGGCTTTTTTGAAGATGGTTGCTCTTGTTCATATTGTGTCTTCGCAGCTCCTGGATAGCCTGGTTTGCATCAGCAACCGGGGAAGATATTTTCTCCAGCTCCCGATACAGGCCCTCCGTACTCTCTGCTTGAAGCTGGGCGCACTTTTTCTTCGCCTTTTTCTTGAAACATCTGTATTCCGTTTCGAGGCGAACTTTTTCTTCACTGTTATTAGAGGGGCACCTTGACCAAGCTTTGAAAGCCGCTTTCTTCTTATTTGTCACCTTCTTAGCTTCATCACTCCACCGCCATGTTTCTTTGGCGTGTTGATGGTGGTCTTTTGAAGCTCCTAGGAGTGATTTGGCCTTCTTTAAGCAAGTTCGCTGTAGGGAATCCCACATATTTTTTGCTCTGCACTCTTCATCCTCAGCTCCGTTGATGGTGTGAGAGATGTAATTTTTCATTACGAAAAATTGTCCAGATTGTACCACTTGATTTTCTCAGAGACCCTTGTTTGTTTGCTTTTCTTCTGTGTTTTCATAAAAATTTTCTGTTAGCAGGAGACGGTGTTGCCGAGTGATTGCCTCTCCCAGGATCACTTTGCAATCTTTTATCCGGGGCTTCGTGAAACTGGCTACCAAATGGTAGTCAATCTGAGTTTCATCTCCACCACTGCTGTAAGTGATCAGGTGTCGGCTTTGTTTGATGAACATGGTATTTAACACGATAATACCATGTGATTTGCACATGCTTAGGATGTCTTCACCAGGAAGGTTCCTGGTGCCATATCCTATTCTTCCATGGCAGTCTTCATAGTCTTCGTTTGACCTCCCAACATGTCCATTCAAATCTCCTCCAACAAACAGAAACTCTTCCTTTGGGATGTTTTTAAGGAGATTGTGGAAATCTACCCAAAATGCGTCTTTATCTCTCTGATTGCACCCATTTTGGGGAGCATATGCACTGACAATATTCCACATCTCTTCTTGTATTACTAGTTTGAGAGACATCAAACGGTCGCTGGACTTCGAAATGCTCAAGATGTTACCAAGTAGCTCTGTCGCAAGGATGACACCGATTCCGTTCTTAGCCTTTTCCCTTCCGTAGTAGAACATCTTGTAATCTTTTGTCCTAACGTCCAAGAAACGCGCCCTATTTCCGGTGTTTTTCCATTTCGTCTCTTGGACACACAGGATATCCACCCGCCTTCTATTCATCATCTCTTCCAGCTCGTAACTTCGACCGGTCATGCTTCCAACGTTCCAACTCGCAACCCTCAAATTTCTTCCAAACTATTTAATTATTTTGCTAGCCCCCGGAATCCGCATAGCTCTGACCCGAACCTTTCTGCTCGGTCCAGGATCAGTACCATGCACAGCAGTGGTAGTGCCTGGCGGGGTAGTGCTTTTTCTTTTAGCAAGTATTTCCATACTGATACAGTTTTGCATCGTTGATTTCATTATTTACGCTTACGCTCAATTCTTCCGCTATCAGTCTTTGGTATCTTTCTCTTGTTTCCGTCCTTCGTAGTTTGTATATTTTTATTCTCTCTTTTTGTTTTCCTTCTAATTCCTGTTCATTATTCTTTCCCGTGTGTTTTCTTTCTTTAAATGATGCTTCTAGCAGAAAGTGGTTTCTCCCAATGTCGTGTCCTCTTTTAACTCGTGTATCCCTCACTTTTCTTAGGTTATACCTCGCTACTAGAGGTGGGTCGTTTTCGTTTCTTGTGTTAACGAAACGAACCATTTATTAAAAAATATAACTAGTTTAAAAACTACTCGTAGTTAAAAAAAGAACTACTTTCACAAAACGAACGAGAAGCGTTTTCATATCATTTGGTGCAAACGAACAAAAAGCAGAAAAACGATAACGAGCGGGTGAAGTAGTTAAACGAGAAACGGAGAAAACGTAAAAAAATTAAAAAAAAGGACAACGAGAGGATGAAGTAGTTAAACCAGAAACGCAGAAAACGTAAAAAACGAAAAAACGATAACGATATGGTGAAGTAGTTAAACGAAACTAAACTCCGCTGTATATAAGTAAATCTCCATTATCTAAGATTAAACTCCCTTTTCTTTTCTTTTTTTTGTTTCTGTCAATGCAAGTATATCTATCTTAGCTTCTTCTAGACAGGCCAAAATATCTATTTCTTTTCCCTTCAATTCGCGCACGTTCCAAGTTCCTAATTTCCAAGTTAAGGGGTTATACGCAGTTAGAAATTTCAAAAAAAAACGATTTTATTTTTATTACATTTTCGGAATGTACATATATTTGAGTATATTCTAATTTCAAATCGATCCGGCAAATATTCTTGGAAATACACGCATATTTGGAAGCTCGTCCCGGCGCGTTAGAAAGTAAGCGGCGAAACTTTGAACGCGTTTTTCTCAAAACTGTGTTTTCAAAGTCGGTAAGCACGATTTATCAAAAACGGCTCAACCAATCGGTCTGAAATCTTAACACAACCTTCTCAGATATATTTTTCAGGGATTGATCGAAGGAATAAGATTTCCGAAAATTATTTCTATTTTTTTAAACAATTTAACAAAAAAAAACAGGTTTTTTTTCTTTTTGGAGCCGCCATTTTGTCAAAATCAAAATTTCGACTATTCCTTCGAGCAATACCTAGATTCATCTATCCACTAATAGAATATTTTTCGGTTGTTTTATTTTTAATAACCCAAACCGGAGATATCGGGCTCACCGCCAGACACCTTTTTTGGAGGACCTGCAGGAGATCGTCTACAGGAGCACTGTAACTCAATATTTTTAAAAATGAAACATCCCGACATAAAGTTAAAAGTTACCACTACATGTATTAATACTTCTTGTATTTGTCAAATAAAATCCCTTTTCAGAAAAAAATCGTAAAAAAACAAAACTTTTTTTGGCTTGCAACTGCGTATAACCCCTAAAAGCATTCTCACTCTTATTTCTAATTTCTGTTTTGCGAAGAGTGAAAGATTGGAAAAAATTGAAATAGATTTTATTTTTATTAGAAGTAAGTTTACTTAAAATCTATTTCAGTAAAAAAAAAAAAAAAAACAAATTAAAAAACCCTCTCGGGAACAAGAGTAATTATGTTTTTCCTCCAGCATCCGCCTTAACCTTGGAAGTTCTTTGCGGGATCATAAATTTTTGTTGCAGAATATTTGGGGTATATTACCTAACCTAGCCACAATGATATTGTCCTGAATCTGACCTATTTCTTCTTTCGAAACATTATTCCTAAATTGTTGCTGTAAATATATTTCCTTTTCAATTAGCTTCTTTTCGAAATCTCTTATATCCATCTCTAAGCTCGTTATTCCTGTCCGACTCTAGAATGTTTTTTTTATGAAAGTGAAAGAATTCTTAAAATTTTCATTGACTTTTACTTGCTGATTTATTGCTTGGATTGTGTTATGATTATTTCCTTCTCTACCTTTTAATTCTTCTTCAATCTCGATCTTATCATCTTCGTAAAGGGTTCCGAAAGCCATTTCAGCCCTTTTCCTACAATGTTTACAAGACCTCTTCTATTTCTGTTGGGAAAAAGTGTCATAACTTGGTTTTTCATAAAAAGAATCTGTTGTGTAGCGAAATTTCGTCTGTTAAATTAAAATCGCGTATGTTATTTTCAAGTTCCTATATAATGTCAAGAATTTCACGAAGATGAATAATGTGTAGGCCAATGTCAAACTTATTTACTATTTCCACCTCGTCTACTTTGACTTCCACGAACCCCAATCCCGAATCGATCTTCTCTATTACGAGTGTTGCTTGATTAACTCAAAAACACATACCCGGGATACCCATGTATCCACTATCAATTTTTGTTCGTTTTTAATGTTTTTGAAGTATAATATAAATTTTGTTTTTTGATCACATGCTTGATTTAAGATTCAAAGAGCATTTTAAGCTACTTTTCGTTCATAATTTCTACCTGGGCTGCAATATAGCAGATATAAAATGGTTGCGCTTCAAGGTAAGTGAAAGTGAATTTCGTTAGAAAAGTAAGAAATTATGTAGCATTTCAGTCAAAATTGGTCTATAACAAAGTAGTTTACCTATTTTGCGAAACAGAAAAAACGTAATTTTTGCTGTATAATTAAAACGGAAATTTCTTGAACAAATCTGTATAGCGGTTGTTAGAGGTAAACAAGCGAAATTGTTTTCACTCTGCTACTTGTGTACATACGGAATGAAAAACGTCACAGGAATACCAAAAAGTCATGCAGCATTTGTAAGAAACCAATATATTTGCAGCATTCTATAGAATCTTTTATATGCATATTGTGTACTAATAATGAATAAAACATATAAATGTTATGTTTAGATTAAGATATTTTTACTTTTTTTAATTTCAATAAAGATTTATAATAAAAAAATTAAAAAAACATTAAAAACTCTTGTTATTTTCTGTAAATTAGTGTAATTTCAGTACAAAACACAAGTGGATACACGGGCACCCTGGGTGTGTGATTGCGTAAGTGTCAACTTTGGAAGCTTGTAGCTCCTGAACCACTGGACCAAATGATTAATGTTTTATTAATTAACTAGCTGGCCAGTGCTCGCCTTGCCTCGCCCGCATTTAAGTTGACGGTTTTTTACATGTTGCAATGTTTTCCAGGCTGTCACATAAATTTCATTTGATAGAGCCACGTGTCGTATAATTCGTTCTGGTTCACCAACTAGGTTCGTTTTCAAATAAAAGATTTTCTCGCAGTTCGACATCGGCTGTTGATCCACCATTTGGCTAAATAGGTCGTGAAACTGGGTCCATTTTAAATAATCTCTAATCGAACTTAGGAAGAATGATCTTAGTTAAGATTATCTTGTGGTTGGCTGGTTCAGCGGACTGCTGTGGTTTGGTATGCTTTTCAATCATTTCTGCCAATAGAAATAGTGCTTGTTGCACCTTTTCTTCCAATTCAATATATTTTTCAGTGTCGCAGCCAATGCCTTTAACATCGGTGGTTGATTCCCAGATCCAATTATAGATGCTTTCAATCTGGGTCCAATAGCGATTGCTGGTTCGTTTACCTCGTAGCAGTACTTCGAAAGTCCCTTTTCATTTATGGTTGCTAATACCCGTTGCAAAGAATCTATAGGCGACTGTTGTCATCTCATTTGCCTCGCGTAATCGTTATCATCATCTGCTGGTGGTTGCGGATGCTTTTGATGCTGGTGATCGTCAGAACTCTTCTCTCTAACGTCTTTTGCTAGTTCCAACCTTCCACCTTTTGCTTGTTCCAACCCTTCAGCTGTTACTTCGAGCTCTGCAATGTTCTTGGAGAATTCATCGCGGAACTGATCCCACATCCTTTTCATGGTATCGTAATACCCATTGGCGAAGTACGGGTGTGTTATTTGTTTTGGGAATGTATCTCTGATCTCGGTATCGGCTGCTTCGAAGATATCCCATTGTTCGGTGAGTCTCTGCAAACGCTTCTGATAATATCCTAGTGTCTTGCGTACCTTCGGATCATTCCGATAGTTCGCTATGATCTGCTCGATCTTAGCTCCTGTCAATTGCTGTTGAGCTGCTTATTTATCCATGTTGATCTCCTTGTAATCTGGTTCTTGGCTCTAGCATAATTTATGATGACACCAGTGTTAGCCCTGGTACACGTTGTTTTATGTTGAGTCACCAGTGTTTAGCCCTGGTGAACGCTGTTATTAGTATGACTGCCAAATGCCCCTTACCAATGGTGAGGGGAAGCAAGTAGCAATAGTCGGTTCACCAACATTTTTTTATGTTGCTATACCGAACTCCAAATTTCCTTGTAATTCAAGTGTTGCACCTGAATCACGTTGGGGTCACCAAAAATGTAACTATTCTTTTATCGTTATGATGGCCAGATCACAGTTCTTATACAATGACTGACAGTGGTACTACTGATGATACATCAGAACACCTTATTTAGAAAAAATCATTCCAGTGAAAGTGCGATTAATTTAGTGGTTACGAGTTGGAAAGAAAAATTGTCTAGAAAAAAGATAGTGAACTGTGTGTTTTTGGGGCTTCAAGAGAGCCTTTGAAACAATTGACAGAATTATTTTATTGATAAATCTTAAACGATATGGTATAAAAAATAAAGATCTAAAGTGGTTCTCTTCATATCTCTCAAATAGAACCCAAATAATAAAATTAAATCGAATCGGACTCTATTAAAGTAAACCTCAATGCAACGGGGTGGATTTAAATAATCTTTACTCTTTCTCCCTTTCCCTACTAGCCACGCCCGTTTCACATCCGTTTAGGTCACTTGAGTTGTGGTATTAAAACGGCACTTTTTGTGCTAATTATGTATCAGCATGGTTTGTTGTTACAACCGGTTCTACCTACCTAAATCTTCGTGTGCCACAAGGAACTGCGTTAGGTACATTATTCTTTATAATATACATTAACGACATGCAAAAGATTTTACAGAATCCGAACCTAGCTCTTTTTGCCGACGACGTGGTAATGTATGTGACTGAAAGAAGTAGAGATGGGCGAAAAGTCACTATCTGTGAATTATTCACTGCGAATGAAAATTCACATACAAATTCAGAATGAAAACTCAAAATGAATTAAAAATAAACTGTGAATGTTTAAAACGTGAATAAGGAATTATTTTTCACATCACAATTTTGTATTCGCGACTGTTTAGTACTATGTGGCACAAGTGCCAAATAAACACATAGCACATTATTTGCAAAACCTTAATTTTGATAACTGTCCATTTCTCTATTGCAAATTACATTCCTGCTACACTCTCTTTGAATTACTCCGAATATAACGTTCATTTTTCATAGTTTCTTTTTACATTCATATTCTTAATTGCTCAATGTACCTTTGTAAATTAGATTCGTTCCTTTTCGATTTAAAAATTCACCGAGTGTGGACGGATTGGTAAACACTTATACACAAGATATTTATACTACACAAATAATTTAATAAAACCTGTTAAAATTATTGCTTACACAATCATTACACATTTACCCAAACTTTAAATTAATTGTCGATACACTTTTACACAAAACACGTTCGTTCCAACACAGCAGCAAAAGATACAGAGCTGGCATTGCTCAGTGCAGAGCGACGAGCGAAGAACGAACATGTAAACATCAAACCGTTCGGAGCTGTCATTGCTCAGTGAAAAGCGACGAGCGAAGAACGAACATGTACACATCAAACCGTTCAGAGCTGCTATTGCTCGGTGAAGAGCGAGGAGCGTAGAACGAACATGTACACATCAAACCGTTCAGAGCTGCTATTGCTCAGTGAAGAGCGACGAGCGAAGAACGAACATGTACACATCAGACCGTTCAGAGCTGGGAGTGCTCAGTGTAGAGCAATCAACGATGAACGAAAATATGTATACCTAATGTGCATACGGGAGGAATTATGTTTTATTGTACTTCGCATCTACTCGTATGTATACTGAAGTGCCAAGGCAGCAAAGGATAGAACAAAGCAAAACGTGGTGAAAGAAATGCCTTGGGTGCACAAACAACATGCAGGTATATGAAATGTGTATTATTCGCTGGGTTATACCACAGATAAGAGAAATATGTATTTCTCTTGTATGTGGTTATATTCAAAGCACAAATTTACAGATTTGTTTGTTTGGTGTGTACAAGTACGCGTACACGGATTTTTGGATCATAACCTCGATGGAAAAGGAAGAAGAAGAAGAAGTGCGCGTACATAAAAAAAAAATACTTTCAAGATGCCGCCAATAATAAAGCGAAAAGAGATTTGTTTTATTTGGAATTTTTTACGGAATTAAATGAGAGTTTCGCAAAATGTAATTTGTGTCAGGCATATGCAAATCAAACATCCTTTGGTGACATTAGTTTCTGGGGTAAGTTTATTTTTTGAATTATTGGGTCGAAATGTTTTTACCGTTATTAGTACCTACTAATAGGATTTTTTTTTTCTCCTCTTGTACAACCAATGCCCGCGTGGCAACGACACTGCGACCTGAAAGATCTATTGTATCGGAATAGTATATGCATACATGTATATTAACGAATTACCTACGGGTATATTTTACGATACACGAAGTCAATGATATAATAATTTATTGATAGATAACAGAAAAAGATGTAAATTGTAGTTTATTAGTAAGTGAAGAATTTTTTATTCGTAAAAAAAACTTACTCCCATACATTCGCATTCACAGGTTGTATTCACAGTGAATAAGAAATCACATTCAGAGTTATAGCTTTGAACATAAGTTCACTCTAGAAAGAATCACAGATGAAAGCCATAGATTACTGCAGGATTACTTGGAGCGAGTAAACATGTGGCTGAAACAAAACGGATTGAAACTCAACATATCCAAAACGAAGCAAATGGTGATCAACAATAGGCAAGACTATAATTTAAGAATGTAAATTGATGGTGAGATCATTGAACAAATTGATGAAATTAAATACCTAGGGGTTATAATTGAAAACATTGTAAAAAAAATTGAATATTGAAAAATTTGTAGAAAAAATAGCTAAAAAAAATGATTTTCTAAAAAGAATAAAAAATGAAATATCTAGTTTAAGTGCAATAAATATTTTTATTGTGATAGTAAAACCTCACTCTAAGTATCGTTCATCGATTTTGTTTTTGTGTAATGATAGTTTGATTCACAGACTGCAATTATTACAAAATAAGGCTATGCGAAGTATTTTAAAGTGCAATAGATATGTGTCAATAAATATGTTGTTAAGTGCATTGAATTGGCTCTCTGTAAAACAAAGATTAATGAATGTTGTCATTTTTGTGTATAAAATTCAAAATAACTTAATGCCTAATTATTTGTTAAATTATGTGCAATATGTAGGTGCTGTTGAACCATATTACCTTAGAAATAGTAATAATCTTAGTTTGCCTTACTTAAGGACTAGTAACACTCAAAACTCTTTAATTTATAAAGGATCTAAATTATTTAACGAAATGGATGATGAGGCTAAGAAAAAATCAAATATTTACTGTTTTTGGAAAGAAGCTATTAATTTTGCTAGATAATGTTTGCAATATTGAAGTATTAAATAAGAGGTTCGAAGATCCGTGGAAGCTTTCACATCAAGGAAACCATCTTAATACAAAAATAGAGCGCGACCGGCTCAGCTGGTATTGCCACGTTCAAAGAAGAGATCATATGAACCCTGTTAAAAAGGCAATACCAATGCACGTTCCAAAGACATCGCGATGTAGGAAAGGCCTATAAACGCCTGAATCAGACAAATGCGACGACATCGGCATTTTATTGGCCTCAGTAACCGAGTGATCCAAAATCGGCGGGCCTGTCGATATTTTCCGAGGTCACATAGGCGAACCCCACAGGCGGATCGGTAGAAATGCGGTGAAGTGGGAGAGTTATGATCCCTTATTTTCGGATCATAACCTCGCTGATAAAAGGAAGAAGAAGAAGGAGATAAAGCTAGTAAATTAAGATTTCTATATATATAACCATTAGATCGCAGCTTGGCCCGCTTACCCAGGCTGAGCTTGATCTAAGTCAGAAAACCCGGCGCAGCTGGTATATATGTACGTATTGCATCAGCGGTGGTAACAGTTGATGCCTTCAAATATGCTGTAGCATCTTTAGCATCACTAAGTGGCCAGAATTGAATGCGCACTTGATAGGAGAAGGAATATGCGATGGGTATCTTCATTGACATTGAAGGTGCTTTTGACAATGCGACTTTTGACTGCATGTGCGACTCGGTCAGACAAGACGGGGTAGATAAAACATTAGTGTTGTGGATTAAAGCAATGCTAATGAATATAACTAACTAATCTAACATCTACGCTCAGGCATATGCGGATGATGTCGCTGTACTTTCTGTCGGGCCATGCCTGGCGACGGCCTGTGCGAACGCGCAGGCGGCGCTGAACATGACTGATAAATGGTGCACTAGGAGTGGGCTTTCGGTGAATCCTCCTAAAACTGAGGTTGTTCTCTTAACGAGATGGAGAATTCTGACCGGTCTGACTCAGCCAGTGCTAAAAAGCGTCACTATCCGCATTTCCAATGAAGCCAAATAGCTAGTAGTGATTTTATAGTTTAAGCACATCGAGTCTTAAACATCCAAGGCGCTCTCAGTGGCAGTGTAAGGGTGCTTTTGGCAAGGCATGGGGCTTGGGGTTAGATTCTCTGGATCTACACGGCTATGATAAGACCATTCCTTGCATATGCGTCGGTTGTTTGGTGGAAGGGTCTCTCGCGTAAATATGTTGTTGCTTTTTGCACGAAATTCCAAAGAACGGCTTGCCTCGGCTGCACGGGAGCTTTTCCGAGTACGCCTGGCTCTGTTCTAGATGCTTTGCAGAACTTACCTCCTCTCGATACTTATATCATGGGTTGCACTATCAAAGCCATCCAACGTCTTAGGTGGGGCGGGTTTTGGTATACTTCACACTGGAATTTTGATGAACTTGCGCGACACTTATCTTACGACTCTGGTCCTATGGATATGCCGTCTGATGCAATGACACCAGAACTTCAGCTGATGCGCAAATTCAGAGTCGACTTTCCTTGTGCTCAGGACTGGCTTCGGTCAGAGTCTGAGCCGAAAATGGAATGTAGTCGTATTTTCACGGACGGTTCCAAAACCAGTGAATGATTTCGTGCTGGTGTCTTCATGGAAGACGGCAACACTAGACTTCTTTTCTCGTTTGGCAAATATGTCTCTGTTTTCCAAGCGGAAACTTATGCAATCCTAATGGCCATGAACTATGTTGCGAACGTCTGTAGTGACAATCAGGCTGCGCTTAAAGCCTTGCTTAACCCTTTAACCACTTCCAAAATAGTTCGTGAACCCAAAAACTCTTTGAACTCCGTCGCAAGGCTGAATTCTCTGTCTCTCATCTGAGTCACGGATCACACTGCGATCTCTCCGATGAGATTACTAGACAAGGCTCAGAGGAGGCTTTCCCAGGTTCAGAACCCACGTTGGGTCTCCCTGCGTCCTCGGTTAGGGCCGAGGCCGAGACCCATTGACGATTGGGTCTCTCACGAACACAATTGTGTGTGGCATGGCTTTCCAGGATGCAGGATAACTAAATGTATGCTACTGGACGTCTGTAAGAAATCAGCTACATTCTTGCTGTCTCTCAGCAGAAAAGACTGTAGACAACTTATTGTCGTCTTGACACTTTGCTTTCGCCAAGCATCTTAACGTGCGGGGCTTGAGTGACAATACAATCTGCGACGCTTGTGGAGAGAGCGACGATACCGCGAAACATTATCTCTGTGAGTCTCTGGCCTTTGCTCGTATCAGATGGCAGATCCTCGGTGCGGATGTGGTGAGTGCTGGTACTGTAAGCTCCTCATCACTGAAGTGCTTGCTTGGCTTTCTTAGAAAGAGCGTTTCCTATCCCGACAAAAGAGAAACATTTGAAGATATAAGAGACCTAAGTAAAATAAAATAAATTTCTTCTTTGATAAATAAAATGCTGCACAAAATTAGTACATCACAATTGTCTCGCTAAAAGGTTGCATATCAGCATCACCTTAAAAGTCGTTATGGGACATTGTCTCATTAGTAAGCATGCCAAAAGACATGGCCACATTTTGAATGATTTGTGAAAGACATTTACACTGGTCCCTCGCTTTTCATTAGCAAAAAGAAAACTACTTCGAGACTTACATCCTCGACAACGTGTCAAATATGGCTGTCAGGTGCCTCCGCGGGTTTATAAGTACGTCTGCTTGATTCCGTGACTAGCTCTGAGTAATATTTCTATCCTCATGGTTTAATAATGGAAACACTCTAGTCTAAGTGTCCGCCACCCGAGCCTTATCTACCGAAGTATGCCAGAACTCAAGCTGAGCTTGGTCTGGTCATTTGCTTTGTCCATATAAGATCAACACAATTTTTATTACACAAATGAAGCTTTATTAATTTACAAATTACATTCTTAACCTATGCAGTCCGCTTAAGATGAGTGTAGCAGCGAATGCATCTTTATCTGATGCCGCACATGGTGCAGTTGTATTTGGAGATCTTGCCACACACAGCACCGAAGTGCCGTGGGAAATTTCGATTACGGCGCCGAAGCCGGTCACGTAGTTGGGACCATCCGGGTGAATTTTCTTTTCTTCCTCCAATAACTGGGCCAGTGTTTTCCCTTGCGCTTGGGCTTCTTCTTGGGGCTATTGAGAGTGTCCTGGAACTATCGCAAATTCTTTGACATCACCAAATCCGCGTGTGTATTTCCATGGATGTTGTCTTGCTCCAGGGTCCCCAGAGCCTTCTTGGTCGTCTTTGTGTTGTATTCATGTAATTTAAAAATCCCTTATTTTCGGATCATAACCTCGCTGATAAAAGGAAGAAGAAGAAGAAGTGAATATTGAATAACTTTAAAATAAAACAACCGATTTCTACAGGGTGTCCGCCGGGAACGTATACTACTTTGTTTTGCCGCCATATTGGTAAACATTAGTCTTGACAGTTCATATTTGGCAGTCGTGAAGTAGACACGTGGCAAATTTATTATGGAAAAATATTCGATAAACCAACGTGTTTTAATCGTTAAAACATTTTATCAAAATCAATCATCGATTACTGTGACGATGAGAAAGTTACGTGAAATTTTTGGGAGAAACAACGTGCCAACAAAACGCACTATTTATCGTGTAGTGAATGATTTCGAAGAAAGAGGGTCTGTAGGTGATAGGCCCAAGCATGGGCCACAACGTACTGCAAGATCGGCCGAAAACATTACTGCTGTTCAAGGAAGTGTTCAAAACAATCCATCAACCTCAATTCGACGCCGTGCTCAGGAGCTTGGTCTTCAAAGAACAACTTTGGCCACAATTTTGCACACGGATTTGCATTTGTTTCCATTTAAGATTCAGTTGACACAAGAGCTTCTTCAAGAAGACCATTTACGCCGCCGTACATATGCCAATACGATGTTACAGCTAGCCCCAGCTAGCCATGATGATGATAATGAAATACCGTGTGAAATGTGTGAGAATGTAATGAAAAATGTGCTCAAAAGGACTCGCATTTGTGAGACTAGCAGCTTCGGACATTTACCTGATATTGTATTCCATACATAATTGCCGACATTCTCTTTCATTTAATCAAAAATTATAAACAAACAAAGTAGTATACCTTCCCGGCGGACACCCTGTATATATTAGGTATTTTTATTTGACTTGGTTCTTTACAATTTATTTGGACTATACTCTGTCCAACATAAATTGGCAGTACAGGGAAGATAGGGATGTTTGTCTCATTCGCACTCTTTTGTTTTCCGTAAGGTGCTATTTTAACAAAAGCTCTTACAGGGTTTCCGTAGTAAGCATTTCAAATTAGCAAAAATCTGAAAGAATATTATGTAGGGTTACCGTCCTATTTTTAGCTTGAAATTTTCATTTAATTTGTTTTATTTATAAAAAAATAAAACCAATTTATCTTTTTCCACACCACCAAGAAGTAAGATAAAAAAAAAAAAAAAAAAAAAAAACCTTTTAAAAATACCATTTACATATACACACTTAACTTCAAATTATTGTAGTATCATAATCCAAATTTAGAAAAATACACTTAACATCAAAAAACTGACCACGCGCTACGAAAACCTATGCAAATAAACTTTTTCCTTAAAGAAAACAGCTTACAATTTTGTAACTGCATTTTAACGCATTTGCCACACATTAAAAGAAATGCAAAAGATCAAAAAAAGATCTCCACGATAACACTTATCATTAAGAACTTTCTTCAAAGCTCTAAAACCAAAGCTCCTCAACAGAAACCCAAGGAAAAAAACTGAACGAGTTCCCTTTTAAAAATACCATTTACATATACACACTTAACTTCAAATTATTGTAGTATCATAATCCAAATTTAGAAAAATACACTTAACATCAAAAAACTGACCACGCGCTACGAAAACCTATGCAAATAAACTTTTTCCTTAAAGAAAACAGCTTACAATTTTGTAACTGCATTTTAACGCATTTGCCACACATTAAAAGAAATGCAAAAGATCAAAAAAAGATCTCCACGATAACACTTATCATTAAGAACTTTCTTCAAAGCTCTAAAACCAAAGCTCCTCAACAGAAACCCAAGGAAAAAAACTGAACGAGTTCCCAAACGGACACTGGTAACTCTCAATGCACATAAATTTAATGGGGGTTGAATAGCAGCAGCCACATGCCACAGCCAATCAGTGCACACGCAAACGGAAATTCACTGGCGGGTAAACACTTTTTATGGGAGGTTTCTTTCAATTTAGTATGGTGCTAAAATATGGCACGCTACTGATTTTAAAAAAGCTTCCTCATAAGACGTGTACTGCCAATTTATGTTGGAGAGAGTATAGTTTTTGAGTACAACATCAATCAAGTGGCCGCGTCTATTGACCAAAGCTAAATGTGCCCTTTTTGCTGCGTTTTCCATCACTTTTTCGAGCAGCTCGGGCGGTATAGCGATGGTTTCGGCACGAATGTTTGCCTTGAGCTCGTCAATGGTCTGAGGCTTACTGGTGTACACTTTGCTTTTCAAATAACTCCACAAAAGAAGTCCGAAGGGGTCAAATCTGGAGATCTTGGGTGGCCAGTCAATGTCGCCATTTTTTGACAACACACATCCAGGGAATTTTGGCCGTATTCCAAGCGACGTGGACGCTTTGTCGGCAATATTCTTTGAGTCAATTGCACGTTATACGGAAACAAATGCAAATCATCCTTCAAAATTCGCTGCAAGGTGGTTCCACTGATGCCAAAATGCTGAGCGCGGTGACGATACGACACATGTGGGTTCTCGGCAACACTCTCTTACCGCTTCAACCAGTTCATTGAAACGTCTTGGGCGTTGATGAACGGCATGTCGACAATCTCCCACTGTCTCGTGCTCAACAAAATTCGACACCAAACGACGAATAGTGTTGTCAGACGGCGCTTGTTGGCCAACGACTTTTGACTGAACGACTTTTTTCAATGTGCAACGTCACTATTTCACTACGCATGAGGTTCCAAGTTCGAATCCCAGAAAATACCAAAAAGTTTTTTTCACGGTCCCACCTCTCGCGAGCGTCTGACAAACATCCGAGAGTATTGTTGTCACGAAAAAGCTTCTCAAATCGCCGTTCGGATTCGGCATTAAACTGTAGGTCCCTTCCATTCGTGTGAAAAATATAACGCACACAACATGAGTGGTTGCGAGAATCTTAGGCCCTGGCACTTTAAAGAGCTGTTGCGCCAAATATTTGTATTTTTTTATTTGTAACGTCACTATTTCGGCGCGTTGTTTCGGTGTAAAGCGATTAATGGTTAAAATTGTACTAAAATGATTTTTCAAAAACATGTCTACTCAAGCCAATCGGTTGATAAATGTCAAAGTTATTCAATGTTTACATACCGACATAAAAGATGGCGCACCCTGTATTAGTGACAATTATAGCAATAATATAAATAAATTGTGATTGCCTCTTAGAAAACGTGTGTATTTTTGTTTATTTTTTAGCTTTTTTCTTTAATCGCCCACCAGAGATTTTCCCCCGGTTGTCAATTATTAGGACGTTTAAATAGAATATAGTCGATTTTGTTTTCTTCTTGGTACAATTAAGAACAATTGTTGCCATTTGCAAGCAATAGACATAATTAAAACGTCAGGTAGCTATTGCATGGAGAAAACACTTTTATTAATAAGAAAATTTAACTAATGGATAACCTCGCTAACTACGAATTAGTCAACTCATTGGTTATCGGTGTGTTAGCGATTTTTTATTAATACGACTGTAGGCCATTAGCTGTAATACTTCACATTTTCCAATGCTTGCGGCCTTTATTTTGACAATTATCTTAAGTCTCGAAAGTGTCGCGTTACTGATTAACTGCTCATTTGCACTTTAAAAAATATATTCCTGGAACTGCGAGTGGTATGTTATGTGAAGAAGGCTTAAGTCAACGTGGCTTATATAAAGAAAGATCGGAAAAAGGTATTCTTCTCTTAAGAAGATGCCGTTTACATCGTGTTTGATGCAACACAAAACTGGTTTCGGATAGGAAATGGGAAGCAACCCAGAGTTGAACTCTTAGAAGAAGGTTTCTTAAAGCTAACATATCCTGATTTTTAGCGACTGTGCCACTATTAATTACACGGCATCAATTTGATCGAATTCGCTTTGGTTGTGGGCTGTTGAAGATTAGGGCGTGTCCAATTTGCAGATGAGTCAAGAATCATCCTACATTCATCAGGCAGAAGGAAAAGAGTGCGATGAACCCAATACTCAGTTACGATCGTGGTTTTGCCTACATTGTTTTTTGAACATTTTGTTTTTTAATTTCGAGCTAGTTTTTCCATCTGGATCGTGTTGAACGAAAGCTGTAAAGAAACCAAATCTAGTAAACAAGTTTTAATACATAAAATAGTTTTTAATGGCCGGCATTTCGTTTTAACTTGTAGTTAAACGGTAATAAGTTCAAAAGATTACCTGTTGATAAAAAAGTACTCGAAAATAACGAAAATTCAATGTGTTAATTATTATGCAAGTCTAAATGTTTCCAAAGCTTCCAAGATTGCAAGCATCCATAAATATCTGATTGGCTAAAGAGCAGTTCTCAAAATCGGAAAACGGCGGTAGTAACAACATACAAACTGTTATACCCCATAACTAATGCTACCATCTATCCATTTTTTCGCGGGATACTTCTTTTTTTCAGCTCCCAAAAACCTATCCCGCGAACATTTTCTAAATCCTTTTTTTCATACAAAATTCCTAAAGTATATAATATTTTGAATTTGATATGTGGCGAACATTAGAACTTTTAGACTAAAGGATGACAGCAGACGAATATTATACGCGTTCACAGCGAAGGAGTAAAGCCTGAATTATAATAGTCGGCAGCAATCGGAAGCTATTGTTGTAATTCTGCGTTAAGTTTCCTTCAGTACTGTCAATTGCAAAAGTAGCCCATAATAGGCGTATGTGTTCGGAAGCAATTGTGTGGTTCATAGCCATTCACAGCTGTGCAACTGTTAAATTTTCGTATGAAAGAGCGAATGGATAAAGTGAATGAAACTTAACGAATCGAAGCAAAAAGCTATTAAGGTCGCACAATATAAATCCTTTGTTTTCGCACTGTTATGGAAGTGGTTATACGAAACCATTCTTCTATTATTGTTCAGCCTTAAACCATACACATTACTACTATCATCCATGTGTGGGTCACTTTTCTTGACTTTGCTGCACGTCAGTTTTAGTGAACTTGTTCGGATCAGTGTTTCGTTAATCTAAAGAAAAAAGAATGTCGAAACCGAAAGGAAAATGCATCTTCAACGCAAAAGTTCGCGAGAGTCGACACATTGAAAGCGATTCTCGCAGTGAAATACAATTTGACATATTCATGCGTGGAGTTCTACAACTTTTTTAAAACGAAGCCAGATTTACTCCTCTAAACTGCTAAAAATACCCACCAAAAGTTTTTTTTTTTTTCGAGGGTAGATGAAAATCGCTCACAGACACTATGAGAATAGCAAGCCCGTGCTCATAATAGTGTCAGATTCTTACTGACTAAAAAAACACCATCCTTCGATATAAATTAGTTAGATATCGCAACTAAGTAATAACTTATCAAGCAATTTTTCTATCACGAAGTAAAAAAGTTTGCCAAGTTACTTTCCACTGAAAGATCCTGCATGTTCCGCAACCTAGACGCGGTTAATCATTATCTCGCCAAGTCGAAAGGTTTCGTCCTTTGTAGTCGGCGCAATAAATTGCTCTCATCCAAAATTTGTAGGACTGTATTGTTAACATGTCCGATTAGTCGGTTTCTATGTTTTCTCGCGAAGCTTCTAGTTTCAGCTTCGATTGTCGGAACTCCGAGATCCCCGTGGATATCGTCGTTTCTACTATACCACGGTGCTTGGACAATTTCTCTTAGGCCCGATTTATTGACTCTCCATTAAATTTAAAATCGCTATTAAAAATGGGAAATTTTGAAATTTTAAAATATTTCATTCATTCACACTCCATTAGAGATTTTAATGGAGGCTGTCTATATTAACTAACGGCGCTTTATTTTAAAACGGTTTTAGCTAAAACGTCAAAATACACCATTTAAGAGGGATTTTTAGAGCTAAGTTTAATGGAGCGTTTCTATTTATTCACTTTCCATTAGCGTTGACAGCTAGTTTTTATATTTGGTTATTTTCCTTTTTATCTGAATGCGAAAGTGCGTTATGGACGATTATCTTGAACATTTGTTGAATTTAAGTGATGACGAAGAAAATACACTTGCCGTCGTACGTGGGCAATACAAAATGACAGAAAGAATCAATATGGAATATTTGGATGATGAAAATTTCTTCCAACGATTTCGTTTGACGAAACCTACAGTGGCTAAAGTACTTGCAATTATTCCACCAGATTTGGAGTACTCTCTAGAACGGTAAACGTTCACATAACAAAATTTTGTATATCTTAAATACTATAAAAGCAAAGTCGATTTTCCTTGTGAACACCGTTACTCGAAAACTACTAGACGTAGGTACTTGAAATTTTGCACAGTTATTCCTTATTTTGCCTAGAAGCGAGGTCTAAGTGGCATAAAGAGGGTTGAGATCGAATTTTCCATTTGTAAATATTGATTCCACAGCCGTAGCTCAGTATTGGCTCTCCGGATTCAAAAAATAAAAAATAGGTGAATTTAGTAAATTCGCCGCTGATTTATTTAAGGTATGAAACATCCGTCTGCGTTGTAATGAAGTTGAGCAATGCTAAAAACAATTAAACGAATCATCGCCCACAATTTTCCTTCAGTGTAGACCACAGCCAGCAGTCATGCAGCAGTGGCTGCCGTTGCAATAGTATGTGTGTGTGAGTATATGGGCGCGCTATCCCATGATTATGTTTTGATCTTCAGTGTGCGATCTCTTCTAGACTTAAAATTGAAAAACAAAAAAACATTATCAGTGCCAAATCTAAGATATTGTAAATTTTATTAATTAAGATATCCTTGTGCCTTCAAAACTTCATGCAATTAAGAGATTTGGGAATGATCGCGTAGGTACATAACGAGTACATGCATATGAATGGGTAGACGTTTGAGTTTACACATTTTTGGTATTGTAGTTGGTTGGCAATTATGTGTCAATAATTAAATAACCGTCAACTAAAATGCGGACGAAGCAAGGCGAGCACTGGTCAGATTGTAGATAATAATTTCAAAAGAATTGTCTGTCTCTTTAGATCACGTTATATTCGACCAATTGCTCAATTGCTGATAGCACAGCGTTTTTATGCGCAAAATGATCGCAATTGAAAGTGTTGGTACTCTTTTAACGTACAAGCAGTGTGCTCGGGTTTAATAATAGATACACATACAAATACACAAAATGTAGCTATTTCACAGTTTTCTGTCATAATGATTTAAAAATCCTTGGGACCTTTTAAAAATTCCTTTAAATTTAATGACGCCATTAAAAGCGGACCATTAACTAATGTGAGTGAATAAATATAAATTTTATTTGTATATAATGGAGTGTAGTTAATGGCTCCAATAGCTTAATGGTGGTTTTAGTTAAAACTACGAAATTCATTTTTCAATGGAGAGTGAATAAATCGGGCCTGAGCACTTTATTTCTTGGTACAACCATAAAGTTGTAAACCGTAGGTCCACACCGGCTTTAGCACTTGCTTGTATAAAAGCAGTTTGTTCCTAGTACTGAGCTGGGAATGTTTTCCGAGTAATCAGTACATTTCTCTATATTTGATTTCGAGTTCTTTACGTTTCATTTTCACATGCGAATTCCATTTCAACCTTGAATCGGGTGTCATTCCCAGGTGTTTGGCCTCGTTTGCAAAAGGTATTTGGGCCGAGTTTAGAAAAATTGGCAAGTCAATAGCTTTCTTAATTTGTGAAATTCAAGTGAACAGATTTAGATTCGTTGGGGGTGATCCGCCAGTCCCTCGTTCATTCATTTACATTATTCAGTGCGATTTGTAGTTTTGCCTACTGCTAGGATAGCGGTGTCATCGGAAAATGTAGCAAGGATAGTGCCTTCTTCGTTTGGTATATCACAAGTATATAGCAAATAGAGAAGCGGTCCAAGAACTCTTCCTTGCGGTACGCCGGCCGAAATTTCTTTGAGCTCTGAGTATTCGTTTCCATATCTAACACGGAAAAGTCTATTCCCAAGATATGTTTCTAGAATATCGTATAAGCATACAGGGAGAACTTATCGTAGTTTGCATTTCAAGCCATCACCTTATCCAAGGCTTGCGAGACGTCAAGAAATACGTTTGAGCAAATATTTTTTTCTTCAAGTGTTCTCTCGATTACGGCAGTAATTCTATGCACCTGGTCAATCGTCGAATGCTTACTTCTGAACCCAAACTGGTGGTCAGGGATAACATTATTTTGTTCTATAACCAGTTGGAGACGCCTTAGTAATATTTTCTCGAAAATGTTTCATATGACTGAAAGAAGCGAAATTGGTCTATACGATTTTACCTTATTTGGCGGTCTACCTGGTTTTAAAACCATTATGTCTTCCGCAACTTTCCATTATCTCGGCACGTGTTTTAATTTGAGCGTTTTAATTTGCATTTACAATATGGAGAAGCTTAATCAATGCTTTTATAGGTAGAACTTTGAGAATTTCTCCGGTAATTAAATCATAACCAGGAGATTTCTTAGGTTTTAAGTTCTCGATCTCATGTTTGAGTTCCCTTAGCGTTGCATTTGTGAGTGTTATCTCGTCGGATGAAAAATCCGGCCTATTGATGTTGTTGTAAACCACTTGACCATCGTACGGTTTAAAGGTTTCGTCCAGGTGGGTCGCAAAGATGTCCGCTCTTTCTTTATCTTCCCTTACCCATTCAGTTTGTTCAATTTAATTGGCGGTGCGGGGACTTTGGTGCCTTTTACAGCTTTGCAAAGTGAATAATTGGAATCTTTTTTCGCTGTTAAACTTTCAAGGTAAGAGCCTATTGCACGATTCTTAAAATCCTTAATAATCTTCTTCAACAAATTGCACAGACGAGTCAAGTGTGCTTTAT
This sequence comes from Brachypalpus laphriformis, assembly GCA_945910035.1. Taxonomy (NCBI): domain Eukaryota; kingdom Metazoa; phylum Arthropoda; class Insecta; order Diptera; family Syrphidae; genus Brachypalpus; species Brachypalpus laphriformis. Next base: position 224,731,299 of record OX246753.1, on the reverse strand, counting down.
GCTGCGAAGCACGACTCTGTTTGCATTTTTTACGTGCTTTTCTTTTTTCCTTGACCAATTCTTTTATTTCCGGAGGATATCGTAAACCGTATCTGTCCGGTGTTTTCCTTGGAATGGGAGTATTATCTCAAGAGGCGAGCTGTACGATCTCAGCAAAGCGATCAACTTCAACCTCAAGTTCAATACACCAAAAGTGATGCCAATACGAGCGCGATTGACGTTGAAGACAACGAAGTTGTAACGTTGTTGGTTGATTGGTTGGTATAAGCGTATAAGTATTTTTGACGAATAAAATATGAATTTGCGGCAGAAATTTTTTATATGTAATATTCTTCTATTATCCTTTTTTTTCATTTCGATATCCCGCGAAATCGCCGAATTTAGTGGAGTTTTCCTTTTTTTGGCCAAAAATTATGGTTAAATTACCTATAACTGTTAAGAATTAGAAAGATTTTACTAGGAGTTTTTTTGGAATTACCAGGTTGATGTGTCACCCAGTTGCGTGCTTTATATTTCCTTCATTAAGACAATTGCTTAAAGACAAAATCTGAAAAAAATTTCAATAAAATTTAGGCCTAGATACATTTTTAAGCAACAAAATTCGAAACGTTCTATAACTTATATCCGGATTTTTAATAACTTTCTGCTTGCGGTATATTTATGTTTCTGCTGTAACAATTATCAAAAAAACAAATTCATTATATTAAAATTTCTGAGTTTTCTGAAAGTACCTAACACTTTTCCAAACACTAAACCTAGCCCTACACTTATTTTTATTTTTTGCAGGAGGCTTGCCAGAATTATATTCGAATTTTGGTCGTGACATCTCCCGGAAGGTTGCTTGTTTGCGGCACAAACTCGTTTCGACCTGAGTGCACCTCATATGTCATAAATGCGAACAACTACTCACTTGATGCTACAAAAAGTGGGCAGGCGGTCTGTCCATATGATCCAAAGCACAATTCCACATCTGTTTTTGCTGGTAAGTTAGTTTGTATATTCTTTTCAACTTTAACCCCGTATCCTTTAAATACACTTCGCTAACGTAATGTGAATTGATAGCACCGTTGCACAGTTTTGATGTCAATTGGTGATGATGAAACTGTGATTTGTTGAACCCAATTTAGCAAAAAAAAGTTCTTGTAGCTTGTGAATCGGATTAATGAATTTTTATTTTCTGCTGGTCATGTACATAGATAATCCAAAAAAACACAATCGCTGACAATCCGTGCTCGAATTTAGGTCAGTGTAAAGTCCCATTGTTTGCATCTGCAATCAATATGATAATGGCGAATTGTAAATTTAGTTAATTACGCCAAACGCAATTATACCTGAATTTGAACAGTATAATGGGAATGCAAATATTTAATTGCTAGCAGATGAATTGTTCTAGTAATGCAGTTATTTGCATGTGTACTTAATTGCATAACATCCCAAAATCTGTTCTTTAAGAGCAATGAAATTATAAAGGAAGTAATTATGAGCTATCCGTTTTATTGGAATTCTATTTATAAGCGTTCTGTGCGAAATTATTATGAATTTTCTAAATGAAATTACTGGTATCAGTGTTCGAAAAGAACATGTGCAACAAATTGAAACTGAAGCTGTTTACGCCTTAACCAAACAATTGAATTAATGTACATCTGTTAGCAGAACAAAAAAGCGAAATAACTACACCACCAAACAAACTTTAATTTGGTTGTGTGCATGAGTTGCATTAGTACATAACCCTATGAAATAGGATATTATGTAACGAAGCCTCAGTTAAAAAAATAATATCATGTTGGTGGTGAGAGAGTGTAACGAAAAACTCTTTCAGTATTTTGATAATACAGAGAAAATAACGGACGTATTTAATTGTCGTAGTTGATCAATGTTTGTATTCTGATCTTTGCGACGAATAAAACAACTCCGGGTTGTGGAATAAATATTCTTATGTGAATTCCACAGGCAGATCAGTAGAAATGCGGTGAAGTGGGACGGTTATGATCCCTTATTTTTGGATCATAACCTCGCTGATAAAAGGAAGAAGAAGATTCTTATGTGAATTCCCGACGGGACGGTCAATTCAATGGTGGTAATTGTGGTAATCTAATTTTAAAGATTATTAAACGTAATTTGGGTCAGTCAGCGGTCAGCTTTATACCATTTAATGCAAATACTTTGGTCATTTGAAATGGCTGGATTAGCATATATGCAATTGACAACCAGGCATTCAGCCAGAAATTCAGCACGGATTGGTCATTGCGCCGTGGCGCATTGGTAAGTGTGTCGGATTACTCCGCGTGAAGTTCCATGTTCGAATCCCAGAAAACACAAACAAGTTTTCTCACGGTCCTACCTCACGCGAACGTCTGACAAGTATCCGAGAGCATTGTTGTCACGAGAAAGCTTCTCAAAACAAATTGCTCTTCGGATACGGCACTAAACTGTAGGACCGTTCCGTTCAAGTGAATAAAATATAATGCACACAACAGAAGTGGTTGCGAGGAGCTAGGCCCAGAAACTTAAAGAGCTGTTGCGCCAAATATTTATTTATTAATTTTTAAAGCTGGTAACTTCACGGATAGTAAATCACCTACATAGCGAACCGTATTTCAAAACCCCAGATACAATGTTAATTTCTTAAAAGAACAGTTCAAAACTGCACAATGGCAGCACTGGGGGGCTCAGGTTACAAAGAACAATCGCGCTAGGATTATCACCTTCCATTTTTGAAGCCGAAGCACATACCATTGAACTATTTGTGCGTGAGTGTCTGAAGAGAATGGTAAATGGTGCTTGCATCTTCATTCTTTCAGACAGCACTCATAGCCTTTAACTTGTTTAGGATTGCATCAAACTCTTTGGGAACTTAGCATCTAACAATAATGTCACCCCAACCAGGATACCGCGTCATGAAGGTTTCGAGAGAAACAAATGAGCGGATTATCAAGCTAAAAAAAGTGACGATAGTCGCTCACTCATCGGTCCTGAACCGTAATTAGGTATACCGCCGAGCAATGCTCACTTTTTAAAATAAAGCAATGGGAAGTAGATAACTTCACTGATCACTCGGCTGAAACTGAAGGCCTAAAATAGACGAAATCATCAGCAGTAACCAAAATAACTTTGACGTTATAGAACTTAAAGAATAAGTCCTGAAGATCTTAACCGGCTATCTGACAGGACATTGTCTGCTTAAGTACCGTCTGAACAAGACGGGACTAGCTGAATTAGATACCTATCGTCTTTGCGGAGAGCAAAAAGGAATAGTAGACCATATTTCCTGTTACTGTCATGCAGCAGCTAAGAATAGATTCTTCAGCCTGCAATAAGTTCGATTGAATATACTCGGAGGTACTTATATCAAGTGCCTTAATCGGACTCAGCTAAATACAAGGCCAACAAAATAGATCTTTCTCGGTCCTAGTGCTTATAGGGCCTATTCCCGTAACGTAACTTACGAGTTTCAAGTTAAGCCAACAGTTGGACTATTGCGTGTGCAGATCAAGATCAAACCGGAGAAAAAGCCAAATGAGTTTCTAAATTCTACTCTGATACTGCATAAAACTGCAGTACATTTTCATATACGTACATAACACGAGTCATTCTTCCAGATCCTAAATGTTCGTCTCGAACTCTATACCATCTTATTGTTGCTGTTATTACTGTTATGTACGAATATCGGTTGCAGTCAAGATTACAAAAACACAAATATTTGCCGCAACAGCTCTTAAAAGTGCCAGGGCCTAGCTTTTCGCAACCACTCATGTTGTGTGCGTTATATTTTTCACACGAATGGAAGGGACCTACAGTTTTTAATGCCGACTCCGAACAGCGATTTGAGAAGCTTTTTCGTGACAACAATACTCTCGGATGTTTGTCAGACGCTCGCGAGAGGTGGGACCGTGAAAAAAACTTTTTGGTGTTTTCTGGGATTCGAACTTGGAACCTCATGCGTAGTGATCCGACACACTAACCACTTACGCCACGGCGCCCACAGCGCAGTCAAGATTTTCAATACTAGTATTCTTTGTTAGTTTTCATAACGTATACGTAATCTTACCATATTTTTTTAGCCGCAAAAAAGGAAAACTTCACTAAATTCAGCGAATTCGCGGGATATCGAAATGAAAAAATAGGGATAATAAAAGGATATAGGATTTCTGCCGCGAATTCATATTTTATTCGTCAAAAATATTTATACGCTTATACCAAGCAATCAACCAACAATGTTGCAACTTCATCGTCTTTAACGTCAGTCGTACTCGCATTGGCATCACTTTTGGTGGAATATTTCTCCTTTTTAGCAGTTTGGAGGAGTAAATCTGGTTTCGTTGAATGCATGAATATGTCAAATTGCTTTTCACTGTGAGAATCGCTTTCAATGTGTCGACTCTCGCGACTCGTGAAGATGCATTTTCCTTTCGGTTTCGACATTATTTTTTGTTTAGATTAACGAAACACTGATCCGAACAAGTTCACTAAAACTGACGTGCAGCAAATTCAACAAAAAGTGACAATCAGATGGATGCTAGTAGTAATGTGTATGGTTTAAGGCTGAACAATAATAGAAGAATAGTTTCGTACAACCACTTTCATATCAGTGCGAATGCAAAGGGTTTGTATTATGCGACCATAATAGCTTTTTGCTTCGATTCGTTAAGTTTCATTCACTTCATCCATTCGCTCTTTCATACGAAAATTTAACAGTTGTTCAGCTGTGAATGGCTATGAACCACACAATTATTTCCGAACACATACGCCTATTATGGGCTACTTTTGCAATTGACAGTAGGTACTGAAGGAAACTTAATGCAGAATTACAACATTAGCTTCCGATTGCCTCTGACTATTATAATTCAGGCTTTACTCGTTCGCTGTGAACGTGTATAATATTCGCCTGGCGAAGCGGAACTAAGCGGAAGTCCTTGATTTTTCTTTATTTACTCAGTCACAAGAAAAAAAATCCCACACATCTTGCAATTATTCATTAAGCACATTTTACACTGTGTCATTGAGCTTGTCGCGTATTTCTTGCGTCCAGCAAATGGGGAAGCACACGATTATCATCGTTCTCCAGCAACGTTTAAAAGCGAAGAAACGGCGTCAGCTCTGTCCTAAGTGGAGCGCAATCAAATAAACATTAACAATGCGTGATTAATTGCGATGCTTTGTTCTTTGCGTAGATGGACATGATAAGTGGTACACATAAACAAGCTTTAAATACTACTAGAATAGGTAAATAATCATATCGCAACACGACAATTCCTTATAGGGTGATTATGTCAAGAGGTAATAAATGAAACGGCAACGAATGACACTCACACACGGTAGTGGCTGTTTTTTTTTTTTTTTTTTTTATCAAGACACGGTGTTCAAATTTCCATTAAGAGGAGCAATTAAGAATGGCATTAGTTGATGGCATTTTAAAAGACAGCATTTGGATTCGCTCGTCATGGTGGTCATTATTGGTGTTTTACCCCAAACCGATTTGGTGAATTTTTTTTTTAAGTGATTTGTGTATTGTGTTGTTGCTTCTTACCAGAAATTTATCTTTATATTAAAAATACTATTGTGACATTGTGAACACGGTTTCTCCAAAACTGTCGGACGTAGGAACTTGCACAGTTATTCCTTAATTTGCCTAGATGGGATATAGGAAGGGATTTTTCGAAATTTTAGGTCTAAGTACCATAAACGGGGTTGAGATAGAATTTTCTGTCACTGAAAGGTGATTATACAGCCTTAGCTCAGTAATGCATCGTCGAATTAAAAAATTAAAAAAAACAGTTGAATTTAGTAAATTCGCCGTTGATTAGTTTAAGGCATAAATCCTTCTGCGTTGTCCTGAAGGTGAGCGATGCGAAAAATAATTCATCAAATCATCGCCTTCAGTGGAGACCACTCCCAACAGTCATGCAGCAGTGGCTATCGCTGCAATAGTGTGTGCTCGATATTCAGTTGCAGAGCTTCAAAAAAAAAAAAGTAATAAAAAGTAGGAAATTTAAACGCACCAAAGTTATGTATTTATTCGTGGATTGTAAAATAAATTAAGTATGAAACGAATGAAAAGCAAAAAAGCCCACGGCACGATGCCAATGCTCGATTACCAATGAAAATAACACGCAGGCAGGAAAACCCAACTCGTCGCGACGAGTTGCTGAGGCAGCTCAGTTGTTTTTCTGTCCTTATTGTTCTCGATCTACCGTTGCGTCGTGCTCATGTGCTGCTCTCCGAATGATGGAATTTTACATTGTGTCGTAGTTGTTTGGTGTGACCAACTCTGTTTAGTGATTCTAAACATCGTCCCCCCAATTGAAGGCTCGTCTTCAATTGTCTCTTGAAACCACGTCCTTGGGAAGAACACATAGCTTCTGCACTGGTCGAACTAATGTCGAGTATTCTGTCTTGACGTCGACGCTTCGCACTAGCCCGTCCTTGCCCTGATGCACTGTGGTGACTCGACCCAAGGCCCATACCGTGGGTGGAATGTTTTCATGCTTGATGAGCACTAAGTCGCCCTCTGCGCGTTCTCCCGCTCTTGATTCCACTTGTAATGCTGCTGCAACGTGTGGATATACTCCTCGCTCCATCTTTTTTAAAAATGCTGCCACATTTGATGAATACTGCTCCACAGCTTAAGCCGGTTTTGCGGCACCTCGCGAACATCTGCCATCAAAGGCTGCACAATCTGCTCTCCGATTAGGAAGTCCCAGGCGTTAGCGTACACAAATTACCTGGATCATCGGATAATGCACTGAGTGGCCGCGAATTGAGACATGCCTCAATAAGTACTAGCGTAGTGGAAAGTGTTTCGAAGGTAAATATGTGCTTACCCATTACTCTGCGTAAGTGGTAATTCGTGGGTTTCACGCCAACCTCCCACATGCCGCCAGCGTGTGGTGGACCTGGCGCGATAAATCTCCACTCCGTGTCCATTGCATTTATCTGCTCAATGGGAAACTTGTTCTCGGATTGTCTTGCCATTCTGCAAAGTTCTTTCTCTGCACCGACAAACGTTGGGACATTGTCGCTCCAAAGCACTGAGCAAGCACCTCTTCGCCCAGTAAATCGTTAAAATGCCACCAGGAACGCTTCCGTGGATTGACTGCTCACTAGCTCCAGGTGAATTGCTCGTGTCACCATACTGCACCAAACTGCAATGTAGTCCTTCTCTATCTTGCTTCGGCCTGCCCGGCCTTGATTTTCAGTGGTCCGTTGTAGTCAACTCCACTATGTCTGAACGCTTTAGCTCGTTGCACTCGGTCTCTGGGAAGACTGCCTATCAGCTGTTCTGCTACTATATGTTTTGGCGAAAACAGATTATGCACTGACCTATGCTCTACAGTTGCACTGACCTATGCATGCACAGTTGCACTCGGCCATGCAGCGTTCGCAGGTGCGCTTCCATCAGCAAGAGTTCACTCACTTGCTCCTTGCTAGTAGGATTAATGGATGTACCTATGCCCTGATATGGTAACGATGATTCTCGTAGATGTTCTCCTACTCTTAAGGTTCCGTTTGAGTATACGAAGGGGATTAGCTTCAGTAGGCTGGTCAAGTTGATTGCGTTTAATATGCTTAAGCTCTTGTCGATACGCTTCCTGTTGCTTAACCTTGACCCAGTAGATCAGCGTATCTTCCCGCTCTGATAGTATCACCGGCCCAATTTGCACCATTCGTTCATCCTTCCCTGCCCTGCGCACGAATCTCAACAACCATGACGTTATCCGGAGCATGCTCTGCAATGGTGATTTGCGCTCCAGAAGACCTTCATCGTAGATGGTCAAGTTAGATGCTCTTAAGTCCGTCAGCTGCCCAACGATTGCTGGTTTTTGCTCCGAAGTTGGTCCTGCCTGCGTTCTCGACCAGTTCTGCTCCGAACTCTTGAGCCAAACCAGTCAGCTCCTGGATAGAACTAATTCTGTTGCCAACGAAGGTCTTTACTTCGAACGGTATTTTGCTGATCCAATACAGCACTATAATAGAATCGCCAATCGAATCGGATCGAAATTGTGCCATAAGTTTGGATAATAGCTCTGCTGCACATAACTCCAATCTTGGCACTGAAACCGTCTTAAGTGGCGCTACTCTAGTTTTTGATGCCAATAGGACGCACTTCGCTTCACCGTCGCTCGATGTTGCTCGCAGATAGATGACTGCACCATATGCTCTTGTGTATGCGTCCGCGAGTTCGTGGAGTTGCATCTTGCTCGCGCTTTCACTACCCAACCATCTTGGAACTCGCACTGATGCTAAAATGGGTAACTGCTCGTATAACTGTGTTCATACAGACACCATGCACGCGGGTATTTGCTCGTACCACCACACGGCGGAACGCCACTAGTCCTGTATGAAGATCTTTACTGTTATGATCATTGAGGCAAGATAACCATTTGGATCATATAGCTTCGCAATTGCACCGATGACCGCTCGCTTGGTCAAACAGGGTGTTCCTTTCGTCCAGGCGTACCATGAACATGATGTTATCAGTTGATGAGTCCCAGACCAAGCACAATATTGAAGTGGCATGGTCTTCTACGAAGGATACTTCCGTTCCGCTTCTCCTTGCCGTGCACAACTCTGATAACACTTGCTCATTTGATGACATAAATTTGCTCAGCTCAAAACCACCAGCCCTTAGTGATGAGACTATCTCCTTCCCGAAAGCTAGTGCTCACTCTTCCGTGTCTGCTCTGGGTAACATGTCGTCCATGTAGAAGTTGCTCGTTATATCCTCATATGCCAATGGATGTGTATCATTGTTGTCGTGCGAATTAAATAATATGCACCCAGAGATTTCCTCTATCTTAATTAAATAATATACACTCAGAGTTTTGCCTTATTTGTTTTATTAAGCGTTCTTCCTTGTGACATTTCCATACTAAGGTTACCGGAAGAGTGTCCGAAGAACCATCAATTTACTACCGAGACACCACCAATGAACTCGATTGACCTGACCGACTTTATGATTTACCCAATCATTGCCATTGGGGTGGCAATGGTGTAGTGGGAACGTCGTCAATTGCCACGCCAATGGTTCATGGTTCAAATCCTGATGTCAGCAAGCATTTATATATTTCTCATGAAATATAAAAAGCCAGTGCGATCGTTTGCGAAAGCTTGTGTGAACACTACTGCGAAGGCATAACATTGGCAGTAGCTTGCTCATGTGGCTGGAAAAATTGTTCGCTCTGTTGAGGGTGATTTCCCTTGATATCGGTTATCGGGAAAAACTACTGTGAATCAGAAGCAAACACAAAAAATAAGCATAAAAAACTGAGCTTCAAGAACCACTACACCAAAATCTTTCTCTCTCTTTCTCTATCTATCCTTTCCAACGCCCGCACTGTGTATAAACATGTTATAGGTATTCATAACCCTTTGAGTGCGCCCAAATTATATATAAAAAAAAATCAGCCTTGAACCACTGCATCGAAGAAATGCAATCTAGCCATTTCACAATACCAGTTCGGCAGTTGCTTAACCCTATTAACTGTGTCAATGAAGTGCAGTGTTTATATTGGCGGTCAAGTGAAGCTTCTTCTTCTTCCTTTTATCAGCGAGGCTATGATCCGAAAACAAGGGATCACAGCCCTCCCACTTCACTGCATTTCTACTGATCCGCCTGTGGGGTTCGCCGGCGGTCAAGTGAAGCTATTTATTTTAATTTTTATTTTCCCAATTCTTAGGACGTTCTTATAAATTAAAATTATTACAATGATTATTATTAAAGACAAAAGCGTGAGTGACGTGCTGGAGATTATGTATGTCTTTAATTTGTTGTACTTCAACAATTCTATGGTGTTAAATCATTCAACTTCCGTTAATTTTTTCAATTTATCGAACATTATGTTTGTTGGAATTTTAGAGTCAATAATTTTTTCATAGAAAAGTTTCAATACATACATAAAACGTTTCTCTATTATCAACTATTACATTATGAATCTTTATGCTACAATTATGTATGTATTATATATGTAGTAGATAGTTTCCAGTCAAATTAATGTTTCTTTGATCACAATAATTTACTACGTTATCATCAAATGATTTTTTGCAATATAAATTGTTTCACTAACTACTTATTACTTAGATCCTTTAATCCCTCGGGGCGATAACCACGCCTGGGCGCCATCCTACTCAGAGTTCTGCAACGCGTTTGAGCTGCCTCCAACTCATTCCTAAAGAGCTGGATTCCCTCTCAACTGTTCTGCGCCACGTTTGCCTAGGGCGTTCCGCTATTCTGCCTGCCTGGGTGAGCGGATTCCACTGCATGGCGTATTTCGCAATGGAGTTGTCTTCAACCCGTAAAATGTGTCCAATCCACTGCCATTTTCTCCTTCGTATAGTAATGTTTATAGGGTCTTTGGACGTTCTTGTATAAAGTTGTTCGTTGGAGATGTGGTTCGGCCAAAAAATCCTCAAGATGATTCTTAAACATTTGTTTACGAAGACTTGCTGCTTGCGTGTGTTAATGGTGTCCACCTTCCAAGTACTGCACCCATAAAGCAGCACTGATTCTATGCTGGAGCGGAACAGTCGCAGCTTGGTTCTTAAGCTGATAACATTACTTTACCAGATTTTAGATAGCATTCCGAACGCAGCTTTAGCCTTCCCGATTCTGCTGCACACATACACTTCGGTGTCACTACGATTAGCAGAGACCACACTTCCTAAACAAAGAAAGTTATCAACTTACTCGACTCTCTGTCTAGCAATGTTAAGTTGAGCGCGGGTATTAGAAAAGCTCAGGGCTTTTGTTTTGACTGTGTTTATTTTTAGCCCCACGTTGTTTGCCCCAGCTTCTAGATTTGGGACATCTAATGAAGATCCATTATCTGATGTGAAAGTAGACAAACATTGTCAGCGTAATCTTGGTGTTTAAGGTAAGATGTCATCGTCCAACGAATTCCATAATTACCTTCCGTCAATGTTGCACGGATTACATCGCTGGTAACCACCATGAACAATAGTGGCGACAGTATGCACCGTTACCATTGTGTAAGACGTGACATTTACCGCCCTCGTATGTAGCCTTGATAATAGCCAGAAGTTTTTCTGGGATGCCTCTCCTGTGCAAGGCCAACCAGATAGCATCTCGATTCAAGCTCTCGAAAGCCTTCTCGAAGTCGATAAACAGCAAATGTATCGGTGACTTGTACTCAACGCATTGTTCGATTATGATCCGTAAGGTGTTTATGTGGTCGATGCAGGAGGATCCAACACGAAAGCCTGCCTGTTCGACGTCGAGAATTGAATCTAAATGCTCTTTGATTCGTTCCAGAATTATTCTAGCTGTTATTTTTAGCTACGGCTGGAAGAAAACAAATACCTCTCCAGTTTCCGCATTCCGTCAAGTTCCCCTTTTCGGAAGTTTAATGATCATCCCCCTTTTCCACTCCTGCGGAAATTGTTCACTATCCCAAGCTCCCCGTACTAGAGGGTGCAGCAGATCTGCCGATGTATTTGGCGCCGTTTGAAATAGTTCGGCAGGGATGCTATCAATACCCACCGCCTAGTTCTTCTTGAGGGACTTGATTGCTGTTATTATTTCGGTTTTACTGAGAGGTACGGTGCGAATTCGGGAATTTGTTGCTTCGAACTGCTCATTCGAATACGAGATCATACCGCCATCGTCTAAGTGGTTTAGCACTGTAGCAAAATCCATCCATCTAGCGAGCTGATCCTCATACGAGATCACAAGGTTACCGTCTAGGCTCTTCGCTGGGTGTTGTTTGGAGCTCCGACCACCAGTCAGCTCCTTAGTGATGTTGCTTCTTCAGCCCTTGAAGCCAGTGAGTTGATGTGCTGACGTTTGTCACGTCTCACACTGCGCTGCGCTTCTTTCTTCTTAGCACGGTATTGGGCTTCTAGCTCGGTTCTCTCTACTGCTGAGGCTGCTGCTATCCGGGCCTTGATTGCTGTTCGCTCATCAATCCGTCTCCAGGTGTCTGCAGATAGCCATGTGCGATGGTTTTTCTGCCTTCTACCGACATAGGTGCGTGCCCCAGCCGTAAAATCATTTTTCACAGCATTCCAGTGGTCATCCATGCTCTCCTGCATTGTGCTGCTGATTGCTTCTGCTTCTAAGGCGAGGTGGTCCCTGAACTGTTGGCGCACTTAGGGAACATTAAGCCTGTCAATATTAAACCTGATGATGTTAAGTAAGTTTGAGCGGTTGCTATTGAGTATGGAGGCTATGAGCTGACATGAGATGGTGATCTCGTTCTAGCCCGATGTCAGCTCCACGTCTTGAAGACAATTTCTAAAGCGATTGTTTCACTAAGTTTGTTTATTTCGAATTTAGTATTAACTTTAGAAAGGCAGATTTTCTTAATTATGCAATCATTGCGTTTTTTCAATTCATTAATATTGTTTTCTAATTCGTTACATTTATATTGTAGACCATTAACAACAATTACTTTGAATGGTTCTTAATCGAGCTCTTCTTTTCGGGTATTTGGCATAGGGATTGAGTGATTGGTTATAGGGGTTATACTTGCAGTTGATGCTTTTGCGTTGAAAATAGGAATTTGCAATTAGCTTTATTTGGAATTTTTGTTTACAGATGTGGACGAAATATTCGCGAAATGTAATTTGTGCCGGTCGAAATTTTCTTACAGAACCAGTACAACGAATTTAAAAAAGCACATTCTAATTAAGCATTCTACTGTGTCTTATATGCGAGTAAGTTTTTTCTTTAATGAAAGGATATATGTATGTATATATGTACATACTCGTATATATGTGTGCATAAATATATACATAGGTAGGAAATAAAATTGAAATTCGCTTATGAAAGAAAACTTAATTTTGTCTGACTTAGACCAAATTGCCGGACAGGTATATCTAAAAAAAAAAAAATAAATATTTGGCGCAACAGCTCTTTAAGTGCCAGGGCCTAGCTTCTCGCAACCACTCATGTTGTGTGCGTTATATTTTTCACACGAATGGAAGGGACCTACAGTTTAGTGCCGTATCCGAACGGCGATTTTGAGAAGCTTTTTCGAGACAACAATACTCTCGGATGTTTGTCAGACGCTCGCGAGAGGTGGGACCGTGAAAAAACTTTTTGGTGTTTTGTAGGATTCGAACTTGGAACCTCATGCGTAGTGATCCGACACACTAACCACTTACGCCACGGCGCCCACTAGACCTACATTTACTGATTACAAAACTATTATGGTTATTTATTGACTGATATATCGCGAAAACGTGAACAATTAAAAACCAAGCCATTTCACGTTTGCGAATGTTTAATTTTTGCACAACACAATTATAACTGTGAATGTAAATGCAAGACTTAGCCCATCTCTACTTTATACCAGTACTTATCAGCATAGCGCATTGTGCCACAGAACCAACATAGGTTTGTAGGTGCCCGCGAATACTTTGATTTTGGCTGACGTACCGCTTTCACCTCATGTCTACAACTCGCCCTTCAACCAGCGCAACATGCGTGCTTCAGCATGATTAACCGTTCGCATTCATTTGCCAAAGCAGTGAGTGTTAGTTTTTCTTCTCGTTCGTCGGCTTCTAATTTTGAAAGCAATCGGGTTCGTATTTCTAAATCCGCGGCACTTGTTAGACCGCTGACGAACATGAGACATTTAAATACATCAGTCTTGATTGAGGTTATTTCAAAACTTCCGCACATCTTGTTGACAGTTGCTGCATACGTTTGAAAATCTTCGCTTGCTCTCTTTTCCAGTTTGAGATAGTTATAGCGGTCTGCGAATAGTGAGGTCTTGCGGGAGAGTACCATATTTCCTTTAGTTTTGTCACTGTTTCCATGAATTTTAGATCCCGCATATTTTTGGGAAGAATAAGGTTAGCGTAGCGATTGTGTGTAGTTTCAGCAACCTTACCTTCGACGGGTCGTCTAATTCTTTAACATCTACTTCGAAGACGTCCTCTTGTCGACTATACCACTCCGTAAATGTTAATTCAAATTCGGGGTCATACTCGAACATGCTAATATCATTCGCCAGCGTCTCCATTATCTTCTCTACAGAAGTTTTAACCGTTGTAGATGCTGCAATGGAGCTATTGCTTAGACAAGTGTCCATAAACGATTTCATGAACTCCTGCTTCTACTTCAAAAGCTGTTGCTGATTTTGCATGAAAGCTGCATATAGGCCTTTGTCCATTGCATACTAGGTGTTCTTTGCAGTCGCTAATAAGAAAATATCCTCGTCGCCACAATACGTACATACATATGTTGTATACTCATACAACATTAAAACTCAAGAAATAAGATTTAATAAAATGTAAGACTTCATTGGTGGCCAGGTTAGAATAGAATGGATTCATATGTCAAGTTACCCGCATGGCTTATGATAGCTGATAGATGACCAGTGAAAAGCCAGTAGGTCTGTTTGCTTGTGATGTCCACAACATATACGTTTAGGGATGCCTTGTACAAGTCCCAATCTAGCGCGTCTCTCGTACTTTTGGCATTATTGAATAGTTTTCTACAATTATTTCTTAAAGGGCCTAGACTTGCGATCCACCAATGCGCCTTTTTCTCCCCCCTGGGTTGAATCAAAGGCCAGGAAGAAGCTATCGCTTTATTAGGGGCTAAGGTTAAATCTTCAACTATGCGATCAAGCTTTTGGGGGTTGCGGGGGGATAAAGGTGATCTGAGGTAACTGAATTACTTAAAGTTGAGCCAATCAGCTTTATGGTAATTCTTAAAAACTAGTGGCCTAATCGAATCTAAAGGGTGACCAGATAGCAATGATAACGGCTACGTTATCTTTTATGCCGGTATGTAAACATTGAATAACTTTGACACTTATCAACCGATTGACTTGAGTAGACAGGTTTTTGAAACGTCAATTCAGTACAATTTTAACCATGAATCGCTTCACATCAAAACAACGCGCCAAAATAGCGACGCTGTACATTAAAAATAGTCGTTCAGTTGTGTTAACTACCTCTACCCCCTTCGTGTAGGCGTTAGAATATACCCGAGGTAGGCATGCCTGTCGTAAGAGGCGACTAAAATTCACCCTCCGTATACCGAGCGTATACACAAAATGCAATGAACAAAACAAAACGATTGATTACCCCAGGTGGCAGCCCAGGTTCACTGGAAAATCCACTCTCTTCAGAGGTCGGCTCTACGGACTCTGGGGAGAGCAAGTTATTGCAACTAATAAAACCCTTCTTAAAAAGTACAAGGGTATGTCGATCTCCTCCACCAAGATCGAATAACTTCGGGAAAAGAAGTCCACCGGGAGCGCCAGCGCGCAAAATTCAGGACTCAGTGAAATACAAAAGTCTTGAGGAAGAAAATAAAACACTCCGAATCAAGCTTAACGAAATGGATTTACTCTATCAAGACCTTAAGAAAGAGATAGACTTATTAAAAGATGAAAATAAGCTCCTAAAGAACACGCATATCCAGAGAGAACACGAATGTACTCCAGCACGCTTACCTAGTCTGGAATATCACACAGACGATCTAGCACGCGAAACGTATCGGGTCCCAAAGAAAAGACCTAGTAAAAAGCGGAGAGCCGGTTCATCACCCGAAGTCGAGCCCACGAAAAAAGAAAATTACAAAGAACCGCAAGAAAAGCAACTTCGAGCGCAATTTCGTCCGCCCCCACCAATAAACATCGTCGGGATAACGGAATACAATAAGTTGCAAAGCCTCCTTAAAGGAATAATAACATCAAAGTATAAGGTTACATCTTTGAGGGATAATGCGTGGAAAGTTAACGTCGATGACTACAATGACTACCGAGCTGTGTCCCAAAAGCTAAATACCGAAAAGATTCAGTGGTATACTTTCGAAATCAAGTCAGAAAGGCCACATCGTGTTGATGCAAGGGGACTCCACCCCTCATGCACCAAAGAAGAGGTTATGACTGATCTTCAAGCCAAAGGCTTTAAAAATCTTGATGCCGTTAATATCATCAAGAAGGAGAAGAAACAAACGGAAATAGATAAAAACGTCTTGGTAAGGCGTGGACTTCCGCTATTTATGCTTACCTTCGATAAGTCGGATAATATCGACGATATCTACCGAATTAGAGCTATACTAAATATAGTGGTCAAAATTGAGCCCATGCGTAGAAATTTAAGGATGTTTCCGCAGTGCAAACGTTGCCAAGGATTTAACCATACACAAATGTACTGCAAAAAAGAACCGCGATGTGTAAAATGCGCCGGAAATCACCTCTCCCAAATTTGTGGAGTAAATAAACAAACCTCTGCAACCTGTGCTAATTGTAAGGGAAAGCACCCGGCAAATTATAGAGGCTGTGAAGTAGCTAAGGAGTTGCAAAAACGGAGAGATGTGCTCCTTAAGCCCCTAAATGCAAAATCTAAGCTGCAAACTAAGCCAAAGCATAAGAATGCACAGGAGAAACTAGCTAAACTAAAACTACCGGGTTCAGAGCGCAAAAAGGTGAGGGAAAGAGTGACAACAGAAAAGCCCTGGACCTCAGTTCATAAAAGAAAGCTTACATGGAAAAAGCCGGCAGGTAATGGCCCTCGGATAGCAGTAGTGCAGACTTACGCTCAGGCCGCGGCATCCGAAAAACCAAAAAACCTTGAAATTTCGAAGGACCCTGTCTCTCATGTTTTGTCGGTTATTCTCGAGAAATTTGAAGAACAAAGCAAAATAAATAAAATTATTCTCGTTAGGCTGGTTAAGCTTGAAAATAATTCTCAGAAAACGCGTACCTCAACTAGAATATGAATGATAAACGAATGTTAAAAATACCATATGTACTTGGAATGCAAACGGACTTTTGCAAAAACTCGACTAATTGGAAATATTCATGCGTGAAAAAGATATTGATATTTGCTTGATTTCTGAAGCCCACGTAGAAAAGGATTCGCATTTAAAAATAAAAGGCTATAATGATTACCACGCTTGTCACCCTTCGGGTAAAGCGAGAGCCGGATCATCCTTGTTTATTAAAGACTGCATTGAACAATCCGAAGACCTAAAGATAGAGCTTGAAACTTTGCAACTCTGCACGATTCGAGTTAAAAATAGTCAGCGCACTCTTAAAATTTCATCTATCTATTGTCCACCGCGTTTCGCGCTTGAAAAATCGGATTTTACTAACTTGTTTGAATCGCTGAAACCTAATTTTATCATCGGCGGCGACTTTAATGCGAAACATACGTTCTGGGGATCAAGATACAGCTCGAAAAAAGGTAGAATGCTCTATGGGGCAGGTTTGGAGTACAGTTGTGATTTCCATTCGACGGGTAAACCGACTTACTGGCCAACTGATACTTCGAAAATACCTGACCTGATCGATTTTTTCGTTGTGAAAGGTATATCTACAATACCAACCACATAAAAGCCAAAGAGAGCTTTGATCTGTCGTCTGATCATTTCCCGGTTATTTTAACAATCAGCGAAAAACTAGTCTATAACCTAGAGCCAGCGAGATTAACAGGTCGAACAACTAACTGGGAAGGCTTAAGGAACGAAACTGAAGATAATGTTGAATTGAGCGTTCCACTTACGACACCCTATGAACTTGAGGTTGAAGTTGATCGCTTCGTTGAGATCGTACAGCTCGCCTCTTGGAATAATACTCCTAATCCAAGAAAAACGCCGATATCCTCCGGAAATAAAAGAATTTACTTACTTAGGTGGCGCTACAGTTCGGGCTGAACCTGGGCCTCAACCAACAAGCCTCTCCATTTAGCTCGGTCTTTAGCTAATTGCTTCCGGTTGCGCACTCCAAGTTGGTCGAGGTCCCCTTGAACTTGTGCGCGTCACCTACGGCGATGATTCCCTCTACTGCGTCGTCCCTCGGCGTTAGATTCGAAGACTCTGCGGGCCGGAGCGTTGGTGTCCATTCGCTCTACATGTCCTAGCCATCTCAGATGTCCAATACGCAGTTTTTTGACTAGGTCGATGTCGCTGTACAGCTCGTATAGTTCCTGATTGAATGTTCTCCTCCAAAACCCGTCAACGCAAACGGGACCGAAAATCTTACGAATAATTTTTCTCTCGAAGCGACCAAGGATATCTTCATCCTCTTTTAATAAAGTCCATGTTTCAGCGCCGTAAAGCAGGACTGGGATGATCAGGGTCTTATATAGAGTCTCCTTAGTTGTTCGAGATAGGGCTTTACTGTTGAATTGCCTTATAAGCCCAACCAGCAGCGATTGGCAAAAGTAATTATTCAATTGATTTCTGCGCTGATCTTGTTTGTAGAATTTATAGCAGAGCCATGGCAGACAAAGTCCCTTTCTACCTCGAAGTTATAGCATATACTTGGTTCTGCCCTCGTTTATCGCTAAACCCATTTTGGCCATGCTTGCAAACGCACCGGTGACAGCCCGCTGAGTTCTTCTAAAAGAATTGGTGAAGGAAAATAGAAAAGCACGTAAAAAATGGCAACCGTAGTGGTTCTACCTATGCTATGAGCGGAGGGGTTTGGTATTTAAGCGTACCACGCTATATTAATAGGCGATTTCTCGCCGCAACTTTGAGACCTCAATAGAAACAAGGCATTACTGCCAATTTGAATTCCAAGATAGATCTAATTTTATTCTTGACATTTCATACCTTAAATACTATTAACATAACTGTTATACTTATCTTCTATCTTACTTCTACTTACACTAGCGATTATGGATATCTTATTGTAGATTCTTATTGGCTGTACACTATTCGATAGGATCTTATTACTATTGAGTGACGTTCAGTGCAATTGAGTGCATGCCACACCAAGAATGTGTGACACAAGAGGAATGAACTCGATTGCACTTCACATGCTTCGTCACTTTGTTATTGTTTATGTTTTGGGCAGTGGCGTCAGTCAGTGGATACACTACACCCTGGCCCTTAAGAAAAATTTTAGGAATTAAATTAGCTAGTTTTCTGTTTATTTTTTTTTTTTTGTTTTGATAATTTATGAACTAAAATTTTGTTGTTGCTATCTATTAATTGGTTTATAGGCTTTCAGTAGATTATTATGTACTTCTTTATGCAATCAGTTCTGGTTTATAATTGAATTAACTCCTTTTCTTTCTAATATCTTGAATGGACCGATATATGGTGCTTGATGTTTTTTTCTATTTTCTACTTTGAGTAATACTAAATCGTCTACATCTAAATCTAACTTGTTGTTGTGTTTTTTGTTTTCATTTAATGTTCTTTTTTCTTTTATTTTCATTGTCATTTCTTTCGCTTTAGCGAGTGCATATTGTAACCTGATTCGTAGCTCTTGAGCATAATTGTCATAGTCATAAATTTTTGTTTTGTTATTTATGGTGTCGGAAGGTAAGCGTGGTAATTTGCCATAAACGAGTTTATATGGTGAATACCCGGTATCTACATGTGGTGTCGTATTATAAGCAAATGTGAAGTATGGGACCCATTTATCCCATTCATTCTCATTGACAAATGACAACAAAAATTCGTTAAGTGCGCTGTGATTTCGTTCAAGTGCGCCTATCGTTTGATGGTGGTATGGAGAAGATAATGTTTGCTTGATCTTTAATAGTGAACATATATTTGTTATCAGTTCGTTATTGAATTCTGTCCCTCTGTCTGATTTTAGAATTTTAAAATGTCCATATTTAAGAATGAATTCCTCTACCAAAGTTTTAGCTATTGTCGTTGCATCTTTTGATGTTATAGGATATGCAACAACGAATTTCGTTAGCTCGCACTGCATTGTAAGAATGTATCTTTTTTCATTTGATAATCTTAATGGTCCGACAGTGTCAATTGACACCACTTCAAAACTGTTGTTGGGAGTGTCTGTTATTGTTTGTGATTCTTTCGTATGTCTTATTTGTTTATTTCTTGCGCATGAGTCGCAGTTTGTTATGAATTTTTTTACCATTTGGCTCAGCTTTCGCCAGATGTATCTTTGTTTTAGTTTTGTTAGAGTTTTTCGTACACCTAAATGTCCTCCGTGTACAGAGTGGTGGAATTCATCGATGAGTTTGTATTTGGTAATATCATCAAGTACTTGTTTGGGAGCGTTATATATTATGATTTTCAGCTTAGGATTCTGGCCATTTATTTTTATATTTGCGTACGCTTCTTTTAATTTTTCTTTTTCAAAATGTTTAAATATTTCATCATCGTTCATTATAGCTAGCTCATTTATATTTTCTTTCTTCATTCTGGATGCTAATTTCTTCAGTGTCGACTCTAGTGTCGCTAAGTTATCATTAGATCCTGTATACATAGTATTTGTTTCTACTCGTATATCTGATGCATGCTTCCTCAAATTCGAATCTGGATTCGTTGATTTATCGCTACATCGCACGTGCACAAGATTGTTATCAATCGTAATTTTTGAATTCCTAGCATTTTTATCAATATTTATTTTTAATTTCTTCGTGTTTTTGACGTCATTGATGGATATACATTCCCAAATTTGAAGTTGATCAGGCTTCTGCTGAGAGTTGCATTCTTCCTTATTATTGTCCGTTTTCGTATTCTTGGACATGCTCCTTGTGATGATTTGTTTTTTTTTTTTTTTTTTGTGTTTTCATCGATTTCTATTGGTTCATTATCATCCTTATTCATTATTATTCATCATTATTCATTATTACTTCGTTGTCGTTTGTGTTTAGTAATTTGATATGTGCCATTCCACTTTTTGGTATTATTGTATTGCTTATGAATACTCCTC
This sequence comes from Brachypalpus laphriformis, assembly GCA_945910035.1. Taxonomy (NCBI): domain Eukaryota; kingdom Metazoa; phylum Arthropoda; class Insecta; order Diptera; family Syrphidae; genus Brachypalpus; species Brachypalpus laphriformis. The sequence continues at coordinate 224,710,675 of OX246753.1, read as the reverse complement.
GTGTTATCTCTTTGTTTGTAATTAAAGTGTCTTCATTCAGCTGTATTTTTAATGGTTGTATCATTTCTGTTCTTGCAGGTATTTTGATTGTGAGTGCGTGCAGGGGTTTTGTTTGCATTGGCAATGTTATGGTTCTTTCTTCATCGCTAAGCGATATGGTAAACGTTTCGGAGTCTATTTTGCAAAGAAATTTTCTGAAGAAATCTCTGCCTAGGATGCCATCTGTTTCAATAGGAAATTTTTCGTCTACTAATTGGAATTCGTGAGGATAGATAGTTTCACATAGTGGAATATTTAGTTGTATAGTTCCTAGGGAGTGTATTTCTTCGTTTGTTATGCCCGCTAGTTTACATCTTTTTTCAGGGAAATATTCTTCATCTTCAAATTTCGTTGTTATTTTACAAATTGAAATGTCAGCACCCGCATCGATGAGGAAGGTCATGATTTTATTCTTGTATTTTGCTATTATAAAATTTGTTTTTGTACCCGATATCTTGTTTACGTTTTATTTTGGCTTTCTGGAGTACTCTCGTATTCCGAGCCACGTTCGTTTCCCTCGTACTGGTCGGTATTTGATGTCCGTATTTGACGTGTCATATTTCTATATGCGCTTCGATTGTTGTTGTTGTTTTGGGGTCGGAAGTCGTTGGAGGTGTTGTTTGTATTGTTGTAATTGTTTCGGTTATTGTTCCAATTATTATTGGGTCGGTGCAGGTTTCGATGGTTGTTCCAATTGCTATTATGTGGGCTATTTCGATTTTAATCGACGACTACATTCCCTGTGAATGTTGTTATGGCTTTCATACCCATTCCTAGCTCAAAATCTCACATGTTGTTTTCCTGTTCCCATTTTCCCTTGAGTAAACTATTTATTTGACTTACTATATCCCTAAAATATGTTTTTGCTTCTTCTAGTTCTTCGGTTTCTGTTTCTTCTAGTAGTCTGTCTCAAATCTGCGATATTTCTAATTGCTTTTTTTTTTTGTATGTATTCACTACTACCTATATATACTCTATTTGGATTTTTGTTTTTTATTGTGTAAGATTGCTAACAATAATTTTAATTGGTACATATTACTTTTTGTTACTTATTTATACATTGCTTATTCTATTTCTAATTATTTGCCTGTGTACATTTTTTTTTATAGTAAGTGTTTATTTTTAAATATTCATCATCATTCATAAACATAGGTTGTTTTCTGTTCTTGTTGTAGTATCATTGATCACGTTGATTAAGTTTGATGATTCACACTGGTTGGGTATGCTCCCTTGGTGTAATCCTGTGTGGGCTGTGTTGGGGTATCGTAACTGGTTGAGCCATCTGCAATTGCTGGACTGTTTGAATACTGTTCTGACATCTGGAATTTGCTTCGGATAGACTACTCGTCTAATATCTTGGAAACCAACAGACATCATACTAGCTCTATAAAAGTATGCGTAGGAAATATTAAGCATTGGACCGCTAAATCTCTTCTGCTGCGACATCGTTCTGTTGTAATGTCTTCCTTCTGGTCTAATTCTCATCTTGACGTCTAGTATTAATCAATCAAATCTATCGATTTCATTGTCGGTCAAAGTGAAGTTACTACGTCGTCGTTGATGGAGAAAAGATAGAACCTAGACCGTAAGGTTCTGGCCCTCTTCTTCGCTTCTTATTTCCTTGTGCGAAGATGGTAGGATCGACGTTTGCAGGATCGCCATGTAGTGGTTCTACCTATACTATGAGCGGAGGGGTTTGGTATTTAAGCGTACCACGCTATATTGATAGGCGATTTCTCGCCGCAACTTTTCTCGCCTCAATAGAAACAAGGCATTACTGCCAACTTGAATTCCAAGATAGATCTAATTTTATTCTTGACATTTCATACCTTAAATACTATTAACATAACTGTTATACTTATCTTCTATCTTACTTCTACTTACACTAGCGATTATGGATATCTTATTGTAGATTCTTATTGGCTGTACACTATTCGATAGGATCTTATTACTATTGAGTGACGTTCAGTGCAATTGAGTGCATGCCACACCAAGAATGTGTGACACAAGAGGAATGAACTCGATTGCACTTCACATGCTTCGTCACTTTGTTATTGTTTATGTTTTGGGCAGTGGCGTCAGTCAGTGGATACACTACACAACAGAGTCGTGCTCCGCAGCATAAGGCACACTTGAATCGTCTGTGCAATTTGTTGATGAAGACTATTGAGGATTTTAAGAATCGTGCAATAGGCTCTTACCTTGAAAGTTTAACAGCGAAAAAAGATTCCAGTTATTCACTTTGGAAAGCTGTAAAAGGCACCAGAAGGCGCAAAGTCCCAGCGCCGCCAATCAAATTAAATCAAAATGAATGGGCAAGGGAAGATAAAGAAAAACCTTTAAACCGTACGATGGTCAAGTGGTTTACGATAACCGCAATAGGCTGGATTTACCATCTGACGATTTGACGCTCACAAGTGCAAAGTTAAGGGAACTCAAACATGAGATCGAGAATCTAAAACCTAAGAAATCTCCTGGTAATGATTTGATTACCGGAGAAATTCTCAAAGTTTTACCTAGAAAAGCATTGATTAAGCTTCTGCATATTGAAAATGCTGCACTTAGATTAAAACACGTACCGAGCCAATGGAAAGTTGCGGAAGTCATAATGGTTTTAAAACCAGGAAAACCGCCAAATGAGGTAAAATCGTATAGACCAATTTCGCTTCTTCCAATCATATCGTGAATTTTCGAGAGGATATTATTAAGGCGTCTCCAACCGGTTATAGAAGAAAATAATGTTATCCCTGACCACCAGTTTGGGTTCAGAAGCAAGCATTCGACGATTGACCAGGTGCATTGAATTACTGAAGTAATCGAGAAAACACTTGAAGAAAAAAATATTTGCTCAAGCGTATTTCTTAACATCTCGCAAGCCTTTGATAAAGTGTGGCATGATGGCTTGAAATCCAAACTACGACAAGTTCTCCCTGTATGCTTATACGATATTCTAGAATCATATCTCAGGAATAGACTCTTTCGTGTTAGACATGGAGTCGAATACTCAGAGCTCAAAGAAATTTCGGCCGGCGTACCGCAAGGAAGCGTTCTCGGACCGCTTCTCTATTTGCTATATACTCGTGATATACCAAACAAAGATGGCACTATCCTTACTGCGTTTGCCGATGACACCGCTATCCTAGCAGTAGGTAAAACAATCGAAGAAACGCCTGCAAAACGCACTGAATAATGTAAATGAATGAACAAGGGGCTTGGGGGATCGCCCTCAACGAATCTAAATCTGTTCACGTGAATTTCACTTACAAGAAAACTAATGACTTGCCAATTTTCCTAAACTTGGCCCGAATACCTTTTGCAAATGAGGCCAAATACCTGGGAATGACACTCGACGCAAGGAAATTCGCTGGTGAAAATGAAACGAAAAGAACTCGAAATTAAATATAGAGAAATGTACTGGTTACTCGGAAAATATTCCCAGAATAGCAAGCGCGTGCTCATAGTAGTGTCAGATTCTTACTGACTAAAAAAAAACACCACCCTTCGATATAATTTTGTTAGATATCGCAACTAGGTATAAACTTATGAAGCAATTTTTCTATCATGAAATAAAAACGTTTGGCAGGTTTCTTTCCACTGAAAGATCCTGCATATTCCGCAATCTAGACGCGGTTAGTCATTATCTCGCCAAGTCGAAAGGTTTCGTCCTTTGTAGTCGGCGCAATAAATTGCTCTCATCCAAAATTTGTAGGTCTGTATTGTTGACATGACGGATTAGTCGGTTTCTATGCTTTCTCGCGAAGCTTCTAGTTTCAGCTTCGATTGTCGGAATTTCGAGATCCCTGTGGATATCGTCGTTTCTACTATACCACGGAGCTTGGACAATTTCTCTTAGCACTTTATTTTGAAAAGCTTGTAAAACAAACATTCGTGCCGAAATCATCGCTATACCGCCCGAGCTGCTCGAAAAAGTAACCAATGACATCCAGCTGTCAAAATATTCAGTAAGGTTTGCCATTTTCGTGCATCGTTTCACACTTGCCGAACGTGCGGAAATTATAAAAAAATATCGAAATTCCGGCTCAGTTGTAAATACGCAACGTGAATTTTTCGTCGTGAGGTCGTTCGTCATCATGGCATCAGTGTGCGGACTCAGCGGCTATGTCAACAGGCAAAATTGCCATTATTGGAGCGAACACAATCCACAAGTGTTTGACCAGGCATCAATGCATCCACAAAGATTGACTGTTTGTTGCGGTTTATTGCATGGCGTCATCATCAGATCTTATTTCATTTGAAATAAGGAAGGTGGCACCATTACCGTCAATGGCACAGGTATAGCGATGTTAACCGACTTTCTGTGGCCAGGGCTCGAGAACATCGATATTTCCGACCTGTGGTTTCAACAATACGGCGCTCCATCCCATACAAGCAACGAAACGCTCCAAGTTGTTAAGGAGAAATTTGGCGACTGGGTCATCTCACAGCGAGCGTTCATCAATAAGCCGCTGCGATCATGCGACTTGACACCACTCGATTATTTTCTCTGGAGCTACGTCAAGTCCTTAGTCTACGCTAACAAACCAACCACTTTGGACGAGCTCTAAGCCAGCATTCGAGACGCTATTGCCAGAATAGCGCCATACGTATTGGACCGAGTCATCAAAAATTGGACCGACCGCTTGAAGCACTGCCAGCAAAGCCGAGGCGGCCATTTAAATTATGTGCTATTCCACACATAATGGCATGAATGCAGCTTCAAAATAAAGCCAAAATCAATTTTATATCTCACACCGTTGTTGTTTTATTTTATTTTTTATTATTTTTCTATCGTTCTTATCTGGTCACTCTGTACATATTATAATATTATGGCTGGGGTTCGTTTAAATAAAACCGTCTTTTGTGTATTTTAATCATTTATTTATTATCAAACACCAACTTTACTTCAACCACAATATTCAATCACTTTATTCTTCATTCATTTCAAATTAAACTGTCGCTTATTTTCACCACTGGTCTAATCTCCCTTTTGTAATCGCTGAATGCACATGTAAACAACTGTGTCCACGATGGTTATGGTATGTGTATTTATATAAAATACAAGACCTTCTAGAGTATACTAGATGTCGCCCAGGATGAATTGATGATCCTGGAATAATTGGGATAATGTGTGGAACAATTGTGGAACAATTGTGGAAACCAAAGTTCATCAGGTGGGAATATTTACTGCTAGCATGCAATAGATGTCGTTGTACGCAGTACCTGACGATGTACTTGATACTACACTGCCCCCCTCTTAAACTTGTTCGTCCCGAACAAGATCATCTGGATTACTACCATAATAACGATGAAGACGATCCAGGTGGACAATTTTCATCTTGCCTCTTACTCCACGCTGGATCCGGAAGTCGACGTCATTGATGCGTGTGACCACTTTATAAGGACCTTCCCAGTCTTGCTGCAGATTGGGTGACCTCCCCTTTTGCCGGTGTGGGTTGTACAGCCATACTAGGTCTCCCTCGTGGAAGCTGGACGTTGTTGCCTTTGTGTCGTACCTGGTTTTCATGCGGTCACTCGCCATCCTTATCCTTGTTCTGGTCCTCTGATGTATGTCTCGGATCCTTTCCCTGAGGTCTGCCACGTAGTCCTCTTCACATTTGGGCTCATCGTTAGCGGATCCAAACTTCACCTCACTAGCTAGCCGGACTGCTCGACCAAACAAGACTTCAGATGGAGTATGTCCAGTAGTACCATGCACTGCATTTCGTTAGGCCATCAAGAAAAGAGGAATTTGTCGATCCCAATCGCGCTGGTGGTCTTCTACGACCTTGGAGAGATGTCCGTTTAAGATTCTGTTGAAGCGCTCTACCATCCCGTCGGATTGTGGATGAAGCGGGGTCATCCTCGTCTTTTTAATTGCTAGTTGTTGACATACATACCTCTTGGAATATCTTCGATTCAAAGTTTCTTCCCTGGTCAGAATGCAGTTCCATGGGCACGCCAAATCTGCTCACTCAGTTGTTGACGATCTGTTCCACGATGGTCTTCGCTTCCTGGTTAGGGATGGCGAACGCTTCCGGCCATTTGCTGAAGTAGTCCATAACGACTAGGATGTAACGGTTACCATTGTCGGTTTCTGGAAATGGACCAGCGATGTCAGCGGCAATCCGTTCAAAGGGTGCACCCACGTTGTACTGGTGCATCTTGCCTCGCGTTTTCGTTCTGGGTCCCTTGCTGGCGGCACACACGACGCATTTTCGGCACCAATTCTCTACGTCGTTCCTTGCGCTGAGTCATTAGAAACGTCCTCGCACCTTCTCCAGCGACTTGTTTGCACCCAAATGACCTCCGGATGCTCCATCATGCATCTCCCGTAGCACCTCGTCTACTTTTGATCGCGGCAAGACAAGCTGCATTATGAAATCGTTCCCGTCCGGCCTTTCCCATTTCCTTTGCGGAACGCCATCTTGCACATGAAGGGAGTCCCACTGAGCCCAGTATGCCTTGAGAGTGGGGCTCTTGTCCGAGATATCTTGTCCATTTGGCCTTTCCATAAACTCCTTCCACGCTAATATCGGCTCGATGTCTGGGTCTTCTTTTTGAGCGTTGCGGATTTCCTCTGCACCCCAGCCGGCGATAGGCTCAGCTCTTACTCTTTGGATGGAAAGAAGGTTCTTCTCTTCCTGCCGCACACAATGCTTGCAGTCGCTCTTACATGGTCGCCGGGATAAGGCATCCGCATTAGAATGAAGTTTCCCTTTACGATGCTGTATTTCGTAATCGTACATCTGCAGTCGTTCAATCCATCTTGCGACCTGGCCCTCCGGATTCGTGAACTGCAGCAGCCATTTTAGAGCCGCGTGGTCTGTGCGCAAAAGGAACTTTTGGCCGTAGAGGTATTTATGGAAGTGTTTTGTCGCCAGAAGCAGCGGCAGAAGTTCTCGCCTGGTCATGCAGTAGTTCCTTTCCGGCTTGGAGAGCACTTTGCTGAAGTATGTTACTACCTTCTCTTGGCCGTTGTGTACCTGCGAAAGAACCGCTCCGACACCGACGTTACTTGCATCTGCATCCACGATGAACATTTCTCCGGGAATGGGGTATGCTAGTGTTGGCGTTTCGCATAGTTGTTGCTTAAGGTTCTTGAAGCTTTTGTCGCACTCACCTGACCACTTGAATTGCCTTCCTTTTTCTGTCAATTGGTGCAAGCTCTTAGCGATTCCGGCAAAATCCTTTACGAATCGTTGGTAGTACGTGGCGAGACCCAAAAAGCTCCTGAGTTGGTGTTTGTCTTTTGGAACTGGCCAGTTTTTCACAGCTTTCACCTTGTCCGGATCGGTTTGCACTCCTTCTGATGAGATAACTTGGCCCAGGTACTTGATTCGGATCTGAAGAGGTCACATTTCTTTGGGTTCAGCTTCAGGTGAGCGCTTCGAAGCCGTTCTAGCACATTCTTCAGGTTGTCGCGATGTTCCTCGAACGTTTTTCCGATAATGATCACATCGTCCAGATACACCAAGCAAGTTTTCCAGGTCAATCCACGCAGGACGTGTTCCATTAGGCGCTCAAAAGTTGCCGGAGCATTGCACAATCCAAATGGCATTACTGTAAATTGCCACAGCCCATTTCCTGCTGTGAACGCAGTTTTCTCTCGGTCCTTTGGATCGATCTATACTTGCCAGTAACCGCTCTTTAAATCAAGGGTGGAAAACCATCGAGCTCCTGAGAGTGTGTCCAATGTGTCATCGATCCGTGGCAGAGAGTAGCTATCCTTTTTGGTGACATCATTAAGTCTGCGATAGTCCACGCAGAATCGAGTGCTGCCGTCTTTCTTCTTAACCAGTACAACAGGTGAGGCCCACGGACTCTTACAACTTTCGATGAGCCCTTCCTTCTCCATCATTGACACCATATCCGCAACCTCCGTCTGCTTTGCCAATGGTAGTCGTCTGATATATCAGCGTACTCACCGATTAGATCTTCTGCCATGGCTCGCTGATCCCGATCCAGTTCGCAGTTCTTAAGGATCATGTCCCTTACTTCCGCCAACCTGGCTGATGAAACGGGCCCCGCAGATTCCTTTCCAGTTATTGTCGAGATTAAACATATCGGAACACATTCACCAATAACCTCCCCTTGTTTTAGTTTGACGCTGTGGCTCTTTAAGTTCATGAGCCTTACTGGGACCAGGCTATTCTTTGGCTCCACTAAAACTTTACCCACGATGTAGTTTGAGGAATTCCTTCCTGAATCCGGCTCCCAGGATCACCCTCTAGTTTTGTCCAAATGATAGTCTCGGAAGATGGTGGTAAGACTTCGTCCTTGCTCAGTATTGTCCTTAAATGTGCTGCATTCTCGTTCCCGTACACCATTGGAATCTCTACGTTCCGGTACCGAAGAACTTGCATCCCGATGTCGATGATTACGTCATGTTCTTTCATAAAGTCCACTCCGATGATGCATTCATCACATATAGCGGCCACCAGAAACGCATGAGAAAAGGCCAACCCTGCTAGTTGTAACGTGAAGCGCGAACTTCTCCGTATATTTTCGCCGCTTCCCCTGTCGCAGTTCTAAGACAGTAGCAGCTGGTGTTGTGCAGCCAAGACTTCCGGACGAGATCTCTTCTTACAATGTAAGCCGTGGCGCCGGTATCGATAGTAGCCACGCACTTGTTTTTGCCGATGAATGCTTCCACTGTTAGACTCTTATTGCATCGTTTGGTTTGGGAGACCTGGATGGTGGTCTTGGGGGCGTCGATTCCATTAGCCAACTTCTGCCCCGCGAAGCTGGCTCTTAGGCGTTTCCCGACTCCTGGTTTCGAAAAGCCTGGCCAACAGGATGGATGTTGTCCCTGTAGGATGGTTCTTCATTGCGTTGCCTATTCGCACAATGCGGACAGTTTCTACGTCTGGATGGATTTCTGCATTGCCGTTGTAGGTAACCTATTTTGTTGCAGTTCCAGCAACGAATTTGTCCTCCGCAAGCGTTGTTTTGGTCTTCGACGTCCATCCTCTGGCAAGAGCATTCGATGGCGGCTACTTCCCTCACACGGTGGGTTCCCTGGCAGGCCTGGTCTGCCGCCTCCATTTTCAGAGCAAACGCCAAAGCTTCGGTGAGCGTTTTCTTTCCAGCCATTCTTACCACCATTTGTAGTTTCGCAACAGCTATGGCATAGGTAAATGCTTCGATCGCCATATCATTAATGATCTCCTCGCCGGCGTTTGGATAGGACAAATGTGCCAGCCGCTCGATGTCTGCTTGTAACTGCTGGAGCGTCTCACCCTTCATCTGGGACCTTCTGCGCAACTGGACCCTATATACTTGCTGCATGTGGTCGTCCCCAAATCGCATCTCAATGGCTTTCACCAGACTGTCGTAGTTGCGTTGTTTGTCTTCGGGATAGTGTGTAGTAGCTCTGCAGCTGATCCTCTAAGCGCAAGCGTGAGGGCAATGGACCTCTCTTCGCCATCCCAGTTGTTCGTCATTGCCGCAGCTTCGAACTGCCTCTTATATATTGGCCATGATGTCTGTCCATCGAAGACGGGAGGCTGCATCTCTTTCCTTCTCGGGAAGTCGGTTGAATACTCCCGAACTTTCTGTTTCTTCACGTGTTCGAGTTCCTTTGCCAAATTCTCGAATCTTCCTTCAACAGTCTCGATTTTCGTTTGAACATTCTCGAACTTTGTTTCAACATTCTCGAACTTTGTTTCAACATTCTCGAATCTTCCTTCAACGGCTGTTTCAAATGTCTCAATTTTAGCCTGTACGTTTTCGAATTGTCCTTCAATTGTTCCAAATTTAGCGTCTAGAGAATTCTTCTGCTCAGCCAAGGAATTTTCGAGAATCTCGAACTTCTTGTTTTGCATATGAAGCTTGGCATCTAGAGAATTCTCAAATTGTTTGTTCTGTTCATCGAGCTTGACATCTAAAAAATTCTTTTGATCACCCAAGGAATTTTCTAGTATTTCGAACTTTTTCTTTTGCTCTTCTAAAGACTTGTCTAGCTTCTCGAATTTTTCGGAAAGTAATTTCATCAAGGCCGCAAAATCTGTTTTTTTCCACTTTTGTGACACCAATGTAATATTCTGGCTGGGGTTCGTTTAAATAAAACCGTCTTTTGTGTATTTTAATCGTTTATTTATTATCAAACACCAACTTTACTTCAACACAATATTCAATCACTTTATTCTTTATTTATTTCAAAGTAAACTGTCGCTTATGTTCACCACTGGTCTAATCTCCCTCTTGTAATCGCTGTATGCACTTATAAACAACTGTGCTCACAATGGTTGTGGTATGTGTATTTATATAAAATACAAGACCTTCTAGAGTATACTAGATGTCACCCGGGATGATCCAGGAATAATTGGGATAATGTGTGGAACAATTGTGGAACGTAAGCTCATCAGGTGGGAATATTTACTGCTATCAGGCAATAGATGTCGTTGTACGCAGTACCTGACGATGTACTTGATACTACAATATGAAGAGAATTGGAAATACCTGTGATACGCGAATGAGGGTTCGCTTGATACTTTTCAATTCCTAATGTGTTGGACGATACTATCAGCGGCAATGGTGATGTCCAATACTTTTTGTCTGTTTCTGGTGACGTTACTATGTTGCACATAATAAGGTTTGTATTGTGCTTAGAATAAAATCAAAAAGTAGTTCACCTCTTGTTGATATCAGAACTGCCCATACAGTATGATGAGCGTTAGTCTCCCACCTTATAATGAGACCAGTTTTCTGGCTCCCCGCATCTGCGATCAGTCTTTCCAGGTTATCCCCAAAAAGAGAGTCCATGTTATCATAGGCGAGATTCGCCGATACTAAAAAGTAAGAACCGGGTGTTTCTATTCTTGCTGCGGTTGTATCTCGATCGCTGAAATTAAGGAGTAAAGTTACAGTTAGGTTACTTTTCACCAGTATACACGATCTGGGTTTACCTTCGTCACTTACATAGAGGGTATAGTAATTTGGAGTCTTGAGTCCACCTATCAAGTTGTCCACAACCCAAGGCTCCTGGACCAAGACTATATCTTCCCCGTCCTCTGGCCGGCAGATGCCGTGATGGAGTGGTGGAGGTTAATCTGAACTAACTGCAGCATTGGCGCTACAATTCACCACTCTGGTATGCAAGGCTTCCAAGTCTAAGGACGATTCCAAAAATCGTCCTCACTCAGAAGCAGTGGATGTAATTTATCGAAATTGTAATCCGGCTCCATATCACACAATTTGTCTTTATCGACTAAAGACGGATTATTCTTAGGGAATTACGCTTGACAGTCATCACTATTCAAAAAAGGAAATGTGATAGATGACTCGGGTTCATTGGTTGATGTAGTGGGGTTCAAAGGATGGGAGCAGTTTACCCAAATCAGACTCTTCGTCCTTTTTGTATACCTGTAGTAATAGGGCCAAAACCGTTATAGACAACACCTTCAGTCTTCGCCAAAGGAGCAAAAGATTCTTTATTGATGACAATGAGCGCACATCTATAAAGTGCTCCTGGCTCATCCAGCTTAGCGGCTTTCCAATTGTGCGTAGGGAGTTCGGGATTGCTAGTTTTATCGATCTGTAGGATCGTATCCATGTTGGGGGGGTTCGGCTGGGATCCAAATCCGAGTTCTCGGTCTACTCGGGATATCTTCCCTCGCAACGATCTCGAGCTTAGCACCTGGTCATACGTCCCTTAATTTGTATATAGCAAGTTTATAGAGGTCGTATGACCTTTCGTCTTTGCAGGCGATTAGCTTCACGTGCTCCTTATGCTATCCGCCATCGCAAAATCTAGGAGAACGACTTGGATTCTCCTTCATGATGTCCAGGAAAACTGAAGGCAGTTTAGCTGGAATCGTCTTCCATTTTTCTGGGGCGGTAGATCCGACTGCATCGCTTCTGTCAATGACCGCCAGCACTAACTTGTCCTTAAGGACATCGCTCTAGGTCTTCGATATAGCGTTGGAAGGTCTGGAAGAGGTACTGGTGTTGTGTACCTTGGCTCTTTTAGAATCCGATTGTTGCCGCTTTGGCGTGGAGTCGCTGCTTGTCGCAGCTTTATTATCGCTGGCAATCTTTTTAACCCATTCTACTCGGGCGTTTAACTTTTCGGTTCACGCACGCTTTGCTGTGCGTCGCTCTTTGTACGCCTGTTTTGAGGGAGCACGGATACGCTTTGTTCCCAAAGAGTCCCTAGTTGAACGTGGAGGGGTACTAGTACCTTGGGACTCCATGCGGGTATTGGTAGTAGTTGGACAATGTATAGCCACAGTTTTCCCACTAACTAGCTTCTTCAAGAGCCTTACCGGTAGACAGCTTGAACATCGTAATACTGTCCGGTTTTAAAGGAGAACCGGTCTTAATTGTTTTTTTTTTAGCTCATTTTTGTTGGTATTCATTTTGTGTTCTCACGAGTAGCGGAGAAGGGATGTCAGTCTGCGCAGATATCCACAATACACAGATACGGCATGCTAATCCGGAGATCGCCAGGTATCCGACTACTCCGTTCACGAGTGAGCTATTTTTGGGATGGGCCCCCAGCCAGGTTGATCCTCGGCACGGGTCATATAACACAGGGGAGGGACGGGAAGGGAAGGACTAGGGTCGACTGCATCTTAGTTTCGAATCTCATCTAGGGAATGAATCCCAAGAGTCTGACCTCTACTAGCCCCTAACACCACGACGAGGTGTGCAGTCACGTAAGGGCTGATGAGGAATTGAGTTTATACATTTTCAGTGTTGTATGCAGTTGTAGCAATTGCAGCAGCAATTGTACTTCAACGAATAAGTGTATGAGGGTCAACTAAAATGAGTAAAAGATCGTCTAACGGTCTTAGAAGAAAATACTTTTTGTCCTTAAAGTGGCAGACGGTCGAAGCAAGGCGAGCACGGGTCAGTTCGTCTTTAAACATAATACAATAGCGAGTAAATATTTATTTTATTGATTTAATTCAATTGGAATACCTTCTATTCTTTCAGACAATGAATTGTACACAGGCACTGTAGCCGACTTCAGTGGCAGTGATCCTATTATCTACCGAGAACCACTGCAGACGGAACAGTATGATAGCTTAAGTTTAAATGGTAAGTTGTTCAAATTTTTGTCTTTATATTCATGGGCATATAGTCAGCCAGTCAATCATGGAAAATGATTTCATGCGCATTCCTTTTTCAATTTAAGCTCCAAATTTTGTTAGTTCGTTTACACAAGGCGACTTTGTGTATTTCTTCTTCCGGGAAACGGCTGTGGAGTACATTAACTGTGGAAAGGTAATTACATATGTAAATAAGTAGCATATTTAATGCTTTGTAGATCAATAGATAGACATTTTGTCTCTCGCTTGAATAAGAATAATGTTATTATTTTCAGTGATTTTCGAATTATCAGTATTTGTTATTTTATTTCAGGCTGTTTACTCTCGTGTAGCAAGAGTGTGTAAGTGGGACAAAGGTGGGCCTCATCGTTTTCGCAATAGATGGACATCTTTCCTTAAGTCCAGACTGAATTGTTCGATTCCTGGAGACTTTCCCTTTTATTTTAATGAAATTCGTGAGTATTTTTATAAATGACATACTTGGTCTACTTGAGTTGGTTATTTATTTATTTATTTATGTTTTGAATATGGGGCCCAATTCCACAAGCGTGAGTTTTACTGTGTATACACAAAAAAGTGTATACCGAACTGTTCCGATTCCGCAGTCGTAAGGGTGAGTTTTTTTTTTTTTTACATGAGGGTGAGTTTATTTCCAGATGTTGTGTAGACAATTTAAGAAATTTATTCACTTTTTTTTCAGCCGCGAGTGTGAATTTTTTCTTATATAGTATGTACACAGACAAACTCACGCTTGCGGAATGGTGTGGTGTGGGATGAAAGAAAAATCTTAAAAGATCAACTTAGAGGAATATATTAAAAAATAGTGGGATATTAGAAGCAATTATATAAGAACTATTTAATAGTTACAGAAATAATGCTAAAGACCAATTTTCTTAGCAATATTCAAATTCTTTAAGAGAGATTGGCAGGTTATGTCCAGAAGATTATATGAATTAAATGTGTACCGTTTGGTAGATTATATCAAATCGAACTTGCTGTTTAGCCCCGTAAAAGTTAAGAAGTTGTTGGAGATATAATAATAGACCGGTCGATGAGACGTTTTAAATATACACTCCGCGACAACTGATTGAGACACCTCCCTGATATCGGCGTTTCTCGATAATTTTTAAATTTAATTTAAAAGTTTCTAAGAAAAATCAAATCACCATAAATCCTTTTTTCCCTCAATTTTCTTGGAATTTGAAATTTGTCTCTTAATAACCGCAGCAAATGGTTGAGACAGGATTGCGTTTTTTCGAAATAGAAACAAAATTGTAAGTTTTATTACAATGGTTTTATTTTTTTTAGTAATGAGGACTTCCTCCCTCATTACTTACAGCCTCTAACATTCTTGATGGAAGAGATTTAAACAATTTTTTAATCAATTTTCATGGGATTTTGTTAGTACATTCAATGGCGTCTTTAAGATCTCCTACGTTATTGATTTTTCGTCCGCCTTGATAGACAGCTCTGGAGAGATGCCCCCATACATTCTCAATTATGTTGAGGTCTGGAGACAATGTTGGCCAGTCAAGAACAGAAACGTTGTTATGCTCGAAGTTCTCTTCATTATCTTGTTGCAGGACGAAATTTTCGTCGAGTTTTTCTTGGTTATGATGCACGTTCTCTTCGTTTAAAATGTAAAGATAGTTGTCACTTTTCATCTTGCCGTTTACGAAGCGGATATTAGTCTTATTTTGGTATGATGTTTCTGCCACCTCCATCTCTTAAAAACAGCTTGTCCTTCGTCAAATCATGAAAATAATAATGAAATCCGTCAGGACCAACAAGGCCAAAGCGTTACTCATCGGTGAAAATGACACCTCTCCAACGTTTCTTCCATCTTAAATAATTTCTGGCAAAGGTCAAACGGGCGTTTCGATGACGTTGTAGTAGAGCAGATTTCTTTTCAAACGCTTTCTTTGAAGATGTTCCGCATCAGCTAACACGCTGACAAGTCCTTAGTTGTCTATCCCTGCTAATACCGCGATTTCCCTGTAGAATTTGAAATTGCAAAGTCTCCGAATATGCTAAATTTACTCTCATGAGAATAAAAGAACAGCAAATCGTATTGTGAAAGCAGGTCACAGCTTATGATAAGCAACATTTTTCGCCTACAGTTAAGCACGGTGGTGGAGCTGTTATGGTGTGGGGGTATTGAGTCTACAATGGACACATATGCATACCTTAATATTCTGAAGACAAATTTAACGAAAAGTATGAATAAACTTCAACTAGACTCTGAGTTTTGGTTCCAACAAGGTAACGATCCAAAACATATCGCTGTGATCTTTCGCCTCTGGTTGCCTGCAAGAAGTCTTTAAAAGAAGAGGATAATCTACGAGCTACAAAACTTTAAGATATGATAATTTTTTCGTTCGATATTAACATTTAATTACAATTGAACGCAGACTTTTCCCGTGTCTCTTTTATATGGTTGAACAAAAAAGTTCCGTTACCGGGACGCGTGTTCATAGGAATTCAATGAAATTTGCGTAATAAGTTGTCCTTGTTGTTGTTTCTAAATGGGCATAATTAAAATTCAAAAACCTTCATTAATCTGTTTGTTTTAATGCAGTAAACAATTATTTTAGTAGGTGAACGCGGATTTTTTCTGCTATGTGTAGGTCCATTTTTACTGAAATTGAGTTACGTATGTATGTTACGTATATTTTATTGGCAAACAAATATCTATATGCACTATCTTAAACCCCGCCCCGCCCTCTTGAATGGTACTTGCATCGTTGAATTCGAAAGACTTGCCATTCTCGGTATGTGCATAAATCTTCGATGGAACGATCACAAATTCGAAGTCGCCAAAAATGCTGCAAAATGTCTATGATTTCTTTAGCAGTGCAAGAATCTATAAGGCATTCATCCTCCCAAAGCTGGAATACAACGTTCTGCAGATGCTGGATGGGGTACAGAATCGCGCCTTAAAACTTATAGGTGAAGGAGACGTTGTGAACTCCATAGTCTCACTTAAACATCGTAGAAATGTCTCGTGTTTTTCCCTATTTTATCCCTTTTTTTTAAAAAAAACATGCTCCAGCGAAATAGCCAGTTGGATTCCTCCCCTTCTAAATTTCACCCGCAATATGCGTCATGCTCCGAATGTACGTCAGTTCACCCCCAAGCCCAACTTACGCCCAACTTCGGACGTACTGTCAAATACAGGGATTCGTTCATAAGCCGAACAACACGTTTGTGGAATGATCTACTAGACTCTATATTTCCTAATCATTAAAACCTTCAAACATTTAAAGCCAACGTGAACTAGCATCTTCTCCGTTCCTCTCCCCCCCTTTTCCTATCAACCCGTGACCTGAGCATCCGTATAAGGGTATTTACAATCCTTCGGGCTGCGCAAATTATAAAAAAAAAGCATTTGTTTTTCATATCTTTACCAAATTCTTCGGCTAATGTCAAAGGGATTTGTTCGACTGTTAACCTAAATAAAACAAAACATTTAGTTTCCCAACAAAAGGCCTAAAAAAATGCAGCATTTACCAATTGGTGCCATTGGGAATTTTTTTTTTTTTTCTTAAGTGCTCAGGCAAAGAATGAACGTATTAGTATGAGTATTTAACCTTCCGATGGTGGATGTAAAATTGAAGATGCGAATACGCCAGAAACGTTAAATGGAAGTGGAAACAAAATTTGTATTTTAAAGTTTTTCGAAATTTTATTTTGCGCGATTCGGATTATAGGCTGTGCGCGTCGTGGTGCTGTGGTTAGTGTGTCGGACAACTGCGCGTGAAGTTTAATGTTCGAATCCCAGACAACAGCAACAAGTTTTTTCACGGTCCTACCTCTAGCGATCGTCTGGCAAAAGTCCGAGATTATTATTGTCATGAGAAAGCTTCTCAAAAAAAAAAAAAAAAAAGACCTTTGTCATTTGCACAAAACTGTAAGTCCCTTTCATTCGTGCGAAAACTATAACGCGCACAACACGAGAGGTTGCGAGAAGCCCTTTCATGGGCTCTTTCTGCCAAATATGTCTACTCGTATGAGTGTATGTATGTACGCGACTTAACTATTTTGTCGCAATATAATATTCAAATGAGTCTCAAAACTTACTTATGGGCATACATGAATGATTGATTAAAAGGAAATAAGTGGCAGACAGACAGTTGATACCAACGAGTACTTTACAGGTCCAAAAATCTTGCGATAAATGTGGCAAATATAGAGAAGGAAGTAAAAAAAATATATTTATTATTAGATTTTCACCATTGTACGAGTATGTATCTATTATAGGCTAACGTCGCTATCGTAGTGCAAAAGAAAGTATTTCTTCAAAGGTTGTTGTTTTCTCAATGTAAGTTGTATTATGAATATTGATCTTTTTTTTTTTATTTCACAGAGTCAGCGAGTAATCTTGTGGAAGGACATTATGGGCACTCTAGCTCTAAACTTATATACGGAGTATTCAATACACCAATGAATTCGATACCAGGGTCAGCTGTGTGCGCATTCAACTTGCAGGTAATGTGAACATGTGGTGTTTTGGAAATGCCATTGCACTTCGAATTTATCCTTCATTATATTTATAATTGCTTTTATTATTTTAATTTGTACTAATTAATAAACTTTCATTTTTTATCTACTTTTTGAAAATGGCATGGTAAGACTGATTGCCAGGACAAGACAGCTGACATATCTTTCTAAAACAAAGGTGTTCTGTGGCCATACTTAAAAGAAAAAGAAAAATAATAATAATCCAGATTCCGAACCATATAACTCGATATATAGTCCATTGTATCCCAGACAGAACCATTTTTGAAGTAGTTGCTCGAGAAACTGATGATATTCTACGTACTTACTTACTTAGGTGGATCTCCAGTTCGGGGTGCACCTGGGCCTCAACCAACAATCCTCTCCAATTAGCTCGATCTTTAGTTATTTGCCTCCAGTTGCGCACTCCAAGTTGATAGAGGTCCCTTTGAACTGCGTCGCCCCACTGGGTTAGGTTTGAAAACTCTGCGGATTGGAGCATTGGTGTTCATCCGCTCTACATGTCCTAGCCATCTCAAACATCCAATACGCAGTTTTTTGACTAAATCGATGTCACTGTACATTTCGTATAGTTCGTCATTGAATCTTCACCGAATATCTTACGAATAATTTTTATCTCGAAGCGACCAAGGTTTTCTTCATCCGCTTTCAATAAAGTCCATGTTTCAATGCCGTAAAGCAGGACTGGGATGATCAGGAGCTCATACAGATTCTCCTTAGATTCTAACGTGTAGCTTAATGATAGTGTGTTGGCTGTTTGAATAAAAGGCTATGAGTTTCAAGTACAGCCAAGGATAATAGATTGTCCTTTACACAAAAGCGCTTCCTAGTAACGGACAGTCTGTGCAGAATTTGTACTCTGGCATTGAGTGTATGAATTGCTATTCCAATTTATTCCAATTTATTCGTACACCAGATATGTGGCGAAAATAAGGAAAAAAATTCGTCTACAGTGCACGAAATAAGTATAGCGTACAAAAGAACATGATCTCTTTTTTGGAAATTTAATAACTTTTCTTTGCTTTTAAACTGTAAGTTAGGTTTATATATGCATGAATGAACGAAAAAAAATTATTTTCTGCATTTGACGCTTTGTTCATGTACCGTTATCTGGAATTTTCTTGAGCATTTTTTCGGCGTAGAACGAAATAAATAAAGCGTATAACGCGTTTGACTGCCGTTATTGAAGGGTATTTTGCTGATAATTCTTTTAAATTGTTAAAAAGTTTTTGGTGGTAAGTGATCCTATTAAATATGTAATAAGTGCTTCATTAAGGTGAAGATATAATCAGTTTTAGGACGTCATTCTTAAGAATGCCACGAGGACCAACATTGACTATTAAAGAACGCGCTCAAATGATTGCTTACAGAGACAGCGGAAAGACAATTAGGGAAATCGCTGTAAAACTAAACCGAAATAAAAAGACAATTTGCAATTTTCTAAAAGATAGCGAAAATTACAACAAAAGAAGACGATCCGGGCGGCCACCCATGATTAACAGCAGGGACATTCGGGCAATAAAACATTTGGCAGTCAATAAAAACATAAGTCCATCTTAAATAAGGCTCAAATTATCTCTTCCGGTAACAACAAGCAGAGTTCAACAGATACTAAAAAGGGATGACAATCTGAAGTACATAAAAAGGGCACATGAACTTAAGCTTTTGATACGCCACAGGACAAAAAAGTTGGAGTTCGCATTTTGGGAAGAGCAACGGAAATTCGTCATTTTTAGTGATGAGACAAAATGTAATATGGGTGGGCCTGATGGCTGCCAAAAATATTGGAGGGATCTAAGAACTGAGCGAGAAACTCGTTATTCACGTAATTTCCAAGGAGGCTCACTTATGGTATGGGCTGCATTTAGCTACCATGGATAGTCTCCAATGTGCCTTATCTCCCATAAGATGAATTTAAAAAAAGTATGTCGAACTCTTGGACGATGTTCTGATTCATTTTGAAGAAAATATTTTGGAGGATAATTGGACTTTTCAGCAGGACAATGCAACCATACACAGCGCCGCAATTACCAAAGATTTCTTAAAATCAAGGAATATGCCATTAATGGAGTGGCCGGCCATTAGTCTTGATCTTAACCCAATCGAAAATCTTTGGGGCATCTTGGTGCAAAAAGTTTATGCAAATGGTCGTCAATTTGACACTTTACTGCAGCTCCACATCGCGATTAACGAGGAGTGTACAAAAATCGACCTTTTAACATTAAATAATTTAATTGACTTAATGCCTCGTCGCATGAATTATGTTATTCAAAAGAATGGAGATCATATTGATTATTAAAAATAAAAGATTTGTTTTCTTATTAATAAAAACATTGTTTTTTCAAGTTGTACCCTTTAATTATTTCGTTTGAACTAAATCGCAATGTTTTTTTTGTGCCAATTTTTTGATGAATCTTTAAACTTAATGTTTTATTATATTGCTTTGTTGCTATCTGTAGGCCTCTATAAAATATTTGGTTTTGCGTGCTGGATAAGTTGTATTTCCCTAGGTTGAAATTTTTCATCGTCAGTAGATTATAATGGTGTCGATCAGATACATATGACAAATTTCTTCTTAAGTAGTCTGGAAATACGTTTTTTTTTTTTTTATAATTTTTTTTTATATAATTTGTCTTTGCTACTGATTCACAGTACTTTTTGCCTTGATAACCGATGTCAAGGGGGGCAAATCACCATCAACAGAGCGAAGAATTTTTCCAGCCGCATAACCAAGCTACTGCCAGTGTTATGCCTTCGCAGTAGTGTTCACACAAGCTTTCGCAAATGATCGGACTGACTTTATATATTTCATGAGAAATAAATAAATGCTTGCTGGCATCAGGATTTGAACCGTGAACCATTAGCGTGGCAATTGACGACGTTACCACTACACCCCTATTTTGTTTTAATGGAAAAAATCGATTTGATAAATGCTTATATTAAAAATAAAAAAAATGTCCGTGAAATTGCAACTGATTTTAAAATCGGGAAAACTCAAGCTGCTGATATTTTAAAGAATAGAGGCAACATTTTGGAAGCATGGCAGTCCAATTCTACCGCAACTCATACACGACGGCGTTTTGTTACATCGGGTGGGAGTCTTGTCGACGAAAAAGTGTTCGAGTGGTTAAGAGTCGTGCGGAATAAGAATGTGCCCATTTCTGGAACACTGATCAAGCAGAAGGCAAAATCGGTCGAGAAAGGCTTAGGCGTTGACCATTTTAAAGCTTCAATGAGCTTACTTACTTACTTAGGTGGCGCTACAGTTCGGGGTGAACGTGGGCCTTAACCAACAAGTCTCTCCATTTAGCTCGGTCTTTAGCTAATTGCGTCCAGTTGCGCACTCCAAGTTGATCGAGGTCCCCTTGAACTTGTGCGCGCCTCCTACGGCGATGATTTCCTCTACTGCGTCGTCCCTCGGGGTTAGATTCGAAGACGCTGCGGGCCGGAGCGTTGGTGTCCATTCGCTCTACATGTCCTAGCCATATCAGATGTCCAATGCGCAGTTTTTTGACTAGGTCGATGTCGCTGTACAGCTCGTATAGTTCGTGATTGAATCTTCTGCTCCAAAACCCGTCAACGCAAACGGGACCGAAAATCTTACGAATAATTTTTCTCTCGAAGCGACCAAGGATATCTTCATCCTCTTTTAATAAAGTCCATGTTTCAGCGCCGTAAAGCAGGACTGGGATGATCAGGGTCTTATATAGAGTCTCCTTAGTTGTTCGAGATAGGGCTTTACTGTTGAATTGCCTTATACTCGTAAGCCTAAAAAACAGCGATTGGCAAGAGTTATTCTTCGATTAATTTCTGCGCTGATCTTGTTTGTAGAATTTATAGCAGAGCCAAGGTAGACAAAGTCCCTTACTACCTCGAAGTTGTAGCTGCCCACGGTGACGTTTCGTCCAATGCGTCGATGTTGGCTGTCCCTTCTTGTTGACAACATATAATTGGTTTTGCTCTCGTTTATCGCTAAACCCATTTTGGCCGCTTCCGCCTCAATGCTTGCAAATGCACCGGTGACAGCCCGCTGCGTATGCAAGCAGTTGTATAGACTTGTAATAGATTGTGCCTCCGGTGTTGGCTTGTGAGTTCCGCACAATCCGTTCAAGTACAATATTAAAGAAGTCACATGACAGCGCGTCACCTTGTCTAAAGCCCTTTTTGACATCAAAGGTCTCGGCGAGGTCATTACCGACCTTGATGGAGCAGCGAGCGTTCTCCATCGTCAGCCTGCACAGGCGGACAAGTTTGGCAGGGATGTCAAAACTAGACATGGTTCTATAAAGCTCTTCTCTATAGATGTTGTCATAAGCGGCCTTGAAATCGATAAAGAGGTGGTGAGTATCGATTTGAAATTCTTGGGTTTTCTCCAGGATCTGCCGAAGTGTGAAGATTTGATCGATGGTGAACTTTCCTGGCCTGAAACTGATACACTGATAAGGTCCAATCAGGCTGTTGATAAAAGATCTTGTGAGGAGACTGATGCCTCTATAATTGGCGCAGTTGAGGGGTCTCCTTTCTTCAACGGGCTAGCTTCGGAAGTTTCGGAAACGCCGTGGTATAGCATTCAAAAGCATTTCTGTAGAAGTAGCAGATGTTAACCCTGCGAACGTCAAGACATTTTTACAAACTTACCATCAATAACAGAAAACTATAGATCTGATTGCATTTATAATGCGGATGAAACAGGCCTCTTCGTCAGGGCTCTGCCTACTAAAACAATGAGATTAAAAGGAGAAAAATGTACAGGTGGAAAGTTACCAAAGGAGCGACTCACGATTTTACAATGTGCAAATATGGCAAAGAGAAAAAGAAAAAAACTTTTGGTCATTGGAAAATCATTCCACCCACGAGCTTTTCATAATTTAAAGCACAACCAACTGCCAGTAGAATGGAGACATAACAAGAAAGCGTGGATGACTCAAGAAATTATGATCGACTGGCTTCGCTCTTTAAAAATAAAAGAGGGGTACTTCAAAAGAAAAAAGTCAAGTCACCCAAAAGATTTGCGACTCAGAAATACGAAACTTATTTACCTTCCACCCAACACCACATCCGTCTGCCAGCCTCTAGGCCAATGTGCCATTAGGAACTTCAAGTTTCATTATAGATCGCTTATACTCAAGCATATTGTGAGCAGTATTGATATTGTTGGAACGATAAGCGATCTATTAAAAGCTGTGAACGTCTTGGATGCTATTTGCTTCATAAGCACGGCATGGCAAGAAGTTACATCTAAAACCATAGAAAATTCTTTTAAAAAATCTGGGTTTGGACAACAAGTCAATGCAAACGTCGGCGAATTTGATCTACCATTGGCAGAGCTTAGAAAATTTTATCGAATCCTTCAAGAGTGCCAATCAGGGCTGCCGAAGTGACTACTAAGGGAGTATTTGTGCTCCCCTCTCATACACTGTACTACCGTACTCCTCTCATCGTGATTTTACTCCCTTTATAATATTTAGATTTTTTTCAAACAGATACGTACTAGTTTGAGTATTTTATTTATTAAATCGTACTTTCTTAAAATACTAACACAGTAACTCTAATTGTCTTTAGTATGTTGTCACCCTTAAGTACCCACCTATCTATCTAAAGCAAGAGCAGCATCAGGTGCAAGTGCTTCTTCGGCAGCAGCAAAAACAAAAGCTACACCACCATCAACACAACGGCAGATCTTGGGAAAAACCCATAAATAAAAAATCGATACGCATCACCTCTTCATCGATTTCAAAGTTGCCTATGATATCATGTATAGTCATGTATAGTCTAGTCCTGGCATCCCTGCCAAGCTCGTCCATTTGTGCTGGCTGATGATGGAGAACTCTCGCTGTTCCATCAAAGTCGGCAAGAACATCATCGAACCGTTCGGTGTCATTAAAGGTCTTAGACAAGGTGACGCGCTATCATGCGATCTCTTTCGCATAGTACTTGAGAGAATTGTACGAAACCCACAATCCAACACCGGAGGTACAATCTTTTACAAGTCTGTAATAATACTCGCTTATGCCGATGACATTGACAGTCGGAAGAACATTTACGAGTATTGAGATCGAGGCAGCAAAGATGGGTTTAGTGGTCAATGAAAGCAAAACAAAATATATGCTGTTTACAAAAAGGACACCCAACATCGGCATCTTGGACAGAATGCCACAGTAGAGAGATATAATTTTGAGGTAGTAAAGGATTTTATCTACCTAGGCTCTATGGTGAACTTCGCAAATGACATCAGTAGGGAGATCAAACGAAGAATTACTCTTATAAATCCTTGGGCTAAGACGGCAATTGAATAACAAAGCACTATCTCGATCTACTAAGGTAACTCTTTATAAGACACTAATCTTCCTCGTCCTGCTGTATGGCGCAGAGGCATGGACTTTGTCAAAATCGGGTGACGATGCCCTTGGTTATTTCGAGAGAAAAGTTCTTTGAGCGACCTTTGGTCCCGTCTGCATAGACGGTGGGTGTAGGAGACGGTACAATGCTGGGCTATACGGACTATACAGAGACATCGACTTAGCCAGAAGAGTTCACATACAGCGACTAAGATGGCTGATTCATGTAGAGCGGATGGAGCCCAGCGTTTCAGCCAAGAAAGTCTTCGAATCCACCCCTGATGGACGGCGCAGTATAGGACGACCACGCAGTAGGTGGTACAAACAAATGGAGGGGGACCTTAACCAACTCTGCATGCGCAACTGAAGGCAGCTGGCTCATAACCAGGCTGGCTGAAGAAGTTTGTTGGTTAAGGCCCAGGTCCACCTCGGACTGTAGTGTCACCTAAGTAAGAAAGTAAGTAAAGTAATGTTTAAATCAAACTGTATTCACTTTCCATTAGCGTTGACAGTTAGTTTTTATATTTGGTTATTGTCTTTTTATCTGAATGTGAAACTGTATTATGGACAATTATCTTCAATATTTATTGGATTTGAGTGATGATGACGAAAATACACTTATCGCCGAACAATACGTGTCAGAAAGAATAAATATAGAGTATTGAGATGATGAAGATTTCTTCCAACGATTTTGTTTGACCAAAACTGCAGTGACTAAAGTACTTGCAATTATTCGACTAGATTTGGAGCACTCTCTTTAACGGTACAACATTCGGACATAACGAGTTAAATTCTTTTTCGATTTTGTCCCAAACGTGTTGTTTTTTTTTTAATGTACATGTATCTATTTTCTTATTTTCAATAATTGTTGCATGTCTTAAAATGCAATTCTGCTCCGTTGAAATTTGATCATTAGGTCAGGTTAGGTTAGATTGGCTGCCTATACACTTAGACCAGCAAAGGTCCATTGTGATGCCAAGGATCTGCCATTAGACCACACTAATAAAACCAACCGGAGGTTTTGATGAAGAGATGGATGCTCATGCCGGCTAAGGACGCCAAATCGTCGAGGTGATCAAGGAAGGGAGGCCCCAGATGGGGCATTCTTTTACGTGATAGAGCAGAACACGTGCATAGGAGGTGAAGGATGGATTCCTCCTCCTCCTCGTCCCTACAGCTCTTGAAGAATTCATTGGAAAAGAGGCCAAG
Source organism: Brachypalpus laphriformis (assembly GCA_945910035.1). Classification (NCBI taxonomy): domain Eukaryota; kingdom Metazoa; phylum Arthropoda; class Insecta; order Diptera; family Syrphidae; genus Brachypalpus; species Brachypalpus laphriformis. Next base: position 224,685,516 of record OX246753.1, on the reverse strand, counting down.
TCTTTTGGCATGTCGGCCTGTTAGACAGTGTGCAGTGAGGATCTGATGATCTGATCGCTTTAGCTTGATCAACTCGGCACTACGTTTCTGGTCCAGCTTAGGCCAGATCTGCCTCGAAATGTTACACGTTGAGCCATTTTCCCACCTGTGGTTGGTCTTGCTCATAGCGTTCAGCTTTAGTAGATGTTTACATGTAGCGAGGGTTATATATAGGGCTTGCCTATCTCGCAGAATCCTTAGAGTTGTACTCTATCTGGCAAGCTCGTCCACCCTGAAGTTACTTGTAATGTCCCTGCGGCCTGGCACCCAGAATATGTGCATATTGAACTGCTCTGTTATCTCCGTAAGAGATAAACGGCAGTTTAAGGCGGCCTTTGAAGTGAAAGAACAGGATTCCAGGGACTTGATAGCCGCTTGACTGTCAGTGAAAATGCTAATATCCTTAACAGATAATACATTTCATTTCAGCCAGGACAGGGCTTCCTTAATCGCCATGATTCCCGCCTGGAAAACGCTATAATGATCAGGGAGGCGGAAGGAGATGCTCAGATTGAGCTGTTCGGAGAAAACACCACAACCCACCCCACCCTCCGTCTTCGATCCATCAGTAAAGAAGTGAACCGAACTACCATCAACAGGGGGGGAAGTGTCCCATTCCTCCTATTCAGGGATACTCGTACGCAAATTTCGATCGAATATCAGTTTCGGCGCGGTGAAGTCCGTGTTTTCATGTGTGAAGTTAAGAAGATCAAGGATCGAGGAGTGGCCAATGTTATAACTAGACTATTGAGAGGAGGCTTTTAGACATATGGCCGCACAGGCAGCAATCTGTTTTCCAAAAATATCTAGAGGTAGCAGGTTAAATGAAATGCCCAGTGCCGTAGAAGGAGTAGTTCTTAGTGCCCCACTGACGCATATGCACGCAGATCTTTGCACTTTAACTAAAATTGAGAGAGACAGTCGTGTCAAGAGCAGGCCACTAAACGAGCACTCCATACAGTAGTATAGGTCTGATAACGGACATGTACAGCTAGCGAGTGATTTTAGGTTTCATACCCCAGCTTCTACCTATAGCCTTTTTACAGGAATAGAGAGACTTTGCTTACATGTTGCCAAGAGTTTAATCATACCTAGGCGTACTGTCGGAAAGAGCCGCGTTGCGTTAAGTGCGCTGGAAAACACTCTTCGGAAAATTACAGTTTGCAGAAAATGCATTAACGAGAAGTTAATTACAGTCGAAGAAAATGTTGATCTCTCTTCTGACCACTCTCCAATAATTTTATTACTTGGAGAAGCTTTGATCAAGAAAACAGGACGTCCAAGACTTACTAGAAATAGAACAAACTGGGAGGGCTTTAGACATGATTCGAAACAAATATGGCCTTAAATGTATCACTTAAAACACCTTGTGAACTAGAGGACGAAGTTGATCGTTTCATGGAAGCAATCCAAAGAGCGGCATGGAGAAACACTCCTTCTAGAAGCTATAAGATCAACCGCATCGAAAAGTATCCCAGATAAATCATTGAACTGGTGAGGGAGAAAAGAAAAGCACGATAGAAATGGCAAATCACTCGTGCACCGCAGCATAAAACGGTCCTTAACCGACTATGCAATCGCCTTAGAGATAGTATTCGGGAATTTAAAAGCAATAAGATAGCGACCTATCTTGAAAATCTTTCCGGTGAAAAAGAATCAAATTATTCGCTTTGGAAAGCGCTAAAAGGCATCCGGAAACCCCAAATACAAGCGCCACCAACTCGGAAAAACGATGGAAACTGGGCCAAGAGCGACAAAGAAAAGGCAGAACTTTTTGCTTTGCACTTAGAAGAAACGTTTAAGCCGTTCGACTGCCCTTTGTTAACGCCCGACTCCCCAGTCACGACATCTGACAACTTTTTTTTTTTTTTTTTTTTTTTTTCCAAGTTTAATTTATACATCTGTCTGGTAGACACTTAGTACATATTTTATAAGTGATGAAAGTGGGTTAAATAGAGTATGTGACCAATGCCACTAATACCATTTGTTTAACAATTTTTGTGTTTTTTTATATAATGGATTTTTATAACTCCTGAGTAGAATTATTTTTTTTTTGTAATACCATAAAACTTGAGTAAATTTAAAAGATTCATCTTACATGTACAATGAATAATACAGATATATACAATTAACGCTTAACATTTTTTTTTACTGGTTACTGAGATCAATGGGTCTTCTTCGTTTTAGCCGGCTATTTAGAATTTCTTGGTCTGGAAGGGTCGAGATATCATAGTTGGTATGAGAAATAAGCCTCGTCAGGTGCCGTTTGCTTACATTGGTTATTTCTTCCTCAACCATAGGAATTTTGAGGTCATTGTGTATGTCGAAGTTTGTGACGTACCAGTCAGCATTTACTATTGTTCGTAGAATTTTTGATTGTTGTCTCTGAATAATGTTTATGTTTGACTTTTTAGCTGTGCCCCCGATTTGAGATCCGTACATCCATATTGGTTTTATCATAGTTTTATAAAACAAAATTTTGTTGTAGGTTGATAATGGAGAGTCCTTACTTATTAGTCAGTAAAGATGTCTGGTTTTGTTCTTCATTTGATTCCTCTTTTGCTGTATATGATGCTTCCATATTAGCTTGCTGTCTAAATACATTCCTAAGTACTTCGCTACTTTGTCAATAGAGATACTTTTGTCATTTATTTTTAGTGGTTCGGGTGTGTAATTTATCTTTGTTGTGAATATAACCTGCATCGTTTACTTTTATGCGCCACTCCTTAAACCATTTCATTGTATCGTCTAATATTTTTTGGAGTTGGACGGTCGCTGTGTGTAGGCATTTGTTTGAGTAGAGCAGTATGGTGTCGTCAGCGAATGTAGCGATCATAGATGTTGTCTTAGTAGGTAGAGGAATATCTCTGGTGTAAATATTATAGAGAAGTGGTCCAAGCACGCTGCCTTGCGGTACTCCAGCTCGTATTGCGTATAGCTTTGATGATGCGTCTTTATACTTTACATAGAAGTGTCGATTCGTTAGGTAACTTTTGATTATTAAGTAATAGTCAGTAGGAAGAAAGCTTTCAAGTTTTTGAAGTAGTCCTGGATGCCACACGGTGTCAAATGCTTTAGCAACGTCAAGAAATACTCCAACGCAGAATCTCTTTTCTTCCAGATCTGTTGAGATTTTATTGGTCACTCTATGGATCTGCTGTATCGTCGAGTGTTGCTTGCGAAATCCAAACTGGTGGTCCGGTATTACATTTAGTGCTGAGAGGATTGGAGCCATGCGGTCACATAATAGTCGCTCAAAGACTTTAGACAACTGGGAGTAAGCTTATTGGCCTATATGATGTAGGTATGGTTGTGTCTTTTGCGGGTTTTGGTATAGGTATTATTTCAGCAACTTTCCATACTTTTGGAAAGTGCTGTAGTCGAATCATTGCGTTAAAAATATTTCTGCGATACTGGAGAGCTTTTCTTGGGAGTTTATCAAGTACTTCTCCTGTTAGAAGGTCATATCCCGGGGCTTTTTTGTGGTCCACTCTGTGTCTAATCAATTGTTTTATTTCGTTTATTGTTACTTTTTTTTATAGAGATATTCATGGTCCTATTGAAATGTAGCTGTGAGGTACGGACGCTGTCGTCTTCATTAGAGAAGGTGTTCCAAAAGTGTTGTGCTAAAGTATTAGCCTTGTCATAGTTTTCTCTGGCCCAATTTCCGTTCGTCTTTTTTAATGGGGGGTAATGAAGTATTTGGTTCTTTATTTTTTTAACTGCTTTCCATAGTGAGTAATTTGTTTCTGAAGTAGGTGTCAGGTTTATTAGGCAGTTTTTTAAATTGTTATTTTGATATGTTTTTAGAGTTTGTTTTAGTTTTTTAATTGTAAGGTTTAAGTTATATTTATCCGCAGGCGCTCTTGTCGTTTGCCACTTTTTCCGAAGTTTCCTCTTTTCTTTAATCAATTTCTTGATGTGCTCAGGGGTGTTGTATTCTTTTGTGTTTTGGGCATTTTTTGGTGTTGTCCAGAAGGCGGCTTCATTTATTGTGTCGTTAAAGTAAATGACAGATCTTTCAATGTCGTTACATGATTTTAGGGATATATTTGTATGTAGGTTTAAGTCTAAAAATTCTTGGAATGCGCACCAATCCGTCTTGTTGTTATGCAGTTTTGGTTGTTCTATTATGGCCGTAACGTCGCTTGAGTATACTAGTAGAACGGGTGAGTTTTGAATGACTGATATTTTTTGTCACACAAAAGTCAAGTAAATCGGGTTTTTTCTTTCGGTCAGTTGGCCAGTATGTTGGTTCTCCAGTACTTATAAACTTGCAGTTGTTATCTTGAAATGCTCTTAATAGGTTATTGCCCTTCTTGTTTGTTAGTCTTGAGCCCCAGTCTTTGTGTTTAGCATTGAAATCTCCTGCGAGGATAAATCTCGGACCCAGTGTTTTTAGGTAGGAATTGTATTGTTCTGTTGAGATTATATGTTTAGGTGGGCAGTAAATAGCCGAGACTAATAATGGCCCTTTCTTGTCCTCTATTTGTATTGTTGTGAATTGGGTATGGGTCTCTTTGTAGTGTGAAAGTTCGATACATTTTATCTTGTCTTTGATTATGATTGCTGTTCCTGCATGTGCTCTTCCGTCCGGGTGATTTGTGTTATAGATGTTATAGTCGCCGATCTTAATACAGCTCTTATCTGTGAGATGGGTCTCAGATATTAGCAAAATGTCAATATTGTTGTCTTTGATAAATTGTTTTAGTTCTAATTTGTGCTGTTGTAGTCCGTTTGTGTTTCAAAATACGATTTTCAGTGAGTTATATTTACTGTCCATTAAGTCCATTAAGTCTACTTACTAGCATAGTAATTATGCTCATCGTATTAGTCATCTGGTTGATCAATTGTTTCATCATGTCTTTGAGCTCTGTAATGTCATTTGTATCGGTTGACTTTTGCTGAGATTGTGAATCGGCTAGAGACGATACACGAATTGTAGGAGTTGGGTCGGGGTTCTCGGTGTTTTGTTTTGGTGGTGGTGGTGCGTTATGAGCCAAATGGGAAGCAACTACGCTAGCATAGCTTACATTTTTTCGAAGCATCTCATTAGTTTTTGGTATGTCCTGGTTTTGTTCATGGTTTGGAAGTATTTTTTCTCTCAGTGGTGGGAAGCGTTGTATTTTTAATGTTTTATAGATTTGAAATCCTTTGTAGTTAGCAGTGTGGTTTCCACCGCGTAAAGCACATTTTGGGTTATCATCTTTGTTTATTACTTGGCAGTCTAATGTCTTGTGTCGTCCTGCGCATTTTATACAAACAGGGTCCCTTGTGCAGTAATTCTTGGTGTGCCCATATTGTTGGCAATTGGTGCACTGAGAGATGATTCTTTTGTAGTGCGGTGTTTCGAATACAACCTTGCAGTTTAAGAGCTTCGTAATATTGTAGATGTTTTTGTTGTTTTCGTTGGTGGCAAGTTCAATAGAGAATAAGGGAAGTGGTTTCTTGGTTCCTTTGTGTTGCATATTGTATATGTTTAGGACTTTGTGGCCCAAGTCTTCAAGCTCTTGTTTAATGTCCTCTTGTTCCGCTGAATGGTGCATATTTCGCAAAACTACCCTGAATCCTTTCTCTTCTTTGGGTTTAAACGTGTAATATTTGGTATTCTTCTGTTTGAGGAGTTTTATAATTGTTCTGTACGATGTAGGATCTGATGGCTATTTCATTACTTTTTAAGACTCTTAAATCGTAGGTTTTGTTAGCGACGGCGTTTAAAGCACTAGTAAGGGTCTTTATACATTCTACATCTTGGACATAAATTGGTGGGGGTTTGTTGGTCTTGCGGGATTCTGGTTTGTCGGTATTTCTATCCATTTGTTCTGTTTGTTGCTTGTTGTCAGTTTCTTGTATATTGTCGGTTTCTTCGGGAGTAGATAAAATGTCGAATCTGTTACTGGAAATCATTGGACTAGGCTTGCTCAGCCAGTAGGAGTCTAATTATGTCTGGCTTTTGGTTTTTAGTTTTTTAGTTTTGTTCAAGTTACTAGTGTTTTTGAGAGGGGATGTCCTGTTCCTTTTTTGTGTTGTATTAATCATTAGGGTTGAAGGCGTTTCTTGTTCTTGCGTATTTATGTTGGGGATGGTATCGATGATTGTATTCGAGTTAGTTGATATAATAGGAGATGTGATAGTTTGGGTTGTAAAAACGGTCGTAGTGGAATTGGTTGATGCGGCGGTGGTTATAGCAGATGAAGAAGTTGCCGTTGTTGTGACAGAGGAGGAGACAACGCTGATGGCCATTGCATTGTCGAAGAACATTGATGTATTTGTATTTCGCCCCACTGGGGGCGATCTACGGACGCTCATCAGTGTTTTTGTATTTTTTTTTAAATATTGTAATATTCTTGCTGGGGTTCGTTTTAAATAAAACCGTCTTTTGTGTATTTTAATCGTTTATTTATTATCAAATACCAACTTCACTTTAACACAATATTCAATCACTTTATTATTTCAAATCAAACGGTCGCTACAGACTTATTTTCACAATGTCGCTTGCTTTCACCACTGGTCGAATATCTCTTGTAATCGCTGTATTCACTTATGAACAACTGTCTCGACGATGGTTGTGGTATGGGTATTTATAGGAAATCGCTAGGGGTTCTAGAACATACTTGATGTTTCTCCGGGTGAATTGAGGATCATGGAATATTGGGATATTGTGTGGAACAATTGTGGAACGTAAGCACATCAGGTTGGGATATTTACTGCTAGAATGTTTTGCAATAGTTGCTACAGTTTGAGATACAGTGTTTCAGTTTTTGGTACACAAACCATCCTGCAGTCAATGCTACACTGCCCCCCTCTTAAACTTGTTCGTCCCGAACAAGATCATCTGGATTACTGCCATGGTAACGATGAAGACGATCCAGGTGGACAATTTTCATCTTTCCTCTTACTCCACGCTGGATCCGGAAGACGACGTCATTGATGCGTGTGACCACTTTATAAGGGCCCTCCCAGTCTTGCTGCAGCTTGGGTGACCTCCCCTTTTGCCGGTGTGGGTTGTACAGCCATACTAGGTCTCCCTCGTGGAAGCTGGACGTTGTTGCCTTTGTGTCGTACCTGGTTTTCATGCGGTCACTCGCTACCCTTATCCTCGTCCTGGTCCTCTGATGTATGTCTCGGATCCTTTCCCTGAGGTCTGCCACGTAATCCTCTTCACTCTTGGGCTCATCGTTAGGGGATCCAAACTTCACCTCACTAGGTAGCCGAACTACTCGACCAAACAAGACTTCGGATAGAGTATGTCCAGTAGTACTGTGCACTGCATTTCGGTAGGCCATCAAGAAAAGAGGAATTTGTCGATCCCAATCGCGCTGGTGGTCTTCTACGACCTTGGAGAGATGTTCGTTTAAGGTTCTGTTGAAGCGCTCTACCATCCCGTCGGATTGCGGATGAAGCGGAGTCGTCCTCGTCTTTTTAATTCCTAGTTGTTGGCATACCTCTTGGAATATCTTTGATTCGAAGTTTCGTCCCTGGTCAGAATGCAGTTCCATAGGCACGCCGAATCTGCTCACCCAGTTGTTGACGATCTGTTCCACGATGGTCTTCGCTTCCTGGTTTGGGATGGCGAACGCTTCCGGCCATTTGCTGAAGTAGTCCATGACGACTAGGATGTAACGGTTACCATTGTCGGTTTCGGGAAATGGACCAGCGATGTCAGCGGCAATCCGTTCAAAGGGTGCGCCCACGTTGTACTGTTGCATCTTGCCTCGCGTTTTCGTTCTGGGTCCCTTGCTGGCGGCACACACGACGCATTTTCGGCACCAACTCTCTACGTCTACCCTTGCGCTGAGCCAATAGAAACGTTCTCGCACCTTCTCCAGGGTCTTGTTTGCACCCAAATGACCTCCGGATGCTCCATCATGCATCTCCCGTAGCACCTCGTGTACTTTTGATCGCGGCAAGACAAGCTGCATTATGAAATCTTTCCCGTCCGGCCTTTCCCATTTCCTTTTCAGTACACCATCTTGCACATGAAGGGAGTCCCACTGAGCCCAGTATGCCTTGAGAGTGGGGCTCCTGTCCGAGATATCTTGTCCGGTTGGCTTCTCCATAAACTCCTTCCACGCTAATATTGGCTCGATGTCTGGGTCTTCTTTTTGAGCGTTGCGGATTTCTTCTGTACTCCAACCGCCGATAGGCTCAGCTCTTACCCTTTGGATGGAAGGAAGGTTCTTCTCTTCCTGTCGCACACAATGCTTGCCGTCGATCTCGCATGGTTGCCGGGATAAGGCATCTGCATAAGAATGGAGTTTGGTTTGAGGATCCTGGATGGTGGTATTGGGGGCGTCGACTCCGACATCCGACTTCCGCCCCACGAAACTGGTTCTTGAGCGGTCTCCCCACTCCTGGTTTCGGGAAGCCTGACCAACAGGATGGATGTTATACATGTTGGATGGTATTTCATTACGTCGCCAATTACCATAGTGTGGATAGTTTCCGTGGCTGGGTAGAATTCTGCATTGCCGTTGTAGGTGCCCTCTTTTGTTGCAGTTCCAGCAACGAATTTGTCCTCGGCGAGCGCTGTTTCGGACTTCGACGTCCATCCTCTGGCAAGAGCATTCGACGGCGGCTACTTCCCTTTCACGGTGGATTCCCTGACACGCCTGGTCTGCCGCCTCCATCATCAGAGCAAACGCCAAAGCTTCGGCGAGCGTTTTCCTTCCAGCCATTCTTACCGCCATTTGTAGTTTCGAATCAGCTATGGCATGGGTGAACGCTTCGGTTGCCATCTCGTTAATGATCTCCTCACCGGCGTTTGGATAGGACAAATGTGCCAGTCGCTCGATGTCTGCTTGCAACTGCTGGAGCGTCTCACCCCTCATCTGGGACCTTCTGCGCAACTGGACCCTATATACTTGCTGCATGTGGTCGTCCCCAAATCGCATCTCAATGGCTTTCACCAGACTGTCGTAGTTGCGTTGTTTGTCCTCGGGAATAGTTTGTAGTAGCTCTGCAGCTGATCCTCTAAGCGCAAGCGTGAGGGCAATGGACCTCTCTTCATCGTCCCAGTTGTTCGTCATTGCCGCAGCTTCGAACTGCCTCTTATATATTGGCCATGATGTCTGTCCATCGAAGACGGGAGGCTGCATCTCTTTCCTTCTCGGGCAGTCGGTTGAATACTCCCGAACTTTCTGTTTCTTCACGCATTCGAGTTCCTTTGCCAAATTCTCGAATCTTCCTTCAACAGCCTCGAATTTTGTTTGAACGTTCTCGAATTTTGTTTCAAATGTCTCAATTTTGGTCTCTACATTTCCAATTTTCTCGTCGATTGTCCCGAATCTGGTTTCCAAACTTTTATTTTGTTCATCGAATTTGCTTTCGAGAACACTCCTTTGATCGAATAGCTGATGTTCCAGAGAGTTCTTTTGTTCGTCAAGCTTAGCATCTAGAGAATTCTTCTGCTCAGCCAAAGAATTTTCTAGCTTCTCGAATTTTTCATTTTGAGAATTCTTTTGTTCGTCGAATTTCTCAGATAGCAATTTCATTAAAGCCGACATGTCACTCGTCGTACTTACTTGTTCTTCTTCGACGTCAAACAAAGCTGTTTCAGGATCTGCACCCTCGTCCGTCACTATTTTCCGCAACTTAATAATCAATTCTCTTTTTGTACCAGTCGTAGGTTGCTCCCGCTGGCTCAGTACTTCCTTTAGTTGCGGCAATGACAAATCTTCTAGCAATTTCCGAACCATTTTTATTTTTCACTTACACAAAACGCAATACACAGAATTTGTTTTATTCCACTTTTCTGACACCAATGTAGTATTCTTTCTGCGGTTCGTTTTAAATAAAACCGTCTTTTGTGTATTTTAATCGTTTATTTATTATCAAATACCAACTTCACTTTAACACAATATTCAATCACTTTATTATTTCAAATCAAACGGTCGCTACAGACTTATTTTCACAATGTCGCTTGCTTTCACCACTGGTCGAATATCTCTTGTAATCGCTGTATTCACTTATGAACAACTGTCTCGACGATGGTTGTGGTATGGGTATTTATAGGAAATCGCTAGGGGTTCTAGAACATACTTGATGTTTCTCCGGGTGAATTGAGGATCATGGAATATTGGGATATTGTGTGGAACAATTGTGGAACGTAAGCACATCAGGTTGGGATATTTACTGCTAGAATGTTTTGCAATAGTTGCTACAGTTTGAGATACAGTGTTTCAGTTTTTGGTACACAAACCATCCTGCAGTCAATGCTACAATATATTGGTCTGATTTTTAGGGCTTTGATAGTTCTGTGATAGACGTGATTAATTGGTTTGTGTCTAAGATAATGTGCGAGCTTTAAGCTCCACACCTTCCACACAGGTTCCACACGTTTAACAGATTTTTTCGCGCCCAGTTGAAGAGCTTTTGCTCTGTATATATTGTTTAAAATGAAGAAAGAAAAACAATTCACCTTTCAATTTCCAACTTAGATGTGGCAGGAACTCCAACTTGCTGAATATCAGTTGATGAAGCTCTTTCCAGTGGTATATGTTGGTTATTTGTTCAGATGGATTATTTTGTTGTATTTGATTTTGTTTAAGCACAATATAGTAAGACTACCTGTCACTTAGACAGTGTCGCCAGTCATCAACTGACAACTTTAAAGTAAAAAAAGTTACATTAATTGAACTGAGGGAAGTGATTAAAAATCTGAAGACGAGAAAAGCTCCGGGTTACCATTCTTATAAGTTAGACCATTTAGGGTAGTAGCCAGAGGTCTTCACTTTTCGTGTGATGAACACAATATTGTTGAAGACATGACCAATAAAAAATACAAAATTTTGGAAGCCAAAAACCTAATTAAAAAAGAAAGAATAAAAGGTAATGATAGGGAACCAACGACAAGAAATAGAAAATTATCTCTTTTTAAAAAAGAAAAAGCTCTCCTTTCACAACCAAGAAGATGTCGAAAAGATATACGTTATAAAATCTATAATGGATATTGTTGTTAACTTAACGAGATTTTGCATGTGTAAAATGTGAAGGAAAACGTCCAACTGATGGCTGTCCACTAAAGAAGAATGAGAAAGAGAAATGTATCTACGGTCATTGTAATCACCCAGCTAAGTACAGAGGTTGTCCGGTTGCAAGAATATCAAGAAAGGAAAAACAAAGTTACTAGCAAGCACCAGAAAAACTCAATCAAGTATAAAAGACAAAATACCAATTGTTGCTAAAACAAACACGCCAATTTTAAATAGCAAATCGTATTCCCAAATTGTGAAGAATACACGCAAAGAAGACAAAATTTCAATAAAATAATTTCTTGCTATTATTCAAAGATAAGACAATCAAGATAAAATAATTAAGCTACTAAGCAAAGAGGTTTCCACAGGAAAATACTGATTAAAAACCTTAAAGTCGCAAACTGGAATGCAAATGGTTTACTCCAACACATCTCTGAATTTCAGGTATTTCTATGCAATGAAGACATTGATGTTTACCTGATTTCTGAAACCCACTTCAAACAGGGAACAAGGATTACAATTCCTGGGTACCTCTTTTACCAGTCTCCCCATCCAACCGAAAGTGCCAGGGAGGTAGTCAAGTCAAGTAAATCGGGTTTTTTCTTTCGGTCAGTTGGCCAGTATGTTGGTTCTCCAGTACTTATAAACTTACAGTTGTTATCTTGAAATGCTCTTAATAGGTTATTGCCCTTGTTGTTTGTTAGTCTTGAGCCCCAGTCTTTGTGTTTAGCATTGAAATCTCCTGCGAGGATAAATCTCGGACCCAGTGTTTTTAGGTAGGAATTGTATTGTTCTGTTGAGATTATATGTTTAGGTGGGCAGTAAATAGCCGAGACTAATAATGGCCCTTCCTTGTCCTCTATTTGTATTGTTGTGAATTGGGTATGGGTCTCTTTGTAGTGTGAAAGTTCGATACATTTTATCTTGTCTTTGATTATGATTGCTGTTCCTGCATGTGCTCTTCCGTCCGGGTGATTTGTGTTATAGATGTTATAGTCGCCGATCTTAATACAGCTCTTATCAATATTGTTGTCTTTGATAAATTGTTTTAGTTCTAATTTGTGCTGTTGTAGTCCGTTTGTGTTTCAAAATACGATTTTCAGTGAGTTATATTTACTGTCCATTAAGTCCATTAAGTCTACTTACTAGCATAGTAATTATGCTCATCGTATTAGTCATCTGGTTGATCAATTGTTTCATCATGTCTTTGAGCTCTGTAATGTCATTTGTATCGGTTGACTTTTGCTGAGATTGTGAATCGGCTAGAGACGATACACGAATTGTAGGAGTTGGGTCGGGGTTCTCGGTGTTTTGTTTTGGTGGTGGTGGTGCGTTATGAGCCAAATGGGAAGCAACTACGCTAGCATAGCTTACATTTTTTCGAAGCATCTCATTAGTTTTTGGTATGTCCTGGTTTTGTTCATGGTTTGGAAGTATTTTTTCTCTCAGTGGTGGGAAGCGTTGTATTTTTAATGTTTTATAGATTTGACATCCTTTGTAGTTAGCAGTGTGGTTTCCACCGCGTAAAGCACATTTTGGGTTATCATCTTTGTTTATTACTTGGCAGTCTAATGTCTTGTGTCGTCCTGCGCATTTTATACAAACAGGGTCCCTTGTGCAGTAATTCTTGGTGTGCCCATATTGTTGGCAATTGGTGCACTGAGAGATGATTCTTTTGTAGTGCGGTGTTTCGAATACAACCTTGCAGTTTAAGAGCTTCGTAATATTGTAGATGTTTTTGTTGTTTTCGTTGGTGGCAAGTTCAATAGAGAATAAGGGAAGTGGTTTCTTGGTTCCTTTGTGTTGCATATTGTATATGTTTAGGACTTTGTGGCCCAAGTCTTCAAGCTCTTGTTTAATGTCCTCTTGTTCCGCTGAATGGTGCATATTTCGCAAAACTACCCTGAATCCTTCCTCTTCTTTGGGTTTAAACATGTAATATTTGGTATTCTTCTGTTTGAGGAGTTTTATAATTGTTCTGTACGATGTAGGATCTGATGGCTATTTCATTACTTTTTAAGACTCTTAAATCGTAGGTTTTGTTAGCGACGGCGTTTAAAGCACTAGTAAGGGTCTTTATACATTCTACATCTTGGACATAAATTGGTGGGGGTTTGTTGGTCTTGCGGGATTCTGGTTTGTCGGTATTTCTATCCATTTGTTCTGTTTGTTGCTTGTTGTCAGTTTCTTGTATATTGTCGGTTTCTTCGGGAGTAGATAAAATGTCGAATCTGTTACTGGAAATCATTGGACTAGGCTTGCTCAGCCAGTAGGAGTCTAATTATGTCTGGCTTTTGGTTTTTAGTTTTTTAGTTTTGTTCAAGTTACTAGTGTTTTTGAGAGGGGATGTCCTGTTCCTTTTTTGTGTTGTATTAATCATTAGGGTTGAAGGCGTTTCTTGTTCTTGCGTATTTATGTTGGGGATGGTATCGATGATTGTATTCGAGTTAGTTGATATAATAGGAGATGTGATAGTTTGGGTTGTAAAAACGGTCGTAGTGGAATTGGTTGATGCGGCGGTGGTTATAGCAGATGAAGAAGTTGCCGTTGTTGTGACAGAGGAGGAGACAACGCTGATGGCCATTGCATTGTCGAAGAACATTGATGTATTTGTATTTCGCCCCACTGGGGGCGATCTACGGACGCTCATCAGTGTTTTTGTATTTTTTTTTAAATATTGTAATATTCTTGCTGGGGTTCGTTTTAAATAAAACCGTCTTTTGTGTATTTTAATCGTTTATTTATTATCAAATACCAACTTCACTTTAACACAATATTCAATCACTTTATTATTTCAAATCAAACGGTCGCTACAGACTTATTTTCACAATGTCGCTTGCTTTCACCACTGGTCGAATATCTCTTGTAATCGCTGTATTCACTTATGAACAACTGTCTCGACGATGGTTGTGGTATGGGTATTTATAGGAAATCGCTAGGGGTTCTAGAACATACTTGATGTTTCTCCGGGTGAATTGAGGATCATGGAATATTGGGATATTGTGTGGAACAATTGTGGAACGTAAGCACATCAGGTTGGGATATTTACTGCTAGAATGTTTTGCAATAGTTGCTACAGTTTGAGATACAGTGTTTCAGTTTTTGGTACACAAACCATCCTGCAGTCAATGCTACACTGCCCCCCTCTTAAACTTGTTCGTCCCGAACAAGATCATCTGGATTACTGCCATGGTAACGATGAAGACGATCCAGGTGGACAATTTTCATCTTTCCTCTTACTCCACGCTGGATCCGGAAGACGACGTCATTGATGCGTGTGACCACTTTATAAGGGCCCTCCCAGTCTTGCTGCAGCTTGGGTGACCTCCCCTTTTGCCGGTGTGGGTTGTACAGCCATACTAGGTCTCCCTCGTGGAAGCTGGACGTTGTTGCCTTTGTGTCGTACCTGGTTTTCATGCGGTCACTCGCTACCCTTATCCTCGTCCTGGTCCTCTGATGTATGTCTCGGATCCTTTCCCTGAGGTCTGCCACGTAATCCTCTTCACTCTTGGGCTCATCGTTAGGGGATCCAAACTTCACCTCACTAGGTAGCCGAACTACTCGACCAAACAAGACTTCGGATAGAGTATGTCCAGTAGTACTGTGCACTGCATTTCGGTAGGCCATCAAGAAAAGAGGAATTTGTCGATCCCAATCGCGCTGGTGGTCTTCTACGACCTTGGAGAGATGTTCGTTTAAGGTTCTGTTGAAGCGCTCTACCATCCCGTCGGATTGCGGATGAAGCGGAGTCGTCCTCGTCTTTTTAATTCCTAGTTGTTGGCATACCTCTTGGAATATCTTTGATTCGAAGTTTCGTCCCTGGTCAGAATGCAGTTCCATAGGCACGCCGAATCTGCTCACCCAGTTGTTGACGATCTGTTCCACGATGGTCTTCGCTTCCTGGTTAGGGATGGCGAACGCTTCCGGCCATTTGCTGAAGTAGTCCATGACGACTAGGATGTAACGGTTACCATTGTCGGTTTCGGGAAATGGACCAGCGATGTCAGCGGCAATCCGTTCAAAGGGTGCGCCCACGTTGTACTGTTGCATCTTGCCTCGCGTTTTCGTTCTGGGTCCCTTGCTGGCGGCACACACGACGCATTTTCGGCACCAACTCTCTACGTCTACCCTTGCGCTGAGCCAATAGAAACGTTCTCGCACCTTCTCCAGGGTCTTGTTTGCACCCAAATGACCTCCGGATGCTCCATCATGCATCTCCCGTAGCACCTCGTGTACTTTTGATCGCGGCAAGACAAGCTGCATTATGAAATCTTTCCCGTCCGGCCTTTCCCATTTCCTTTTCAGTACACCATCTTGCACATGAAGGGAGTCCCACTGAGCCCAGTATGCCTTGAGAGTGGGGCTCCTGTCCGAGATATCTTGTCCGGTTGGCTTCTCCATAAACTCCTTCCACGCTAATATTGGCTCGATGTCTGGGTCTTCTTTTTGAGCGTTGCGGATTTCTTCTGTACTCCAACCGCCGATAGGCTCAGCTCTTACCCTTTGGATGGAAGGAAGGTTCTTCTCTTCCTGTCGCACACAATGCTTGCCGTCGATCTCGCATGGTTGCCGGGATAAGGCATCTGCATAAGAATGGAGTTTGGTTTGAGGATCCTGGATGGTGGTATTGGGGGCGTCGACTCCGACATCCGACTTCCGCCCCACGAAACTGGTTCTTGAGCGGTCTCCCCACTCCTGGTTTCGGGAAGCCTGACCAACAGGATGGATGTTATACATGTTGGATGGTATTTCATTACGTCGCCAATTACCATAGTGTGGATAGTTTCCGTGGCTGGGTAGAATTCTGCATTGCCGTTGTAGGTGCCCTCTTTTGTTGCAGTTCCAGCAACGAATTTGTCCTCGGCGAGCGCTGTTTCGGACTTCGACGTCCATCCTCTGGCAAGAGCATTCGACGGCGGCTACTTCCCTTTCACGGTGGATTCCCTGACACGCCTGGTCTGCCGCCTCCATCATCAGAGCAAACGCCAAAGCTTCGGCGAGCGTTTTCCTTCCAGCCATTCTTACCGCCATTTGTAGTTTCGAATCAGCTATGGCATGGGTGAACGCTTCGGTTGCCATCTCGTTAATGATCTCCTCGCCGGCGTTTGGATAGGACAAATGTGCCAGTCGCTCGATGTCTGCTTGCAACTGCTGGAGCGTCTCACCCCTCATCTGGGACCTTCTGCGCAACTGGACCCTATATACTTGCTGCATGTGGTCGTCCCCAAATCGCATCTCAATGGCTTTCACCAGACTGTCGTAGTTGCGTTGTTTGTCCTCGGGAATAGTTTGTAGTAGCTCTGCAGCTGATCCTCTAAGCGCAAGCGTGAGGGCAATGGACCTCTCTTCATCGTCCCAGTTGTTCGTCATTGCCGCAGCTTCGAACTGCCTCTTATATATTGGCCATGATGTCTGTCCATCGAAGACGGGAGGCTGCATCTCTTTCCTTCTCGGGCAGTCGGTTGAATACTCCCGAACTTTCTGTTTCTTCACGCATTCGAGTTCCTTTGCCAAATTCTCGAATCTTCCTTCAACAGCCTCGAATTTTGTTTGAACGTTCTCGAATTTTGTTTCAAATGTCTCAATTTTGGTCTCTACATTTCCAATTTTCTCGTCGATTGTCCCGAATCTGGTTTCCAAACTTTTATTTTGTTCATCGAATTTGCTTTCGAGAACACTCCTTTGATCGAATAGCTGATGTTCCAGAGAGTTCTTTTGTTCGTCAAGCTTAGCATCTAGAGAATTCTTCTGCTCAGCCAAAGAATTTTCTAGCTTCTCGAATTTTTCATTTTGAGAATTCTTTTGTTCGTCGAATTTCTCAGATAGCAATTTCATTAAAGCCGACATGTCACTCGTCGTACTTACTTGTTCTTCTTCGACGTCAAACAAAGCTGTTTCAGGATCTGCACCCTCGTCCGTCACTATTTTCCGCAACTTAATAATCAATTCTCTTTTTGTACCAGTCGTAGGTTGCTCCCGCTGGCTCAGTACTTCCTTTAGTTGCGGCAATGACAAATCTTCTAGCAATTTCCGAACCATTTTTATTTTTCACTTACACAAAACGCAATACACAGAATTTGTTTTATTCCACTTTTCTGACACCAATGTAGTATTCTTTCTGCGGTTCGTTTTAAATAAAACCGTCTTTTGTGTATTTTAATCGTTTATTTATTATCAAATACCAACTTCACTTTAACACAATATTCAATCACTTTATTATTTCAAATCAAACGGTCGCTACAGACTTATTTTCACAATGTCGCTTGCCTTCACCACTGGTCGAATATCTCTTGTAATCGCTGTATTCACTTATGAACAACTGTCTCGACGATGGTTGTGGTATGGGTATTTATAGGAAATCGCTAGGGGTTCTAGAACATACTTGATGTTTCTCCGGGTGAATTGAGGATCATGGAATATTGGGATATTGTGTGGAACAATTGTGGAACGTAAGCACATCAGGTTGGGATATTTACTGCTAGAATGTTTTGCAATAGTTGCTACAGTTTGAGATACAGTGTTTCAGTTTTTGGTACACAAACCATCCTGCAGTCAATGCTACAATATATTGGTCTGATTTTTAGGGCTTTGATAGTTCTGTGATAGACGTGATTAATTGGTTTGTGTCTAAGATAATGTGCGAGCTTTAAGCTCCACACCTTCCACACAGGTTCCACACGTTTAACAGATTTTTTCGCGCCCAGTTGAAGAGCTTTTGCTCTGTATATATTGTTTAAAATGAAGAAAGAAAAACAATTCACCTTTCAATTTCCAACTTAGATGTGGCAGGAACTCCAACTTGCTGAATATCAGTTGATGAAGCTCTTTCCAGTGGTATATGTTGGTTATTTGTTCAGATGGATTATTTTGTTGTATTTGATTTTGTTTAAGCACAATATAGTAAGACTACCTGTCACTTAGACAGTGTCGCCAGTCATCAACTGACAACTTTAAAGTAAAAAAAGTTACATTAATTGAACTGAGGGAAGTGATTAAAAATCTGAAGACGAGAAAAGCTCCGGGTTACCATTCTTATAAGTTAGACCATTTAGGGTAGTAGCCAGAGGTCTTCACTTTTCGTGTGATGAACACAATATTGTTGAAGACATGACCAATAAAAAATACAAAATTTTGGAAGCCAAAAACCTAATTAAAAAAGAAAGAATAAAAGGTAATGATAGGGAACCAACGACAAGAAATAGAAAATTATCTCTTTTTAAAAAAGAAAAAGCTCTCCTTTCACAACCAAGAAGATGTCGAAAAGATATACGTTATAAAATCTATAATGGATATTGTTGTTAACTTAACGAGATTTTGCATGTGTAAAATGTGAAGGAAAACGTCCAACTGATGGCTGTCCACTAAAGAAGAATGAGAAAGAGAAATGTATCTACGGTCATTGTAATCACCCAGCTAAGTACAGAGGTTGTCCGGTTGCAAGAATATCAAGAAAGGAAAAACAAAGTTACTAGCAAGCACCAGAAAAACTCAATCAAGTATAAAAGACAAAATACCAATTGTTGCTAAAACAAACACGCCAATTTTAAATAGCAAATCGTATTCCCAAATTGTGAAGAATACACGCAAAGAAGACAAAATTTCAATAAAATAATTTCTTGCTATTATTCAAAGATAAGACAATCAAGATAAAATAATTAAGCTACTAAGCAAAGAGGTTTCCACAGGAAAATACTGATTAAAAACCTTAAAGTCGCAAACTGGAATGCAAATGGTTTACTCCAACACATCTCTGAATTTCAGGTATTTCTATGCAATGAAGACATTGATGTTTACCTGATTTCTGAAACCCACTTCAAACAGGGAACAAGGATTACAATTCCTGGGTACCTCTTTTACCAGTCTCCCCATCCAACCGAAAGTGCCAGGGAGGTAGTCAAGTCAAGTAAATCGGGTTTTTTCTTTCGGTCAGTTGGCCAGTATGTTGGTTCTCCAGTACTTATAAACTTACAGTTGTTATCTTGAAATGCTCTTAATAGGTTATTGCCCTTGTTGTTTGTTAGTCTTGAGCCCCAGTCTTTGTGTTTAGCATTGAAATCTCCTGCGAGGATAAATCTCGGACCCAGTGTTTTTAGGTAGGAATTGTATTGTTCTGTTGAGATTATATGTTTAGGTGGGCAGTAAATAGCCGAGACTAATAATGGCCCTTCCTTGTCCTCTATTTGTATTGTTGTGAATTGGGTATGGGTCTCTTTGTAGTGTGAAAGTTCGATACATTTTATCTTGTCTTTGATTATGATTGCTGTTCCTGCATGTGCTCTTCCGTCCGGGTGATTTGTGTTATAGATGTTATAGTCGCCGATCTTAATACAGCTCTTATCAATATTGTTGTCTTTGATAAATTGTTTTAGTTCTAATTTGTGCTGTTGTAGTCCGTTTGTGTTTCAAAATACGATTTTCAGTGAGTTATATTTACTGTCCATTAAGTCCATTAAGTCTACTTACTAGCATAGTAATTATGCTCATCGTATTAGTCATCTGGTTGATCAATTGTTTCATCATGTCTTTGAGCTCTGTAATGTCATTTGTATCGGTTGACTTTTGCTGAGATTGTGAATCGGCTAGAGACGATACACGAATTGTAGGAGTTGGGTCGGGGTTCTCGGTGTTTTGTTTTGGTGGTGGTGGTGCGTTATGAGCCAAATGGGAAGCAACTACGCTAGCATAGCTTACATTTTTTCGAAGCATCTCATTAGTTTTTGGTATGTCCTGGTTTTGTTCATGGTTTGGAAGTATTTTTTCTCTCAGTGGTGGGAAGCGTTGTATTTTTAATGTTTTATAGATTTGACATCCTTTGTAGTTAGCAGTGTGGTTTCCACCGCGTAAAGCACATTTTGGGTTATCATCTTTGTTTATTACTTGGCAGTCTAATGTCTTGTGTCGTCCTGCGCATTTTATACAAACAGGGTCCCTTGTGCAGTAATTCTTGGTGTGCCCATATTGTTGGCAATTGGTGCACTGAGAGATGATTCTTTTGTAGTGCGGTGTTTCGAATACAACCTTGCAGTTTAAGAGCTTCGTAATATTGTAGATGTTTTTGTTGTTTTCGTTGGTGGCAAGTTCAATAGAGAATAAGGGAAGTGGTTTCTTGGTTCCTTTGTGTTGCATATTGTATATGTTTAGGACTTTGTGGCCCAAGTCTTCAAGCTCTTGTTTAATGTCCTCTTGTTCCGCTGAATGGTGCATATTTCGCAAAACTACCCTGAATCCTTCCTCTTCTTTGGGTTTAAACATGTAATATTTGGTATTCTTCTGTTTGAGGAGTTTTATAATTGTTCTGTACGATGTAGGATCTGATGGCTATTTCATTACTTTTTAAGACTCTTAAATCGTAGGTTTTGTTAGCGACGGCGTTTAAAGCACTAGTAAGGGTCTTTATACATTCTACATCTTGGACATAAATTGGTGGGGGTTTGTTGGTCTTGCGGGATTCTGGTTTGTCGGTATTTCTATCCATTTGTTCTGTTTGTTGCTTGTTGTCAGTTTCTTGTATATTGTCGGTTTCTTCGGGAGTAGATAAAATGTCGAATCTGTTACTGGAAATCATTGGACTAGGCTTGCTCAGCCAGTAGGAGTCTAATTATGTCTGGCTTTTGGTTTTTAGTTTTTTAGTTTTGTTCAAGTTACTAGTGTTTTTGAGAGGGGATGTCCTGTTCCTTTTTTGTGTTGTATTAATCATTAGGGTTGAAGGCGTTTCTTGTTCTTGCGTATTTATGTTGGGGATGGTATCGATGATTGTATTCGAGTTAGTTGATATAATAGGAGATGTGATAGTTTGGGTTGTAAAAACGGTCGTAGTGGAATTGGTTGATGCGGCGGTGGTTATAGCAGATGAAGAAGTTTCCGTTGTTGTGACAGAGGAGGAGACAACGCTGATGGCCATTGCATTGTCGAAGAACATTGATGTATTTGTATTTCGCCCCACTGGGGGCGATCTACGGACGCTCATCAGTGTTTTTGTATTTTTTTTTAAATATATTGGTCTGATTTTTAGGGCTTTGATAGTTCTGTGATAGACGTGATTAATTGGTTTGTGTCTAAGATAATGTGCGAGCTTTAAGCTTCACACCTTCCACACAGGTTCCACACGTTTAACAGATTTTTTCGCGCCCAGTTGAAGAGCTTTTGCTCTGTATATATTGTTTAAAATGAAGAAAGAAAAACAATTCACCTTTCAATTTCCAACTTAGATGTGGCAGGAACTCCAACTTGCTGAATATCAGTTGATGAAGCTCTTTCCAGTGGTATATGTTGGTTATTTGTTCAGATGGATTATTTTGTTGTATTTGATTTTGTTTAAGCACAATATAGTAAGACTACCTGTCACTTAGACAGTGTCGCCAGTCATCAACTGACAACTTTAAAGTAAAAAAAGTTACATTAATTGAACTGAGGGAAGTGATTAAAAATCTGAAGACGAGAAAAGCTCCGGGTTACCATTCTTATAAGTTAGACCATTTAGGGTAGTAGCCAGAGGTCTTCACTTTTCGTGTGATGAACACAATATTGTTGAAGACATGACCAATAAAAAATACAAAATTTTGGAAGCCAAAAACCTAATTAAAAAAGAAAGAATAAAAGGTAATGATAGGGAACCAACGACAAGAAATAGAAAATTATCTCTTTTTAAAAAAGAAAAAGCTCTCCTTTCACAACCAAGAAGATGTCGAAAAGATATACGTTATAAAATCTATAATGGATATTGTTGTTAACTTAACGAGATTTTGCATGTGTAAAATGTGAAGGAAAACGTCCAACTGATGGCTGTCCACTAAAGAAGAATGAGAAAGAGAAATGTATCTACGGTCATTGTAATCACCCAGCTAAGTACAGAGGTTGTCCGGTTGCAAGAATATCAAGAAAGGAAAAACAAAGTTACTAGCAAGCACCAGCAAAACTCAATCAAGTATAAAAGACAAAATACCAATTGTTGCTAAAACAAACACGCCAATTTTAAATAGCAAATCGTATTCCCAAATTGTGAAGAATACACGCAAAGAAGAAAAAATTTCAATAAAATAACTTCTTGCTATTATTCAAAGATAAGACAATCAAGATAAAATAATTAAGCTACTAAGCAAAGAGGTTTCCACAGGAAAATACTGATTAAAAACCTTAAAGTCGCAAACTGGAATGCAAATGGTTTACTCCAACACATCTCTGAATTTCAGGTATTTCTATGCAATGAAGACATTGATGTTTACCTGATTTCTGAAACCCACTTCGAACAGGGAACAAGGATTACAATTCCTTGGTACCTCTTTTACCAGTCTCCCCATCCAACCGAAAGTGCCAGGGAGGTAGTGCTGTAATTGTTAAACGTATTTTGGAACCTTGTGAATTGCCAAAAAAAAGTAAACCAAACCATGTAAGTAGCGACAATAAACATTTTGACTAAAAGCAAGGAATTAAAAATAGCTGCCATATACTGCCCACCCAAGTATTTGCCTGCAGGGGAAGTTCTTAATGACCTTTTTCAAGCTCTAGGCAGCAATTTTATCATCGGAAGTGATTTCAATGCAAAGTATACTTACTGGGGGTCAAGATTAATAACGACGAAAGGCAGGAAGTTTTACAAAGCAGCGCGAAATCTTAAGTGTGATGAAGAAACGTAAGACTTACCAACAAAAAACGAACTGGTGTAAATTTTGAGAATTTCTTGAAGGATTTATTAACTTAGATCTCCACTAGTCACAATTTATTTTTTAATTCAGGATATCTTACGTGCTAACAAAAACGCGTAAAACTAGTTTAATTAACTTAACTATCTTATTCTAACTTACTGCCCCCATGCGGGCGCTCTAAACTAATCTTAACTCTTAACCTATGTCTTTCGACGTGACCTAACTAAATTTATTAATTATAACTTAACTATCTAACAAATTGAGAACTGAGAAAAAAATGTTTATTTGTATAAAAAACTTAGTGACTGGGCTGATTTTTGTATATACATATAATAAAAATAAAACTTACAACTACACTCCGTCTCACTTGATTACGAACAGGCAGTTTTTTTTTTTATGTTACGATATTTTTCAAACCCTTCGCTAATCTGGGAAAAACCAATTGCACAAGGAATGGAGGATACATTATGTTTATATTGTTAAAAAAAAATGGGATTAAGTTGATAAATGCAACTTTTATGACGCTTTTTCCAAAAAGGTCATCAAATTTACCTGTTTTTTTTGTCTCACTTGATTACGAACAGTAGCTTAATCTGTTTTTTACCGTGTTTTAAATCAAATAAAAGGATACTTCGAGTATTAGGGAGCTTAGTTCAAGAAATAACTGCATACAATCTACAACTATGGGTAAAGGAAAGACATTAACCAAGGAGGAAATAGGCCAAATTCGAGCTTACCGGGAACAAGGAAAATCCATCTGTTTCATAGCCAGCAAGATTGGAAGAGGCACCACTGTTGTACACAGCTTTATTAAGGACCCGGAGAAGTATGGAAAAACCGCAAAGGAAGATTCAGCAAAGCAACAACATGTCAGGAAAGGCGGGCGATACTGAGAGCTGCTTCAAATTCAAGGCTCTCCGTAAGTAAAATTAAGGCAGAAACTGGAATTACAGCTAGCAGATCGACTTCTTCGAATTAAGAGGAAACCACCATTGAGTGCGGCACATAAAATCCAGCGGCTTGATTTTGCAACAAGTCACATCAGGTGGAATCGAGAGTGGCATACCGTCGTCTTTTCTGATGAAAAAAAAATATAATTTGGACGGGCCTGATGAATACAGCTGTTATTTCCATGATTTGAGAAAAGAAGAAATGCATCTTCAAATGCGGCACAGCAAAGGAGGAGGTGTAATGGTATGGGGAGCAATAAGCTATTACGGAACTGTGGAGCTTGATTTCCAAACCTCCAAAATGACGGCAATCACTTGCAAATCGATACTATAAAGGGCTTTTCCGCAGTTTTCGCAGATGTTTGGTGGACAGCGATGGACTTTCCAACAAGCTAATGCACCGATGTATACCGCACGGACAACAAAGCCTGGATTCAGAACCAAAATGTAAACCTACTTGCATGGCCGCCATATTCACGCGATCTGAACATCATGGAAAACGTGTGGGGTTGGCTTTCAAGAAAAGTCTACTAAGGAAGAAGGCAATATGATGAAACGGAAGAGATATTGAAGCCATAAAATGAGCCTGGTCCGAAATTTCGCTAGATTATTTGACAGTACTCTATGAATCTCTACACAGCAGGCTTCTTGAAGTGATTCAGCGATCAGGAGGTAGTACCCATTACTAAAAACTATTGCTACTCTTTGAATAAAACCAACATTTATTTATACAAACAAATTTTGTATTGTTTTTGTTTTTCTAACAGGTAGATTTAGCTACTATTCGTAATAGCTAAATTTGATGACCTTTTTGGGAAAAGCGTCATAAAAGTTGCATTTATCAACTTAATCCCATTTTTTTACAATATAAACATAATATATCCTTCATTCCTTGTGCAATTGGTTTTTCCCAGATTAGCGAAGGGTTTGAAAAATATCGTAACATTAAAAAAAAAAAACTGCCTGTTCGTAATCAAGTGAGACGGAGTGTACTATGTGTAATTAAATACACACTTCTTTTTTTTTTCTGCAAGGAATAGGAACGCTTCTGGAGGGATAAAGCTGTTAAGGCGCACACTATCGTTATAGAGATTTTTGGGGTAATAATCCCCAAAGATCAGGCTATTCATCGAGGTCATTGCTCTTGCAATGTCATCATCTTGATCAAGAAATCATCCACTCTGATCAGATTCGCCCTGTTGTACAGGACCTCATTGCGATAGAATTTTATGTACTCCAACTCAGGTGTTCTGTACAAAGGAAGGCAATCCCTCTCAAACACCCAACAAGCTTGGCCCCACGTTGAACCACACGGGACATCCATATGCGAGCATAGGCCGAATGAGGGCCGTGTAGCAGATTACCTTCACCCTCGCATCGAGTTGGCTGCTATAAAACAGTCTCTTTGTAAGGGCGAAAGCAACTTTGGCTTTGGCCAGAGCAGCATCTTGATGTTTTTTAAAATATAGATATTGATCTAGCCAGACCCCAAGGTACCTTACTACACATCGATTCTCAAGTGGCAGCCCGTGCTGTCCCACGATAGAGAACTTTCGCCTATTCTTTCTGGTGTCCCAAGAGGCCCCAGATATCGGCGTTCTGAACAGGATGGTCTCCGACTTCTGAAAGTTTATCTTCAGCTTCCAGTCGTCGCAGTATCTCTTAATCTTATCGAAGTGACGTTGCAAGAGTATGCCAATGACCTCGATCTTAGGCCATGACCTGTACGCGACGTCGCATGCGTACGCTATGGCATGGTGAAGTGAACCTATGAGATCGCTCGTGTAAATATTGAATAGGATCGGCGAATTAACTGCACCCTGTTGCAGACCATCGCAAAGAGATTGTCATCCCCAGCTGCGTTATGCGGATCTATACCTGCTGTCACTAGTATTTGTACATTGTTCGTAGTGCGGCGGATTTTTATTTCCCCAATCTCTATGTTTGGCGTTTAAACCGCCAGCATTAATGCAAAAATTCTCCTCCGACTCCAGCCTTAGTATTCCAAAAAGTGAAAAGTGATCCCTTATTTTCGGATCATAACCTCGTTGAAAAAGGAAGAGGAAGAAGAAGGTTGCTCCACTGTATTGCAGTGGATAGCATGCCTATCTGCACTAGGTCGCTTAATGTAAAAGTTACTACCTATGGCCGACTTACATAGTTCTATGGTGTCCTTCAGTTCTGCTGATTCTGGTGCTGCTGATTCTGCTGCTGCTGTTGTTGCTGCTGTTTCTGCTGCTGTTGTTGTTGTTGCTGCTGCTGTTTTGTCTTAGGCTGCCGTTGGGCTTTTGGCTGTAGTTGCTGTTGTTGGGGTTGCTGGTGTTGTGCTAGCTGCTCTTTTTGCAGCCGTTGTGGTTGCTGCTGTTGCTGTTCCAGCTTTGGCTACTGTGGTTGTTGCTGCTTCTCCGTTTGCAACTGGTTTCGTGAAGTCTGTTGTTCTTGTTGTTCTTGGTGAGCATGGTTTAGTTCCAGCTGTCGCTCACTCTCACATCTGGCCAATGGTTTGGCCTTAATGACATTGACCCTTTCTTGGAACTGCCTGATACTGTTGTTTAAGCACTCCATTTCGTCCTCTCCATCTTCTGACTCGAAGGAAGCCAGTAAGACAAAGCTGTTGCTGTCTACCAAGTAGCGGCCTTCCCCGCCGTCGGAGACGTATTTCATTTTGCCAGTTTTAGGCTGACGTCGTTTTTTAGCTGCCACTGTGCTTTTTGTTGGCGCCTCCCCTTCACTCCACTCGGCAGCTTTTCAACTGAAGCCGATAGAGAGAGGCGCTTGATTGGGTTGGGAGTCGGCCTCAGCTTCCTCCTCCTCTTCTTTGTTCCGTCTGCGGCCTCCGTTAATGGGTAATCGGCTGATGTTTTTCATCCGCTGTTCCCGCTACTGGGAGCGCGGGCCGCTCGTCACAGTCCATCACCTGATATTTATCACTTCTGTGCACTTTATGTTTGTTCATGTCGTATTTGCTTTTACTTTAAAAAAAAAGAAAAAGCTTTTCCCCGGGTGGGACTTGAACTAGTAGTCCCGGTTTAAGGGCCCGCTACCACTAGCAGTGGGCTATTTCGCCTCTTTGCTATTCACTATATAATTTGATTCTTAAAACTCAAACACTATTTCAAGAAAAGCAGAAACACGTACATATGTCTACCGCGGAGGTCTGTAAACGACTGACAACAAACCATACTGACATCGAAGTGGAAAAATTCATTGTCGATATACAACAGGCAGCTGAAGATAATACACCGACTTATCAACAAAAAAAATAATCAAGCATCGGTAAAATATCCCTCGGAATTTAGGGACCTAATTCTAGAAAAGAGAGGAGCTAGCAGGAAATGGCAAATGACAAGATACCCCGGCGATAAAAAAAATAAATATTTGGCGCAACAGCTCTTTGAGTGCCAGGGCCTAGCTTTTCGCAACCACTCATGTTGTGTGCGTTATATTTTTCACACGAATGGAAGGGACCTACAGTTTAGTGCCGTACCCGAACGGCGATTTGAGAAGCTTTTTCGAGACAACAATACTCTCGGATGTTTGTCAGACGCTCGCGAGAGGTGGGATCGTGAAAAAACTTTTTGGTGTTTTGTAGGATTCGAACTTGGAACCTCACCCGTAGTGATCCGACACACTAACCACTTACGCCACGGCGCCCACGATAAAACTATATTTTATAGAGTAAATAACAGACTTAAGAAAAGTATCGGTAAATTTAAAAATAGATCTCTCACTAAATATTTTCGTAACCTAACCGCTGACAAAGTCACAGACTGTTCCTTTTGGAGGGCTGCCAAACATTAAAAGAGACCTCAAGAGACCCCCGTTAAAAACATCTGATCGGAAATGGATGGGTGACCCAAAAGAAAAGGTCAAATCTGTTTCGCAGCACCTTACAAATCTATTTAAACCTTTTCCATCTAGCGCGGCAAACGAAACTCTCGAATTCTCTGATAGAGTAGATGAAGACGTAATCCCTTATGTTTCGTTAAGAGAGATCAGCACATATGTATATTTATAAATTATCTAATCGAAAATCACCAGGTTATGATCTTATAACTGCCCTTCATCGCATTGCTTAAACTCAAGATTTATTTTAAACAAAGATATGATCCACATCACTGGAAGATAGCAGAAATGATTGTTATAAACACAAGGTAAGCCTCTATCAGAAGTTGCCTCATATACGCCAATCTCACTTTTACCGGTATTATCAAAACTTTTCGAGAAACTGCTTCTTAAAAGACTAGACAGAATCATAGAGCAGAGAAGGCTTATTCCCACCCATCAATTCGGGTTTAGAAACAAGCACTCGACGATGAGTTTAGGTTACCCACTTTTGGGAAAAGTTCACTTACAGAAGACGAAATAATACAAATACAATACTAAATGGAAATTTAAATTCAGACTGGCAAAAGTTACTAAAATACCTACTCGTAAAAACAGCTTTAGCTTATAGAAAGACATTCATTTTAGAAAATAATTAAACTTTATTGAATGAGAGAATAAATGTCAATTTATATTAGCTCTATCTTAATACTATGCGAACACAAAGAAATTGATTTCCGACAGACGACGCTTTTATTCATTGTTGTAAACTTTTATTTTAATAATTTATTCGAAGAAAAAACTTAAAAGGAAATGTCAAACTTTTTGTGAAATAAAGAACATTGAATTGAATCTCGTAGGGTGATCATCGAAAACCTCGCGGCGAGATTGGTCGAAGAAAAAAAAACTAAATACGTGCTGTCTACAAAAAAGGAAATCAACATCGGCCTATACAATGACATCCACTTAGCCAGAAGAGTTTACATATAACGACTAATATGGCTGGGTCATTGTTATGACTTTGAGAAAGACTTCTTTATTTGTTCAACTCTTAATGCTAACAGAAGGAATCCATACTTCTGTGGATTAATAATATATATATATACTTAACAAAAGCTGGGAAAATTGCGTGACATCGCGCGCAAATAATAATGACAATAATGGCATTTAAGGTTTTAATATCAATAAGATTCTACGATCTTAAAATAGTGGTTATTGCACAGGGTGCATCATTTAGTCCTTCATCTAATTTGAAGAGAATCTAACTCGTTTGTTTCGTAGGCGCTCCGATCTCCTTGGTGTTGGTGGCTGTTGTATACTTGGAGCGGTTGCTGGTGAGCTGCTGGTTCGTGAAACTTCTTCATTCAAATCCGCTTTGGGTGTCGATGGCTAGTGCTCTTCTGACAATGCTACTGCTGCTGGAGACGAGTCTAGATAAATATACACATCGGATTCATTCAACTCGCTTTGATGCTGGTTTGGGATTGATGATGTGTCTCTAGGAGAAAAATTCGGATTAGAAAAGGAATTATTGTTACTGCCCTGCCTCCAGTCAGTAGTTTCGTCGGGAGAAACAGTTGTGTGGTTGTGTCGCTATAGTTCACTGCTCTACGTCGAATCTGGGTTTAGTGTCGTCTCCAAAATCCCGCTTCAGTTTGAACTTGATACATTCGTTTACCAAGAATCTTCTCGATGTGACCAATTGTCCACTTCTAACTTACTTACTTAGGTGGCGCTACAGTTCGGGCTGAACCTGGGCCTCAACCAACAAGCCTCTCCATTTAGCTCGGTCTTTAGCTAATTGCCTCCAGTTGCACACTCCAAGTTGGTCGAGGTATTGTTGAACTTGTGCGCGCCACCTACGGCGATGATTTCCTCTACTGCGTCGTCCCTCGGGGTTAGATTCGAAGACTCTGCGGGCCGGAGCGTTGGTGTCCATTCGCTCTACATGTCCCAGCCATCTCAGACGTCCAATACGCAGTTTTCTGACTAGGTCGATGTCGCTGTAGAGATCGTTTAGTTCGTGATTGAATGTTCTCCTCCAAAACCCGTCAACGCAAACGGGGCCTAAAATCCTACGAAGCGTCCAAGGCTATCTTCATCCTCTTTTAAAAAAGTCCATGTTTCAGCGCCGTAAAGCAGGACTGGGATGATCAAGGTCTTATATAGAGTCTCCTTAGTTGTTCGAGATAGGGCTTTACTGTTGAATTGCCTTATATCATGGCTCTATAAAGCTCTTCCCTATAGATGTTGCCATAGGCGGCCTTGAAATCGATAAAGAGGTAGTGAGTATCGATTTGGAATTCTTGGGTTTTCTCCAGGATCTGCCGAAATGTGAAGATTTGATCGATGGTGGACTTTCCTGGCCTGAAACCGCACTGATAGGGTCCAATCAGGCTATTCATAAAAGGTTTCAGGCGTTCACAAAATATCACAGAAAAGATCTTGTACGCGATGTTGAGGAGACTGATGCCTCTATAATTGGCGCAGTTGAGGGGGTCTCCTTTCTTGTGGACCGGGCAAACGATGCTGAGGTTCCATTCAAGGCATACACTCGTCTGACCAAATCTTAGAGATGAGTTGGTGTATGCACTCTATCAATTCATCCCCAGCTGCCATGAAAAGTTCAGCCGGTAAGCCGTCAGGTCCAGCAGCCTTCTTGGATTTTAGCTTGGCTATTGCTATCCTCACTTCGTTTTGGTCAGGTGGACGGAAATTTTGACTATCATCGTCTATGTTAAATGGTTCATTCTGCCTGACAGCGGGATGTTGGTCTTCGTCGCCGTTATACAGTCTGCAGAAGTAGTTTTTCCATATTCTCAGCACCGACTGTGATTCTACTACGAGGTTTCCATTTTGATCTCTACAGGTTTCTGTACGTGTATTGCTTCTCTGATACGTTCTTTTTACCTTTTGGTAAAACTTCCGTACATTGTTCCTGGAGTATAAACTCTCGATATTCTCAAACGCACGCTTCTCATGCTCTTTCTTCTTCTTTTGGAGAAGCCGATGTTCTTCCCGTCTCTTTTGCTCGTAGAGCTCACGAGCAGCTCTCGTCTTCCTTTGCAGCGCCGCTTTGTATGCCTCTTGTTTTGCTGCATGCACTCGCCGGCATTCTTCGTCAAACCAGGGGTTTCGCGGTGGTGGGCGAGCGAGACCCAGCACATCAGTCGCGGCGTTTCTGATGGCATGTTGGCAGCGCTGCCACCGGTCTTCGGTACTTGATGCTGGCGGCAAAGGGGTGATTGAGAGATTTCGGGATACGCGTTCAGCGAAGAGTCTGGCGGTCTCTTGCGATTGTAGCTTTTCGACGTTAAATTTTCTCACAGTAATTCTTCTTTGTTTCTCAGATTGGGATATCCGCATTCGTACCTTGGCTACAACAAGGTAATGATCCGAGTCTATGTTGGTCTATGTCGGAAGGTCCGGACATCCAGAATACTGGAGGCATGCCTTGCGTCGATCGCAAATGATCAATTTGGTTGATCGTTACATTAGACCGCCATGTCTGCTTATGAATATCGAGATGAGGAAACCATGTGCTTGCTATGGTGACATTTCGCTCCTTGGCGAAATCAATTAGCCTTAGTCCGTTATCAGACGTGGTGTCGTGTAGGCTATGCTTACCGACTGCCCTACCAAAGACCTCCTCCTTTCCTATTTTGGCGTTAAAATCGCCCAATACGATTTTAACGTCGTATTTAGGACATTGCTCGTAGAAACACTCTTCGGTGGCAGGGTCCTATTTTCCGCGGGGGCATGAACACATATTAGGCTTATGTTAGCGAATTTAGCCTTGATCCGGATAGTCATAATACGCTCGCTTACGTGTCGGAAGCCTAAGACTTCTTGCCTAAGTCTGCCGCGTATGACAAATCCGCATCCGAATAAGCGTTGCCTGTTGCCTCTGTAGTAATCACCGTAGTAGCACTTCCTGGATGGCGGTAATATCTGCTTTATAGCAGTCTAGGGCCTCTGCTAGTTGTTCGGCTGCACGTGGTCTATAAAGGGAGAGAACATTCCACGTACAGATCCGAAGGTCGTTGTCCTTATTTCGTTCGCTGGGGTCGTCATTAGTTGAGTCATCCTTATCCGAGGCTTTTGTTGTTTCGTCGTTAAAGTCGTTACTTCTAAACGTGCATCGCGGATGACAATAAATGGACGCGATGTGGAAATACGAGTGCCTATTCTTAACTCGAACTGAACTTGTTTGCATTGTATCGATTTCAATCGTCGTATTTATGGAGTGCTCAATGCAGTCTTTAATGAATAAGGAGGATCCGCCTCTAGCTCTTCCGGAAGGGTGGTATGCGTGATAAACACGATACCCTCTTATTTTTACTCCGGATCCCTTTGTTAAATGAGTTTCAGAGATCAAGCAAATGTCAATGTTGTCGTTCCGTAAGAATACTTCTAATTAGGCGTTTTTTTTTAGAAGGCCGTTTGCGTTCCATGTAAAAATTTTTAGTAACTGATTCATATTCATATGGGAGGTCTTTTTTGGCGAGGTTTTAACTCGAGCTTGCTCAATTTATCAAATATGACTTGACCTTCGTTTGCTCCTCAAGTTTCGCAAGAATTATAGAGAAGACTTGGGAGACTGGGTCTACTGTAACACCGCTTTGCTTGTTTTCTAGCGACGCAGCTTGAGCATATGTTAGCGTCTCTGGAGATTGTGGCTTTTCCTTTGATTTTGCCGAAGGAACTTTACTTTGCTCGACTCTCGCCTTAACTTTGACGTGTTTATTGACTGTCGTTACCCTTGGCTTAGCAATTTCACGACTATTTTTAACCGGTTCTGCGTTCTGGCGTTGAATATTTTTAAATGTGTCACGCCCTTTTTGAAGCTCTTTTGCCACTTCGCAACCTCGATAGTTCGCTGGGTGCTTTCCTTTGCAGTTAATGCAGGTAGCCGGGGCCTGCTTATTTAGGTCACACTTTTCCGAGAGATGGTTACCAGCACATTTTACGCATCTCGGCTCTTTTTGACAATACGACTATGTGTGATTAAAGCCTTGACAGCGTTTACATTGAGGTATGGATCTCGTACTCGTACGCATAGGCTCAATCTTGACTACGATATTCAGAATAGTTTTAACGTTATAAATATCGTCTACATTTTCGCTCCTGTCGAAAGTAAGCATAAAGAGCGGAAGTCCATGCTTGACCATGATTTCCTGGCCTTGTTCCGTTTGTTGCTCCACCTTTTTGAGAGTATTGACGGCATTAGGAATTTTTAAACCTTTAACTTTGAGGTCGTTCATTACGTCGTCTTTTGTGCACGAGGGGTGGAGCCCCCTTGCTATAACACGCAGTGGTCTTTCTGACTTACTTTCATAAGTATACCACTGGATCTTTTCCGTGTTTAATTTTTGTGATATTGCTCGGTAGCCATCGGAGTCATCAACGTTAATTTTCCACGCATTGTTCCTGAGTGACGTTACCTTGAATTTCGATGTCGTCGTACCTTTAAGAAGGCAATGTAGCTTACTGTAGTCCGTTATGCCAACGACGTTTATTGCAGGCGGAGGACGTGCTTTAGCTTGAGTTTGTTTTGGCTTCGACTCATTTTGCTTGTCTTCTTTTCGCGGCTCGATTTCGGGCGAAGAGCCAGCTCTGCGTTTTTTGCTAGGTCTTTTCTTTAAGACGCAATTCGTTTCGCGTGCAAGCCGTGTGATATTGTGGATTAGCTGCTCGGGGAGGGGAATCTTCGCGTTCTTTTTGTAAAAGCGAGTTCTTTAGAAGCTTGTTTTCCTCTCTCAGCATGTCTACCTCTTTTTTGAGCTCATGGTAGAGTCGATCCATTTCATTAAGCTTATTGCGAAGTTCGTTATTTTCCTTCTCAAAGCTTTTACATTTCTCTGAGTCCTGTTTCTTGTGCGCTTGCACTTCCGGCGGACTTTCTTCCCGGAGACATTCGGTCTTGATGGTGGAGCCCGAGGTACCCTTGAACTTTTTATAAAGGGATTTATCAATTGCAATAATTGGCTCTACCCAGAATCCGTAGAGCCTATCTCCGAAGAGGGTGGATTTTCCAGTGAACCTGGACTGCCACCTGGGGTATTAAATCTTTTCGTTTTACTCATTGCATTTTTTTGTATACACTTTAAGCCCGGTATACGAAGGGTGGATTTTAGTCGCCTCTTACGACAGGCATGCCTACCTCGGGTATATTCTAACCCCTACCCGAAGGGGTAGCGAAGTGTTTGAAGCTAAAATGAACACATTCTTATCAAAATGAAAATAAAATAATCTCTAGCGAAACAGTCTAAAATAAAATAATGATAATTCGAACTAATTATAAAAATAAATAAAAATTTGAGGAACAATCAAATACGAAATGAGCTAAATATGAACTATTTACAAAAGTAAATGAAAATTTGAGACATAATCAAAACGACTTGAAGAAAATTAGAGTTTATCATTTATCGAAACAACAAAATGCGAAATGATAAAATCGAAATAACAGAAATCAAAATAAAAAATGCGAGTTGTACCATACCCATACATACATACCATATGTTTGTACACTTATAGTGCGATTGAAAAAAAATAACAAAAATTCGAAATGGATGCGCCAATATGATTAAACCTCCACCCCATGATAGACAGACAAACGCCATATCACATCATAAGTATTGTTTCTATCTTACAGGTGTACGTCACTAAAACAAATCAACCACCAATGTCCCACGATCCACCACACAAGTTTTTTCTCATCCATCATTATCCGATCAGTAAACGTATTTTGCTTTCTCAGTCGTCCAATGGATTGACAAAAATTTGAGTTTAGATTCGAAGTTAAAAACCGGTTTTCTTCTTTGTTTCCACTCATTATATCATTTTTACTCCGTTCTCAGAAAGAATAAGAGAGTGAAATTTTTTTTACTTATTTTGTGAGAACTCACTCGAGGCCCTCTAGGCGACGGCAGCAAGAAATAAAAAAATTCGCTTGATGATAGTACTATTAGATTCATATACAATGCTATTAGTCGAACATTTCTAAGTAATTTAAGTTCAATATTAATGCGAAAACAATACATGACTTATGGGATAACGTGTCAGTAACAGATTTGAAATTAATCACTATAAACGTGTGAGTATGTACTTCTATTAGGAGATGTAAAAGAAAGGAATTTTTACAGTGAAGTTTTGCACATACTATTGTATCTGTCACAATATGGAACAAAAATTCATGAATTCCGATACCTTAATTAAAAGGATGACTTAAGAAACATAAACTTAAAAAACAAAGTGTGTAATTGTTTTTTTACACTCTCAAAAAGTGGCCGAACGGAAAATAATGTATATACGAATTGTAGAGGAAGTTAATTCATCGGTCAACACGTATTTTGTGCCCGGGTTCTCTTTAGTTGTTCCTCATTTCTTTAACGTGGCTAATAATAGGCGCTACGGTCCGGGGTGGACCTGGGCCTCAACCAACAAACCTCTCCAGCTAGCACGATTACGAGCCAGCTGCCTCCAGTTGCGCACGCCAAGTTGGTTGAGGTCCCTCTCCACTTGTTTGCGCCACCTACCGCGAGGTCGTCCTCTACTGCGTCATCCATCCGGGGTGGATTCGAAAACTTTCTTAGCGGGAACGTTGGGCTCCATCCGCTCTAAATGACCCAGCCATCTTAGTCGCTGTATGTGAACTCTTCTGGCTAAGTCGATGTCCTTGTACATGCCGTATAGCTCGGCATTGTACCTTCTCCTCCACTCACCGTCTATGCAGACGGGACCAAAGATCGCTCGAAGAACTTTTCTCTCGAAATAACCAAGGGCATCCTCATCCGGTTTTCTCAAAGCCCATGCCTCTGCGCCACACAGCAGGACTGGGATGATTAGTGTCTTATAAAGAGTTACCTTAGTTGTTCGAGATAGAGCTTTACTGTTGAACTGCCTTATATCATGGCTCTATAAAGCTCTTCCCTATAGATGTTGTCATAGGCGGCCTTGAAATCGATAAAGAGGTGGTGAGTATCGATTTGGAATTCTTGGGTTTTCTCCAGGATCTGCCGAAATGTGAAGATTTGATCGATGGTGGACTTTCCTGGCCTGAAACCGCACTGATAGGGTCCAATCAGGCTATTCATAAAAGGTTTCAGGCGTTCACATAATATCACAGAAAAGATCTTGTACGCGATGTTGAGGAGACTGATGCCTCTATAATTGGCGCAGTTGAGGGGGTCTCCTTTCTTGTGGACCGGGCAAACGATGCTGAGGTTCCATTCAAGGCATACACTCGTCTGACCAAATCTTAGAGATGAGTTGGTGTATGCACTCTATCAATTCATCCCCAGCTGCCATGAAAAGTTCAGCCGGTAAGCCGTCAGGTCCAGCAGCCTTCTTGGATTTTAGCTTGGCTATTGCTATCCTCACTTCGTTTTGGTCAGGTGGACGGAAATTTTGACTATCATCGTCTATGTTAAATGGTTCATTCTGCCTGACAGCGGGATGTTGGTCTTCGTCGCCGTTATACAGTCTGCAGAAGTAGTTTTTCCATATTCTCAGCACCGACTGTGATTCTACTGCGAGGTTTCCATTTTGATCTCTACAGGTTTCTGTACGTGTATTGCTTCTCTGATACGTTCTTTTTACCTTTTGGTAAAACTTCCGTACATTGTTCCTGGAGTATAAACTCTCGATATTCTCAAACGCACGCTTCTCATGCTCTTTCTTCTTCTTTTGGAGAAGCCGATGTTCTTCCCGTCTCTTTTGCTCGTAGGGCTCACGAGCAGCTCTCGTCTTCCTTTGCAGCGCCGCTTTGTATGCCTCTTGTTTTGCTGCATGCACTCGCCGGCATTCTTCGTCAAACCAGGGGTTTCGCGGTGGTGGGCGAGCGAGACCCAGCACATCAGTCGCGGCGTTTCTGATGGCATGTTGGCAGCGCTGCCACCGGTCTTCGGTACTTGATGCTGGCGGCAAAGGGGTGATTGAGAGATTTCGGGATACGCGTTCAGCGAAGAGTCTGGCGGTCTCTTGCGATTGTAGCTTTTCGACGTTAAATTTTCTCACAGTAATTCTTCTTTGTTTCTCAGATTGGGATATCCGCATTCGTACCTTTGCTACAACAAGGTAATGATCCGAGTCTATGTTGGTCTATGTCGGAAGGTCCGGACATCCAGAATACTGGAGGCATGCCTTGCGTCGATCGCAATATGATCAATTTGGTTGATCGTTACATTAGACCGCCATGTCTGCTTATGAATATTGAGATGAGGAAACCATGTGCTTGCTATGGTGACATTTCGCTCCACGGCGAAATCAATTAGCCTTAGTCCGTTATCAGACGTGGTGTCGTGTAGGCTATGCTTACCGACTGCCCTACCAAAGACCTCCTCCTTTCCTATTTTGGCGTTAAAATCGCCCAATACGATTTTAACGTCGTATTTAGGACATTGCTCGTAGAAACACTCTTCGGTGGCAGGGTCCTTTTTTCCGCGGGGGCATGAACACATATTAGGCTTATGTAAGCGAATTTAGCCTTGATCCGGATAGTCATAATACGCTCGCTTACGTGTCGGAAGCCTAAGACTTCTTGCCTAAGTCTGCCGCGTATGACAAATCCGCATCCGAATAAGCGTTGCCTGTTGTCTCTGTAGTAATCACCGTAGTAGCACTTCCTGGATGGCGGTAATATCTGCTTTATAGCAGTCTAGGGCCTCTGCTAGTTGTTCGGATGCACGTGGTCTATAAAGAGAGAGAACATTCCACGTACAGATCCGAAGGTCGTTGTCCTTATTTCGTTCGCTGGGGTCGTCATTAGTTGAGTCATCCTTATCCGAGGCTTTTGGTTGTTTCGGAACCATAGATTTTTTACGTGGTGGGGAAGTTACCCCGACGGCACAACCCCCAAACCTGGAGGGCCAGTTCCTTAATTATACCCTAGGACGAGGGGCCGGGTACACCGGTGCCAGTAGTCCACTACGGGAGTATGAGCGCTGCCGTTGGCCCATTAAGGGCTCCTCCGCCACCATCTCTATTCCAATGTCCTGACCAACATTGGAAATTCCTTACCGACCTGTGATCCGAATACGTCGAAGCAGCTCGCGCAAAGTATTCACTAAGTTCAACCTAACTGGAACTATAGACACCGCCGTTGACTCCGTCTAGGGTACAAGAGTAAGTGCTATAGTGGGAAAATACTCTTCCCCCCTCTCTCATCTGCTGCCGCCAAGAATCCTCCAAACGGGGTCGGTTACCCATTTCTCGAATTAAGGTACTAGACACCCGGCTGTCACCGCGTGGAGGTTGAAAGTAGGAGTTGGTAGGCCTCAGCTGAGTGAAAACGCTTGTGTTTTCATATGATCGCATGCACTACCGTTTGACCAGCCAAAAAAAATTGTCCACTTCCTTCCACGCAAATATTGGCGAAAACGGGTTGACCCGTACTAAACTTTAGTTTACTTTGATGTTCAGCTAAGACACATTTTTGTGGTTCGGGGAAAATAGCAGAAAGTAAAGTACGATGCTGACGTCCATGCAGTCTCTCTGCTGGGGATATGCCTGTTTCGTCTGGAGTGGTACGGTACGTTGACAAAACATTATCGCCTTTCGAATTGTTCTCCATCATTTTGAGAAAGGAAGTTTTGAAGGTTCTCGCCATTTTTTCAGCTAAACCATGTGACTCAGGGTTGAAAGGGGCTGACGTCATGTGCCGAATTGAAAGATCGCGGCAGAACTGTTGGAACTCGTTGGACGTAAGTTGAGTGCCATTGTCCGACGCAATGATTCTCGGAATTCCCTCTTGAGCAAAAATGGTTCGCAGGGCGTGAATGGTTGCCTTAGATGTCGTGGACGACGTTCGGGCCACAACGACCAACGACTTTTGAAACGGCCCCGTAAAATTCACGTGGATGCGCTCCCAAACTTTCTCTGATGACGGCCAACTGGAGTACTCTCTGGGTAAGCGACTGGCGTTTAGCTAACAGGCGCTGCATTGCGACTGTTTCCGCAATTACAGCATCGATATTGGGGCACCAACAGTGTCTTCTAGCTATTTGCTTCATGCGAGTTACGCCCCAATGCCGTTGATGCAGAAGCGCGAGCACTTTTTTCTGCAGTGCGGCTGATGTGACTACTCTCAGATTTTCGCTGTGGAAGAGAAGAATGTTAGTAGACACACTAAGACAAAGCCTTTTACGAAAATATGGTAATAAATGGTTTTCTTTCGCCGGCAGCTGGCTCGGCCATCCATGCTGCACGTAATCGATGACTTTACGAATATCCATGTCTTGTTTCGAAAAATTAGCGACTACTCTAGCGTTGATGGAAAAATCCTCCACGGCTGTACTTTCGTCTATATGGTGACATGATTCTTCCGACTGGTCAAATTCCTTGTCGGGGCCCATTACCAAACGCGTTCAGCGTTCTCATGTTGAGTTGTAGGTCGATATCGAATGGTGAACGTATATCCGATTAACAATATCGCCCAACGTTGAGACGTTGAATAGTCATGTGTGGTAAGTTCTTACAGGGGTTAAAAATAGTCACCAAAGCTTGATGATCCGTAGTGAGCTCAAACTGACGTCCATACAGGTATTGCTGAAATTTCGTGACTCCAAAAATGATCGAAATGGCCTCTTTTTCGATCTGCGTCTAGAGCCTTAGACGCGAAAGCAATCGGTTTCTCAGTTCCATCTGGGAAAACATGGGAAATGACTGCGCCGATTCCATGCGATGGTGTATCGGTAGCCAAAGTGATCGGCAAATCGTCCTGAAAATGCACCAGTCTTGAAACCTGCAGAATTTTACTTTTAAAAATATCGAACAATTTTTTCTGATCCTCTCCCCATTCAAAATGTTCTGCTTTTGTTCTCAGTTTGTTTAATGGAGCAGCTAATTGGGCAAAGTTTTCAAAGAATTGGTTGTAGTAATTTAGCTTACCAATGAATACTTCGAGATCTTTCGAATCTTTTGATTTTAGTATGTTGAGTATCTGGAGTATCTGATGGGCGTATTCGCTTTTCATCTATGTATAAAATGACGCAGGTATTCGATCTCGGTCTTCATAAACTGGCATTTTTTCGAGATGGCAACGTAAATCATGGTTCTCTAATCGCTCCAGAACACCTTAAGATTACTTAAGTGCTCTTGATTTGTCCGTCCAGATACGATCACATCATCTGAGTATGATACACAAAACTCCAAATCTGCGGTTAGTTGTTCTATGTAACGCTGGAAAATACCAGTGGAGCTAGAAATATCAAATGGCAATCGTTGGTATACAAAATGCCCAAATTCGGTGCTGATTACACAAACTTTTTTTTAAGGTTCGTCCAAAGGTATTTGAAGGTAAGGATAAATCGATTTTGCTAAAGTATTTCCCTCCTTGCAAGCTTGTAAAATAATTCCTGAATGTGGGGTATTGGATGGCGATCTCTTTTCAAGTGTGGATTAATAGTGATTTTTAATTCCCCACATACCATATGCGCAAATTTCCATTTGCCTTTTGTACGACTACAATGGGCGCTGCCCATTGGCTAGTTTCGATGGGACGTAGGATATCCATTTGGCGCAGGCGATCGAGTTCCCCACGAACAGCTTCTTTCTGAGCGAAAGGTACAGGTCGATATTTGAAATACTTGGGTTGGGTGTTCGGTTTCATTGTGTAGTGTGCCACATAAAATTTACTGCAGCCTAATTCGGGTCTGAAAACTTCTTCGTGTTTCTTAAGTGACAATGTGTCAGGCAACGTCTGATCTTTAGAATCCAAACTCGATTGCAGTACTGAATTTGCTTTAGCGATGTGGATTCGAAGACCAAATGCCTGAAACCAGTCTAAACTCATAATGTTTGCGCACCTAGCTATGTCGCAAACTAAAAGTGGTAAATTGTGGGTTTGGGTCTTCTACTGAACGTTTACGTTCAATACGCATTTTACTGGTACCGCAACTTCCCCGTATTCTCTGAGAGAGCGAGCTGTTGATTCACAACTAAGGTTACCTAGACTATTGTATCCATCAAGACTTATTAACGAACAGGTAGCACCAGTGTCTAACTGAAAAGTCAATGGACGTTCATTGACGAAGAGCGACACAAATATTTTATTTCCGTTCTTTACAGTGACTAACTGAGCGGATGATACCATTTCCCTTGTGCGATTGGTCGCTGCTATGTTTTTTACCACCTCGTTAATAGAGTTTGCACGCTCTGAATGTCTGCGGCGGCTGCTAAAATTCGATTTTTTTTTTGTGTCTTTGATTTGCACTAGCGGGGCGCGATTGATTTCTCCCACGACTCTTAAATCGCTGCCAAGGTTGCACTGCATGCGAAAAATTGGCACAATTAGCTAATAAGCAAACGCTACTTATACGACCACGTCGCTGACAAAGATCACATATTGAATCGAGGTGCCTGCACATATTCCTCTGGTGTTGTATGAAATAAACCAGGGCACGATTTTCTAATGTTAAAATGACCATGGCACTTACTTGTGGTTTTTTTTTTTTGTTGATATGTGTTGTGCAATTGGTTAACCTCTGAGGAAGTACTGCTTCCCTTTAGGATGGTCGATGCCAACTGTGTCGACTCATATCCTGTCACCAATACTTCGATTTCCTTCAACTTTTGCGTAGCAGCGATGCGGACTGAATCATGCTGTGTGTAATAAGCGATCATATCCCTGATACATATGATGTGCCGCAACTTTCCTTAGGGCAGACGAAAGCGCAATCCCTAGCAAGACCTCTCAAGTCTGCTATCCACTCGACATAGGATTGCCCTGGAGCCATCCTCTGCTTTAAAAACTTGGATCTCGACGCGAGTACGTGCATTTTTGATTGAAAGTGCTTTGTTAGTTTCGTAGAAAGGTCTTTGAAAGTGAGTCTACTTACATATTCTGGTCCTACCAACTTTTTCAGCAAATCGTTAATTTGATTCCCGCTTGTTGATAGAAAGTGTGCCTTGTGTAAGCTGTCATCTTCCAATGAATTTGCGTGAAGTACAGTGCTGCTGTAGCTGAAATAGACAGCAGTCAAACGATTCCTTCTCCATGTCGAATGCGCAAAATTGTGGAATTGAAGAAATGGTTGTGGGCGGTAGATGTTCTTTCAAAACTTTTTCCATCGAAGCTCAGTTAGCATCCATCATTCCTTCTACCCACTGTCTTTGAGCATCTAATATTGGTCGCATCGCAACGCAACTTGGTCCATTTTCTATCCTCGTCGCCACTTTTTATGACTTTGAAAAAGACTTAATTATTTGTTCAACTCTTAAGGCTAACAGAAGGAATCCAAACTTCGGTGGATTAATATATGTATATACATAACAAAGGCGGGAAAATTGTATGACATCGCCCATAAATATTAATGACAATAATGACATTTAAATTGTTAATGTCCATAACTAAAATAGTGTAGTGCGGATGGATCCCAACGTTCCAGCGCGGAAAGTCTGCGAATCCACCCCGGCGCAGTAGAGGACGACCTCGCGATAGGTGGCGCAAACAAGTGGGGAGGGCTCAACCAACTTCGCGTTGGAAAAAAATCCAGATAAAACGCATGTGCGCGCCTAGCCTTAAGGGCACAACTCCCAACCTGGTGGACCAGATCCATTTTTGTAACCGCTAGGATGAGGAGCCGGGTACAACGATGCCAGTAGCTCACTTCGGGGACATGAGCGCTGCCGTTGACTCATTAAGAGTTCATCTGCAGCTATTTCTTTTTGAATGCGAAGATTAGTGTTGACAATCCTTACAGAACTTAGCTCCAAATATGTCGAAGTCGCTCAAGTAAGGTATCTGCTGACCTCTGCGCGTCACCGTTGATTCCATCAGGAGAATTCATAGTGTTCGCTGAAGTTTAGCTACATATCCGTACATCAGCATACGCTCGTCGTTAGTTCACTGTGAAATAGCTATCCAGCGGGCACATCGAGAAGGTGATGATGCAATGGTGCCACGACATTTCAAGTGACGTATAATCAATTAAAAAAAAAAATCACGATAAAAATACCGTTCGTAAAATTTCACTACAGAATTAAAAACCCTTTGTTGTTTCCTTCAGATGTCCTTAACTGTGAATAAATTTTTCATAAATATAAAACTCAAGAACCTTCTTAATTTCTGTGCTTTTTCTTCCGTCTTGCTTTTCAATTATATTCATTCTCCTTTTCTCTCTTTCATTTAAAGCAAAGTGTGAGAAAACTATAACATGAAAACGAAATAAAGCTTAAACATTTTTTTATGCGTCTTTATTACCAAGAGAAGAAGAAAACTAGTCATCATCATGCATAACGCTACTGTTTTCTAACATCTGCACACGAATAATAGTTTTTGTTCTACACATTTGCGATAGCAAAAAGGGTGCATTATCACAGATTTTTTTTTCTACATTTTTCTTTTCGTTTCTTTCTTTTCGCTCCCTTAACAATCACCAGGACATAGCAGATACATTTGAAGGCAACTTTAAAGAACAAAGCGGTATTAACTCTAATTGGCTTCCTGTTAACAGTGCAAAGGTACGTACGAAAAATGATTTAACTATTATAGAATGGTCTTGCTCTCCTCTACACCCTCGGTTGCACGGTCCCCATATATTAAATAATCAGCCCGACCCATTTCAATTGCTATCATCCCATAAATCTATTCCAATGAGTGGTTCAAGAAATATACGAGTAGACCAAAAAGTGTAATAAAAGTCTACGGTAGCTACGATGTTTAATTTTGGT
Source organism: Brachypalpus laphriformis (assembly GCA_945910035.1). Lineage (NCBI taxonomy): Eukaryota > Metazoa > Arthropoda > Insecta > Diptera > Syrphidae > Brachypalpus > Brachypalpus laphriformis. Next base: position 224,642,412 of record OX246753.1, on the reverse strand, counting down.
AGCGGCAATTCAATATTTAGCGGTGTGGAATACTCCATGTCATTATTTGTTTGTAATCTACTTGTAGTCATATTTGTTTTCCACTTCATTTTGAATTCGACTACTTTTAATTAATTATTATTTTTTATCACCCAAAGGTTCCTGATCCTCGACCAGGCTCATGCCATAACGACTCGCGCACCCTCCCAGACTTAACGTTAAATTTCATTAAAACTCATTCCCTAATGGATGAGAATGTTCCAGCATTCTTCGGTCAACCAATTTTGGTCAGGACGAGTACTATGTAAGTATAATGAAATGAGTATTGTATATTTCTTTCATGTGTGTTGCAAGGAAGAAGTTAGAGAAAAGCCGACGACTAAGAAAAACCTTGCACCTAGCGGTGTGGGCGAAAGCTGGCAATTACATTGCTTAAATTGTAAACTTATTTTTTATTGGATTACACATTATAGTACCTATCGTACCAAATTTGTGCCCTTTGTAAGTCCCCTTATAACTAACAGGATGTACCTTACATACGTGGTCAATTTAAAAGCAGAGCGCTTATACATGTTTTTTTTTAGCGTACCCCTTGACGTAATTGTGTGTGGTGTACCTTACTCGCAATAATAGTCGCGCAACCAAAGTCACTCGTTCAGTGCATTTTAATTATTTAGCTTACATTGTGGAATACTTTTACCTTCTGTGCTCTTACGAACTTTTGGTCTTTTTTTTTTTTTTTTTTCTTTTCCCACTTTTTTGTTCTCATGCAGCTACCGCTTTACGCAAATTGCTGTGGATGCTCAGATTAAAACTCCTGGAGGGAAGACGTACGATGTGATATTTGTTGGAACGGGTGAGTTTCTGTTTTTTTTTTTTTGCATTTCAATTTTTGATTTGAATGCTTTTGTATGTACAAGAGAACTTTTTTAAAATGGTTTAATTGCATTTAATTCACATCGGTGTGTGTGTGTTCATCTCGTTTACTTGGTATTTTTTATTCTTTGTATTTTATTCCTAGACCATGGAAAAATAATTAAGTCGGTTAATGCGGAGTCAGCCGATTCGAATAAAAAAGTTTCCTCGGTGGTGATTGAAGAAATTGATGTTTTAACGAAAAGCGAGCCGATTCGAAATTTGGAAATCGTTCGAACAATGCAATATGGTAAGTAAAACGAAATTGTCTTGCTTTTTTAGTATGTCAAGCTCTAAGAAATAAATATGTATCATATCTTAAACCGGCCTGACTGCGTATTGCCATACTGCATGTCAGCACAGACTGTGTTGATATGCATACATATATTTTGCTCAGAAAGCTAAGAGCAAAGTACCTGCGGTAACAGACGCTTCAATGCGACTCGTGTGCTAGCGATCACATGTAATTTGTCATGTCCTTACGAAAGCAAATTGCGTACGAATTCAGTTATTCACCCTGATTGTCGTTGGCGTTTGTCGCTTTTCGACGATTGTCGCTTTTCGACGATTGTCGCTTTATTCTTCAGGTGTAGCAAGAATCCATTTTAATAACTTTTTCACTGTGAAACGACACGACAAACAAATTGCTTAGTAATGTTTAACGGTCAGCAGGTCGTAGCTATGAATAAAGCGACAATCGTTAAAAAGCAACAAACGCCAACGACAATCAGGGTAAATATATCGTTATTTTTTATTTCTTCTGTTTATACCGTATCCCATTGTATATTAAAATTGGCACATAATTCATGTTCATATACAATATACATGTAGATATATATATATATATATATATATATATGTGTATAACGGGCGCGCCATCTTTTATGTAGGTATGTAAACATTGAATAACTTTGACATTTATCAACCGATTGATTTGAGTAGACATGTTTTTGAAGCGTCAATTCAGTACAATTTTAACCATGAATCGCTTCACACCGAAATAGTGACGCTGTACACTGAAAATAGTCGTTCAGTTGTATTAACTCAACGTGCATATCGTCGAAAATATAGTGGCCACATTGACTGACCACCCAGATATCCAGATTAGACCCCTTCGGACTTCTTTTTTGGGGGAGTTATTTGAAAGCAAAGTGTACGCCAGCAACCCTCAGACCATTGACGAGCTTAAGGCAAACATTCGTGCCGAAATCATCGCTATACCACCCGAGATGCTCGAAAAAGTGATGGAAAACGCAGCAAAAATGGCACATTTTGCTTTTAGTCTAAGAGTCCGCAGATTTGGCAGTGAAGGATAACCAAAATATATGTACATTCATAGGTAGTATTTATTAGTGTGATATCAAATAAGGCAGTCTGGTAGTCCTCACTGGCGGCTGATGAAAATAACAGTACTTTTAAAATGCGAAAATATGCCCAAAAGGAATAGGGGAGATAACCATTTAATTTTTATTGAAAACAATAGAACAGAATTTGCTTGCTTTAGATTCATTTATGCCAGACGTTTAGGATGCGGCTAAGGCCACGCCAAACGCCATCAAAGTGTTTGAATAATGCCCAATTTTGCATAATTAACGTAACCATGTCAATTTTACATAAAACATAGAACCGAGTTATATTATTATGAATATACGGTTCCAAGACGTTTACGGTGCGTTGAAGGCAGTGAGTTAAGGATGTCCTTGAAGAGGACTCCAAAAAAAACCGCGAACGCCAACCTAGAGGTTGGCCCAATCGTTCGACTTACACAATACACGTATTCGGATTTAATACATTTATTAAACAACTTTCACGTCTGATTCACTACAGGTCTAACTTAAGACTAACTTATCCAACTAAACTCTATCCTCAGGGAAGTCACCGCACTCGAGATTAGAATTGCTGACCCAGCGAACTGGGCCGATGCATGCACGCGTATCCGGTTCGGTGCAAATGCAATAGGACTCCACCACATTGGCACCATGGGAACAAGTTCGCACCTGAACAAATGAAACATGCTGATTCAGCGAACCCATGGGATTCGCTGTCACCTTTCCGGCGCGTGATCGGAATGCGGCGTGTTAACTCAGTGCCAGACAACGTTAAAATGAGCAAATATTCCATTTTTGCATAACTAACATAACCAATTTTTTTTTCTCGAAAGATAGTTCAACTCTTCCAGATTACAAATTTATGAACGCCAGACGTTTTGCGCGCGGCCAAGTTCTTGCCAGACATAGTGCTGGGCATGGCAGAGGGGAAATGTCTGGAGGCGTGTCGAGCATCACCGTTTCGAACAATTCATGAGCTGATCGATCGGGTCCGGTGGGTCGGGGACCTGAAACCGAGGATTATGCGAGGAACAGAAGCCAAGGTAGATGCAGAGGGGTATTCAGGAAGCATGGTGCGATGTTTTGGCTGTCAACAAACGGGGCACTACCGGAGAGACTGTCCGTTACCAAGGGAGCAGCCGCAGGACGGAGAGCGGAGAGGGGCAGTTTCCCGACGAACAGGTGGCCCAACGCAATTGATCATGAAAGAGGATAGCAGCGAATATGTGAAGATGGCAAGAGTGAGTGGGTACCAGGTTGCAGCTTTCGTTGATCTGGGGAGCGATTGCGTAACACTGTGTAGATCGAATGCAAAGGAGGGGCACCTGAAGTATGCTCCGTACAAGACGAGGCTTAATGGATTCGGTGGCGGAGGTTGCTACACAGTAGGACGGACGTATGCGGAGGTCTCTGTGGATGATCTGACCTCCTGGTGCGAAGTCCTAGGTGTTCCGGACGATAGCCAGCCGTACCCAATGATACTTGGGCGGAAACTCTTAGACCAGCCGCAGGTAAAAGTGGAGAAATCGTTCAAGAAGTTGTGCATCAGGGATAGTACGCAGGAGGCAACGCAACAGATGCTACCAGCCGAAAAGGTGTACTCCAAGGTGGAGAAGGGGAGGATTTTCGTTACGGCCCTCGACGTGGGAGACGTTATAATATAATTAATATAATATATATAATAATATAATTTATAGTTGGAATATTTTACAAAATTATATCCATATGTCTTGGTACTTTAGCCATCATATCTATAATCTCTTCGTACTTCACGTCAATATTTCTCTATATGTTAAGCAACATCAAGCCATTTAAGCGCTCCTTACTAGTATTACTACGCAGATAAGTTTTCAATCTGCGAAGACAACAAAAAGACCGTGCACTTAATGACACAGATATGGGAAATGTTGCATCGATCAACATAAAGCGGTGTATTCTTTGGTACAACGTTGAATCGCAACAATTGAGAGCGTCTATAAAATTTGTTGGCCGTTTATCAATCGGAATATTTAAGCAATGTCTGCAACGATGTCTGTTAATTTAACATTCAAACAGATATCAAGAAAATGAAGAAAAGATATTTTTACCTGCGCCACATCGTCATTTTGCCTACAAAATCATCAGTACATCTTTTGATGTCATTTGGCCATTCTTTTGGAAATACGTTGATAGTGCTACGTATTTCTTCTGTTTCCAGCTTAGAACACTTTTCCGGTAGAATGTTTTAAATTTTAGAAAGGAGTTCCGATGGTCAAGAAATCTAGTCCTTAGTTGTCGATCGATGGTCCAAAAAAGGAACAAAGATGGACCGACGGAAATATTCTTCAGGACCTCCTTCATAGTTGTCACGGTTCTTTTGTTTTACAACTTGCCGCGGGACTACTAATTGAATATGCATTTTGTCTGCCATTTCTTTAGCTCCAGCAAATATGTGACTGAATCTAACTTCGGAGTTTTGACGCATTTCATTTACTTCCTCATGTAAATGGTTTGCATATTCCATACAGCAGCTGAGATCAATTTTTTTTTTTTTTTAAATTCACTTACATTTTTCTTTAGGCCGAAAATTGGCTTAATCACTGTTAAGGATATTATAAATTGGGGAGTTTGTGTAGCAGCAAGTAGGACGTGAGGTTTGACTCCTTCGGTTTTCATTTTTTTTATTTTTATTTTTTTTTTTTTTTTTCGAGGGTAGGTGAAAAATCTTCCATAGACGCTATGAGAATAGCAAGCGCGTGCTCATAGTAGTGTCAGATTCTTACTGACTAAAAAAACACCACCCTTCGATATAAATTTGTTGGATACCGCAACTAAGTATAAACTTCTCAAGCAATTTTTCTATCACGAAATAAAAACGTTTGGCAGGTTACTTTCCACTGAAAGATCCTGCATGTTCCGCAAACTAGACGCGGTTAATCATTATCTCGCCAAGTCGAAAGGTTTCTTCCTTTGTAGTCGGCGCAATAAATTGCTCTCATCCAAAATTTGTAGGTCTGTTTTGTTGACATGTCCGATTAGTCGGTTTCTATGCTTTCTCGCGAAGCTTCTAGTTTCAGCTTGGATTGTCGGAATTCCGAGATCCCTGTGGATATCGTCGTTTCTACTATACCACGGTGCTTGGACAATTTCTCTTAGCACTTTATTTTGAAAAGCTTGTAAAATATTTGCATTTGTTTTCTTGATACAACCCCAAAGTTGTATACCGTAGGTCCACACCGGCTTTAGCACTTGCTTGTATAAAAGCAGTATATTCTCAGTACTGAACTGGGAATGTTTTCCGAGTAACCAGGACATTTCTCTATATTTAATTTCGAGTTCTTTTCGTTTCATTTTCACGTGCGAATTCCATTTCAGCCTTGCGTCGAGTGTCATTCCCAGGTATTTGGCCTCGTTTGCAAAGGGTATTCGGGCCGAGTTTAGAAAAATTGGCAAGTCATTAGTTTTCTTGTAAGTGAATCTCACGTGAACAGATTTAGATTCGTTGAGGGCGATCCGCCAGTCCCTCGTCCATTCATTTACATTATTCAGTGCGTTTTGCAGTCGTTTCTACGATTGTTTTACCTACTGCTAGGATAGCGGTGTCATCGGCAAACGTAGCAAGGATAGTGCCATATTCGTTTGGTATATCACGAGTATATAGCAAATAGAGAAGCGGCCCAAGAACGCTTCCTTGCGGTACGCCGGCCGAAATTTCTTTGAGCTCGGAGTATTCAACTCCATGTCTAACACGAAAGAGTCTATTCCCGAGATATGATTCTAGAATATCGTATAAGCATACAGGGATAACTTGTCGTAGTTTGAATTTCAAAGCCATCATGCCACACCTTGTCAAAAGCTTGCGAGATGTCAAGAAATACGCTTGAGCAAATCTTTTTTTCTTCAAGTGCTTATTCGATTACGTCAGTAATTCTATGCACCTGGTCAATCGTCGAATGCTTACTTCTGAACCCAAACTGGTGGTCAGGGATAAGATTATTTTCTTCTATAACCGGTTGGAGACGCCTTAATAATATCCTTTCGAAAATTTACGATATGATTGGAAGAAGCGAAATTGGTTTATACGATTCTACTTCATTTGGCGGTTTTCCTGGTTTTAAAACCATTATGACTTCCGCAACTTTCCATTGGCTCGGCGCGTGTTTTAATCTGAGCGCAGCATTTACAATATGGAGAAGCTTAATCAATGCTTTTCTAGGTAAAACTTTGAGAATTTCTCCGGTAATCAAATCATAACCAGGAGATTTCTTAGGTTTAAGATTCTCGATCTCATGTGTGAGTTCCCTTAGCGTTGCACTTGTGAGCGTCAAATCGTTAGATGATAAATCCGGCCTATTGCGGCTGTCGTAAACCACTTGACCATCGTACGGTTTAAAGGTTTCTTCCAGGTGGGCCGCAAAGACGTCCGCTTTTTCTTTATCTTCCCTCGCCCATTCATTTTGATTTAATTTGATTGGCGGCGCGGGGACTTTGGGCCTTCTGGTGCCTTTTACAGCTTTCCAAAGTGAATAATTGGAATCTCTTTTCGCTGTTAAACTTTCAAGGTAAGAGGCTATTGCACGATTCTTAAAATCCTTAATAGTCTTCTTCAACAAATTGCACAGACGATTCAAGTGTGCTTTATGCTGCGGAGCACGACTCTGTTGCCATTTTTTACCCGCTTTTGTTTTTTCCTTGACCAATTCTTTTATTTCCGGAGGATATCGTAAACCGTATCTGTCCGGCGTTTTCCTTGGATTGGGCGTATTATTCCAAGAGGCGAGCTGTATGATCTCAACGAAGCGATCAACTTCAATCTCAAGTTCATAGGGTGTCGTAAGTGGAACGCTCAGTTCAACATTATCTTCAATTTGGTTCCTAAAGCCTTCCCAGTTAGTTGTTCGACCAGTTAATCCCGCTGGCTCTAGGTTATAGACTTGTTTTTCGCTGATTGTTAAAATAACCGGGGAATGATCAGACGACAGATCAGAGCTCTCTTTGACTTTTATGTGGTTGGTAGATATTCCTTTCACAACGAAAAAGTCGATCAGGTCAGGTATTTTCGAAGTATCAGTTGGCCAGTAAGTCGGTTTACCCGTCGAATGGAAATCACAACTGTACTCCATACCTGCCCCATAGAGCATTCTACCTTTTTCGAGGTGTATCTTGATCCCCAGAACGTATGTTCCGCATTAAAATCGCCGCCAATAATGAAATTAGGTTTCAGCGATTCAAACAAGTTAGTAAAATCAGATTTTTCAAGCGGAACGCGGTGGATAGTAGATAGATGAGATTTTAAGAGTACGCTAACTATTTTTAACTCGAATCGTGCACAGTTGCAAAGTTTCAAGCTCTATCTTTATATAAACAAGGATGATCCGCCTCTCGCTTTTCCCGAAGGGTGACAAGCGTGGTAATCATTATAGCCTTTTATTTTTAAATGCGAATCCTTTTCTACGTGGGCTTCAGAAATCAAGCAAATATAAATATCTTTTTCAGACATGAATATTTCCAATTAGTCGAGTTTTTGCAAAAGTCCGTTTGCATTCCAAGTACATATGGTATTTTTAACATTCGTTTATCATTCATATTCTAGTTGAGGTACGCGTTTTCTGAGAATTATTTTCAAGCTTAACCAGCCTAACGAGAATAATTTTATTTATTTTGCTTTGTTCTTCAAATTTCTCGAGAATAACCGACAAAACATGAGAGACAGGGTCCGTCGAAATTTCAACGTTTTTTGGTTTTTCGGATGCCGCGGCCTGAGCGTAAGTCTGCACTACTGCTGTCCGAGGGCCATTACCTGCCGGCTTTTTCGATGTTAGCTTTCTTTTATGAACTGAGGTCCAGGGCTTTTCTGTTGTCACTCTTTCCCTCACCTTTTTGCGCTCTGAACCCGGTAGTTTTAGTTTAGCTAGTTTCTCCTGTGCATTCTTATGCTTTGGCTTAGTTTGCAGCTTAGATTTTGCATTTAGGGGCTTAAGGAGCACATCTCTCCGTTTTTGCAACTCCTTAGCTACTTCACAGCCTCTATAATTTGCCGGGTGCTTTCCCTTACAATTAGCACATGTTGCAGAGGTTTGTTTATTTACTCCACAAACTTGGGAGAGGTGATTTCCGGCGCATTTTACACATCGCGGTTCTTTTTTGCAGTACATTTGTGTATGGTTAAATCCTTGGCAACGTTTGCACTGCGGAAACATCCTTAAATTTCTACGCATGGGCTCGATTTTGACCACTATATTTAGTATAGCTCTAATTCGGTAGATATCGTCGATATTATCCGACTTATCGAAGGTAAGCATAAATAGCGGAAGTCCACGCCTTACCAAGACGTTTTTATCTATTTCCGTTTGTTTCTTCTCCTTCTTGATGATATTAACGGCATCAAGATTTTTAAAGCCTTTGGCTTGAAGATCAGTCATAACCTCTTCTTTGGTGCATGAGGGGTGGAGTCCCCTTGCATCAACACGATGTGGCCTTTCTGACTTGATTTCGAAAGTATACCACTGAATCTTTTCGGTATTTAGCTTTTGGGACACAGCTCGGTAGTCATTGTAGTCGTCGACGTTGACTTTCCACGCATTATCCCTCAGAGATGTAACCTTATACTTGAATGTTATTATTCCTTTAAGGAGGCTTTGCAACTTATTGTATTCCGTTATCCCGACGATGTTTATTGGTGGGGTGGACGAAATTGCACTCGAAGTTGCTTTTCTTGCGGTTCTTTGTGATTTTCTTCTTTCACGGGCTCGACTTCGGGCGATGAGCCGGCTCTTTCATATTTTGTCCATCCAGATACTCTAATGAGCAACAGATATATTCATAGACACCATAGAACAAATTGAGTGAATTCAAATGCTCAACCCAACGCGTTTCGCAAAATTTTAAAAGACGCGTTTGTTTTGCTTTTGGGCAAGACGCCTGAATTTTGTCTTTTAAAACTAGAGCTGCTTTATTAGATAATCGGAGTAAATGAACAACCTCTTTAATGGTTCCTATGCAATTTCGTATAGACGATATGTTACAAGCGTGTGTAATGGCCAAATTCAAATTATGATTAGTACAGTGGACGTAAATAGCTTCTGGATACAATGCTCTAACTTTGGCAGCACAGCCGTTGAATTTTCCGCTCATTGACCGGTTGAACCCCCAAACCCCCCCGTGCGTTCGCGCCTGGAGTGTGCGATTCGGCTCACTACGTCGCAGCCAATCTGTGTGCAACCATACCGGGTCCCATTTGCGAAAAGGGCGGTGGTGAATGAAAAGGTCGAAGAACTGCTGAAGCTTGGAGTTGTTCGTCCATCATCTTCGGACTACTGTTCGCCTATTGTCCTGACCAAGAAGAAAGACGGATCAGATAGGTTCTGTATCGAGCTCTCAACCAGGTCACGGTCAAGCGAAAGTTCCCAATGCCAGTGATCGATGAGGTGCTTTCATCACTGTGTGGGAACTCAGTCTTTACCATACTTGACTTGGCGTCAGGTTACCATCAAATCCTAATGGAGGAGCAGAGCAAAAAGTACACCGCCTTCACAACGGATGAGGGGTCTTTCGAATTTAACAGGATGCCCTTTGGCCTCGTTAATGCTCCGGCGCACTTCCAAGCGTGCATGAACTCGATGAAGTCGCTTTTGCGGAAAGGCGATGCTACGATCTATCTGGACGACACAATCATTGCCATCCAGACAGTGGAAGAAGGTTTGGAGAAGTTGCAAAGGTTTTTGGAGGCACTCCAGAACTGCGGGTTGACACACAACGTAAGTTAATGCGTTTTTTTAAAATCGAATATAGAGTTTTTTGGGTTTGAGGTCAGCAAGGATGGTCTGAAGCCGAGTCGACGAAAGACGACAGCGATCATGGAGTTCCCGGTGCCGCGGAACATCCATGAAGAACGACAATTTCTGGGACTCACCAGGTTCTTCAGGAAATTTGTCAAGAATTATGCCCAGGTGGCAGTGCCCCTAACGGAGCTGCTGAAAACCGGTCAGGAGTTCTTATGGTCAAACCAACAGGAAGACGCATTCCGGAGGGTTAAGGAATGTCTGAGCAGTCCACCGGTGCTGGCCATCTTTGATCCCGAGTGCGAGCATGAGGTGCACACAGACGCATCTTCTGTGGGGCTGGCTGGAATACTATTCCAAAGAGGGAAGGATGATTTGGTGTTGCGCCCAGTGATGTTTTATAGCCGCAAACTGTCAGCTGAGGAGAAAAAGTACCACTCCTACGAACTAGAGGTGTTGGCCATCGTGGACAGTCGACCGTTTCCGGATATATCTCTTGGATAAGGAGTTTAAGGTAGTCACTGACTGTGCAGCGATTGTGGCTACAAAGAACAAGCCGAAGATTATTCCACGGGTGGGTAGGTGGTGGCTCAGGGGCAACCGGACAATTCTAGCAGCCCTGAAGTGTGTCCATTCGGCGGGGAAGGATTGGGCCAGTTACCTAAGAACGATTCAATGGGGTCTGAATACCGCAAGGAGTTCAACGACAAAGGCAAGCCCGCATGAGCTTTTGTTCATGTACACGCCAAGGGACATCCTGGGGAACAAGTTGCTGCTGGAACTGGGAAAAGCGGAATCGGTAGAGCCAGAAGCAATGAGCCGGAGAAGAGAGACAGCGCTGCGGCACATCGAGAGGAGTCAGGCACACCAGATACAGCGGTACGACCTAAGACATCGCAAGCCATCGTCGTATGAAGTGGACGATCTGGTCCTAGTCGAACATGAAGCAGCCGCGACTATGGAATCTCGTAAGCTGGAGCCGCAGTACCGCGGACCTTATCTCATAGCCCGGGTCTTGCCTAATGATCGCTACGTTGTCCAGGATAGCCCAGGAATGCAGAGGAATCAACGGAGGCTTAGCACTGTGATGAGTTCGGATAAGCTCAAGCCATGGTGTGAGTTGCCGGATGAAGGTCTCATCGACGCTAATGGCGATACTGATGACGACGCTTCGATGGCTGATGAGAACGGGGATGTTGGTCAAGCTCCTCTAGGCGCTAATTGTGAGGACACGATAATGTGAGGATGGCCGAGCTGTTAAATCAACGAGCTATAAATAGCCCTTTGGGTGTATCAATAGGGAGATAAGTCGCCGCGCCTTTGAAGCGAGCACACATACTGGTCCAATAAAGAGTTAAAGAAGTAAACGGTTTTTTTTTTTTTATTTGATTTTCTCTTACATACGATCATTTCAAGTCAAATTTAAAAATCAAAATCTTCTTGTGTTTTTTTTTAATGGCAAATCGAAAGGAAACTACCATTGAAGTGCAGAAAATCGTTTTGAAGTTAAAAAATGAAGGAAAATCAATGGCAGAGATCGGTTGAATATTAAATTCGTCAAAGGCAACCGTCCAAAAAATAATAACAAACTAGTATCGCGTGTGGTCGAAATTCGACCGAGGGGAAATAAAAAAAACAGCGAGAGAAACAACGCTATTCTCCCGTGCAGGGAAGGCAAACAAATTTAAGCTCATATAACCATGAACGTTATCACAATGCTTTCATTTAATTGGTTAAAGCGTTTTGCATGGGGAAATCATTTGTGTATTTTCACAATGTTTTACCTGACATAACGAAAATGTACACACCTAATTTTTTTTCTGTATATCTATTGCACAAACTCTTTCGAATGATATAAGTTTCATTCCCCTCCTTTTATAATACATACTACAAAAAAAAAAGTACGATAAATTTCGTGTTCACGTATTAATATATAAAATTACACTAGCAGAGCATCATTAGAAAACAATCCAAAAACCGGGCGGCCAACTAAGATTGATGAAATATTATCGAGGGAAATTGTTTGAGTTGCAACTCAATCCTAGACAGAGCACGGTAAAGACAGCTAATAGGATCCAGAATACTCAAGAAGTAGCAGTTCATGCCCAAGCAATTTGTCGCTGTCTAAAAAAGCTGGACTTTCTTCAAGAGCTGCTAGAGAAAGCCCTTCATTAGTGTAGTTAACAAGATGAAATGGTTAGAGTATGCTAAAACGTACGAAAACGAACATGAGGCAGATTTATCTTTTTGGGAGAGAGTTATATTTACAGACGAATGTAAATTTAATGTATTTGGAAACGACGGAAAAGCAAAAGCTTGGAGGAAACCAAATAAAGCACTTATCCCAAAAATGTAGTCCCTACTGTCAAACATGGGGGTGGATCCCTTATGGTATGGGGTTGCATGGCAGCAAGTGGAGTCAGAATATTTAGAATTATACAAGGCACCATGAATCGACACATGTATATTGACATATTGAAATACAGTTAGGTTACCAGCATCCAAAAACTTAAATTGTCTGACCAATCCATCTTTCTCCATGACAACGGCCCGAAGCATACTTCGAACGCAGTAAGAGAATGGCTACTATATAACGTTAGGATACAACTTGATCACCCTGCGCAATCTCCGGATGTCAGTGTTATCGAGTGTTTATGGGATCACCTGAAGATGGAAATCGGAAAAAGAAATGTGATCTCAGTCTCTCGTCTTAAACCAGTGTTAGTTGAAAAATGGCAAAAAAATCTCGCCTGAAGTGACAAGGAAGTTGGCAAACTCGATGTCTGCTCTACTAAAGGAAGTAGTGAAAGCCGATGGAGCACCAACACGTTATTAGTTAGTACTGTACAGTACACCCATCCCCCGATTTGCACGGTACTTTTTTGTTAGACGATTTCACTTTTACACGTTCTTTCCCAAGCCCCTGTCCCTCGATGTACACGTTATTTTTCGCTTTTACACGGTTTTCAAATTCACGAATTTTCCAAAATAAAACGAAATTTCTCTAAAAGCGAAATCTCACCAACCAAGAAGAAAAGATTGTCAATGATAGTGATGGTAGTATGTAATTAAATCCTTGCACTAATTTCTTACGAATTTTGTATTTTTAATTTCTATAAAACAATTTCTTTATTTATTAGTTATTACATGAGTGGACTGATATATTTTATTTTTCAATTATATTTTATTCTTATTTGCGTTGAAATAAATGAATTTCATTAAAAAGACTGAATAGATTATGTGCATTTTAGATTTTTTTCGATTTACACGATTTTTCATATAAAAATCTAGGATCTCGATTTACACGATAGTTTCAGGAACCGATCTTTCGTGTAAATCGGGGACAGGTGCATACTATTTTCATATAAATTGTTGAGTATGTAGACTTTTGTAACATTCCAAAAGGGAATAAAATGAATTTTTTATGTTCAGTTTTATGTTTTACCACAGAAATGTATTTTTTTTTTGTTTCTATTTTTATTTTGAATTAAAATTTAATTGTTTGTGTTAAAAAAATTAAGTTTTGTGGTTTGAATTTGAAAATATTGAAATAGATATTCGTATGTTGACTTTTGTAATTAAGTTATATTGCTTTAACTTTTTTGAAATTCTAGAAGTAATATGTATGTTGTTCGGCACAGACTATGGGTGTTTGTGCTAAGAAACAAATAATATTTGGCGCAACAGTTCTTTAAGTGCAAGGGCTTAGCTTCTCGCAATTTTTCACACGAATGGAAGGGGCCTACAGCTTAGTGCCGTATCCGAACGGCGATTTGAGAAGCTTTTTCGTGACAACAATACTCTCGGATGTTTGTCAGACGCTCGCGAGAGGTGGGACCGTGAAAAAAACTTGTTGGTGTTTTTCTGGGATTCGAACTTGGAACCTCATGTGCAGTGATCCGACACACGAACCACTTACGCCACGGCGCCCGGTATCTATGCTAATACAGTATGGGAATACGCGGCCCGACTTCGCCCGGATACAATTTAATTTTTACAGCGATGTACTAATAAATAAATTACACAGATATATCTACATATTATGTTAAGTCGCTGCCGCGGACTTTATAACTAGTCAGTATTTTTCATGAGAGCTGGCAGCAATATTTTTCCTCAACTTGATCCACTAATACCGTTAGTGCTCAGCTCCTAGAGCAATTTTTAATACACAATATTTCCCTTTCCCGGGAGATGCAGTGAAAACCGCATCCAAATCCGTTCAGTGGTTCTCGTGACCGTGGGTAGCGCATTCATAGACGTTTTGGGGGCTTTCTTTCTCCAAAATAATAAAGGGAATGAAATCTCTCTTAATTTTTCTAAGAATGGTTAATGATTTTCTCCACTTTACTCTGTATGATGTTCTTTTTCTAGTTTGTTAAAACTTCTTTTGGTTTTTATAAAGCGGAAAGCGTTAGTTATGAGCAAATATTTTATAAACATAATTAAAGTGGTATGTTTTACTACGTATTAATTTATTTATTTATTGCATTAGTTAATTAAGTATGTATTATTAGGTGCGTTTTTATGTACGCGTATACCCGCTAACTCAAAAATGACACAAAAAAACGACCATCCCCGCTTATCGGTTTTGTGAGAAAAACCTGGCAGCACATACATTCTTATGACATTTTAACTGCTAAACTCCGAAATCCTTAATTTTTTTTGTGAAAATTATAAACAAGCTATTAAAATGGAAAACATCGAAACATTCTTTGAAATAAAATTTGAAATTTGTTTTAAAAAATTCGATTTTTTATTCTTTGTTCTTATTTTCTTTTTCTCGAAAAATAGCACTTCCACAACCCCAAAGTCTTCTCCTTAGTCCACAATTTTCGTTGGCTAATAAAATGTAGAATAATAACAACAAATTCTCTTTCATGTTTCTACGTACCTTTTTTCTGCTCCAGACATTTTTGTTTTTAAATTAATTTTCAAACGAAATGCCACATTTATGCCAAATTTTTGACAATTATTCATAATTTACCGATTGGGGATAAGAAAAAGGATTCTGGTAGCATTGTTTTTATCGCCGCTTAGGACTTAGCGGCGATAGTTGTCCCCGCTAACTTAAGCGGGTATACGCTATCGTGTTGTTGTAATTAACATGTATATTTTTGAGTTAGCGGGTATACGCGTACAAAAAAACCCACCTATTATATTTCGTTTAGCCCAAATAAAACTGTTTCTTGAATGTTCCAAAATAGGATAAATACAACAAATACAATACATGTTTTTATTTAAAAACCAAATAAAGTCGACATACAAAACAACAACTGAAAAAATTTCCTTCAATTGATATGCATCGTTCAAGCAAGTAAATCTGAGAAGCTGGAATTTGTTCCCTTTGGTCCTTTTCTCAAATTCGGTATACTCATCACGCAACTTGATTCTGATTCGTCAGCAGTTCCGCAGCTTCGCAATGAAAAACATCAATGTACGGGTGTACAGCCTGTTTTCTTTTTGTTCCTCCTCTTTTTCTTCCGTTCTCTCGAATTTAATTTTTTTAGCTATAGTTGTTGTTGCTTCTACCTCTTAGGAATGAAAATGAGTAAAACTCGAACAAATAAAAGAGACCTGCGCAGAAAAACGTCAAGTGATTTGGTTCAACCTATACCAGCTAACCCCTTTCATCAAAATCATAGGTTTTGCTACGCTATAGGCTTTCATCAATTCAATTTATTATTTCGTGAATTATGAAAACAATTTATTTAGAACCATATCGAACAGTTTTTTCCAATAATTTTATGCAAAATCTCCCTTGTCGCTTTGAAATAAAAGCTGAGACAATTGACTTCTACTTGTAAGTCTGGATCATTCAGTACATTTGCTAAAGCTGTTGAAGACCTGTACCACTTTGAGCGATTAAAATCACTTTCTGAGTTGGGTAAATTTCTCACATTAACCCAAGGAATACGTACAATATCCCGTCGTAATGTGGCACACTGTATGTGATGAATTCAGTTTTTTCAAGAATTTGATTTTTGCTACGAAAACGTATTTCTTACTGCTGACAACAGATATAACTCGCTACAGTCATAGAGAATACAAGTAATGTAAAAATCCAAATCTGCGAATAAAGGTATTGGGAACGCCAAAAACAGGAGGACAAAAGAATGGGAAATTCTGCTGAAAACTCCTACAGATTTTGTTCTTCATTTTATCTCCTATTATTATTTGGTGAAAACTGGAGTATGCAAAGAAGCCGCAAGCTGTGCACTTTGAAGAACAAGAAAAAGAAGCATATACGAGGGCAAGATTAAAAATTCTCGGCCTGACAATGAAAGACTGCGATTTTCAGTTAAAAAATGATTTTATTTTTCTACATAATCTCCCTTGACTTCAACACACTTAGTCCAGAGTTTCTCCAACATCAGTATTCCTTCACGGAAGTGAGAGTCTGGAAGGTTGTGAAAATATTTATCTACGGCCCTCTCAATTTCTGCATTGGATGCGAAGCGCTTCCCAGAAACAAATTTCTTCAAGTTTGGGAACAGATGGAAGTCTGAGGGTGCCAAATCAGGTGAATAGGGGGATGACCGAGCAAATCGTACCCCAAATCCCGCAGTTTTCCCATCGCCAACACACACTTGTGTACAGGTGCATTGTCCTGGTGAAAGATGATTTTTTTCTTCTTCAAGCCAGGCCTCTTCTCGCGAAGGTTGGAGTAATATTCGCCTGTAATTGCTCTGCCTTTCTCAAGGTCATCAATTAACATGATCCCTTTTGCATCCCAAAACACATTGGCCATGACCTTTCCGGCAGATACGATCGACTTCGCTTTCTTTGGCACTGAACCATCGGCTTCCACCCACTGCTTCGACTGTTTTTTCGTTTCTGGCGTGTGGTGGTGGAGCCATGTTTCATCCATGGTGACAATCGGTCCAAAGATTGGCGCGAAAATCGTTTGCGTATTTACTTTTGATCGGCATTCAGCAAATGCGGCACCCATCTTGCGCAGAGCTTTCGCATCCCTAAGTTTTTATGCAAGATGTTTCGCACCCTCTCTTCCGATATACACACAGCCTCAGCTGTCTCACTCGCCTATCGTCCAACACGATATCATGTACTTTTTCGATGGTTTCGGATGTGGTTGCGGTTTTTGGCCGTCCTTCACGTGGGTCATCTTCGAGGGACGTGTGACCACGTTTAAATTTAGCTGCCCACTTTTTAATGGTTGACATGGAAGGAGCAGAGTCCCCGTAAACTTTTGTCAACTTTGCATGAATTTCTCCAAAACGAAGAATTTTATGACCGCACGATATTCAAATTTATCCATTTTAACGAAAAACACACAAGACGTCTACTGCAAAAATTCGTGTAAACAAACTACTTGAGAGAACAAGTTGAAACTTGTCATATGAACTAATGAGAAGTGCACCCAGGCAGGAAACATAAATGTTTGCTGATTGGAACGGTATATCTGCGTCAGGCCGAGAACTTTCACCTTGCCCTCGTATTAAGCACTGGAAATAGCAACCAAGTTAATGAGTGTGTTCGATGACTTGATGTAAAAAGTTACGTTTGATTAGAACAACTATAATTTGGGATCTGAACTATTTTCACATCCTCCCTGAATGAACTTGTTTACATAAAATTGGTACAGGATACAACGAACATTCAATTCCATTTGAAATTAACTACAAATACTTACTTTCAATCAATTTTAAAGTTATAAAATCAAGATCTTAAACAGAATATCTCAAGAACCGAAATTTAAATAATTTTGAACTTTCTTTATGTAACAAGTTGATATAATTATTACGTCGAACCCTTCTCTGAAAATAAAAATACAACATTTAGTATAAATGTACTCATATTCAGAGCTTTATTTCACATTAGTCGCAGAAAGTAAAAAAAAAAAAGGATAATAAACGATCGGGAAAGGAGAAGAATGCGACTTTTCATGTCGACGGCCAGATACACACTACGTAGTAGAGACCTCGACACTAACCCCTGGTCTCCACTGGCAATAATTCATTGCAGGAAATTCTTCTTCCCTTCATCAGCGAGGCTATGATCCGAAAACAAGGGATCACAACCCTCCCACTTCACCGCATTTCTACTGATCCGCCTGTGGGGTTCGCCTATTTGACCTCAGAAAATATCGGCAGGCCTGCCGATTTTGGATCACTCGGTTACTGAGGCCAATGAAATGCCGATGTCGTCGCATTTGTCTGATCCAGGCGTTTATAGGCCTGCCTTTCCTACATCGCGATGTCTTTGGAACGTGCATTGCTATTGCCTTTTTAACAGGGTTCAAATGATCTCTTCTTTGAACATGGCAATACCAGCTGAGCCGGTCGCGCTCTATTTTTTGTACGATGGTTTCCTTGATGTGAAAGCTTCCACGGATCTTCGAACTTCTTATTCGATCAAGCTTTGTCAATCCTGCTGTCATGCGAAGCATCTTCATCTCAGCTGCCGTTAATTTACTCTCATACTTTTTGTACATCGTCCAACATTGTGAACCGTATGTGAGCGTTGGACGTACAACTGCGGTGTAGAGCCTTCCTTTCAACTTAGGGGGTATTTTTCTGTCACAGAAGATAGCGGAATTTTCTCGCCACTTCATCTACCCTACGCTTACGCGATGATTGATGTCGTCATCACAAGATGCTTTGCTATTGATCATAGATCCCAGATATATGAACTTTTCGCACTTGGGAAGCACTGTTCCATTCAAATAAATGTCAATAATTCATTGCAAGAAATATTTCAAGCAAAAGAAATTTCCAGTGAATTTCTTAAAGTAATTAATTTCATGAAATCATAATTCATTTCTTGCAATCTCTGTGGAAATAAACCCTGAAATAAATTTGACAGGGACTGTCAATTTGAGTTTTAATACATTAAACCATGGCTGAGTGGCTAATTTCACAAACGCAGACTCTAGAATTAATTAGAGACTCGAAGTAATAGATGATCTGCTTCGTTTTCGGGTATGCTCAACCATGGTTTTATACGGTCGGAAGCCCAAACTGACTTAAATTTCCCCTGCATCCTCATTGTACCAGGAACATCTTCGAGAAAATAACAGTCATTACCTAACACCTGCGTTATTCGATATGGGGCCTTCCATCGCGCCAGAAGCTTCTTTGATGATCCCTTCGCTTGAAAATCATTTTCGATGACCACACTTCTCCGATTTGGGTTCTTACGACGAGCATCAAAACGTTGTTTTTGCTTAGCTTGGGACGCGTCGATATTGTTTTTGGCTCTCTTAACGTCTGAATAGGCAGATCTTCCTCGAAATCCTCCCAATTCTGCAAGGCATGCAGCAGCTTGTTTTTCATAATTGTTTTTGGGGAATATCCCATCAGAAGCTCATGTGGACTGAACTTCGTACTGTTGTTTCGGATATCGTTGATGGTCCATTGGATGAAACGAAGCGATTTAACCAAATCTTTCCCTTCGGAAAGAAAGCATGACTCCGTCATGGAACAAACGACTAACAATATGGTCCAGTTGTACCGTTCCACCTGACCCGTAACCCTGGGTGATCTTGTAGCGTTTTTAATATGCTCGATCATGTTGTCGTTACAAAACTCTTCAAACCGATGAGATGTGAAAGCGGTCCCGCGATCAGTAATATGATTCTTGCTGGCAGACCAAAGAATCTGCTAATTTCCTGCAAAAACTTTATCACCGGTGCTGTCTCCGTTGACCGTACTGCTCTCATAGTCACATTGCTTGGTGAATGCGTCGACACAAACTAACCAATGCATGTTTCCACACCTGAACTCCGCTGAAACGGTCCCATGTGATCCAAATGCATAGTATGGTATAGTAGACAGAAAGAAAGAGAGATTTTAGTGACAAGACGTGTTTTCATAGTGCTCCGTAAGTTTTATAATAATAATAAAAAATTATTTCGTATTAAATATTGGATATTCATCGCGAAATAATTATATTTCCTCGTTATCAATCTTTTAATATTTCGTGGGACCTCCTGGTTTCTTAATTACAGCTAACATACGCCTTGGCATGAACTGGATTAGGTTTTCCAGCCAGCTCGACTTTCGATATCGACGCTCATTCCTCGATTATTTCGGTTTTCACCTGCTGTATATTGATGTCCATTGGCATAAACTCGCCTTGCAAGTATTCCCCAGAGGTCCTGCATTGGATTTAAGTCAGGATTTCTTGCTGGCCGCTTTAAAGTTGTTATATTTTTCTCCTGAAACCAGGTCATAATTTTCTTGGAGACATCTATGGACGCGTTATCTTGTTGGAACACGAAGTCCATCCCGCACAACTCCTGGGCTCTTTCGACCATCAATTCCTCTAAATCCTGAGCATAAATGTTTGAATTCATTTTTCCCGGAACAAACCCAATTTCTGTCTTCCCACTCGCTGAAAAACCTGCCCAAACCATAGCGCTTCCCCCACCAAAGTTGCGACTCATTCTGACCTCTACCGAAAGCCTTTTATCGTGCCAATATGATTGGAAACCGTCAGGACCGTCTAAATTAAATTTCTTTTCGTCACTGAAAATTACTTTTTGCCACTCTGCGGTCCATCTGACATGGTTTTCAGTAAAATTTAGCCTTTCTGTTTTATGGGCTTCGGTCAGAGGCAGCTTTTTACACATTTTTTGAAACTTATGTTGGGATTAGCGTTTAAAATTTATCGTATGCGTCTGCTTGTTACAGGTAAGTTCAGTTTAGTGATAATCTGGGAGTGTTTTTTTTCGTTGATTCATGCTAAATTAACCGAACTTGATGGGCCGTAAGTTTTTTTTATTATGGGCATTTCAAGGTCAGAAAGCCCACAATCCTTTTAAGCATTTATTTTAGTTTTCTCTTCATCGTTAAGGATTGTACCACGCGGCATATTTTATTTTACAAAAAAAAAATAATGGAAATCAATTTCAATAGAAATAATAAAAACACCAACCTTCTAAAACCACTTTGAAAAATATTTCGGACGAAGTTGATAAAGGGAATTTTCACCAAAAAGCTTGCATATTGATACTCCGTATGTGGACAATAAAGCCTTTAAACTTGCACGCGTTGGAATAGCAGAAAAAGTTAACGGGATCTTTCCAATTGATTTAGAGGATGATCTTGGAAACAAAAAAAAAATAAACAAAAATTGCCAACTTTATGGTTTATACCCTAAAATTGAACACAATGCATTGAAATGTTTTTATGGGAATTTCCACTGTAGCAGATATCGCAAAAAAAGTGAATTCTAACAAAGAGAATATTGAAAAACAACGTGGTAATATTGAGAAACAAAAAGCTAACAATTATAGGATACTCAAACGGGTAGACAAATTAAGTGAAGGCAAGTCAAACAAATAAAATCCCCGTGCAGGGACGGGTTAAGAATATCACTGCAGCGCCCCCCAACAACTAGCGCTTGTCGTAAAAGGCGACTAAGGGGACAAATCAGATCTAAGCAATATAACACCCAAGTGAGCCTAGCGACACATATACTACCTTAAAAACCCTCCCACAAGTGTGCATGCGAGTCCGTGGGTTGACACGACTGGAGATCACCGGTGTCATAGAAGAAAGATCAAACAATACTAAAACAGCATGCACGTCTCAAACAACAAACACCATCGCAATATGGTAATATTGCAAAACTGTATCATTATGGTAATGCTTGCAAAAAGGAAAGGCATTACCCCGCCAGGCACTACCACTGCTATGCATGGTACTGATCCTGGACCGAGCAGAAATGTTCGGGTCAGAGCTATACGGATTCCGGGGCTAGCAAAATAATGAAACAATTTCGTCGAAATTTGAGGGTCGCGAGTTGGAACGGTGGAAGCATGACCGGTCGAAGTTACGAGCTGGAAGAGATGATGAATGCGGGTGGATATCTTGTGTGTCCAAGAGACGAAATGGAAAAACACAGGAAATCGGACGCGTTTCTTGGACGTTAGGACAAAATATTACAAGATGTTCTACTACCGAACGGAAAATGCTAAGAACGGAATCGGTATCATCCTAGCGGCAGAGCTACTTGGTAACGTCTTGAGCATTTCGAAGTTCAGCGACCGTTTGATGTCTCTCAAAGTAGTAATACAAGGAAAGGTGTGGAATATTGTCAGTGCATATCCTCCCCAAAATGGGTGCAATCAGAGAGATAAAGATGCATTTTGGGTGGATTTCCACAATCTCCTTAAGAATATCCCAAAGGAAGAGTTTCTGTTTGTTGCAGGAGATTTGAATGGACATATCGGGAAGTCAAACGAAGACTATGAAGACTGCCATGGAGGACTAGGATATGGCACCAGGAACCTTCCTGGTGAAGACATCCTAAGCATGTGCAAATTACACGGTCTTATCGTGTTAAATACCATGTTCATCAAACAAAGCCGACACCTGATCACTTACAGCAGTGGTGGAGATGAAACCCAGATTGACTACCATTTGGAAGCCAGTTTCATGAAGCCTCGGGTAAAAGATTGCAAAGTGATCCTGGGAGAGGCAATCGCTCAGCAACACCGTCTCCTGCTAACAGAAATTTTTATGAAAACACGAAGAAAATCAAACAAACAAGGGTCTCTGAGAAAATCAAGTGGTACAATCTGGACAAAGAAAAGGCGAGGCTTTTGTTTTTGTAATGAAAAATTACATCTCTCACACCATCAACGGAGCTGAGGATGAAGAGTGCAGAGCACAAAATCTGTGGGATTCCCTACAGCGAACTTGCTTAAAGAAGGCGAAATCACTGCTAGGAGCTTCAAAAGGCCACCATCAACACGCCAAAGAAACATGGTGGTGGAGTGATGAAGCTAAGAAGGTGATAAATGAGTAGAAAGCGGCTTTCAAAGTGCCCCTCTAATAATAGTGACGAAAAAGTTCGCCTCGAAACGGAATACAGATGTTGCAAGAAAAACGCGAAGAAGAAGTGCGCCCAGCTTCAAGCAGAGAGTACGGAGGGCCTGTATCGGGAGCTGGAGAAAATATCATCCCCAGTTGCTGATGCAAACCAGGCTATCCAGGAGCTGCGAAGACACAATATGAACAAGAGCGCAACCATCTTCAAAATAGCCGCCCAAAGAAGGAGGAATGCTCAGGAGATTCGTTCGCCAAAGTTTATTAACAATTCTCATGGCCAGCTTCTTGTGGATGACGACCAAATTTTGCAGAGGTGGCGGCAGTATTGTGAAGAACTTTTAAATGAACAGTTCTCCCGGCTATACTTTCCAAGAGCCATCTCTAACTGTGAAGAAATACCCGACATTACAGTCGAAGAAGTGAGGCGGTCAAATACTCCAAAAAACGAAAAGTGGTTGGGCCAGACGAGATGCCCTCTGAGTTCTGGAAAAAGATAGGAGACATCGGGTTCAGATGGCCCGATTGCGAAAAATAATACGGCTATCTGATGATCAGTGCGGGTTTGTCGCGGGTAAATCAACCACAGATACAATCCAAACTATAAGGATCATAATGGAAAAACATCGTGATTCCTTAAGGGCTTTGCATATTGTATTGGTTGACTTTGAAAAGGCATTCGACAGACAACCACGAGATCCGATATGGGCGGCATCGAGGGGTTCCAGAAACCTATGTACAGATGATCATGGACATGTACGAAGGAGTAAATACAAGAGTAAGATGCCCCGCTGGAGTAACCGAAGAGTTTCCAATCAAAGTCGGGGTGCACCAGGGAAGCGTCTTAAGTCCTTTGCTCTTTATTACAGTCCTTGATTATCTGCTTGAAAGTAAAGTGATGTACCCCAAGGTGCATCAGTTATTCTTTGCTAACGATGGAGCCATCATAAATGAGGATCCTACATCCCTGCAACGAGCATTTGATGTGTGGGTGGACACTCTGGAGGGAAATGAGTATCGCATTAGTTCAAATAAGACAGGGTACTTGTGCTGCCCGTTCTCTGATCCACTCAGGTCTATTCCAGACATTTATTTGAATGGAGCAGTGCTTCTGAAGTGCGAAAAGTTCAAATATCTGGGATCTTTGATCAATAGCAAAGCAACTTGTGATGACGACATCAATCATCGCGTAAGCATAGGGTGGATGAAGTGGCGAGAAAATTCCGCTATCTTCTGTGACAGAAAAATGCCACATAAGTTGAAGGGAATGCTCTACACCGCAGTTGTACGTCCTGCGTTCACATACGGTTCACAATGTTGGAGAGTTATGATCCCTTATTTTCGGATCATAACCTCGCTGATAAAAGGAAGAAGAGGAAGACAAACAAATAAAACAAATCATATGCGGACATGGCGAGAAAAGAGCCACAAGTATAATAAAATCAAAGGAGAGACAAGAAGACAAAGCAACAAAGCAACAAAGAATGACATTAAAAAACATCCATCATTCATTTCTGTCTATTAAAGTTAATAATTTTTATAATCGACAAAACGGTGCTATCGCGATTAGCTGTGAAGATAAACAGTCACGGAAAACAGTAGAGAGAGAAGTGAAAGATAAATTGGGAGAAAAATATGACGTTACGGTTCAAACAATGAGAAATCCAACTAGAATTTGTTGCCTCAATTTTTGGTCATGTAAGAATTTTATGGGCGCCACCCGTGGCGTAAGTGGTTAGTGTGTTGGACTATTGCGCATGAGGTTCCAAGTTCGAATCCCAGAAAACACATTAGGGATTTATTAAAACTCGCAGCAGCAGAATGTATTGTAATATTTCGGATTTAGAACATAAATTTTTTAACATAAGCTACTGAAAAATAAAGGTTTATGTTAGTAATTCATCTGTTCATAAGCTAGTCATCGATAGACTTTGTGAAACGGGGATAAGGGAATTCTCATTCTCTCCTAAAGACAGAAAAAAGCACCAATCTTGTTGGGGGTGGCAATGGTGTAGTGGCAACATCGTCAATTGCTATGCTAATGGTTCATGGTTCAAATCCTGATGTCAGCAAGCATTTATTTATTTCTCATGAAATATATAAAGTTAGTTCGATCATTTGCAAAAGCTTCTATGAACACTACTGCGAAGGCATAACACTGGCAGTAGCTTGGTCATGTGGCTGGAAAAATTGTTCGCTCTGTTGATGATGATTTGCCCTTGACATCGATTATCGGGAAAAAAAGTACTGTGAATCAGAAGCAATGACAATAATAACAAAAAATCTCCCCAGTCATCTGGACGCCACCCCCGGAGAATAGCTGAAGTATAAACAACTGAGCTTCAAGAACCATTACACCAAAAATCTTTCTCTCTCTCTCTCTATCCATTCTTTCCAACGCCCGCACTATGTGTAAACATGTTAAAGGTATTCATAACCCTTTGAGTGTGCGCAAATTATAAAAAAAAAAAAAAAAAAAAAGAGTCTTAAGGGGGCACCCCAATAGACAAAATAAAAAATAAAAAAACCTTTAAGAAACTGTTCCCAATGTAAGAATAAGTAAAATAACACCCTTTTCCACGTCTAGAACTAAGGGACTAGGTACAAAATTGAATATGTTTGTTGTGCAGTTAGATATAGCAGAGTCCAGTAAAGATCTTACTTGGGTAAGGTATTTGCTCTATTAACGTGTTTACTGGGAAAAGAAGAATAATCGGGCAGTAATACGTTGCTACCGCTGTCAACGTTTTGTACATTCAAACGAATGTTGTGCCTATGTAAGTCGATGTGTTCTTTGTGGGGAGAATCAACACTCAAATGAATGTATTAATTCATTTAAGACCCTAAATGAAAAACAATTAAGACGTGCCGTCCCCTAAATGATTAAACTGCTTTAGGATTGGTCTTACAGCCAGTTATCAGTGCTATCAAACTTATGTCAAGTGTAAAGATAGGAAAAAATCAGTTTCTCAAAGGGCTAGACAAGCCGTAAGTAAAACTAGAACTTTCGTTGAAGAATTCATCTATGGTTTTACAAATTCAAACGTTTCTTTTCGCTGATCAAGCGAAAGCTTCTACCAGTCAACCAAAAATTAATCGTTCTGCTAAAAGTAGAATCCATCCTATAGAAAACCCTTCTCCAATAGCTTTATACAATTCAATTGCCCAGAGTGGCGACTTAACGACTTCCTAACGAAGCAACAGCACCGTCTTTCCATTTTCATCTCTATAGGTTTCTGTAAGGGTGTTGTTTCTCTCACATGTTCTTTTTAGCTTTTGGTAAAACTTCCGTACATTTTTCCTGGGGTATAAGCTCTCAATATTCTCGATCGCGCTCTTCTTTGAGATGGTGAAACCATGTGCTTGCTGTAGTGCCGTTTCGCCCCACAGCGAAATCAGTTAGCCTTAGTCCGTTGTCAGACGTGTAGGCTATGTTTACCGACTGCCCTACCAAAGACGATCTCCTTTCCTATTTTGGCGATAAAATCGCCCACTACTTTTTTAACGTTGACATTGAGGCCTTCTCCAGCACCATCTCTATTCCAAGGTTGTGACTAACATTGGAAATTCCTTAGCAACCTGTGATCCATATATGTCGAAGCAGCTCGCGCCAGGTGTTCACTATTTCAACCTACCTGGAATTGTAGACGCCACCGTTTATCTAGGGAATTCATCTGCTGCCGTCCGGAGCAAGAAGAAGTGCTCTGGTGAGAAAGCACTCTTCCCCCCTCTCTCGTCTGCTGCCGCCAAAAATCCTCCAAACGGAGCTGGTTTCCCATTTCGCGGATCGAGGTACTATACTCTGTTCAATTTATATTTTCAGTACAGGGCTTATGGAAGAGCTTTTTCAAACCCACTGGTGCCTGCTAGTGTTTGCATGGCACTCTACTTAAGAAATTGCCACTGAAATTAAAAACAGAACCCTGAGTTACATTGAAATTGTTTTTGTAATATTCCATAAATCCACGTACATTCTACCATGACCTGTCTGCTCCCCGGCTGTGAGGAGACAGATCGTCAATTTGCCTCTTATAGTGGTTATTAAAAAAAAAAACACATTGATTCAGAGTTACCATTCGTCCGTTGATGGAAATTATAATACCTTTTTCTTTGGTTTTTGCTATGGAAATTTCAGAATAGAAGCTTTCTTAGAGCTTTTGGGAGCATATATTTTAGTTTAAGGAGAAAGGTGTTGTCGCTGCGTGTTTTTCTGGTTACATCTTTTCGTTTTTTTTTTTCTTGAAAAAAACGGTTAAAATGCAGCTATACTTGGCTTTTGTTGGCTATTTGTTTTAAAGAAGAATTACTATTTGAGCAAGTTTTTGATGGAGTTCGGTTCATTAAATAATTGCAATTTTGATTTTGAAGTGCCAAATAGTTTTTTTGTTCATGAAAATAAAAATAAAAAGAAGAGGGTTTCGTGTATAATATTTAAAATAGTGCAGTGGAATAAACATTTACGTACATTGCATACATTTACGTTTTTTACGTTTTTTTTTCTGTGATTTATTTTTACGTTAAAAGAGATTAGGCCTTCTGGGGGACTCTTAAAAAAACGCGCCTACTATCTTACCTCTTGGTGGTGTGGAAAAAGATAGATTTAATTTAATTTAGATTTAGTTTAATTTTTTAAAATTTCGTTTACGGTCTACATGTTTCTGTTCATGAAATCTTAATAAACGGTTGGTAACCCTACCGACATTTGTGAGAGAATTATGCCAATTTATATTATTTGCTCACTACGGCAACCATGTGAGAGCTTTGAAATGGAGATAGCTTATTGAAATCCATAAAAGTAAAAGTGAAAGGCAAATATCCTATCTTCCCTGTACTGAAAATATAAATTGAACAGAGTATAGGCGCCCATCGGTCATCACATGAAGGCTGAGAATAGCAGTTGGTAGGCCTAGGTTAAGTGAAAACGCTTGTGTTTTCATATTATCCCATGCACTACCGTGGTCAAACGAATCGTTATGCAAGCTTTTATTATATTGCAGGGGGAAATATGTAGACATGGGAATTTTTCTTTCAATACACCAATTGAATTTTCGATTAGCCGCCTTTTTTAGTTATGTGAACGATTAATCCTCTGAACAAGCGTCATCATTTAAATTACTGTTTTGTGGTATTATTAGCCCATCTGTACATCCATATCTGGAATCACCTAATAAAATCGATCGTGGATGCGGCCATCAACCAGGCTCCATGTTAGAACATAGCACGCTGTTCTGCAATACCATTGCATCATGAACTTTACCGCTGGTCTTCGGCACTTGATGCTGGTAGCATAGGGGTGATTGAGAGATTTCGGGACGACTCTGGCGGTGTATTGCGGTTATAGCTTTTTGACGTTAAATTTTCTCACATTGATTCTTCTTCATTGTTCATTTTGGGGTATCCGCATTCATACCTTGGCTACAACAATGTAATTATCCGAGTCTATGTTGATCGCTTGGAAGATTTGGACATGCATAATACTGGAGCCATTTCTTGCGTCGATCGCAATATGATAAATTTGGTTGATCGTTACATGATCATTGGACCGCCATGTTCGCTTGTGAATACTGAGATGAGAAAACTATGTGCTTGCTATAGTGATGTTTCGCTCCACAGCGGAATTAATTAGCCTTAGTACTTTCTCAGACCTGGTGTCACGTAGGCTATGTTTACCGACTGCCCTACCAAAGACGGTTAACCGCTTCGGACAACTTGAAATACAGAAAGTGCTTGAGTAAACCACCACTTAAGTAGTGACATAAGAAAGCATATCTTGAATTCGCTGAAACACATTTCCAACACAGTGATATGTGGTCGCATGCGATCTTCAGTGATGAGAAGAAACTCAACCTGGCCGGCGGAGACGGCTTCAAGTTCTATTGACATGATCTCAGAGAAGAAAGGAAAATCATGTCATGTAGGCCTTTAGAGGAGGAGTTATGGTGTGTGCAGCTTTCATCGGAAATTTAAAAACAGAAATTGTTTTTATATCTAAAAGAATTGACGCCAAAAAGTACCAAGAATGTTGGGAGAACATATTCCCCAAACGCTTACGGGGGACAAAGATATTATATTTCAACAAAAACTTTTAGGTTGGCCGGCTTTAAGTCTAAACAAAAACCGCATTGAAAAGCTGTGGGGCATCCTGGCAAGAGCAGTTTATAGTCAGGAAATGCCAGAAATTACAGATGTCAAACAAAGAATTGTTGAAATATGGAATAACAAACTGAAAGGCACTTTAAACAATCTTATTTCCAGTTTACCATGTCGATTGTTAAGTGCTATAAGAAATAACCGACAAAGCATTCCATATTACATAAATTGTTATGTAAAAATAAGTACAATTCTTGAGGATATATTTTTTCACAGGTCAATTTTGAGTTTTTTTTTTCTTAATCTTACCATTCTTGTTAAAAAAAGAGGGATAAGCCCCTCATCATTAAAGAGTTTTTCTTGAATTGGTATTGTTTGGTAATATTTTGGGACAAAACCAATAATAAATGTTTATTACCCAATCCAAGAAAAACTTAAAATTTGTGTTTGAGTCTATAATTTTTCACAGCTCTGTATGTATATGCATGTCTTCTTCTTGTTCCTATTACAGCGAGGTAATGATCTGAAACAAATAAGGGCAGTTGATAACTTCGTGGCCTAAGGCATTAAATAAAAGAAGAGATTCGATTAAAAAAAAATGTATTTGTCAATGCAATCTCTCTCGATTGAAATGCATTTCTCACATCGGGCATACAGTGCCTCTATACCACCGAAAAAATATTCTTTTCTTTCGCTTCAAAATGACTTTCTACAGCCGTCTCGATCTCGTTCTCATCTGCAATTTCTTGGCCTCGTATCTCCTTTTTCAATTTGGAAAAAAGGAAAAAGTCGCTTGGGGCCAAGTCTGATGTCTGATGATGATGATCTTTTAAGACCAGTCTCGAAACCCGCGACCAGGCGCGTTATTCATTGTAGTCCCTTTCGTCAGGTAATAAGTCATCAAAACACCTTCGCTGTCCCAAAAAATAGGCATCATAGCTTCGAAACTGAATTTCCACCCTAAATTTCTTCGTCGGCCACTCCAACTTTTCAATCCACTGCATACTCTTGTTTGGACTCCGGATCGTATTCGCGAACAATCCTCATCTACAGTTACGATTCGGTTGCAATTTTCGTCGAGATTGTTCCCGGCTTACTCAAAAAAATCTTTGCAGCACTCAACCATTTTCGGTACCCAGCGCGCACAAATTTTAAATGCTGCTCGTGCGAAATTTCTCCAATCCGGTCTTTACTGATGTGCAACTCGTCCGCTCTCTCGCCCTTGTTGAAATAAGCGAGCCCATTTTTTGACCATGGTATACGAAGGCCCAGAATCCTGAAGAGTCGATGACATGTCTTCGAAAATTTCTTTAGGTGATTTTCTTTTTTCACAAGGTACTTTATCACGCCCCGGTGCTCAAAATTGTGCAAATTTCCGATTTCGTATAGTTTTCGTCTATAACATAGTGTCCGCGTCCGTTTAAGAGAGATGTCCGTTCAATCGAATAACGATTCCATATAGATGAGTTCTAAAATCGCCGGTCGTGGAATTAATGTCTGTACAAGGAAACACCAGTTTATGGGATGTGTCCGCTAGGGGAGGTTTCACTGCGTTAACTCTAAGATTCAAACGTTTTTTTTTTTTTTTTTAGTTTGGTTGAATCCTTCAATTCAATTCAATTCAATTTTTTATTAATTTCATGAATCTTAAATATTACATACTTTCGATCTGCCCACAGCATTGTTTCAGTTTGTTTTTATCTTCACCCATTCTATAAATTAATCGTATTCTTAACTTTTAACGCTAATCAAGACTTAATATTATATTAACTTTACACAGATCAACCAAAAGAAGGAAGCTATGATGATGGAAAACTGATTATCATCACAGACAGTCAAGTGCTCGCAATAAAATTACACCGCTGTAACAACGATAAAATCACTAGTTGCAGGTAACGGCCAATCTTAAGCTTTATATATCACACAAAGCAAAAAATTCACTTATCATTAGAAACAGCCTTCCATACATGTAGACAAAATTTAATTTTTTTATTTTTTCTTATTTATAACTCAGTGAGTGTGTAGCTCTACAGGATCCATACTGTGCTTGGGACAAAATTGCTGGCAAATGTCGTTCTCACGGCGCTCCCAGATGGCTAGAAGAGAACTACTTCTATCAAAACGTTGCCACAGGACAACATGCGGCGTGTCCATCAGGTACATATTTGTGTAAAGCTAACATCTTTTTGGCATGTGATCAATACATACCGGAATATATGTATTTTGTATATACATACATATATGCATGGAGAGAATTGCCGTGCTATGGACTTTTCGGCATAGTCAAATATATTTTAAAAACGCGGTTTTCACATTTCCACAGGTAAGATTTCATCGAAGGACGCTAATGTTGGTGAGCAGAAGGGCTACAGGGATGATATGGATTTATTGGATTCCCGACGTGCTGGAAAGGATCAAGAAATCATCAATATCATGCAGGACAAAGACTTTGAAGGTAAAGTTATGATTCTCTTCCATCCTATACCAGCTTCTATTTTTAATTTTGTTTTTTCGATGGATTATGCACCTGGTAGATAGTTAGAATTCGTAAAGCACAGTCTTTGTGTCTGTACATACCCGGTGATTGATAAAGCACATTTCACCGCATTGCTTTAAAATTTAGTTTATCTTATCCCATTCTTCCTTTCATTTTATTTTACTGTATCCATCTGTGCAATTACAGTGCCAGACAATCCACATTTACGAGCTTTTAAGATATTTACCAAAACGAATAATTGTACATTCAATTTTAAATTAATTAAATAAATTTAAATTAATCAATTCGACGAATAACTGGTCTCACGGAATTGCTCATACACATATAGAAGTACATACATACATACTCGTAATTACCTTACGATAGTAAAATATGTGTCGAAAGTGGAAATACTCGTATGTTGTTTCGTTAGTATTTTTTTTTTTATATAATTTGCACGCGCCAAAGGGATTATTAATACCCTTATACTGGTTCTCAGGGCCCCGGCGGATTGAAAAAGGGGGAGAGAAACAGAGGAGATGCCGGTTTTCGTTAACTTTAAATGTTTGAAGGTTGTAATGATTAGGAAATACAGAGCCTGGAAGATCATTCCACAAATAGATCAAGAACCCGCAGCTAATTTTGGACGTGAGAGGTAACCGAATGAATCATAGGTTAAGATGTTGCCTTGATGCCCAATATTTGAGATATGCTCATCTAGAGCACGTAATGACAGCTAAAGGAAATAACTGTATATTGAAAATGCCGCAAATTTCGAAACAGGAATAATAAGTGTAACAACTTGAATGTACTAGTACAATACATTATAGAGTATGACTCCTTCAGTAAGAATACATGTGTCAAAGACGTCTTAAGTGTAGCTAAAGTAATGCCAGACGCGGTAGAAACGCATACAAAACTCCAATTTTGAATAATTTATGTAACCGCACAAATTTCTCCTGAAACATAGGATATTACATTTATATAAATGACATCTTGTCTACAACTTCTAATCCAATAATCCATTCCTTCGCTGTAACAGTACCCTCAGTTTTTCATATTTGTTCCCTATCTCAGATACCAGCTCGCCATAGAAGTGGAACGACAACGTATTTCAAACACATTAAATTCCGACCTGGACAGCATAACCAAATGGGGTTCAACCAATAGAATGGACTTTAATCTATCCAAAGCACAATGCTGTCTTCTGTCTCTCAAGCGTAATCAAAACCCTCAACTATTGTCCATGAATGGTACTTGACCTGGCCCCTTCAGTAAGAATACATGTGTCCAAGACGTCTTAAGTGTAGCTAAAGCCCTGTCAGACGCGGTAGAAACACGTACAAAGTTCCAATTTTGAATAGTTTATGTAACCGCACCAATTTCTCCTGAAACAGGATATTACAACGTGAACACAATTAAAAAGGTCCAAGACGTTTTGGATGTCGCTAAGGGCTCGCAAGACGAAGTCAACATATTTACAAAATGCCATTTTGAAATAATTGGTGTAACCACTTAAATTAATTTTTTTTTCAAAACTTTGAGCAAGACGTCCTGTTTACAAACATGTAAGTCCCAGACGTCTTACTTGTCGGCAAGTCCTTGCCTTTACCCAAAGGATCGAAGCCCGTTATAAGCATACATGCCATTTAGGCCATTTGCTGAAACGAAACATAAATCCTGATCCTAGCTAAGTTCCACATAAATTTTAAGTGATGCATAAGTTTATTTAAGGTGCACATACAAATTTATGTTGAACTTAGCAGAGAAGCAGTTTTCAGTAATAAAAATGCTCACAATCTTGCAAAATAGTTATTTATCAAATTCATACGTTTTTGGATGTTTGTTTAAATTCGAGGAATTTGTTCTAGAATTGGTTTGTTGGGAAGAATGTTCAATATCTATCTGTCCAGCCGTGTGGCCTGTGTTAGGCCGCAGGAAATCTGGCGAAATCATAAAACTAGAAAGATCAGGGCTAAGAACAGCGATAGAAATACTCTTTGGCCATTGTCTTCTAAGGAAGCATGCTATGAGACTGGGTTTATCAAATACGGATGTTTGCAGGTACTGCAATGACCTACATGTTTCGGAGGATACAACACACTCTGTGAATGCCAGAGCATTGCCAGAACGAGGTTAAAACACATTGGAAGATACTTCTTCGATAACCTTGAAGAGGTAAGGTCCCGGAACCATAATAAGGACATCTTCAAATTCTGTAGGGAAATCAAGTATATGGGAGAGTTGGTTTAGGTCTTTCTGCCGTTAAGGTTCCCTAGGGAACCTCTCTCTTTTGTAAAAGAGAGCTCATCAAACGAAGAAAAATATTCATTTCTCTCGTACATTTGACGAGGAACTTCTACTTCTAGAATTTTAAGCACTTCCACGTCATCTTCAAACAAATCCAGGAGTGGAATCCTCTAAGGTGATAGTTGATTGTTGACGATCACAATCATCCCTTTTGTTCTCTATAAGGTGACCATCAGTGTGATCATCACCTTTTTGCGATCGTTTTTGTGTGGCTTTGCGATCGTTTTACGGAGAGCTAACAAAGTGTGATCATCAATTTTGACTGTCAAAAGTGTGACTATCAACTATCACCTTAGAGGATTCTACTCCAGAATTTCTAAATCCATTTTGATTTAGTTTTTATATTAATTTTGTTATAATCACTTAGAAATAACACACACAAATTACTATTAATGAATACGTCAATCGCTTATGTCTTACTTAAATATTTTATGAGACACTTCTTCCCCCACATAAATTATGTTCAACTTAACGAAATTTAAGTTTAGGTTTGAGTTTGGTGCAAAGCAATATGTGTCACATAAGAGTTTATGTTGAACATAAATATTTATGTTACGTTTCAGCAAACGGACCTTAGAGACACAAAACGCGTAACTGGACCTTTACTATACTCGTACAACGTAACCAGGTGAAATCTCTCGAGAATACAGAACAAAGCATCATGAACATAACTACATAAGTCCAATACGTTTTACTTGTCGCCATGTCCTTCGGGCATATGCCCACCGCGGCTGTTCTTGACGAAGCCCATTCCATCCGTCCAATTTTGGGTAAGTTTTTTGAGCAATGGTGGCCGCATGTCAGGAATAACAGGAACAGTGTTGGTTTCCAAAGCGTTGCTGGTTTATCAGTATAAACCACGTGTTCGAGAGTTGTCAAATCGCACGATCTTTTAGGCCAATTGACAGGTCCATTTCTCAAAATCAACTTCTTGCCAAATTATGATTTCAATAAGTCGATCGTTTCTGTCACCACAGGCGGATCAGTAGAAATGCAGTGAAGTGGGAGGGCTGTGATCCCTTGTTTTCGGATCATAGCCTCGCTGATAAAAGGAAGAAGAAGAAGATCGTTTCTGTCACCATATGACACCTTGTTGAAACCACATATCGTCCGAACCAATGTCGTCCCCATTTTCAAAGAAATACTCATTGATAATGGTCCGGCTTATTTTTGGACGAATAAGGTCCGATGATGCCACCAGCGTGCAAAGCGTAAAAAATTACGCATTCTTCTGGATTAATGGGGCTTGTAGGCTTACTTCTGGATTGGTCTTATTCCTTATGTGACCATTTGCTTAGTAACAAACCCATTAAGCCAAAAATAAGCCTTCTTCAGTGAACACAATTTTGCGATAAAACAACGATTGCAACTACTCTAGAGCCCAATCAGTGAAACAATGACGCAAATGGTGGTCTCGTGGAGTTAATTTCTACACCAGCTGGATCTTACGAGTATACGAGTGTGACCCAAGATCTTTGCACACTTTCGCTTTTCTATGAGTTTCGCAAACCGACGACCGATTTGCGAAGTAAGGTTAGATAATTTGATAGCGTTGTTTATTTTACGAGTATAGTGAGACTATACTGAACATATATTTAAAAAAAAGAGCCGAGTGAGAGCTCAGTTTGACAGTTATCCCTATCGAAAGCAAAAAAAAAAAACACCCTTTATACTACTTTTTACTACTACGGACTGCATACGAAATAAGGCTTGTCATAGAGCTCAGGTTGTGCGTACATTAACTTTTCTCTATCAGTTTCATCGTTAATGGTTCATGGTTCAAATCCTGATGTCAGCAAGCATTTATTTATTTCTCATGAAATATATAAAGTCAGTCCGATCATTTGCAAAAGCTTCTGTAAACACTACTGCGAAGGCATAACACTGGCAGTAGCTTGGTCATGTGGCTGGAAAAATTGTTCGCTCTGTTGATGATGATTTGCCCTTGACATCGATTATCGGGAAAAAAGTACTGTGAATCAGAAGCAATGACAATAATAACAAAAAAATCTCCCCAGTTATCTGGACGCCACCCCCGGAGAATAGCTGAAGTATAAAACAACTGAGCTTCAAAAACCACTACACCAAAATTTTTCTCTCTCTCTCTCTATCCATCCTTTCCAAACGCCCGCACTGTGTGCAAACATGTTAAAGGTATTCATAACCCTTTGAGTGCGCGCAAATTATAAAAAAAAAAAACCAATTTATCTTTATTTATATATAGGTACATACGTACATATAATAAAGTGTTTACTGGGCTCGAACGTATTATGCAAAAACTAATTGACAGACTGTAATAAAACTGCCTTTCTATACCGTATAGGCTTGGTCCCTATTTCCAATTAGGATTATAACGATATTCCTTAAGAGAATTAACATATTAAAATTTTCGAAACGACTAGCTCCCCAGTCTCCACAACAAAAAATCACATCACATCAACTCCCTCAAACACAAACGAAATCTCCAACATCTCAACAACAACGCACTCACATTTTCCTCAGTTACGCAAACACTTCTACAAAATAATAACTACTTCGTTAGCAATATAGATATAGACGATGATGACACAACATGATAGAAATTCTAACTCCGTTATCAATGACTCCGCTGTTGGGGGATTGAATCATCCAAGCTCTTCAGGGAGCTTGAATGCTTCAACATCCAGGCAGCGGAGTCACAGAACTTCACACCAATCAATTTGACTTCAAAGCTCTCCAGTGGAATATACAAGGCTATATTAACAACTACGACGAGCTAAAAATTTTAATTAAAGAACATTCGCCTTGTGTAATATGTCTGCAAGAGACACATTGTGCTTTAACTCTAGTCCCTTACCCCCTAAAGCTTACTTTGGTTATTTCAAAAACTTCCCCTACAACTTAGCAGCCAAGCAAGGCATCGCTGTCTTGATAAAAAAAAATATTCCACATAAACAAATTATCATTAAATCTAATATTTTAACTTTGGCATTTGAAATAAACTTACGTATTAAATTTACGGTTATTTGTCTTTACATTTTACCAAAACAAGTCTTTTCCTTACCTGATTTACAACATATAATCAATCAAATACACACCCCTATTCTGCTAGTCGGTTATGTTAATTCCTGGAGCGTACTGTGGGGCTCCCCATCCACGGATTCCAGAGGCGGCGTTTTGGAAGACTTTGTGTTGTACTCGAATCTTATGATTTTAAATAACGGCTCACCAACTCACTTTTCCACCCACAATACATTCACGCATATTGATCTTACCTGCTGTTCACCAGTACTATACCTACGTACATCTTGGTGTATATTAGAAGATCTTCACAACAGCGACCATTTCCCGATAATCACCTCGATTTCAACAGGGGGTGTTAAATCAAACGCGCCTCTTGACCCCAAATTTAAAACTGACTCCGCTGACTGGGACAAGTTTAAAAAATATATCACAGATTATCTGTCAGACAAAACTTCCTCATCCAATATCAATAAAGAGACTGCTGTGCTCCAGAAAGCAATACGGTCAGCCGCAAACATCTCCATTCCACAAACCGGTCCCCTTTCTACGAACCGTTTTGTGCCTTGGTGGAACTCTGCCTTAAAAACTCTTAGAAATGGAAAAGTTAAAGCTTGGAGAACTTTAAAAAGGTGCCCCACTCAAATCAATTTAATAGCGTACAAGAAATCCAATGCTTTGTTCCGGAGGGAAATGAAAAGTAGCAAAGCCAAATGCCTAAAAGACTTCACATCCACAATTAACCCAAATTCCACCACTTCCAAAATTTGGTATAACATCCGCTGTCTTACTGGCAATACTGTCCCCCGGTTCATCAGATGCATAGAAACTCCATCGGGTCCGACATCATCGCGCTCTAAATTTCCAACCTCTTCGCCCACACTTGGTCAAATCAGTCAAAAGACGATAACTTTTCAAGCCGCTTCAACTTCTGAAAAAGGGAAAATCTCTGCGCCACACTCCCCTAAGCACTCGCAGCACATCAGCAAAATATATCGAAGCTGCCATAACTAAGTTGGAACTTGAAAGTTGTTTAAACAGACTGAAAGGTAAAACTCCTGGCAGGGATCGCATTTCCTACCCCATGCTGAAAAATCTACCCACTTCAATCAAAACGAGACTAACACTCTTATATTATAATAACGTTGTTGATACAGGTCTTATCCCACAAAACTGGAAAACAGCCACCATCATACCACTTTCAAAGCCTAATAAATCTATTAACACCGCCCTATATTGTTAATACCCTGCATGTCGAAAGTCCTAGAAAAAATTATAGCAAAACGTCTATTCTGGTTCGTCGAGTTCAGCAAAGTCATAAGTGCGAATCAAGTTGCCTTTAAACCTAATAGGGGTTGCGCCGACGCTTTACTATACATTGATCATTACATCTCGAACTCTTCGATAGAATAGGTATCCATCTGATATTAAACAAGTTAAAAACATGGGGTATCGTACCCAAAATTTATGGATATGTAAAGGCTTTTCTTTCCAATAGGAAGATCGCCGTTAAGGTCAATAACCATTTTTCCTCAACTCTCCCATTACATAATGGTATCCCACAAGGATCTCCATTATCGGTAGTTCTTTTCATCATTGCGTTCGATGACATTAGTACCATAATTGCAAACGAAAAGCTTCAGACCATTGCGTTTACGCAGACCACGTTTATATATTGTGTAAACTGAATGATCTGGAAAGAACAAAACTTATTCTATCTGATGTAATAGCTAAAATATTAAAGTGGTCAATCACTGCAGGTACTAAACTGTCACTTAATAAATGTAAAACACTGCATGTCTGTCGTAAATTGTCTTGGCCTCAAATAAGTTTAAATCTAAACAATGTTAATATACAAAGTGTCAATAATTTGAATGTCTTAGGGTTAATATTTAATAATAGATTAAGTTGGAAACCACATTGTATAGAGCTTAAGAAGAGCCTAGCCACGCACCAACACATCTTAAATAAAGTTCATCCACCTGTTTGCCCAACATGCAACAACAGCATAAATATTGAACACATCCTGGGTCAAGTTGCTCCAAAGTAATCACTACCTACGCTCCCTGTCTCCAAAGTAATCACTACCTTTTTGTCAGATATAAAATCAGTATATTTTATGTTGAATACAATTAACCATGCCAATATTGTAAAAATAAATAACTTCATTCATAGCGCTAAGTTAGTTATATAATAATTATATCAATTTAATTGAGCTGAAAGCCTCCGTTGCTAGTGCTCACCCCTGATTAGCGTAAGAATTTCAATTCCTATGTTAATAAATAATAATAATAATAATAATAAAATTAATAAAAACAAAAAAAGCAAAACCAGGCATTATAAAAATATCAAATGTTTGGGGAGTACTTCATTACGTAAAACTAAACATTTTCGTGTACTTTCGGGCGCAGTATAAAATCAATGAACCCATGTAAGCATTAATTCCCTTGCCTACCACCTATGTGGCGCAAATTTATGGCTGGATGCGTATTTTAACTATAACGTTTGATGTTTTCCTTCTGGTTGCTAATTACATATATACTCGTATAAAGGGTTTTCCAATAGGGATTTCCGAACTTTGACAGGTGATTGCGGCCAAATTGTTGAAGCTACATTTGTCAAATTGGCTGTTATTTATTTAATCTCTCTTGCCAAATCAACATGAAGAGTTATAACGTTCAACAACATGAGCAAATGATTAAATTGTTTTATGAAAGTGGGTCTTCTGTTCGTGCAACATTTCGCAGTTGATCCGGATTTCGGTCGAAAAATCATATTCAGCGACGAGGCCCATTTCTGGATGAATGAGTTCGTCAACAAGCAAAATTTTCGAATTTGGGACGATAACTATCCACACGAGATCCGTCAAATTGGAATGCATCCAGAGAAAGTCACTGTTTGGTGTGGATTTTGGGCTGGCGGCATCATCGGTCCATACTTCTTTGAGAACGACGTTGGCCAGGCCATCACTGTCAACGGCGAGCGCTATCGGTCAATGATAACCAGTTTCTTTTGGCCCGAATTGGATGATATGGACACCGACGACATGTGGTTTCAATAGGACGGCGCTCAGTGCCACCCAGCTGGTGCCACGATGGCCATTCTGCACGAGCGATTTCCGAACATGCTTATCTCACGCGGAGGCGATGTGAATTGGCCACCAAGATCGTGCGATTCGACCCCGTTAGACTTCTTCTTGTTGATTTTTCTTAAGTCACAGGTCTATGCCAATAAACCACAAACCACCACTGCCCTGAGAGCTAACGTAATCAATCCCATTGGTCCAATTCAGCCTGATTTATGCGCCAGAGTTATGGAAAATTGGACGTTTCGGATGCGCGCCACACAGCAAAGCCGCGGCTGTCATTTGAATGACGTTATATTCCAGACATAATGGGCCTTCTATATAAATAAAAAAAAATTTCAATGATATCTAACTCACAGTTTGTTCTATTAAAATTTAAAGATACTCGTAGGAAACGCTTAATGGAAAAGCCTTTATAATAAATATTATTATGGACTACGCAGACAAAGTTGCGGAGATCTGCTAGATTTAAATAAAAACATAATTTTAAGTATTTAGCTTTACTTATAGGACAAGAAATCGTGGAAAAAATCGATCTCGAGATGGCATATGTACGTACAAGGTATTTCGGTAAAAAATCTTATACACCGTTTCTAGATGTTCAGCTATCGATTTGGTTCAATATGCATATATTATATATGTATAGGTATACATATGGTAGTCCTGCTTTACGTTCTGTTACAAGTGCAAAACTTTATAAAATTATAGCAACAATACGTTTTGGATTATTGTCCATAAAATTGATTTGCCTAAATAAACACTTCTTGGGACACTTTTGTCCCGGTTTTGATTCTTTCTATTTTTTTTTACAAAAATGGAGAGCAGTAACTCTTTGGTGGGATACCCCCCACCAAACCCACCAAAAGTTATCGAAGCATTTTAATGGTTGTAGGGGTGGCAATGGTGCAGTCGATAGTGTGTTTGCTCGTTAACCGATGTGTGCAAGTTCAAGCTCCAGCGCTAAACTGCAATCATCAACCACCCGAGTATAAAAGGACAACGAATAACATCAACGTTTTTCCAACCACTATACCAAAGAAAGGTTCCTGCCTGGAAGTACAATGGACCGGAGAATTCGAGTGCTTTGGAATTTGGGTTTCCTTTACAAATTATGGTCGTGCTGAA
Source organism: Brachypalpus laphriformis (assembly GCA_945910035.1). NCBI lineage: Eukaryota > Metazoa > Arthropoda > Insecta > Diptera > Syrphidae > Brachypalpus > Brachypalpus laphriformis. The sequence continues at coordinate 224,601,550 of OX246753.1, read as the reverse complement.
CCCTAACATTTTTTGCTTCTATAGATGTCCTTCCGTGTCATCAGGTAGGCGACTTCCTGGTAGGCCTAGAAATAGATGGTTGGATCGAGTCCGACATCTCTCCTGGAGCGGTCTAGGGATTCCTCCTGATCGAAAAGGATGAAGGGTCCACCAGAGCATCCTACCATCGCGACCCTCATAAAGGATTAGCGGGCCATTAAAAATGTTTGTATGAATGCAAAAGTCCTTGCATACATTTTATCATTTTGTTTATTTAATGCTTGCTCGACAATGAAAATGTTTTCGTCCTTTAAAATTATATTTTCGTGCGCGTTGTCCGCGTGCCAATGCAAGAGTCATCTTGCATCTTTTAAACCTAATTTTGTTATTTTTGCTTACATAGTGTACACCAGCGTTTCTCAAATTCTCTAAATATTCCGGGACTATTATGAATCTTTTAAAGATTGGAATATTCTTCTAAATCTTTCCTTTCTTCCACTTCAAATCCATTAAAATCGGTTGCAACAGTAATTCTTGTTGCCCACCGGCCTATCGGTAGATTTAAAAATAAATGTGATGATGTATTAATATTTAGTGTATGTAGGTAGTTTCCTTAAAAATTAAAGACTTCGAATCAAGAGTGAACGGGCTATAGTGTAGTGATCCTAATATCGTACATGTCAGCTCAGACTGGTCTGGACTGTAGCACCCTTGGAAAGGGCAGTTATGTAACTAAGTTTGGAAAATGAATAACGTAGTTGCATGTCAACTGAGTCAATTAAACCTAAGGTTGAACCTACTTTACAACTTTTTACCTCCAAAATGTTCCCAAGGATTTACTGTTTTTGATTTCTTTAACTAGAATTAAGCTAAGATTAGACGGAATGTAAAAACTATATAATTATGTAGCTCCAATGTGTCAAACGTCAAACCGTGGGCGGTGTGGCGTAAATGGTTAGTGTGTCGGATCACTGCGCATGAGGTTCCAAGTTCGAATCCCAGAAAAACACCGAAAAGTTTTTTCACGGTCCCACCTCTCGCCAGCATCTGACAAACATCCGAGAGTATTGTTGTCACGAAAAAGCTTCTCGAATTGCCGTTCAGATACGACAATAAACTGTAGGTCCCTTCCATTCGTGTTTAAAATTATAATGCACACAACATGAGTGGTTGCGAGAAGCTAGGCCCTGGCACTTAAAGATCTGTTGCGCCAAATATATATATATATATTTTTTTTTAATGTGCCAAACCACGTAATATGTGTATTAAACGATATGTGTATTGTTTAAAAAAATACACATACAAATATGTTCTCCTGGCGATTTCATATGCGTACTCAACGTTTGTTACATATTCCTATGTATATAAGACTATTGTCTAAATTCTTCACATTCGGTTTGTAAATGTGCAAAGCTACATATTAACAACAGATGTTTTTGACGTTTCGCAAATATGCCGAGAAAGAAGCGGTCTGCTGTTTTTGTTTTGGCCGCATATCTGAAGATGATGAAAAAATAAATAAAAGAAGTGAAAGGGGTGCGGAAATGTCGTGTTTGGATGAAGAATTGGGTGTGATGTCGGGAAACGGAAAACGTTCAAGTAAAAAAGACGGACTATAAAACTCAAACAAAGGGATGCTGATTAGTTAAATGAAACATAGTGACTAAAAAATATATTCATCATTTCTACTACTCAACCGAGGTACCTACACAGTAAGGTCAAAGTATTCCCGACCTACACCAATCTTCGAAAAATGTCCGGGAAAAATTTGTTTCTTTTCCATTATTTCTCGAAGTCCTTTATGGAAAATGGTCAAAGAAGTCCAGGTCAATGAATTCTCACTAATTTAGTGATTTCGAAAAAGTGCAGTTCTAAGAAAGCTTCAAAAAATGAATATTGAATATCGTGCGGTAATAAAATTACATATTTACAAAGAAGGGAGTTATTTTAAAGTAAATAAACGATGACCGTTTGGGTACCATCTGCACCATCATATACAGTCTTTGAGAATTGGTTACATACGAGCACATAAGAAAAATATGTAGCTGTAGGTTCTCCGTACCAAATATATATGTAGTAAAGCTTTTAAATGTCAAAAGTTGTACGTGGCACCTGATTACAAAATATGTTAAAATGCACATATTTTTATGGGAAATAGGGACGCACATTGTTGACAAAATTGTATGTGCTATATGCGATTGACATGTATGTCTATTAGACCATATGTAATCATAAATGACAGAAAGCTGACGTCAAAATTACGGCACAGGTACATAATTACGTATGTATCCTTTAGGTTTCGTCTAATCTTAGCTTTACAAACTAGAATATAAATCAAATAGTGCCTACAGAAAAATGGAATCTTTTTTCGTTGGATTGTGCTTCATATTTAAAATATACAAAAAATATTCCTGCATGTGCATCTCACCTGAAATCCTTAAGTGTCAGCACCTGAAAATCGATATGTTACAATTTGTATGTAATCCGAAAACAAAATTCACTGTTAATTATTTTTAGATATTCGATTTTATTTTCAATTTTGTAAGGTAAATGTTTGGTGTGTTGTAAAATTGATGTGTATATTTTGTTTTTTTTCTTTTTTATCAAATTTGTCGTTTTTGGTTGTGCATTGTACGCCAACAACAAAACAAAACTAAAGGTCCACAAATTTCAGCAGATATTATCAATGCGCAATACACCGTTGAAACTCTCGTTATGGCCGTCCTAGCCGGGTCAATATTCTCCCTATTAGTGGGATTTTTTACAGGCTATTTTTGCGGACGACGATGTCACAAGGATGAAGATGATAATCTTCCATACCCTGATACAGAGTATGAATACTTTGAACAACGGCAAAACGTTAATAGGTACACATCATTATTAATTATTTCTATTTTCCGTTATTCAACTCTAAATGCATATGTATTTACATTGTAGAATTCAAGCCGAACCAAAACTTCTTCCACAAGTAGAAGAGGTCACATATGCAGAACCAGTTCTTCTTCCTCAGGCACCTAGTCAGAATAAAATTCAACACTCGCCGAAAAGCACATTACGAAAACAGATGCACCACCACGCAGCAAACTCCGAGACGCTCTTCCAATTTCAACCAGATGGCTACAACACTCGAGAAACTTATCGTGGTCGTGATAACTTTGGTACCCTTAGATCACATCAAGTGAGTTAATTCAATGCTAATAAATACTTGAATTCGATAGGTCACTAATATTAATGTGGGTTTTTGTATGACACTTTTAGGGTGACAATTACCGGCGGGGCGATGGTTTTTCGACGACACGAAGTGTCAAGAAGGTAAGCAGAATATATAATATAAACGAGTAAAATACTCTATAATATTGGTTGCTTACTAATGTTTTTTTGTGTGGCCATTTCAATTTTTGTATTCTTATTAGCTATTTGTTTTATTTGTTTATTTAAGGCGGTTAAAATCATAGTGGTGTAAGTCCAAATATGATACTACACATGCCAAGCTGTTGCATGAAAATTTGAAGTAAATTGAAATTTTACTAATTAGTCAATATTTGATGGCATACGTTTGATTGATAAAAGCAACAGCCAATACAGCGGTGCAAATTTCAAGTTCTTAGCATGAACAAAATATGACTTACACCACTATGAATTTAACCGCCTCATTTATTTGTTTTGAACTGCATTGTAAAATTATATAAAGTTTGCTTGTGATTATATGTCACACCCAGTTGCTTTATGGACTATTTTGCTAAGTTGTTGTACCGCGTTTCAAGCGAAATAGATCGTTATTCAATCTAATTTGACAAGAGCTGTATAGCCCAATTTGTCTGAGCAAAAACACAGTAAAATAACCTTACACCTCCATGTTTCAATCGTACTACACAACCTCCAGGGCGGTATAACATTTTTAACGCAAATACTCCTTCAAGCTACTCAACTTATATCCTATGTTCCCTTATGGGTCTTAGTGCATCTAGCGCGTCTATGCGCCATACTATTCAATTGCCAACGAATTTGATTGTATTTTACTGTATTAAAACATAAATATTCTAATTGTACTAATTGTACTACTGTACGGAAAGTTAAGAATAGAGAAAAACAAAGTGGTGGATATTAATGGCATCCCTGCCGAACTATTCCAAGCGGCGCCAAACACATCCGCTGAACTACTACGCCTGCTCATACCACCTGCTCAAGCTTCCGAAAAACGGCAATCTGATGGATTGTGAAAACTGGAAAGATATATGCGTCGCACCGGCGCAGATATCAGGATATCATGAATAAAATTTCCGGGCGTTGTTTACGCCCTGTGCCCCTCGAGGGGTTTAAGGATTTAAGTAAGTAAAGTAAGAAAAGTTAAGGTGGGGTTTAAAGAATTAATCCGCTCGACAACTTGAGGAAAGAGTTTAAAAATTAAATGCTTTATTTAAAATTGTATACGCTTTTTTAGTTCAATGACTTGCTTGTAGTTTCAACGATTCAATTTCAAGGATTAAATCTCCATTCCTTTGTCACACTAATCATAGCCGGCTTGCTATAGGAAATATTCGTTTTGGTACAGTCGAACCGCATAAAACAGTTCAACTTCACAATTCAACTTCAAATCTTTACTTTAGATAGCAATATTAATTAGCAATTTCATTATAATCAATTTCGGGTAGGGGTTAGAATATACCCGAGGTAGGCATGCCTGTCATGAGAGACGACTAAAATCCACCTCCGTATACCGAGTATGGCGTATACAAATATATGCAATGAACAAAACAAAAGATTTAAATACCCCAGGTGGCAGTCCAGGCACACTGGAAAATCCACCCTCTTCGGAAGTCGGCTCTACGGATTCTGGGGAGAGCCATTTATTCCGTTCATCTGAGGTACTAGAGTAGTTAGATCTCCACCATCAATATCTACCATAAAAACGTGCGGAACTAGAAGTTCAGCGACAACGATAGTGTCGGAGCGCGAACAGCGGACTTCAGCGAAAAGTCGAAGCCTTACGGATGAAAATACGGAACTCCGGACCAGGCTAAGTAAAATGGAGCTTCTCTGCGAAGAACTAAGAGAGGAATTAAATGTACTTAAAGCAGAAAATAAAGCCATTAAGGACATACCGAAACCTCGTTATAAGTCTGCTGCGAGTGCATCGTCCCCGATAACACTGATTATCGAACGGATGAAGAAGAACTAAGTCGGGAAACCCACTGTATTCTAAAAAAACGACCAGTTAAGAAACGAAAAATTGGCTTTTCGCCCGAAATGGTAACGAGACAAGAAAACACGCAAAATCAGTAAGAAAATAAAACTTTAAAATCGCCGATGCGGTAAATTTAGTTAAACGGGAAAAGCAAAAATTGGAAGGCGAGGAAACGACGGTAAAACGCGGTCTTCCTCTTTTTATGCTAACCTTTGATAAGGCTGAGAGTTTAGATATGATTTACAAAATAAAAACAATTCTGACAGTCTTCGACTGTTTTCCAACCCGTTCAGATCGTAGTTCCCTCATAGCGATCGACTTATCCTCTCTTTTTCATTTATCTTGTCTCCCTCCCCCACGGATTGAACCTAGCTCTTACGCAAGTGTAGTCTACTATCGGTGACTACTGGTGCCTTAACAACATGGCCCCGGGGCCTAAAACCATGCCCGGCAATCGTTTTGCCGACTTAGGCGAAATGTCGCTTTCCGAGCCTCGTCCAAAAAGGAATAAATTGTCCTTGTCAACCCTCGATGAATATACATATACAACCCTTCCATTAAAAATGACAAGAGTGCCAACAAACCCCTAACTTAAATTTTTGTTGAAAAAAGCTATTGATGGTGTAAGCAAAGAGTAAATTTCGCAGTTAAGAGATCAAAAAAAAGCTAAAAATCAAAAAAATGCAAACAAATTCATCGCCGTTATGACTCTACCAAACACATGTCCTGTGTCAGTTCAACTTCACTCTAACCTTAACTCTTCAAAGGGTGTAGCTTACGCGCCTTGTCTTATTAATGTCTCTGAATCGGAAATTATTTCAGAAATGAAGGCACAAGGTGTTATTGAAATTCACAAATTCACCAAACAACGAGGCGGGCAAAAGAAACCAACGGGTTTAATGCTCATGACCTTCGATCTTTTCCAACCCCCTAACTCCGTTGAAATGGATGGATCGAAAGGTTATTTCGAGGGAAAAAGTTCTTCGAGCGATCTTTGGTCCCGTCTGCATAGACGGTGAGTGGGGGAGAAGGTACAATGCCGAACTATACGGCCTATATAAGGACATCGACTTAGTCAGAAGAGTTCACATACAACGACTAAGATGGCTGGGTCGTGTAGAGCGGATGGAGCCCAACGTTCCCGCCAAGAAAGTCTTCGAATCCAGTCCGGATGGATGGCCGCAGTAGAGGACGACCTCGCGGTAGGTAGCACAAACAATTGGAGAGGACCTCAACCAACTTGGCGTGCGCAACTGGAGGCAGCTGGCTCGTAAACGTGCTAGCTGGAGATGTTTGTTGGTTGAGGCACAGGTCCACCTTGGACTGAAGCGCCATCTAAGTAAGTTAGTAACTCCGTCGAAATTGGTTAGTACAAAGCTAAAGTGGATGAATATTTCCTTAACCCCATGCGGTGTCGAAACTGCCAACTTCTTGGGCACACAACCAAAACATGCAATGGAAACACGATCTGCGAAACCTGTAACTTCCCTCCTCATGTCGACTCCAACTGCACTCGTACAATGTGCGCCAATTGCCTTGGACCACATTACTCCGCATCTCAATCTTGTCCAAAATACGTTCAGTGTACGTTCAAGAGATGCTAATAAAATATAAACGAAAAACAAATGTAGTTTGGCCGAAGCTAAGCGTATATACAAAGAACAAAATCCGATTCTACCCACCACCACTACACCTCTCTTCTCTGACTAAGTCAAGCAAACCGCTCAAACAAATGAATTTACCACTGAAAACGCCTCTGCAACTATCAGTCAGTCAAAGCCACACCAAGCGAAACCAGCTACACTCTCCTCAAGCCCCAACAAACCAAAGAAATAGAACCCTCCCCTCGTTCCAACTCGCAACATAAAGCTGCGCACTCTATGTCACCTGAATTCAACGAACAAGCAAAAACACCACAACAACAAGCTTCTAACAGCTGAAATATACATGATCGAAACCCAGCTTTATCAAACACAAAATCCACAAACATAACACATCCAGTTTCAAACTCAACCCTAAATTCGACTACAAATCATTTATACCCGACAACAATTTTTCTATGGACATCGCTAATGATGACACACCCAATTGCATTAAGCCCACATACAAACCAAACTCAACTACTCCTCCACCCCCAAACACTTAATTCACAAGAACACTTTCTAACTCACCTATGTATATTCACTGTAACCCAATCACGTATTAAAAAATTTATTTTTTTTTTTTGGTTGCGCCTGGAGGTGCAGGAATCTTCAAAAGATACCAATGGTCCGTACCATTGGTTATGCCCGATTCATATATCTGACAATGCCATCAGTGCTAGTCAGTATATGCCTACGGGCTAAACCTCACCCCCTCAGAGAGGCACTATGAGAACCGGTTGCGCGTACTCATAGTAGTAGGAAATTCGTCCCTCTCATTTTTTCATTTTTGTGATGACTACGACTAAGTTGCCTTAACGAGTAGTTTACGCTTCTGTAGTGTTAATCGCGTTAGGTAGGTAGCTTTCCAGTGAAGGCACCTACTAATACCGTCATTACATGCGGTTTTTCCTTACGGCGCTAGGTCGAAAGGTCTTGTTCTTTGTAGTCGGCGCTCAAGGTTTGTCACGTCCATAGTACGGATTATTTCATTATTGCAGTGAACATGAAGACGGGTACGAAGTTTGCGAGCAAAGTTTTATACCAATGAGCATTAACGATTGCTCTTAGTATTTTGTTTTGAAATGCTTGCAGTAGAGATATATTGCTTGGTTTGGTACAACCCCAAAGTTGTATACCATATGTCCAAGACGGTTTTAGCACTTGCTTATACAGGAGCAGTTTGTTGTATACGCTTAACTTCGAGTATCTTCCGAGTAGCCAATACATTTCTCTAAATCTGATTTCGAGCTCTTCGCGCTTCTTTTTAACGTGTGGTTTCCACTTAAGTTTTGCGTCTAGGGTCATGCCTAGATATTTTGCCTCGTTTGCGTACGGTATTTGCACCGAGTTAATGGATATAGGTAAGTGGTTTATCTTTCTTAACGAAAAATTGACATGCGTTGATTTTGTCTCATTCAGGACTATTCGCCAGGTTTTTGTCCATTCGCATACTTTGTTCAAAGCTCGTTGGAGTTTTCCCGTTGATGATTCGACTGACTCATCCGTTACGAGGATAGCTGTATCGTCTGCGAACGTTGCTACAACGGTCCCTTCATCTTGTGGTAAATCTCTTGTGTAGAGCAGGAACAGGATTGGACCGAGAACACTTCCTTGCGGAACACCGGCGTAGATTTCTTTGAGATCCGAATATTCACTCCCGTGTCTAACACGGAGAAGTCTGTTTTCAAGATAAGATTCCAATATTCTGTACAACTTTTCCGGTAAGATTACCCTTAGCTTATACCTTAGGCCTTCGTGCCATACCTTGTCGAAGGCTTGCGATACGTCGAGAAAAGCGCTAGAGCATATTTGTTTCCCTTCTAGAGCTTTTTCAATTTCGCTCGTTATTCGATACACCTGATCGATTGTGGAATGTTTGACCCGAAAGCCGAATTGATGATCCGGGATCAAGTGTCTTTCTTCAATTACTGGTTGCAATCGTTTCAACAGAAGTTTCTCGAAGACCTTAGATATTATTGGCAGAAGTGAAATTGGTCTATATGATTTCTTGTCATTTGCACATTTTCCCGGTTTCGGAACCATAATAACTTCGGCGACTTTCCATTGCCTTGGAACATATAATATTCTTAAAGAACATATAATAGTCTTAAAGAAGCATTTATAATGTAGAGCAACTTAACCAGCACTTTTTTCGGTAGCTCTTTAAAAACTTCGCCAGTGATTAAATCATATCCCGGAGCCTTGTTGTTTTTCAATTTTTTTATTGTCATTCGAAGTTCGGATAAGGACACGGTTTTTATTTTAAAGTTGTCGGGTGCCGTATTATCATTCGGATGTTCGATCAACGGTTGTCCATCGAACGGCTTGAACGTTTCCTCTAAGTGATCGGCAAATAATTCTGCTTTCTCTTTATCTTCTTTTGCCCATTCCCCGTTAGCTTTCCTAATTGGCGGCGAGTGCATTACAGGTTTCCTTATGGACTTCAAGGCTTTCCATAGAGAGTAGTTTGAATACTTATCAGCTGTCAGACCCTCGAGGTAAGTAGAAGTCTCGTAATTTTTTAGGTCCTGCAGCACATTTTTAAGCTTGTTACAAAGGTGGTTCAGATAAGTTTTATCCGGTGGCGCGCGGGATTGTTGCCATCTCTTGCGCGCTCTCCTCTTTTCTCGTATGAGGTCTTCGATTTCAGGCTGGTATTTGACTTTATTGTTCCGTGATTCTGTCTTCCGCAAAGGAGTGTTTTTCCACGCTGAGCTCTGAACGGCTTCGACGAGTTTGTCGATTTCTTCTTCTATTTCGAACGGTGTCTTTAGCGGTACATTTAAAGCAACATTTTCCTTGCAGTCTCTTCTGAAAGCGTCCCAGTTAGTTTTGTTACTAGTTAACCTAGGCGGTCCTTCTTTTTTTTACTAGACTTCCACCTACTTTCAGAGTGACTGCTGAGTGATCTGAGCATAGATCATAGCATTCTTCGACTTCCGTCAAATTTTTAGTTAACCCTTTTGCGATAAAGAAGTCGACGAGGTCAGGGATCTTATTTGTGTCAGTTGGCCAATAAGTTGGCTTTCCTGTCGAAAAAAAGTTCCCCCACGTTTCATGCTGGCTTTGTACAATAATTCAAAACGTATTCAAAATAACGAATATTTCGTAAATTCATTCGAACTTGATGATGACAAAGCCTAAAAAAAGTATCTTTACTCATAATCTTGACTCTGCAATTCAAGACTTCAACTAGGAACCTGGATGGTTCAACATCTGGATTACAGAGTCAGAGTATCTACTCCCCGAATTTTATCCACCCGGATTTTTCACAATATACTTCAGATTATATTGTACAAAAGTCTTCTGTATCAATAAAAGCAATATTAAAGGTTCTTTAATGGAACCTTAACGGTTTCTTAAATAATTACCATGAGCTCCAATTGCTCATAAAAGACTTGAAGCCTGCAATCGTCTCTTGACAAGAAACGCAGAGCTCGAATCAATCATCAATCAGAGCTCGAATACGTCATCTAAACAAGGCAACTGCTTTCTGGTTCATAAATCTATTCCCCATCGTTTTATTAACATTAACTCCAATCTTTTGCCGATAGCTGTCGAAATTGAGTTGAAAACAAAACTAACAAGCATCTCGTTATACATCCCACCAGAGCAAACATTTACCACGAAAGATCTTGAAGATGTTGTCGGAAACTTTCAAACATCAATTCTTTTGGCAGGAGACTTTAACTCTTGGAGTCCGCAATGGGGCTCCTCCATCAGCAATAGGTTAGGTTAGGATCGGCCCTTGATGTGGATGTACTTAGACCAAAAAGTAGGTCCATTGTACTGCCGATGTGTAAGGCGGGTGGATCACCCTCTTACTCTTGGAACTATTTGCTTCGTTGAATGAAGTCGAGAATTTTAGCCGTGCAGGCGTTGCCGAGATCATTAAGATCATTGTAGAAGTATTCACCCAGAGTGGCCTTCCTGATGTTGGCGAGCGCAGGACAGGCGCACAGGAGATGACTGATGGTCTCTTCTTCCTCTTCATCTCTGCAGCTTCTGCAGAAGTCGTTGTGAGTGATACCTAATCTCTGGGCATGTCTTCCTATGACGCAGTGTCCGGTGAGGACATTTGTTATTTTTGAGAGGGTTCCTCTCTTGTGCTTCAAGTGTCCGATGGACCTGGATTTATTGAGTATCGGCCAGAGCTGTCTGGCGGTATGACATTGGTCTAGATGTTACCATCGATGATTGCCTACTTTCTCGGCATCAATTTGAATAAGGTACTTAACATAAGACGCTAGCGCTTCGATGTCGGTGATGCTTATGCTATCTGTACCAGAGGAGCCTTGTCGTGCTAGTTCGTCGGCTGCACAATTCCCCGGTATGTCACAGTAACCTGGTACCCAGCAAAGGGTGAGGTTGTACTGACCAGCTATCTCGTTAAGAGATATGCGACAGTCTTTCACTGCCTTAGATCTCATAGTGCTGGATGCGAGGGATTTGATGGCTGCCTGACTGTCGACATAAATAACAATATCAGGTGTTGATAGTGTGCTAGCCGCCAGCCAGTCAGCAGCTTTGCGAACTGCGGTGATTTCGGCTTGAAAAACGCTGCAGTGGTGTATGTCCAGATCTTCGGAGAAAATTCTGGCACCGACTCCGTCCTTGGTTTTGGACCCGTCCGTTAAGATTGACAGCGATTTGTTGTAAAGAACATTGCGTTGCGTCCACTCACTTCTGTCCGGTATCGAGTGTGTGTAGCCCTTGTCACAATCATATTCAGTGGGCAGATGGTCAGTGGAATTGGGAAGATGACGGTGCATCGAAAGTATATTGGCATGTCCCGTGTGTTGCTCCTTCCACTGCCTGGAGCCTCTCAGTCTTATTGCCGAGCTGACAGCCAATTGCTTACTGACGATGTCAATCGGAAGCAGGTGGAGCATGGTTTGGAGCGCCGCTGTGGGAGAAGTTCTCAGTGCACCAGTAATACTGAGACATGCAACTCGCTGAGTTTTTTCCATTATGGATAGGTTGGATTTCTTCTCCAAGGCGGGCCACCATACCATTACTCCATACATGAGAATCGGTTTAATGACCGACGTGTATAGCCAGTGCATGATGCTTGGTTTAAGGCCCCAGGTGGAGCCTACTGCTTTCCTGCAGATGTATAGAGCGGCCAGCAATTTCCTGGCCCGTTCGACGACATTCTCCTTCCAAATTAGCTTGCGGTCAAGCTTTAGGCCTAATAGCTAGCACTATTTGTAAGCTTGAGGGTGGATCCCCTTATCTTGAGCGGAGTGAAGTCAGGTAGCTTCTGTTTTCTTGTCAATAGAACTAGCTCGGTCTTCGTCGAGCTAACGGAGAGGCCGCATTTATCGGTCCATCTGAGCAGTTCATTGAGAGCAGACTGCATGACATCGGCCAGCGTCTAAGAGAAGAAGGGCCTCGTTGAGCACCAAATTCCACAATAATGGAGACAGTACACCCCTTTGAGTGGTGCCTCGATGTGCATGTCGCTTGACAGTACTACTTCCGAAGGATGCTGTTATTACCCTGTTCTTTAGAATGTGTTCTACGAAACAACAGATGGGTTCGCAGATGTTGAGCCTACATAAGGCACTGGTAATCGAATTTGTTTCAACGTTGTGGAAGGCTCCCTCTATGTCTAGAAATGACACTAGGGCGAACTCTTTGGTTGAGAGTGATTTTTCGATAGGGTGGATGATGGAGTGCAAAGCCGTTTCCACAGACTTACCTTTTTGGTAGGCGTGCTGTGACATGGATAGTAGGGTGCTATCAATAGTGGCCTTGATGTGTAGGTCCAGAATCTTGAGAAGGAAGGACGTTAGACTAATAGGTCTTAGGTCCTTTGGGAGGGTCTGCGATGTCTTGCCTGCTTTGGGTATAAAGACCACTCTTACCTCGGTCCAGGCAGTTTGTGTTGTTCCGAGCTCAAGACAAGCCTTCAGAATGCAGGAAAGATACTGCCATATTATATTGAAGGCCGTCTGAATATGGGCCGGAAAAACACCATCCGGTCCCGGGGATTTGAATGGTTCGAAACTGTTTACTGCCCATTTCAGTTTATCTTCGCTGATAAGATGAGGAGGTGCCTGTGGGCGTGCAGCATTTACCACGGCGCGATCATCGTTGAGGGTAGGCGTGCAGCCGGGGAAGTGAGTGTCCATGAGCAGGTTGAGCGATGCTTCGTCCGATTCAGCCCAGGATCCATTGGGATTCATGAGGACACTAGGTATAGTTGGTGTTTTGGAGAGGACTTTTCGCAGTCTAGAGGATTGAGACGTGTTGTCAATACTCTGACAAAAACCGCGCCAGAATCTGCGTCTAGCTTTCCGAACCTCTATTTTGAAGTTCTTCGGACTTTCTTTGTAGATATCCCAGTCCAGTGGTAGCCTTGTTCGTTTGGCTTTATTGAATTGTTTCCTGCTTGTGCAGCGAAGGCTGTTAAGTTCTGCATTCCACCATGGGGGACGATTGCCCACCTTTCTTCTTGTGATTGGACAGGATTCGATGAAAGCTATATTAAGTGCAGAAGTTAGAACGGTGTTTAGCTTGTCTAATTCCAATTGTGTAATTGGTGTAGGGTACACTTGATTGGATAGTTTAGCAGAGAGGGATTTATTGTGTAAGCACCAGTCGGTTTTCCGTCGATTGCAGAAGACCAAGGGTGCGGTACTGTGACAGATTTCCAGTTTGTACTCCAGATAGCGGTGATCGGAAAACGAATGACTGTCAGATACAGTCCAGTTGGAAATTGCAGGATAGATACTTTGGGAAGCAAAGGTGACGTCAAGCACCTCTTGCCGGGTCTTGGTAATAAAAGTAGGACTATTTCCTCTGTTACAAACTACTAGGTCGGTGCCTACTAAATACTCGAAAATAGACCTACCTCGAGGGTTAGTGTCGGTACTTCCCCATAGATCATGGTGCGCGTTGGTGTCGCACCCCAATAAGATGGCTTCTCTTCTCCTCTTTGCTTCATCTACCACTTCTTCCACTTCCTTGGATGGAGCAGACTCGGGGTCTTCATAGGGTAGGTATCCTGACGCCAGCTAGATGGTGGTGTTTTCTGATTTAAACAGTGTTACTGCTAGGTCTCTTGTGCTATGGTGGGGAAGAAAAGTTAAGTTCAAGGAGGTTTTTAGCAAGAATGCAAGCTCGGGTTCTACCTACATTCTTCGCGTGGTATAGCGTATATCCTGGGGCCTTCAATCCTATGACGGTGTCATCTCTTATCCAAGGTTCTTGGATCAGGGCGATGTCAAAGCCTCTTTCACTGAGGCGAAGTAACAGGTTAGCGGATGCTAAGGAAGACTGGTGGAGATTAATCTGTATCAGTTTTAGCATGATTATGAGCTGATACGGACCTCTCCACAACGGTAGCGTTTAGGTCATCGGGGTATGATGGTTCATCATCAGGGATTACAATGCGGGGGAGGGCGGGAGTCGCCAAGTTAGAGGGACCTGCGATGCTATTACGGTCCGCCGTGAAAAGCCTTACATCAATTACCTTCAGACCACAACGGATCTTAAACTCCTTCGCGCGGAGTAGAGGTATTGATTCGGCAGTTAGAGAGATGACTAGCGCGCGGCCAGATCTCTTGGTGTCGTTATCCGTTTTTTTAGAGCTCGGTGGCTCCTCAAATGCCTTCCAGTCTTTGACTAGTAGGTCCCGATTCTGATAGGCAATCAGGCTAAGGACTTTTGCTGGCTCGGGCGGTTCGAGTGGAACCCAGATCCTCGCTTTCCGCCTGTGGGGGATTTGGCTCCGTTCCATCGCCTTGAGCTTGGCTCCTGGCCAGATTTCACCTATGCTGCTAATGGCAGCGGCGATGAAGTCGCATGCGATCAGCTCAACAAAGCCTTGATGCCAGCCAGCGTCTTGAAAGGTGGGTGGAGAGTTGGGATGAGTTAGTATACGCTCGTAAAGGCAGTTCATCACTCTGCCTTCAATGAGCCTCCACTTATCGTAGGAGATCCTCCCCTCTTCGTCAGACAGGTCCACTATCGCGACGACGAGGCTGTCCTTGACCGTCTCGGAGAAGGGTTTGGAGCTCACTGAGCTCTTTGTCTTCTTCGAGGCGTTGGACTCCTCGTCTACGGACCTGCGTCTCTTAGGCGCAGAGTCTATCGCGACTACGGACTGGCCCCCAGCTTGGTCGACTCGATGTGTCGTTAGCGTGGGAGCGATACTTTCGAGGAGAGGGATTCACTCTCTGATTCGTGGGTTGGCGATTGCCCCGGGTGGAGGACTGGCGTGAGCCACGGGTGGAAGGGTGGCGTGTGCCACGGGTGGTTGGGTGGTGTTGCCCACGGGTATCGAAGTGCCGCAGAGGCTTAAGCTTCATTAGCTCGCTGACCTGTCGGGCAATGTCAGTTGCCCAGACGTGGGATTCCCGCTTCTGCTGACTCCACTCCTTTTCCGCCTTTTTGCCTAGTCGGTCAAGGATGCGGAAAGCCGCTTTAGTCTCACGACTTAGCGATTTCCTCTCTTGGTCAGTGAGCTTGGTTCGTCCGACAGCACGGAGCACTCGCTGACGGAATCGTCAATGCAGAGATTCTGCAGATGCTCTTCCACACGTGTAGTGCTTTTAGAGCTGCCTGTTTCCGGGTTTTTTTGTTGAGGTCCGGCCTCAAGGTCTGGTTTTTTGTGTTTGTTTGAAATGTTGGTCCCACGAGTAGCTAGGGAAAGGATGGTCAGTCTGCACAGAGCCCCGAATTATGCAGATAAAACAGTTGATACCAGAGCGTGCCCGCTGTCTCTGGATACACCGTTTGCGACTGAGCTATTTTTGGTTGTCCTGGGCCCTCAGCCAGGCTGATCCTCGGCACGGTACGGTTGACGCCTTGATCCAGCCCAGGGGGAAGAGTTGGGGGAGGGGTGGGGAAGAAGGATAGGAGAGACTAGGTAGGATGATTATCTTTTAGTTTTACTTCGAGCCTCTTCAAGTGAATCGCTCATCGTTGCGGCGATACCGCTTGGGACGTGATACGTCCCCGATGTCGATTCCAAGCGTCTTGAGCTCTAGTATAAGCCATCAAACCGCGACAAGGTAGATAATCAAGTGATGGTCCATCAGCAATAGTCGCGGCAAAATAATCGAACAATTTCTCAACACCTCAAGTTTGGTAGTTTTGAACGACGGACACATTTTTCAACCCATAGAACCTTCACCTATGTGGATTTGACCATTGTATACGCCCAACTCTACCCCAGTATTTCATGGGCAACCCTTCCCGACTTACACGGCAGTGTCCACTTTCCCATTTTAACAACAATAAGAATGAGTAGACCGCATAATCACGTTAAAATCGCTGCAAAATATCAAACTGACAGACCAGATTGGTCTACATTTAAAACCGAAATCGGCAATTTTTTAATAAACAGGGAATTATGCTCAAACATAAACAAAGAGGCATCTACGATTCGAAGACCTACTCGCTGCGCAGCGAACTTGGCAATCCCTCAGTCAAAAAATAGCTCGAATAAATCAAGGGTTCCCTGGTGGACTAAATAAATTGGCGAATTGCGACAGAACAAACAAAATGCTTCGAAAATTTTCAAAAAGCACCCAAATAATTCCAACCTAATACGCTACCGCAAAGCAAATGCTCTCTTCAGGAAAAGCGTCAAAGCAGCAAAACTCTCGTCTTTCGATCGGCTTAGTTCTAAAAAGCTATGGGCTGATGTTAAGTCCCTTAGGAGGAACTATATACCCGGGTCAATTAAAGTCATCAATTCTGAACCAGAGAACCTAACTTGCCCAGTCGAAATAGCTCAACGCTTCGCAAAGACCTGGTCTCAATACTCTGACGACAGTAACTTCACCTCTGATTTCCTCCGCTCAGAGTTCGTAGCTTTAACGAACAGTGCATCAATAAATAATATTGACCCGTCAGCTAAGCATATTGGACTCTCTATTAATTCAATTGAATTGGAAAGCTGCCTTCGATCAGCCAAAGGGAAAACAACCGGTTTTGATAGAGTGTCATATACAATGATAAAAAACGCTCCACCCATTTAAAAAAAAACGACTTCTGTCGTTATTTAATCAGATCTTAAATCGAGGAGTTATTCCACAAACGTGGAAAACAGCAGGTATTGTACCTATACCAAAAACCTAATAAAAGCCTCTCAGAAGTCAGTGGGTATTGCCTAATCTCCCTTCTTCCATGCACTGGGAAAGTACTAGAAAAAATCATCGCTAAAAGGTTGCTCTGGTTTATTGAGAACAAGAATTTAATAAACACTAACCAGGTAGCATTTAACCATGGGCGCTCCACCATGGATGCACTTCTTCACATCGACCATTTTATAGCATCCGCCCTGTCCAATGAAAACCACATTTCGATTCTATCAATCGATTTTGGAAAAGCATTTGACAGAATCGGAATTCATGTAATTTTAAGCAAATTAGTTCAATGGAAAATAGGACCCAAATTGTACAGCTACATTAAAGCGTTTTTAACCAACCGACAATTTCGGGTAAAACTAGGCAATTTCTACTCGTCTGTTGCAAAACTATACAATGGCATACCATAAGGATCTCCGCTCTCGGTTCTTCTTCTTCTTCTTATGCTGCCTTTTTCGGAGGTTATGATCCGAAAACAAGGGACCATAACCCTACCGCTTTATCGCATTTCGCCTATTCGACCTCAGAAAATATCGGCAGACCTCCCGATTTTGGATCACTCACACTGTTCCATTCAAATAAATGTCTGTCTTTTTTTAACTAATGCGATACCCATTTCCCTCCAAAACGTCCACCCACATATCAAGTGCTCGTTGCAGGGATGTAGGATCCTCACTTATGATGGCTCCATCGTCAGCAAAGAATAACTGGGTCCGTCAATTTACTTTCAAGCAGATAATCAAGGACTGTAATAAAGAGCAAAGTATATATATATATATATCCATGATCATCTGTCTTAGCGCCACCAATATCAGATCTCGTGGTTGTCTGTCGAATGCCTTTTCAAAATCAACCAATACAATATGCAAATCCTTTAAGGAATCACGTTTCGTGTTTTTCCATTATGATCCTTATACTTTGGATTGCATCTATGGTTGATTTACTCGCGACAAACCCGCACTGATCATCAGATAGCCGTATTATTTTTCGCAGTCGGCCACTATGGTGATTGAACGGTAGTTATCACAGTTTCGTGTATCAGCTTTCCCTTTGTATACAGGGAGAAGGTAACTTTCCCTCCATTGATCCGGCATTGGATCACCTCTCATGCATTTGGAGATGACAATTCTGAACCATCTGAACCCGATGTCTCCCATCTTTTCCAAGAACTCAGAGGGTATCTTGTCTGGCCCAACCGCTTTTTGTTTTTTTGGAGTATTTGACCGCCTCACTAACTTCTTCAACTGTAATATGGGGTATTTCTTCACAGTTAGGTATAGTCGGGGAAACTTTTCATTCAAAAGTTCTTCTTCTACTACGCCTACGCGCCATCGTGTACGGTTTCTGGCAATGTGTCTGAGTTCTCCCCAACTGCCGTGCCTCTTCTCGACTGTTCTGCGCCATGTTCTCCTCGGACCGCCAGGTCTTCTGCCATCCTGACTTAAAGGGTTCCATTGCATATCATGGTTCGCTATGGAACTGTTACCCTTTCGGAACGTGTGACCAATCCACTGCCACTTCCGTCGTTGGATGGTTGTGCCTATTGGTTCCTGACCCGTTCTCTCGTAAAGGTGTTCGTTAGAGATACGATCCTTAAAATATTGCATAGGCACCTCTTAACGAACGTTTGTAGCTTTCTGTTGATAGTAGTGGTCACTCTCCAAGTGCTGCAACCATATAACAGCACGCATCCAACGTTGGGGCGAAACAGTTTTATTTTGGTGCTCAAACTGATTGCATTGCTTCGCCATATTTTGGACAACATACCGAACGCGGACTTTGCTTTGGCGATACTGTTGGCTATATCCAGTTCCGTTCCACCATCGGTCGAGACAATACTCACAAGATACTGGAAATCCTCTACTCTCTCTACCAGTTGTCTAGCAATGCATATTTGAGCACATGAGTTTGTTCCAAGGCTGGTAATTTTAGTTTTTGCCGTATTAATTTTCAGCCCGACGACGCCTGCCTCCCTCTCCACATCTGATGTCATTTGGTAGAGGTCCATAATTCTGTGGGAGAGTAAGAATACATCGTCAGCGTAGTCAATATGTTTCAGTTGAGATGTAAGAGTCCATCGAATTCCTCCGTTTCCCGTCGACAAAGCTGCACGAAGCACATCGCTGATCACCAATAGGAATAATATTGGTGAAAGAATACAGCCTTGTCTTACCCCAGTTTGGATCTCAAATTCTGCAGACAACCTTCCTCTGTGTAGAACGTGACATTTGGAGCCTTCATATGTAGGTTTGATAATAGCAATTAGTTTATCGGGGATACCTCTACGTAATGTACGCCAAATAAACTCCCTGTTGACACTATCGAACTCCTTCTCAAAATCGATGAACAGCAGTGCAGTGACGATCGATATTCGACACACTATTCGATGATAATCCGCAGGGTGTTCATGTGGTCGGCACAGGAGGATCAAGAGCAGAAACATGCTTGTTCGGCATCGAGTGTGTCTTCGAGATGTTGTTTAATTCGCTCCAGGGTGATTTTAGCTATTATCTTAGCTACAGCAGGCAGCACGCAGATACCCCTCCATTAAATTTCCTTTTTTCGGAAGCTTGACGATCATTCCCTTTTTCCACTCGCTAGGAAAGCTCTCAGCTTCCCAAGCTCTCCCTATAAGTGGAAGCAGAAGCTCAGCCGATGTTGTGGGCGCTGCTCGTAAGAGCTCTGCTGGAATACCGTCAAGTCCTACCGCCTTGCTGGTTTTGAGTGCCTTGATCGCGGTAATGATCTCATCTTTACTGGGAGCCGTGGTGCGTATTCGGGAACTTCTCACCTCGGGTATCTCAGTCTGATTTGGGAGCATATCGCCAGCGAATACACGGTTCAAAACCATAGCAAAATGCTCTTTCCATCTCTCGAGTTGGTCCTCATTCGAAATGAGCAAGGAGCCGTCTAGGCTTTTCACTGGGTGTTGGCTGGAGCTGCGACCACCTGTCAGCTCTTTGGTGATTCTGTCGACGGTTCTGCTGTCACACCTCTGTGCAGCTTCTTCTGCTTCTGTGGCCAGCGCGTTGATGTAGTTGCGCCTGTCACGTCGCACGCTACGCTGAACTTCTCTCATCTTCATGCGATATAGGGACTCTAGCTCGCTTCTCCATGCTGCTGGAGTAGCTGCAACGCGAGCTTTCAGCTGTTTTCGTTCATCAATCCGTCTCCAGGTATCCTCGGAAAGCCACACCCTATGTCTTCCCTGCGATCGACCGACAATTCTTTCAGCACCAGATGTGAAGATATTTTTTCCAGCACACCAATGATCTTGGATTGTTGCGGGCATTGAGCTGCTGATTGCTTACACACCTTACGAAAAGTTCTCCCTTTGTTATTGGCTCACTGAGGGATCACTAAGTCTATCAATGTTGAACCTGGGCATTCTTGTGTTGTCGTGGGATCTTCGAACTGCAGCAGTGCGTAGTTGGAGAGTAGCTATCATAAGATTGAGATCTCGTACTATCCCCACATCTGCCCCTCGCCTGTTTCGGGCGTCCAGGAGATTACTTCTAAAGCGGCGGCTGATGGCAAAATGGTCAATTTGGTTGGAGGTTGCTTGCCTGTCTTTGGAAATCCAGCTGACTTTGTGGCAGGTCTTGTGCTAAAACATGGTGCCACCTATCACAAGGCGGTCGGCATTGCAGAAATCCACAAAGCTTTCGCCGTTGTCATTGCGGTTGCCTATTCCATGCTTCCCGATTACATGTTTGAACCCTTCGTTTCCTACCTTGGCATTCAAATCCCCCATCACTATGACAATGTCCCCATTTAGTGTTGTGCTGAAGACGGCCGTTAAAATATTGTAGAAGCTCTCCTTTTCGTCCGGCGTAACACTGTATGATGGTGACGCGCCGTACTCTAGTCCGGAATCTGGCCGTCAAAATCCTATCACCATGAGGCTGCCAGGATATTAGGCCCTTACGTGCTGTTGTTGTTAACAGAAGTTCGACTCCATATTCCGACGGACTTCCGTATGGTCTTCCAGAATAGAGTAGTACAGTGTTACGCGTTGGAGACTGGTACTCGCCCGCTTTTAACCGTCTTATTTCACTTATCCCCAAAATGTCCAATTGATATCGCATGAATTCTATTTCCAATTGAAGGAATCTGGCATTATAAGGACTTTCGCTTCCCGAGTCGAGGAGCGTCTTTACATTTCAGAAACTTATCTTTGTCCGGGTACAATAGCCAAAAGTCGTCAACATGTGATCATTCCTTATCCGAGGCATAGTGTCGGTTTCTGTAGCAAGCTGGTTTCAGTAACGCAGGTTGCTGGCCTACGTTACCTAGTCTAGAATCAAGGCCCTAGACAACCCGCACTTGCAATTTTAGCCTACACGTATAAGGGTTTATACGTATAGTTGCCCGGGGACCACCACCAGGAGGTAAAGCAAGCACTTCATCAGGAACTTGATTGTTGCGCTACTGGCCCAAGCCAAGTTTTGAGCAGTCAGTAGTTTCCCGATCAATCGCAATGGAGTCCCCATGGCCGAAGCTGGCCATGAGCATTGTTAATGAACTTTGGCGAACGAATCTCCTGAGCATTCCTTCTTCTTTGGGCAGCCATTTTGAAGATGGTTGCGCTCTTGTTCGTATTGTGTCTTCGCAGCTCCTGGATAACCTGGTTTGCATCAGCAACCGGGGAAGATATTTTCTCCAGCTCTCGATACAGGCCCTCGATACTCTCTGCTTGAAGCTGGGCGCACTCTTCTTCGCTCTTTTCTTGCAACATCTGTATTCCACTTCGAGGCGAGCTTTTTCGTCTCTATTATTAGGCGCGCGCTTTGAAAGCCGCTTTCTTCTCATTTATTGGTGATGGCCTTTTGAAGCTCCTAGCAGTGATTTGGCCTTCTTTAAGCAAGTTCGCTGTAGGGAATCCCACATATTTTGTGCTCTGCACTCTTCATCCTCAGCTCCGTTGATGGTGTGAGAGAGGTAATTTTTCAGCACGAAATCAAAAGCCTCGCTTTTTTTTTTGTCCAGATTGTACCACTTGATTTTCTCAGAGACCCTTGTTTGTTTGATTTTCTTTGGTGTCTTCATAAAAATTTCTGTTAGAAAGAGACGGTGTTGCTGAGCGATCGCCTCTCCTAGGATCACTTTGCAATCTTTTACCAGAGGATACATGAAACTGGCTACCAAATGGTACTCAATCTGGGTTTCATCTCCACCACTGCTGTAAGTGATCAGGTGTCGGCTTTGTTTGATGAACATGGTATTTAACACGATAAGACCGTGTGATTTGCACATGCTTAGGTTTTCTTCACCAGTAAGGTTCCTGGTGCCATATCCCAGTCCTCCATGGCATTCTTCATAGTCTTCGCTTGACTTCCCGACATGTCCATTCAAATTTCCTCCAACAAACAGAAACTCTTCCTTTGGGATGTTGTTAAGGAGATTGTGAAAATCTAGC
The DNA here is from genome assembly GCA_945910035.1 of Brachypalpus laphriformis. NCBI lineage: Eukaryota > Metazoa > Arthropoda > Insecta > Diptera > Syrphidae > Brachypalpus > Brachypalpus laphriformis. Next base: position 224,579,221 of record OX246753.1, on the reverse strand, counting down.
CAAAATGCATCTTTATCCCTCCGATCGCACCCAATTTGGAGAGCATATGCACTGACAATATTCCACACCTCTCCTTGTATTACTAGTTTGAGAGACATCAAACGGTCGCTGGACTTCGAAATGTTCAAGATGTTACCAAGTAGCTCTGCCGCAAGGATGATACCGATCCCGTTCCGTAGTAGAACATCTTGCAATCTTTTGTCCTACCGTTCAAGAAACGCGCCGAATTTCCGGTGTTTTTCCATTTTGTCTCTTGGACACACTCGGTTATCCTATTCATTATTGCATTTGATGAACTAAGCGATATAGTACTTAAATACGAGTATATAGAAGTCGAGCATTCCTCATATGCAGATGATCTCGCTTTGTTCTCCAAATGTAAAGATCTTTCAAAAACAGTAATCGATTTTTCAAATATCTTTACAGATCTTTCCACTTAGTGTAACCACTCTGGGGCAAAGATATCGCTGGATAAAAGCAAAATCCTACACATATGCAGAAAAACCAGTTGCTTAAAACATATATCGCTAAATTTTAACTTTGCATCTTTAAACAATGTAAATAATTTAAAAATACTCGGCATTATATGTAATTCTAATTTTAATTAAAAAAGAAAAACGCTGCGTAAATCTTAAGAATAGCTTAGCTACTAGGGGCAATATTATTAAGTGTTTAGCCTCTAAGAATAGTTTCTGCCACATCGATTCTCCCAACATCATCAGATCGACTATATTATCAAAGATTCATTACGGATCAAACATATATGGGAAATGTTCCAAATCATCGCTTCTAATTATAAAAGCAACCTACCGTGCAGCCATACGAATAAGCCTAAAAGCTTTCAGAAGTACGCCCATCAAAAATATCCTTACTGAAGCCGGACTTCCTTCCATTGAATAGCGATTTGATCACGTAACCTCATGGCTAATACCATCATCAAAGTTACAATTCGAGGACTACATAGGTACACAACCATAAACATTCTGCCCGCGTTAAAGTATCGAAGAGCCAAATCGATCATATTGCGATCGACGCAAGGCAGTTTTTTCGTATTCTGGGTGTCCGGACTTTCTGAGGAGCCAACGTGGATTTGGATCACTACCTAGTTGTAGCAAAGGTACGGATGCGGATATCTAGAACGGAGTGAAATCATCGAAATACTGTGAGGAAGTTCGATGTCGGACAGATACAATCGCAAGAGACCGCCAGAGATTTCGCCGATCGAGTTTTTCTTAGTCCCAATCAAGTCATATGCTGCCAACAGCAAATGTGGAAGACAAGTGGCAGCGCCTACAAGCCATCAGAGATGCCGCTCTGAGGTACTGGGTTCCTCTCGACCACCACAACGAAACCCCTGGTTTGATAAGAACTGCCGGCAAGCACATTCAGCAAAACAAGAGGCGTACAAAGTGGCGCTGCATAGAAGGACTAGAGCTGTTCGCGAGCCCTACGAGCGGAAAAGAAAATAGGAACATTGACTTCTCAGAAAGGAGAAAAAGGAGCATGAGAGGCGCTCGATCGAGGAGATTGAGAGATCTTATTGCAGGAATGATAGGTTAGGTTAGGTTGAAGTGGCTGCCAGCTTACACCAACACGCATAGACCAAGAAAGGTCCGTTGTGGTACCACGAAGGATCATGTAATCACAGCCTACTCGTTAGAACCAATTAGAGCTTCTGATAAAGCGAAGGAGGCTCTTGATGTCTAAATCATTAAAATAGAAAGCTCCTAGGTTAAGCTTCATTCTATGTGAGAGAGCTGGACATGCACAAAGAAGGTGAGGAATGGTTTATTCCTCTTCTTCGTCCATGCAGCTTCTGCAAAAATCATTTGAATATACGCCAAGCCTTGTTGTATGCTTGACTATTAGACAGTGTCCAGTAATTGCACCTATAATAGAGCCAATATGCAATCGACGAAGAGGGATCAATTTCCTAGAGCGTTTCAGATCCGACTTGTGCCAAATCTGCTCAGTCGCTAGACATGTTGTACCACTTGTCCACCTAAGATTTGTTCTTTCGATTGCATCTAGCTTGAATTTCAATTTACAAGTAGCGACTGGTATACCTATATTATCCTTGTCTGGAAGGATGGGTACAGTTGTTCATATTCTGGCGAGTTACATCAGCCTTACAATTCCCCGGAATATCCCTATGCCCTGGCACCCAACAGAGGTGAATATTAAACTGCTCCGACATCTCCACAAGAGACGAATGACAGTGTAGGGTTACTACTGAATTTATAAAGATCGATTTCAAGGATTTGATTGCAACTTGGCTATCTGAAAAGATACGAATATCCTTGGCGGATATCACGTTTTTTTTAACCAAGATAAGACCTCCCTAATTGCCATTATTTCCGCCTGGAACACGCTAAAATGATTTGGTAGACGGAAGGAGAGCTTAAGATTAAGCATGTCGGAGAAAACACCTCCACCAACTCCGTCTTTCGTTTTTGAGCCGTCAGTATAGAAGTGGATCGACTCATCATCTAGACAAGCCTCTTCATTCCAGTGTGATCTGGAAGGGATGGTGTAGTCCATGTTTTCGGGAGAGATTGTGAATTTATTCACAATGGAGGCGTGGCTAAATTCTTTCCTTGACCACTGTTGGGTAGCTTCAAGGCTAACGGCTGCATTCGCTGTCATTTGCTTGCTAAATATATCAAGGGGTAACAGATGAAACATAATGTCCAGTGCCGCAGATGGAGTTGTATCTACGTAGTGCTGCTCTTATGCACAGACAAGCTGTACGCTGGACCTTGCTTAGATAGTCGCGATTTATAGCTTTTTCTAAGGCTGTCCACCAAACAATAAGCCCGTATGTGAGTATCGGTCTAATGACCGAGATGTATAGCCAGTAAGTTATTCGAGGCTGTAAACCCCATTTATTTCCAATAGCTTTTTTGCAAGAGAAAAGTGCTACTGTAGCTTTCTTGACTCTTTCTTGAATGTTAGGTTTCCAGCTTAGTTTCCTATCCAGGATAAGACCCAAATATTTTGCTTTATCAGACAAAGTTAAGCCGATACCATTAAGAGAGGGAGGAACGATGAACCGAAATTTATATTTCCTTGAGAAGACTACCAGTTTTATGTGGGTTTACACCCAACCCACACCGAACCGCCCATCTGGTTGTTTAAACTTGTTTAAAGCGTTTTGTAGCAGTTTTTTTTTTTCTTAGAGTATTAAGGTATTAAAATAGGAATGATGTTCGAAAATGTTGCCAAAAGGTAAGAAGAACATGCCAGGGTTTCACAACGAGAACAGAAGCCAGCAGGGACGAAAATGGTAACATAGTAGGAGAATCGCAGTCGGTGCTTGCTTTGGGAGAAAAGTTTCCCGAATGGTCTTTGACCCCGTCTGCATGAACGGCAGGTGGAGGAGATGTTACAATGCCGAACTACACGAACATCGACTTATCCAGAAGAGTTCACATACAGCAGCTTATATAGCTGGGTCATGTAGAGCGGATGGAGACCAACGTTTCAGCCCGGAAAATCTTCGAATCCAAAGCGGATGGATGGCGCAATAGAGGACGGCCGTCCATCAGGTGGCGCGTACAACCAACTTGGCGTACGTAAGTGGAGGCAGCTAGCTCGTAGCCAGGCTACCTGAAGAGGATTGTTGGTTGATGCCCAGGTCCAACCCGACTGTACCGCCGCCTAAGTAAGTAAGTAAGTTGACTCTGCTTGAGAACCCGGCGACGCACGCAAGTAACTGTCGTAAGAGCTTTTTCTTTCTATAATTTTATTCTTCTTCTTCTTCTTCCTGTTTCGGCGAGGTTATGATCCGAAAACAAGGGATCATAACCCTCCCACTTCACCATATTTCTAATTATCCGCCTGTGGGGTTCGCCTGTTTGACCTCAGAAAATATCGGCGGGCCTCCCAATTTTGAATCACTCGGTTACTGTGGCCAATGAAATGTCGATGTCGTCGCATTTGTGTGATCCAGATTTCTGCCAGCACGAACGTACAAACTGCCAAGTGGAATCAGCTGATTGCTAAATGAGTCGAAGAGTTTTTGATTCCATTTTAAATAGTCAAAAGACATGCAAAGTGTATGCAAAGCATCTAGAAGAAATTGTTTTGATATGTGAATGTTCTCCCAAAATATTTCTTTTTAACTTAATATGAATCTGTTGGTTTTCATACGAGTTTAATTTGTTCATTATAATTTTTTTAATGACAGTTGGCTCGACATGGCTCGAAATGGCTCGCTTTTTCTTCGAGTACTTTTGCTTAGATTTTCCGCTCTCTTAGAGTTCTTAATCTCATCATATCATATTTGAACATTCATTAGTTTTTGGCTCGGAAAGAACGCGAACGGACTTAATACATTTGATTTCATTTGTCAACAGTCAACAATCAACTTAGCCGATTCCATCCCTGATTAAGTACTTAAGCTCTCTCTTGCGCTCTATTTATTCATCCCATGTAATACCGTCCCCTGCTACTTTAGCCCTGTTGTAGACTTATCTAATCTGTTTTCTCCTAGACTTGAACTCTTTGTTCCATCATGGAGGTTGGGATCCCTTGAACTCCTTCCTGTCTGAACAAACCTTTTCGTATGACATGTTAATTAGTTTACGTAATTTATCTACTCCCTTGTCTATATCTTGGGGATCGCCTTTGAGAATCAGCCTATCTTTAAAATGCTTCCTTACTTTTTCTATGTACCTACCCCAATCGGTTCTCCTAGGGTTTCTGTAGGCGTTACAGCCCCTGGGTTGAAAGTTTATTCGATAGGGACGCCTTTTCTGAAACCCTCCATTTCTCTACCGTTAAGCAATCCATGCAAGAAGCTAGTGTAAAGTCTGTCACTTCTTTTCTATTTCTTACCGCCAAAATTGGCGTAGTTATCTAAGCCTATTAAGCCAAGTGTCTTGCATAATACTGATGCCAATGTTCTCACATATACTTTTCTTTTTTTTTTTTTTTTTTTTTTTTCCGAGGGTAGGTGAAAATCTTCAACAAGACACTATGAGGATCGACAGCGCGTGCTCATAGTAGTGTGGGATTCTTACCCACTAAAAAACCTCCCTTCAAAACAGACTTGTTTTTATTTTTACTACAACTAAGTATTCGACTTATCAAGTAGTTTTCGTTTCGCGAAATAATGACGTTTTGCAGGTACCTTCCCATTGGAAGTTCCTGCCAGCTCCGCAGTTTAGACGCGGTTACTTATCGCGCTAGGTCTAAAGGTTTGGTCCTTTGTAGACGGCGCAGTAAATTTCTTTCTTCCAAAAGTTGGAGGACTGTAATATTTACGTGACTTTCTAGTCGACTTCTATGCTTTCTCGCGTAGGTTTGAATTTCGTCTTCGATTGTTTTAATGCCAAGGTCTCTGTGGATATCGCTATTTCTGATATACCATGGCGCATTTACAATACCTCTTAGCACTTTGTTTTCAAAAGTTTGTAAAATTTTAATATTACTTATTTTGGTACAACCCCAGAGTTGTATACCATATGTCCATACAGGCTTTAGCACTTGCTTATATAAAAGCAGTTTGTTATATATATTAAGCTTGGAATATTTTCCAAGTAACCAATACATTTCTCGATATTTGTTATCTAGTTCTTTGCGTTTTTTCTTAACGTGCGTTTTCCATTTCAGCTTTGTATCAAGTGTCATTCCAAGATACTTAGCCTCGTTTGCAAACGGGATTTGAACCGAGTTTGAAAAGATCGGCAAATTATTTATTTTTTTATAAGTAAAATTTACATGAACAGATTTGGTCTCGTTGAGTGCGTTTTCTGTCAGTAAGTAAATGAAGAAATGAATCAAGCCTCCCAAAAATAAATGCACAAGGCACTATCAGTAATGCCAATTTAATACTGAGTTCTACTCTACTTATTCACATACATATTACAAAATAAAGTTAATTTGAATTCCCTTTTGTTTTATTATTACGTTATGTACGTATTATCTTTTTTGAATTAATTATATGGTGTTAGTTGAGTTATTTTATTTGTTAACTTGATTTTTTATTTTTTTTTCTTATAAACACCAATCAAAATGTATGGTGTACATTGCTGTTGTTTATAAAAATGCTTTAATTGTTAATGGTATCTCGTTTTGTCTGTTTAACTAGCATTTCTTTTAAAGTCTACAACTATTACTATGCTCTCTATCTTCTTTCTCTTTCGCCTATTAGGTATACCTTTGAGACGGGAGTGGGGCGGCTGAGACCAGTCAGGGACTTATTACCCAAAATATGGTAAATACCGCAACAATTTTGATCAATTCACAAGCAATAACTAAGAAATTAAATCACTAGAAAGATTAGGAATACCGTTTTTTGCTTTGTTTTATTTATTGATTTTTTTTTAACATTAATATTCCAAGTCGACCATCAACATTTTATCTTATTTAGACCATGTTTCCTTTTTTGTAAAACATCATCATTAAAACATTAAACACCATTTACCAGAAAATACAACATAACATTTAGTCAAAAGAAATTGGTTTTTTGCTTGAGCCAGCCATCCCGCGCCCAACTCTTTTGTAAATTCGGATGACTTAAAAATAAGCTTTCGTCCGAAAACGCAGAAAGCAAAAGAAATAAACACAAAGATGCACCAAATTGGAAGTATTATCTTATGCTCAAAACTAGCTCACTTGAAAAATACATCAGTCTGAATTTTGCAATTGTTTGTTAAATTTCACAACAGTTAAATGTTTAATTTTTGATTATGGTATAGTTGATATGGTCTTTCGAAGATGCTTCTTATAAACCTAGTCATAGTTAACGTTTGATAATTAGCCTTAAAAGTAGTGGTAAATGTTTTTTAATGACTTCTATATTTATGTGCAGTTAATGTTTTGATGTAGCAGAGTAAAAAGATGGTCAATTAATAGACATAACATACAAAAAGAGAAAAATTATTTAAATAATAAAACATAAAAATTACAACAAAAAATAGTTTCTCAATTGAATCGTTCATCAAGCATTTATGATTTGTTTTATGTTAAGCATAATTTTTTTTAAAACACAACCAAATATTTTCCCATCAAATTTTACTCAGGCTGTTAACACAAACACACGAAACAGAAGCCTTGGCCGATTGAGGAGACAGCCGCCCCGTCATGGTATTGGTAAGTAATTAAATATGGATTGCAGATCTGTACTTTGTTTTCCCCCGAGTAAACTTAATATCCCTTTTCCTATAGCAGTTTTTCTACATTTATACATTTCCTTAATTTTTTTTTTTTTTCTATGTTTATTTGGTTTTCTGGTCTGTACCCATATTTTGCTTGCGCGCTATAGTTGTACATATATTTCCTAAAATGTTGGCAAAAGTTTTTTTAGATTGATAAGTTTACATCAATTGCAAGCTCAGAAGTTACCAAGGGTTTTTGTTAAGTCTATCATACGTTAAGAATCAACATGAGAATCTAGCACGATTGGTGTGCTTGCGCGAGACCACTTGATTCATTGCGTTCCCCTTTGATTTTTGGTACCAGTCTTAGCTACGTGAACCGTTAACGGGCTTTTTCAACCAACAAACATCACCAACATTTTGAAGAACGATATCAAATTCTTAAGCGGGACTTGCTCACGATCCTCTATTTCTTCGAATAGTCTTTTACGCATATAACGGATTCCTCCGTTTTCTGGCACCTCCTGTCAGGTGAGTAAATACGTCACCTAATTTTCTGCTCTGTAAGTGACCTGACCTATAAGGATGCAAGTTTATTTATTCTTCATTACCAGAAAGTTATTGCTTCCTATATTTATTTATTACTGGTTGTATGCTGCGAAGTATAAAACAGTCACTTCTAGTTGGGCAAGTGGTGTTAATTAATTCGCTTACACATCTCTGTTCAGTACACCGATAGCACCGATCGAATGTACTTTTCCGTTAGCGAATAATAAACAAAATTAGTCAAACCTCGTCGAAATAAATGCATAAAGCTGATTTGTTTGGATAAAATTTGGCAACTGCAGGCGAATTTTGATCTAGTGCCTTTATTGCGGCTTAACATTTTACGAAACTCACAGCTTTTTAGTTCATCTTTCTGCTATAAAGCATTTCTCCTATTCAATTCAGATTTTGGGGGTGGCAATGGTGTAGTGGTACCGTTGTCAATTGCCAAGCTAATGTTTCATGGTTCAGTTGATCAGTCCGATCAATAGCGAAAGCTTGTGTGAACACTACTGCGACACATAATACTGGCAGTACCTTGGTCATATGGCTGGTAAAAGTGTTCGCTCTGTTGGATGATTGATACACCTATGACGTCCGTAATCGCGAAAAAAATACTGTGAATCAGAAGCAAAGGCAAAAAATAACAAAAAAATCTCCCCAGTTATCTGGACGCCACTCCCGGAGTTTCACTGAAGCATAAACAACTGAGGAAAGAAGTGCAGCGTAGTGTGAGACGTGACAAACGTCAATATGTCAACTCACTGGCCCTTAAGAGCTGAAGAAGCAGCGAGTAGGTGCCACAGTAGGACTGTTTACAACATCACTAAGGAGCTCATTGGTGGTCGAAGCTCCAAACAACATCCAGTGAAGAGTCTAGACGGTAACCTTCTGATTTCGGATGAGGATCAGCTCACTAGATGGAGAGAACATTTTGCTACAGTGCTAAATCACTTAGACCTCGGCGGTATGATCTTGAATTCGAATGAGCAGTTCGAAGCAACAAATTCCCGAATTCGCACCGTACCTCCCAGTAAAACTGAAATAATAACAGCAATCAAGTCCCTCAAGAAGAACAAAGCGGTGGGTATTGATGGCATCCCTGCCGAGCTATTTCAAGCGGCGCCAAATACATCGGCAGATTTGCTGCATCCGCTAATACGGAGTGCTTGGGATAGTGAACAATTTCCACAGGAGTGGAAAAGGCGGATGATCATTAAGCTTCCAAAGAAGGGTAACTTGATGGAGTGCGGTAACTGGAGAGGTATATGTGTTCTTCCAGCTATAGCCAAAATAATAGCTAGAATAATTCTAGAACGAATTAAAGATCATTTAGATTCAACTCTCGATGTCGAACAGGCAGGCTTTTGCGCCTTACGGATCATAATCGAACAATGCGTTGAGTATAGGTCTCCGCTACATTTACTGTTTATCGACTTCGAGAAGGCTTTCGACAGCTTGAATCGAGATGCTATCTGGTTGGCCTTGCGCAGAAGAGGCATTCCAGAAAAGCTTATAGCTATTATTAAGGCTACATATGAGGGCGGCAAGTGTCACGTCGTGCACAATGGTAAGGTGTCGGAGGACTTTGAAGTCCAAAGTGGAGTACGTCAAGGGTGCATACTGTCCCCACTATTGTTCTTGGTGGTTATCAGCGATGTACTCCGTGCAGCATTGACGGAAGCTAATCCTGGAATTCGTTGGACTATGACATCTTACCTTAAACACCTAGATTACAAGATGACGATGTTTGTCTACTTTCACATCGGATAATGGATCTTCATTTGATGGCCCAAAATCTAGAAGCGGAGGCAAACAAATTGGGGCTAAAAATAAACACAGCCAAAACAAAAGCCCTGAGTACTTCCAATACCCGCGCTCAACTTAACATTGCCGGAAAGCAAGTCGAGAAAGTTGATAACTTTCTATATTTAGGAAGTGTCGTCTCGGCTAATCGCGGTGGCACCGAACTGGATGTGTGCAGCAGAATCGGGAAGGCTAAAGCTGCGTTCGGAATGCTGTCCAAAATCTGGAGAAGCAATGTTATTAGCTTAAGAACCAAGCTACGACTGTTCCGCTCCAACGTAGAATCAGTGCTGCTTTATGGGTGCAGTACCTGGAAGGTGAACACCATTAACACATGCAAGCTGCAAGTCTTCGTAAACAAATGCTTAAGAATCATCTTGAGGATTTTTTGGCCGAACCGCATCTCTAACGAATAACTTTATCTGAGAACGGGCCAAGAACCTATAAGCATTACTATACGAAGAAGAAAGTGGCAATGGATTGGACACACCCTACGGCGCGAAGACAACTCCATTGCGAAATACGCTATGCAGTGCAATCCGCTCACCTAGGCAGGCAGAATAGCGGGACGCCCTAGGCAAACGTGGCGCAGAACAGTTGAGGAGGAACCGAGCTCTTTAGGAATGAGTTGGAGGTAGCTCAAACGCGTTGCAGAACTCCGAACACGATGGCGCGCAGGCGTGGTTGACGCCCTTTGCCCCCCGAGGGGTTAAAGGATATAAGTAAAGTAAGAATAAACAACTGAACTTCAAGCCACTACACCAAATCTTTCTCTCTCTATCTATCCTTCCCAACGCCCGCACTGTGTAAAAACATGTAAAGGGTATTCATAACCCCTTGAGTGCGTGCAAATTATATAAAAAAAAAGAATTGATTTAATTTGTTTTTAATTTTTTTTACGGTTAATACAGCTAATGCTGTCTTTATTGATAGCATATCAAATACCTTAACTATAAGTTTAAAAAGTGTTCGACGACTAAATAACCGTTTCGTTCTGAGAAGACAAAAAAAACTGTTCAGATATCAACCATAATATTGAATTATCACAGTTGACTCAAAAGAACTGAAAGAAAGACTGCCTTCAGCGCTTGCGCCTTCAGTTGAATTTACATCATCTTAGCGCCGCACGATCGCTGTCTGCATTATTTTCCTCTTCCATTGACTTTAGTCAGGAACTTATCGGAGTGCGCCGAATCCGTTCAGCTACGAAGGCTTCGCGAGTCAAGCCGTCACCGGCAGCTCTTCGATCAGCTACATTTCTATTAAGAGGGAAATTGGACGTTCCGGCTGAAACCTTCCGCCAGTTTCACTACTATTCCAACCTAATTTACTGAGCATGTCGAAAAGGGAACTGCATGAGTTGTCGGAAGTATGTATCGCAGCAGCTTCTATGTCAACGTCAAAAGTGAAGGGGGTACGAGTACTGTGCTTTGCAAAAGTAAAACCGTACCCTTCATTGTATTGTTTATATCAAACTGAATGCAGGCGAAAGGATCTATTATTTTATGACGCAGTGCACCTGTACATACTCGTATGTACGTACAGTAATAAAAAAGACGCTGATCTTTCATTTTTAAGAACTGAGTAACAAAAATCGTAATTGCTTGATTTGCATAGGTATGTATAACCACATTACCTTTTTCTTTATTTTTTTCTTAATTGGGTTACTTGTTTACCCAGAAGTAAATATGTAATTTAAATACCCCTTTTTTCCAATTATGGTAAAAACTCTGTTAAGCATACTGTAGTATCAAGTACATCGTCAGGTACTGCGTACAACGACATCTATTGCCTGCTAGCAGTAAATATTCCCACCTGATGATACGTTTCACAATTGTTCCAAACAATATCCCAATTATTCCAGGATCATCAATTCATCCCGGGCGACATCTAGTATATTCTAGAAGGGCTTATATTTTATATGAATACCCATACCACAACCATCGTGGACACAGTTGTTTAAAAGTGCATACAGCGATTACAAGAGGGAAATTAGACTAGTGGTGAAAACAAGCGACGTATTGAAAGTAAATCTGTAGCGACAGTTTAATTTGAAATAAATAAAGAATAAAGTGATTGAATGCTGTGTTTAAGTAAAGATACTAGTTGACAATAAATAAACAGTGAAGTACACAAAAGACAGTTTTATTTAAACGAACCCCAGCAAGAATATTATAATACTATCAACTAGCTAATATCGAATCCTTTAAGGAATTCCATGATTCCATTATCGCTAGTCGGAGCTCTATAATGTTCGTAAATTTGCGATTATTGGTATTAAAGGTAGATGTATGGCTGGTGAGGTGAAAGTGCACTGCGACCTATGGTATGTAAATCTATTATGCCCCCCAAACTAGGGCTCTGATCCATAGGGTACTCGATTTAGAGCACATCCTCTAGTCTAATTGCCGGCTCTCGATGGGCGTCTTGGACTCAACAGCATGCGATTGTGGTGCGGCTAGGCAAATGATTACAAATTTAGTTCGAGAATGCAGCAATCGAGCGTACCAAGGTAACCCAACGAATTTCTTAGCTGCAACTCCAGACGCTATAGAATGGCTACGAAATATAAATGTTAATAGGATAGAAAGTTTGTGCAATATTTTTTGTAATTTTTGTTTAATTTTTCTTTTTGTTTATCTATTTTAATTTTCATGATGGTGGGAAGTTTTGTAACCTTTAACTTTTAGTAAATTAATTAGTGACAATTGGTTACAATGAAACAAATTCTTTATTAAAAATCTAAATAAAATTAAAAGCGCACACAAGTTATTACAGCTGCCGAACCGTGGTGCGTTGATGGCGGACTATTTTTTAACTTTTAAATTATAACTTATGTATATTTGTGCAATCCTTTGTGCTCTTACATACGCAATAAATAAATAAAATCGAATTGCTTTGATGAACAGGAGCACCTGAAGTTGATCCAGCGAATGTAGATCCGTCTCTGATAGAAGATAGGCTTTTTGGTGATGTCTTCTTTTAATGACTAGTGCTCCGCATTCCATAGGAAGGTGTGCTGGTGCTTCTGCGAGGTCTCTGCAGAATCCGCAGTGTCCATTGCCTTCTATTCCCATTTTCCTAAGGTGCTTTTTGAGTCCATGTACCAATGTACAATGGCTGTACCCCAACAATTTATCTGAGTTGTTTATACACACCATAAGTGCTCTAGTGGCTTTGATTACAGCTTCTACGTGTTCCTTCCAGAGAATTTTGCTATCTAGTGTTATGCCTACATGCTTGACCTATTCCTGTGGGTCGACTCTGATTTTGAAAAATTTGTGTCTCTTTTATCCGCTTTCGGTATGAATATTACCCTTGCCCTGCTTCTGATTCTTGGTGTATGACCAAGGGTCCAAGTTCGCCGTTGTTCCGTACAGAGGGTGAACGCTATATTCTCACAGAATGCTCTGATGCTATTTCTTTCAGCTCTTCTGATTTCCAGGTTGTGTCTCGTTAACTCCACGGTGTAGGTTTGCCAGTCTCCGTCACGTTTTGCACTGTTAAAGAGCTTGCGCACTTTCGATCTTAGTTCGACTACCATTTTTTGCCGCCATTCATTTTTCACAGGTCATGGGACAGCTACCTTCATAAGCAATGTTAACTACTTCCACGTTGTTTTCCAGTTCCAGAAAGTGGCTAGCTGTTTTCTCCCCTTTCACGTGTAATATATTCCATACAAGTGTGGACCTATACTTTTTTTTTTATTAATTCAATTTTTTATTCTTTAAATTTAAAGCACTTTTATAAAAATCATGTATCTATTGCAATTAACATGTAATAAGAAATACATACTTTAGTTGGAAATGATCAGACATGGTGATACATAACATACCATATATTAAGAACTAGAGGAGTTTATCATTTCAATTTAAAGAATTGTTTGTTAGAGATAGCCTGTAGTTAAAAAAACTAGTGTCGGTTGAATCGAGTTAAAAAAATAAAAATTGGATAAACAATTATTTATTTGATTGATGCAAAATAAAAATAAAAATTTAATTAAGTCATTTAAAAGGAATTATTTTAAGTAATTGATTCTATTATACCTCAAAGGAAGGAAGTATCAAATGATTAATTTAGTATTACCATTGTATATACATCAATAGAATTCTCATCAGACGAAATTTATTCTTGTCGTCCGTATTCGCTAGGTGGCGTGTGCTTGCTTCTCAGCGAAAAGTCTACATCGAAACCGAAAGGACAAAGAAAATCAGAAAATTAACAAAAATTCTCTTCGAGGTAGTGTACATACATATGTACGTATTGGTGTGGGTACTATTTTGAGAGGTGAGGGTCGTGTTCAACTTAATTATCAATTAAGTTATTTTGCAATATTCACACACTCAAGCGTTGCCACATCTCGTTATTTCTTTGAGGTAATATAATCAGCAACGTTGCTATATTTCGGGCTCTGATGCATAATGATTTTTCTTCGTTGTAATATATTTGTATATAGATACATTTATGTACATGTATATGCATATCCAAAATAAAAAAAATATTTAATACATATTCTAATGTTTTATACCCCAAATAGAGATTCATTTTTTATTATTTACAAACACTGAATTAAATATCGGTTATAACGACATATTTCTTAAAACGAGACATTTTTTGTTCACTTTTTGGAATAAAACATCGGTTACCAATACTAATAATGCGTAATATATTAATATGGCTTAGTATATGTAGATATATGCATTTATTCTTTTACACATCACCCAGTGGGGTAGAATACTAGATGATTTGTTTTTGTAGGTGCCCCGGTAATTATATTATTGCAATGACTACGAGGGCAAAGTGAAAAGTTCTCGGCCTTCTTCTTCTTCTTCCTTTCATCAGCGAGGCTATGATCCGAAAACAAGGGATCACAGCCCTCCCACTTCACCGCATTTCTACTGATCTGCCTGTGGGGTTCACCTATTTGACTTCAGAAAATATCGGCAGGCCTGCCGATTTTGGATCACTCGGTTACTGAGGCCAATGAAATGCCGATGTCGTCGCATTTCATCCAGGCGTTTATAGGCCTGCCTTTCCTACATCGCGATGTCTTTGGAACGTGCATAGATATTGCCTTTTTAACAGGGTTCAAATGATCTCTTCTTTGAACGTGGCAATACCAGCTGAGCCGGTCGCGCTCTAATTTGTGTACGATGGTTTCCTTGATGTGAAAGCTTCCACGGATCTTCGAACTTCTTATTCGATCAAGCTTGGTCACTCCTGCTGTCATGCGAAGCATCTTCATCTCAGCTGCCGTTAATTTACTCTCATACTTTTTGTACATCGTCCAACATTGTGAACCGTATGTGAGCGCTGGACGTACAACTGCGGGGTAGAGCCTTCCTTTCAACTTAGGGGGCATTTTTCTGTCACAGAAGATAGCGGAATTTTCTCGCCACTTCATCCACCCTACGCTTACACGATGATTGATGTCGTCATCACAAGTTGCTTTGCTATTGATCATCGATCCCAGATATTTGAACTTTTCGCACTTGGGAAGCACTGTTCCATTCAAATAAATGTCTGGAATAGGCCTGAGTGGATCAGAGAACGGGCAGCACAAGTACTCTGTCTTTTTTGAACTAATGCGATACCCATTTCCCTCCAAAACGTCCACCCACACATCAAGTGCTCGTTGCAGGGATGTAGGATCCTCACTTATGATGGCTCCATCGTCAGCAAAGAATAACTGATGTACCTTGGGGTCCATCACTTTACCTTCAAGCAGATAATCAAGGACTGTAATAAAGAGCAAAGGACTTAAAACGCTTCCCTGGTGCACCCCGACTTTGATTGGGAACTCTTCGGTTACTCCAGCGGGACATCTTACTCTTGTCTTTGCTCTTTCGTACATGTCCATGATCATCTGTACATAGATTTCTGGAACCCCTCGATGTCTTAGCGCCACCCATATCAGATCTCGTGGTTGTCTGTCGAATGCATTTTCAAAGTCAACCAATACAATATGCAAATCCCTTAAGGAATCACGATGTTTTTCCATTATGATCCTTATACTTTGGATTGCATCTGTGGTTGATTTACCCGAGACAAACCCGCACTGATCATCAGATAGCCGTATTATTTTTCGCAGTCGGCCACCTAATACCCGCTCAACGATCTTCATGGTGTGTGACATCAGCTTGATCGAACGGTAGTTATCACAGTTTCGCGTATCACCCTTCCCTTTGTATACAGGGAGGAGGTAACTTTCCCTCCATTGATTCGGCATTGGATCACCTCTCACGAATTTGGAGATAAGAATTCTGAGCCATCTGAACCCGATGTCTCCCATCTTTTTCCAGAACTCAGAGGGTATTTCGTCTGGCCCAACCGCTTTTCGTTTTTTGGAGTATTTGACCGCCTCACTAACTTCTTCGACTGTAATGTCGGCTATTTCTTCACAGTTAGGGGTGGCTCTTGGAAAGTATAGCCGGGGAAACTGTTCATTTAAAAGCTCTTCAGAATTTTGGCGTCATCCACAAGAAGCTGGCCATGAGCATTGCTAATGAACTTTGGCGAACGAATCTCCTGAGCATTGTTCCTTCTTTGGGCGGCTATTTTGAAGATAGTGGCGCTCTTGTTCATATTGTGTCTTCGTAGCTCCTGGATAGCCTGGTTTGCATCAGCAACCGGGGAAAATATTTTCTCCAGCTCCCGATACAGGCCCTCCGTACTTTCTGCTTGAAGCTGGGCGCACTTCTTCTTCGCTTTTTTCTTGCAGCATCTGTATTCCATTTCGAGGCGAGCTTTTTCGTCATTATTATTAGAGGGGCACTTTGACCAAGCTTTGAAAGCCGCTTTCTTCTCATTTATCAGCATCTTAGCTTCATCACTCCACCACCATGTTTCTTTGGCGTGTTGATGGTGGTCTTTTGAAGCTCCTAGCAGTGATTTGGCCTTCTTTAAGCAAGTTCGCTGTAGGGAATCGCACATATTTTGTGCTCTGCACTCTTCATCCTCAGCTCCGTTGATGGTGTGAGAGAGGTAATTTTTCATTACGAAAACAAAAGCTTCGCCTTTTTCTTTGTCCAGATTGTACCACTTGATTTTCTCAGAGACCCTTGTTTGTTTGCTTTTCTTCGGTGTTTTCATAAAAATTTCTGTTAGCAGGAGACGGTGTTGCCCAGCGATTGCCTCTCCCAGGATCACTTTGCAATCTTTTACCCGGGGCTTCATGAACCTGTCTACCAAATGGTAGTCAATCTGAGTTTCATCTCCACCACTGCTGTAAGTGATCAGGTGTCGGCTTTGTTTGATGAACATGGTATTTAACACGATAAGTTCGTGTGATTTGCACATGCTTAGGATGTCTTCACCAGGAAGGTTCCTGGTGCCATATCCTAGTCCTCCATGGCAGTCTTCATAGTCTTCGTTTGATTTCCCGACATGTCCATTCAAATCTCCTCCAACAAATAGAAATTCTTCCTTTGGGATGTTCTTAAGGAGATTGTGGAAATCTAGCCAAAATGCATCTTTATCTCTCTGATTGTACCCATCGTGGGGAGCATATGCACTGACAATATTCCACACCTCTCCTTGTATTACTAGTTTGAGAGACATCAAACGGTCGCTGGACTTCGAAATGCTCAAGACGTTTCCAAGTAGCTCTGCCGCAAGGATTATACCGATTCCGTTCTTAGGGGGGGGGGGGGGCTGCAGCGATATTCTTAACCCGTCCCTGCACGGGGCCTGACGCAGAGATAACGTGCTAATCAGCAAACATTTATATTTCCTGCCTGGGTGCACATCTCATTAGTTCGTATGACAAGTTTCAACTTGTTTTCTCAAGTAGTTTGTTTACACGAATTTTTGCAGTAGGCGTCTTACGTGTTTTTCGTTAAAATGGATAAACTTGAATATCGTGCGGTCATAAAATTCTTCGTTTTGGATGGGTTAACCCCTAAGGAAATTCATCCAAAGTTGACAAAAGTTTACGGGGACTCTGCTCCTTCTATGTCAACCGTTGAAAAGTGGGCAGCTGAATTTAAACGTGATCGCACGTCCCTCGAAGATGACCCACGTGAAGGACGGCCAAAAACCGCAACCACAACCGAAACAATCGAAAAAGTGCATGATATCGTGTTGGACGATAGGCGAGTGAAGGTAATTGAGATAGCTGAGGCTATGTGTATATCGGAAGAGAGGGTGCGAAACGGGTCGGGGACATAATCCCGAAAACCGAAATCCTGAAAACCCAAAATCCAGAAAATCCAAAATCCCGAAAATCCAAAATCCCGAAAACTCAAAGTCCCGAAAATTCAAAATCGCGCAAACGAGATCCCGAAAAATTATATAAAGTGGACGCTCGATATGGTGAACATCGATAGAGTGAGCAATCCAATATAGTGAACACACAATATTTTATACATGCATACATTTTATTTATTTATATTTATTTTTAAATAGTGAACAAAAAAATCTCGCTACAGTGAACTTAAGTTTATTTATTTTCTTAGAACCTTCCAGCATGCAAAAAACAGTTAAAACTCATTAGTGCCATGTATTCGCCAGTTAGGCCCGCTGGGAAGTACATATGTACGTTCATAGATATGCATTACAATTGTCCAAATTTACCATTTGTTCTACTCATCGTGTTGTGCGAGTATCTTGTCCGATTATATGGTACGCGGGGTTGTTTGTAGTACAAATGCAAACTGCCCGTTGCTTGTTTTTGTTAAAAATAAAATATTCCGTTCAATAAACATTGGCTGTTTTTTTAGTAATTGCAAGAAAACAAATTCTAATTACAGTAAACTCTCGATAATTCGAATTTCATTGGAGCAGGGAAAAACTTTGGATTACAAAAAAAAAGATTTTTAGAAAACTTTATTTTGTAAAGAAATTATAATTTTTTGTATACGAATTACAAAATCTGTAATTTTCTTCTGAGAAAGCGACTGCAAAAGTCTTCGGCCTAGAGTCTTTTCGATCGTGATTAAAGCTGAAAAAACGTCATCGTTGACATCTGTCCTCTCTATAAGTTCGTTTAGAATGCAAAAATTGTAAACTCTACCGTAAACCATCTGAACACCTTTTCGTTCAATGAATACATATAATGAATACACAAGGCACAAGTTTTCATTGCATACGCACTTCAACGAACAGTTGAGTAGAAACAAATAGACTTAACTTCGAATTTTAGAGGCAAAAAAAAGCCAACAAGTTTGAATTAGAGAAGTTTTTAGGTTATATTGCACAAGAATAAGTTCGAATTAACGAAGAGGACAAATTGCATAGGTTTTCTTCGAATAATAGAGGTTTTCTCATTGGACTTAGGCAGTACTTCTATTTATAGAGGTTTTCGAATTATAGAGGGTCAAATTATCAAGAGTTCACTGCATATTCTATGTTTGATGTATTGCATGTAAAAATATACACACTTTGATGAAATTTGCTTCAAGGAGTCCACGCTCGTTACAGTGAACAATCTCGTTCCAGTGAACAGGCCCGGTTTTCATTAGTTCACTATATCGAGCGTGCACTGTAAAATGGAAAATTTGCGCAAATTTTTCATTTTATATAATTTCGTTTTCGAAATTTTTTATTTTATTTTGAATGTAAAATAGACATGTGATTGTCCATTCCCGTTAGCGTTTGTGTTGTAATCTTTTGCAATTCGCAATGTGCATTGAGTTGTGTTGATACCTAGGAGGTAAGGAAAGTAAAAAAAGAACACACGATGGACTTTTAGTTACAGGCAGTCTTGCATACTATACTCCCCTCATTTTGGTCGATTTATAACCTTGTGGAAGAAAGTCTACCGCGGACACAGAACCACCTAGAGGCGTGGCACCGGCGGCTTAAAGTTCTCGCAGGACATTCACACATTGGTGTATATTCACTGATTGCTCTTTTAGGTGAAGAGCAAATTCGTGTGAAAACATGTTTATTTAAAACAATTTCCGGTGAAAATCAGCGGCCAAGAAAACGTTTCATGATTAAGGAAAAAAATAAATTAAAAAAATGTACGCGGAACGTAACGAGAGTTCCGAAATAAGCTTTCTTAACGGGAATTGCTTTCAATATGAACTTGTATTAGTTATTGTTTTGTCATATATCGTTTCTTAAATGCTTTTTGTTAATTAGACTTGAATTGTTTTTGTTATGTTTTATTAATTTCAAGTTTGTTATTTTGTTTAATACATATTTCAAATAAATTTTCCTGATTTTTTGTTTCTGCAATAAAATTTTCAGATCCATTTTCGGGATTTTGGCCTTTCGGGATTTTGGGTTTTCAGGATTTTGGATTTTCGGGATTTTGGGTTTTCAGGATTTTAGATTTTCGGGATTTTGGGTTTTCGGAATTCTGTCCGACTCCCACTTAGGGATGCGATAGCTCTGCGCAAGATGGGTGCCGCATTTGCTGAATGCCGATCAAAAGCAAATGCGTAAACGATTTTCGCGGCAATCTTTGGACCAATTCAATAGGAATCCGACCGGTTTTGCGCGGCGATTTCTCACCATGGATGAGACATGGGTCCACCACTACACGCCAGAAACGTAATAGAAGTCAAAGCAGTGGGTGGTTCAGCGCCAAAGAAAGCGAAGTCGATCGCATCTGCTGGAAAGGTCATGGCCAGTGTGTTTTGGGATGCGAAAGGGATCCTGTTAATTGATTACCTTAAGAAAGGCAGAACAATTACAGGCGAATATTAATTCAACCTTCTTGACCAGCTGGATACCAAAATTCGCGAGAAGAGGCCTGGCTTGAAGAAGAAAAAAATCATCTTTCACCAGGACAATGCACCTGTACACAAGTGTGCGTTGGCGATGGGAAAACTGCGGGATTTGGGGTTTGCTCGGCTATCCCCCCTATTCACCTGATTTGACACCCTCAGACTTCCATCTGTTCCCAAACTTGAAGACATTTTTTTCTGGGAAGCGCTTCGCATCCAATGCAGAAGTTGAGAGGGCCTTAGATAAATATTTTCACAGCCATCCAGACTCTCACTTCCGAGAAGGAATACTGATATTGGAGAAACGCTGGACTAAGTGTATTGAAGTCAAGGGAGATTATGTAGAAAAATAAAATCACTTTTTAACTGAAAATCGCAGTTTTTCATTGTCAGGCCGAGAATTTTTCACCTTGCCCTCGTATTACACATGTATTTAGGAAATAAGTGATAATTATATTATTACTATGTATTATGTTTATGAACATAAATACGTGAGTTGTGATTAAAGGTTTTATAGGTGTTTTATACTTTTCACTCCACCAAAGTCTTTATTCTTATGCTCCAGGAACTATGTACGGTGCTGAGAATATGGAAAAACTACTTCTGCAGACTGTATAACGGCGACGAAGACCAACATCCCGCTGTCACGCAGAGTGAACCATACAACATAGATGATGATAGTCAAAATGTCCGTCCACCTGACCAAAACGAAGTAAGGATAGCAATATTCAAGCTGAAATCCAACAAGGCTGCTGGACCTGACGGCTTACCGGCTGAACTTTTCAATGCAGCTGGGGATGAATTGATAGAGTGCATACACCAACTCATCTCTAAGATTTGGTCAGACGAGTGTATGCCTGATGAATGGAACCTCAGCATCGTTTGCCCGATCCACAAGAAAGGAGACCCCCTCAACTGCGCCAATTATAGAGGCATCAGTCTCCTCAACATCGCATACAAGGTCTTTTCTGTGATATTGTGTGAACGCCTGAAACCTTTTATCAACAGCCTGATTGGACCCTATCAGTGCGGTTTCAGGCCAGGAAAGTCCACCATCGATCAAATCTTCACACTTCGGCAGATCCTGTAGAAAACCCAAGAATTCCAAATCGACACTCTCCACCTCTTTATCGATTTCAAGGCCGCCTATGACAGCATCTATAGAGAAGAGCTTTATAGAGCCATGTCTAGTTTTGACATCCCTGCCAAACTTGTCCATCTGTGCAGGCCGAGGATGGAGAACGCTCGCTGCCCCATCAAGGTCGGTAATGACCTGACCGAGACCTTTGATGTCAGAAAAGGTTTTAGACAAGGTGACGCGCTGTCATGTGACTTCTTTAATATTGTACTTGAACGGATTGTGCGGAACTCACAAGCCAACACCGGAGGCACAATCTATTACAAGTCTGTACAACTGCTTGCATACGCCGACGATATAGACATTATCGGAAGAACTCAGTGGGCTGTCACCGGTGCATTTGCAAGCATTGAGGCGGAATCGGCCAAAATGGGTTTAGCGATAAACGAGGGCAAAACCAATTATATTGTAGCATTGACTACAGGATTGTTTGTGTACCAAAAACTAAAATTACGACATCTATTGCAAAACATGCTAGTAGTAAATATTCCAACCTGATGTGCTTACGTTCCACAATTGTTCCACACAATATCCCAATATTCCATGATCCTCAATTCAGCCGGAGAAACATTTAGCATGTTCTAGAACCCCTTGCAATTTCCTATAAATACCCATACCACAACCATCGTCGACACAGTTGCTTATAAGTGCATACAGCGATAACAAGGGGAAGATTAGACCAGTGGTGAAAATAAGCGACATTATTTGAAATAAATAAAGAATAAAGTGATTGAATATTGTGTTGAAGTAAAGTTGGAGTTTGATGATAAATAAACGATTAAAATACACAAAAGACGGTTTTATTTAAACGAACCCCAGCAAGAATATTACAATATGTTGTCAACAAGAAGGGACAGCCAACACCGACACATTGGACAAAACGTCACAGTGGGCAGCTACAACTTCGAGGTAGTAAGGGACTTTGTCTACCTTGGCTCTGCTATAAATTCTACAAACAAGATCAGCGCAGAAATCAATCGAAGAATAACTCTTGCCTATCGCTGTTTTTTTTGTTCTTATAAGGCAATTCAACAGTAAAGCCCTATCTCGAACAACTAAGGAGACTCCATATAAGACCTTGATCATCCCAGTCCTGCTTTACGGCGCTGAAACATGGACTTTATTCAAAAAGGATGAAGATATACTCGGTCGCTTCGAGAGAAAAATTCTTCATAAGTTTTTCGGTCCCGTTTGCGTTGACGGGTTTTGGAGGAGAAGATTCAATCACGAACTATACGAGCTGTACAGCGACATCGACTTAGTCAAAAAACTGCGTATTGGACGTCTGAGATGGCTAGGAGATGTAGAGCGAATGAACACCAACGCTCCGGCCCGCAGAGTCTTCGAATCTAACCCCGAGGGACGACGCAGTAGTGGACCTTCTCGCCGTAGGTGGGGCGCGCAAGTTTAAGGGGACCTCAACTAACTTGGAGTGCGCAACTGAAGGCAATTAGCTAAAAACCGAGCTAAAAGGCCCAGGTTCACCCCGAAATGTTTAGGTGTCGCTCCAGTAAGTAAGTAAGTAAGTAGGGTCTTGGGTGGCAATGGTGCAGTGGGTAGTGTGTTTGCTCGTTAACCGATGTGTGCAGGTTCAAGCCCCAGCGGGGAACAGCAATCATGGGCCACCCAAGTATAAAGGAAAAACGAATTACATCGAAGTCTTTCCAACCACTGCACCAAAGAAAGGTTCCTGCCTGGTAGTACAATGGACCGGAGAGTCTGAGTGCTCTGGGATTTGGGTTTCCTTTTTATAAAAAAAAAAAAAAAAAAAAAAAAAAAAAAAAGTAGGGTCTTAATTCATTTCCTTTATTGAACATTTTATAAGGCCAATTATTATGAACTTAGAAACAAAATCTTTGTGTTTACATGTTAAGAGTTTACTGACTTCAGTTCTGTCCAATTACCTATTTCATTAATTCAATCAGGACATTTTCTTTATGTTGCCTATCTGTAAATTGACACTCAAATATTTTCTTAATTCTTTTAAGAATTAAGAAAATAAGAAAAAATCCTATCGACGGGGCCGTTAAATTTCCAAATTCGGAAAGCATTTTATGCGTTTTGTATGCTCTTAGCATGATTAGACCTGTTTGCCTGGATGTATTTTCTTAACTTATCAAAGGTTTTTTGCAAGTCTCCAAATTAAATTTACTTGTAATCTTAGAGACCGCAAATCTGGAATATCGCATCGTTTAGATATGACCTGAAGAAGGTTAGTTTAGGTAGGGTTATGAGTAGGGTCATAAAACAATAGGCACCAAAGTGGGGCCATCGCGATCCCTAGGAAACCTTCACAGCAAAAGATCTTAACCAATTCTCCCATACAATTAATCTCCCTACAGAATTTGGGAGGGTCCCTGTTGTGGTTCAAGGACCTCACCTCTTCTATGTAATCGAAGAAGTATCTACCAAGGTGCTTTAGCCTTGTCCTGGCAATGCCTTGGCATTCATAGAGTATATGTGTTATATCCTCTGAGACATGTGGGTCATTGCAGTACCCATAAACATCCGTGTTAGATAATCCTAGTCTCATAGCATGCTCCTTAAGAGACAGTGGCCGGAGAATATTCCTATCGCTGTTCTTAGCCGTGATATTTCTAACATTATGATCTCTTCAGATTTTCTGCGGTCTAACACAGGGTACAAGGCCTTAGGCACCCTGTAGGCATCTAAGTTTGGCCATCTTAGATTAGCCGTGTCGATGATTCTATCACGAATAATTCCCTTAGCCACGCGCCCTGGTGGTTTAAGGTGACGTGAAACAGCGCCCTACGAAACAAGGCCACATTCAAAATGTGGCCTTATTACCATGAAAAAACGGAAATAACGCCCGGCGGGTCTTATTTCCCACACAACTTGGAAATTAAACCACATTGAATCATGGGAATAAGGCCACGTTTATGGAAAAAATAAAAAATAAAAATATGGCATTATTTCCATATTAACATATGAAAAAAAGCCACATTTTCCCGTTGACGATAATTGCGGTGGAGATAAATAACTCCACTGGAATTCATTCCACATGGGAATTTATTCCACATATAGTGAGAAATAAGTCCACTTTATTAATGCAAGGATATTTCCCACTGGAAGTGAGAATCAGTACCACTTTTTATCGGAAATTACTCCACTTCAAAAAAAAAAATTTTTTGGCGCAACAGCTCTTTAAAGTGCCAGGGCCTAGTTTCTCGCAACCACTCATGTTGTGTGCGTTATATTTTCCACACGAATGGAAGGGACCTACAGTTTAATGCCGAAACGGCGATTTGAGAAACTTTTTCGTGACAACAATACTCTCGGATGTTTGTCAGACGCTCGCGAGAGGTGGGACCGTGAAAAAACTTTTTGATATTTTCTGGTATTCGAACTTGGAACCTCATGCGTAGTGATCCGACACACTAACCACTTACGCCACGGCGCCCACTCCACTTCATAACTGACCAAAACGACATCGCCCAAACTCCAAAAATAAACAATCGCCACTGTTGGCCTCGGCTGTGCGAATAACCGCCCAAAACAAAATCGTCCAAATTCCAAAAATGAACAATCGCTCAAAAAAAACAAATTGGAAATTTGTTGGGCGAATATTCACTTTCATTTGGGTGTTTATGCATTTTTATATGTTGGACTATTGTTCATAGTGAAAGATCGTCCAAAATGCCAAAAGTGAAAATGTGTCAAATTTTATGCGAATAATCGCCCAAAACAAAATCTGCCAAAACTCCCAAATGAACAATCGCCCAAAAGTTTTTAAGCAATTCTTTGCAACGCAGGTCCAAAAAAAAGACGACCATAGACCAAAATGAACACCCTTAGCGGAGCGACGAATAGACCTAGCTTCAGGCGCCTGCCTGACAGTTGTGGACATACCCTAAGCGACGAAGTCACGTGAGCGGCTAAACCCCTCCGGAAAGCGGAGTTTAAATAAATGAATCGCGCGAAGCGCGTCACTTGGTGAGGTGAAATAGCGCCCTCCCTACGAAATAAAGCCACATTCAAAATATGGCCTTATTACCATGGAAAAATTGAAATAACGCCCGGTAGGTCTTATTTCCAACACAACTTGGAAATTAAACCACATTTAACCATGGAAATAAGGCCACATTTATGGAAAAAGAAAAAAACAAAAATGTGGCCTTATTTCCATATTAATATAGAAATGAAGCCACATTTTGCCGTTGACGATAATAGCTATTAGTAAGAAACGTTAGTATAACTACAACTGTTGGCCCGCACAAAATTGTCCTCGAATAGACTTAGCCCCAGGCGCCTGCCTGACAGTTGTTGACATACCCTTAGCGGAGCGACGAAATTCGTGAGCAGCTAAACCCCTCCGGTAAGCGGAGTTTAGATAAAGGATTCGCGCGAAGCGCGCCACTTACCCACCGTTGGCCCGCACAAAACTGTTCTCGAATAGACTTAGCCCCAGGCGCCTGCCTGACAGTCGTTGACATACCCTTAACGGAGCGACAAATTCGCGTGCGCGGCTAAACTCCTCCGGAAAGCGGAGTTTAAATAAATGAATCGCGCGAAGCGCGCCATTTACCCGCTGCTGGCCCGCACAAAACTATTCTCGAATAGACTTAGCCCCAGGCGCCTGCCTGACAGTTGTTGACATACCCTTTGCGGAGCGACAAAGTCGCGTAAGCGGCTATACTCCTCCGGAAAGCGGAGTTTAAATAAATGAATCGCGCGAAGCGCGCCACTTACCCGCTGCTGGCCCGCACAAAACTATTCTCGAATAGACTTAGCCCCAGACGCCTGCGTGGCATTTGTTGGCATACCCTTAGCGGAGCGACGAAGTCGCGGAGTTTAAATAAATGAATCGCGCGAAGCGCTCCGCCTACCCGCTGTTAGCCCAGACAAAACTGTTCTCGAATAGACTTAGCCCCAGGCGCCTGCCTGACAGATGTTGACATACCCTTAGCGGAGCGACGAAGTCGCGTGAGCGGCTTAACGCCTTTGGAAAGCCGGCGATCGTTGATTTTCGGATTTTGGGCGATTATTCGCACAGCCATTCACTCCTGTTTTGAGCGATTGTTCATTCATTTTTGGGCGGTTGGTCCTTTCTTTTGGGCTGGAAACGTGGATATAGAGAAACTTTGCATACACCCATCCTTGCACCCACCTCAAATCCACCAGTGACCCCAAGCAAGGGGGTTGCATTGGAACAGCATGCCCCACCATACATATTGCACTGTTTATGGGATCTACTTGCAATGTCGCAACTCTACGTCGCCATAAGGATTGGGGTGATTTTTCATTTTTGGTTTTTTAATTTTTCCATTTAAGGGTTTTTTTCCATTTTGTTGGGGTCATATTTCCATTTGAAACTGAAAAATATTTTCCATTTTGGGGCTTTTTTTCAATGGGGCCTTATTTCATGCAGTCGAAATTAACGAGCATTTTTCAAATCGAATGCGGGAAACAACTCCACCAAATTTCACGTTAAATTAATTCTCAGTTGGGAAATAACTACACAATAAAAAAAGGACTTATTTCCCACTATATGTGGAGTAAGTTCCCATGGAGTTATTTCTCTGCACCGATTTGACACTACGCCAATTTTCTATGTAACATCCTCGAAAGTTCGAATTTATCGTTGTAATTCGAGAAAGAATGCCATATGTCACGCCCACTTTATTAGGGCAGCTTAAAAAGGAGGATAGGGTATCAACGATCCGTTCTAAACGGATTGTAGCTTTTTTTCTATTTTTATTGGTTCGAAATTGATTAAAGTAGGGCGCTATTTCACGTCACCGTGGTTTAATGCTATCAATATTGCAATATGTGGGAGCTCCACTCCTCTTTTGACCAGCGCGTCCGATTGCTCGTTGCTTCGATATCGCAGTGTCCAGGTACCCAACATAATCTGACTCGGTTCTGCGTACATAATGCCCTAAGCATTATGCGGTAATTCCTGACTATCTCAGATTTGGTGACGTAAGACCTTAGCGCAGCCTGAGTGTCAATGTAGATGGCGATATTCTTGTCGGATATTGATCACATCTTAAGTAATTCCGCAGCTTTAAGTACAGCTAGAACCTCTGCTTGGAATACACTGCATGTGTCCGGAAGTCTCAGAGCCACCTGTAGGTTCGTATCTCTCGAGTAAATACCTGACCCCGTGTCCCTCTGGTCTGAGAACCACCTGTGTATATTGCAATCTCGTTATGGACAGAGACTGTCTTCCTTTGCCAGTCCTCTCTAATAATATACTGTAGCATTGACTACAGGATGGTTTGTGTACCATAAACTAAAATAACGGCATCTATTGCAAAACCTGTCAGCAGTAAATATTCCAACCTGATGTGCTTACGTTCCACAATTGTTCCACACAATATCCCAATATTCCAGGATCCTCGATTCACCCGGAGAAACATCTAGCATGTCCTAGAACCCCTGCAATTTCCTATAAATACCCATACCACAACCACCGTGGACACAGTTGTTTATAAGTGCATACAGCGATTACAAGAGGGAGATTAGACATTGTAGCGACAGTTTAATTTGAAATAAATAAAGAATAAAGTGATTGATTATTGTGTTGAAGTAAGGTTGGTGTTTGATAATAAATAAACGATTAAAATACACAAAAGACGGTTTTATTTTAACGAACCCCAGAAAGAATATTACAATACATTACTTCGTATGGTGTTTCGAAGTCTAATGTGCTAAGGATATCGTCCGATTTGTCAGTGATTTCTGAAAACGACGCCTTGAGAATGGGGCTATGTCCTTACGTTTGCCGATGTATGTACGTTCGACAGGCGTGTTCCGTAGGGGAAAGAAAAGAACACTTCGGAAAATTTGTTACTTTATTTAAAAAATAATTGAATGAATTGGAAAAATACAAAAACGGAGGAGACGTGTCGCAGTTGCGTCTTTTCTGTTCGAGGTCGTTTCGTGGTATCCTTCTTATTCCTTCTCGATCTTATTGACACTTCTCTCCAATTACACATCGTCGGCAGCATTCAGCTGACAGCTCGGCCCTTCCTGACATCGAGTCATCCCCGGCTTCTTAGTTGCCTCATCATCATCGTCGTCGTTAAGCTCTGGTCCTAACAGATACCATGGTTTCATTTTATCGCTAGCTAAAACAGTTGAACATTTTCGTCTTCTCTGGCTCGTTTCTCTTTCCTCTAGTACATATCGATCGTGCCTCAGACTCTTCTTCACAACGTATGGGCCCTTATACTTGGGCTCTAGCTTGTGGGGCTCGCCAGTCTGTAACGGCACGCACTCTACGAATACTAAATATCATTTGTTATAAACCATAGGATTTTTATGCTTGACGTCGGATCGCAGCTTCCACTTCTTTTTCTCTTCGGCTATTCGCTGGGCAACTTCTGCACGTCGCTGTCCCATGTTAATATCTCCTTGGCCATCCGCAACGTCATGCACGGCCTGCACAAGGTGGTTGACCGAAACGTCCTGCAGCTTGAAGTCGAATATGATTTGATTCGGGCTGTAACCTGTGGTTGCGTTCCGTTGAGTGTTAATCGTACACTGGAGGTTTCGAAGTTCCAAGTCCCAATTTCCGATCTCGACGTTCGAAGTCCGTAAGTGGAATATCGTTTGATTGACGCGCTCGATCTGTCCGTTGGCTCTCGGTGTCCTCACAGCTGTCTTTATGTGTCGTATTCCATTATTTTCGCAGAAATTCCCGAAGTCAGTTCCACTAAAAGCCGTTCCTCAATCGCTGATTATCGTGTCGGGTAAACCAAAATAACTCAGTAAGCATCTCGATCACCCGCTTGGTTTTTAACGATCGTCGTCGTTATCGTCTTTAACGATGACGTACTTGCTAAAAGCGTCCGCTACCCCAATGACGTAAGCCTTCCCACGGCGGCGGGTTTTCGGGAAAAGACCCAGATGATCTATGTGGAGAGTCCAGAATGGAATCGGTGTAACAACACAACAACACAAGAGGCGATGTACGACTTCACGTAATTTCTCGCTTGACGAAACCACATACATATTCTCCCTTAATCTTACTTACTTACTCAGGTGGCGCTACAGTTCGGGTGAACCTGGGTCTCAACCAACAAGCCTCTCCATTTAGCTAATTACCTCCAGTTGCGCACTCCAAGTTGGTCGAGGTCCCCTTGAACTTGTGCGCGCCACCTACGGCGATGATTCCCTCTACTGCGTCGTCCCTCGGGGGTAGATTCGATAATTCTGCGGGCGGAGCGTTGGTGTCCATTCGCTCTACATGTCCTAGCCATCTCAGGCGTCCAATACGCAGGTTTTTGACTAGGTCGATGTCGCTGTACAGCTCGTATAGTTCGTGATTGAATCTTCTCCTCCAAAACCCGTCAACGCAAACGGGACCGAAAATCTTATGAAGAATTTTTCTCTCGAAGCAACCGAGGATATCTTCATCCTCTTTTAATAATGTCCATGTTTCAGCGCCGTAAAGCAGGACTGGGATGATCAAGGTCTTATACAGAGTCTCCTTAGTTGTTCTAGATAGGGCTTTACTGTTGAATTGCCTTATAAGCCCAAAAAAACAGCGATTGGCAAGTGTTATTCTTCGATTAATTTCTGCGCTGATCTTGTTTGTAGAATTTATAGCAGAGCCAAGGTAGACAAAGTCCCTTACTACCTCGAAGTTGTAGCTGCCCACTGTGACGTTTTGTCCAACGCGTCGGTGTTGGCTGTCCCTTCTTGTTGACAACATATAGTTGGTTTTGCCCTCGTTTATCGCTAAACCCATTTTGGCCGATTCCGCCTCAATTCTTGCAAATGCACCGGTGACAGCCCGCTGAGTTCTTCCGATAATGTCTATATCGTCGGCGTACAGCTGTACAGACTTGTAATAGATTGTGCCTCCGGTGTTGGCTTGTGAGTTCCGCACAATCCGTTCAAGTACAATATTAAAGAAGTCACATGACAGCGCGTCACCTTGTCTTAAACCTTTTTTGACATCGATATGAAATCGATAAAGAGGTGGAGAGTATCGATTTGGAATTCTTGGGTTTTCTCGAGGATCTGGCGAAGTGTGAAGATTTGATCGATGGTGGACTTTCCTGGCCTGAAACCGCACTAATAGGGTCCAGTCAGGCTGTTCATAAAAGGTTTCAGGCGTTCACACAATATCGCAGAAAAGATCTTGTATGCGATGTTGAGGAGACTGATGCCTCTATAATTGGCGCAGTTGAGGGGGTCTCCTTTCTTGTGGATCGGGCAAACAATGCTGAGGTTCCGTTCATCAGGCATACACTCGTCTGACCAAATCTTAGAGATGAGTTGGTGTATGCACTCTATCAATTCATCCCCAGCTACCTTAAAAAGTTCAGCCGGTAAGCCGTCAGGTCCAGCAGCCTTGTTGGATTTCAGCTTGAATATTGCTATCCTCACTTCGTTTTGGTCAGGTGGACGGAAATTTTGACTATCATCGTCTATGTTGAATGGTTCATTCTGCCTGACAGCGGGATGTTGGTCTTCGTCGCCGTTATACAGTCTGCAGAAGTAGTTTTTCCATATTCTCAGCACCGACTGTGATTCTACTACGAGATTTCCATTTTCATCTCTACAGGTTTCTGTACGGGTATTGCTTCTCTGACACGTTCTTTTTACCTTTTGGTAAAACTTCCCTACATTGTTTCTGGAGTATAAACTCTCGATATTCTCAAACGCGGGCTACTCATGCTCCTTCTTCTTCTTTTGGAGAAGCCGATGTTCTTCCCGTCTCTTTTTCTCGTAGAGCTCTCGAGCAGCTCTCGTCTGTCTTCCTCTACAGCGCCGCTTTGTAAGCCTCTTGTCTTGCTGCACGCACTCGCCGGCGTTCTTCGTCAAACCAGGAGTTTCGCGGTGGTGGGCGAGCGAGACCCAGCAGATCGGTCGCGGCGTTTCTGATGGCATGTTGGCAGCGTTGCCACTGGTCGTCGGCACTTGATGCTGGCGGCAAAGGGGTGATTGAGAGATTTCGGGATACGTGTTCAGCGAAGAGTCTGGCGGTCTCTTGCGATTGTAGCTTTTCGACGTTAAATTTTCTCACAGTAATTCTTCTTTGTTGCTCAGATTGGGATATCCGCATTCGTACCTTGGCTACAACAAGGTAATGATCCGAGTCTATGTTGGCCGCTCAGAAGGTCCGGACATCCAAAATACTGGAGGCATGCCTTGCGTCGATCGCAGTATGAGCAATTTGGTTGATCGTTACATGATCATTGGACCACCATGTCTGCTTATGAATATCGAGATGAGGAAACCATGTACTTGCTATGGTGACATTTCGCTCCTTGGCGAAATCAATTAGCCTTAGTCCGTTATCAGACGTGGTGTCTTGGCTTACCGACTGTGATACCAAAGACGTGCTCCTTTCCTATTTTAGCGTTAAAATCGCCCAATACGATTTTAACGTCGTATTTAGGACATTGCTCGTATGTTTTGTCAAGGAGCTCGTAGAAACACTCTTTGGTGGCAGGGTCCGTTTCTTCCGTGGGGGCATGCACACACATTAGGTTTATGTAAGCGAATTTAGCCTTGATCCAGATAGTCATAATACGCTCGCTTACGTGTCGGAAGTTTAAGACTTCTTGCCTAAGTCTGCCGCGTATGACAAATCCGCATCCGAATAAGCGCTTCCTGTTGCCTCTGTAGTAATCACCGTAGTAGATGTCACAGTTTTTCATCCTCGTTTTGCCCGGCCCATCCCATCGCACTTCCTGGATGGCGGTAATATCCGCTTTATAGCAGTCTAGGGCCTCTGCTAGTTGTTCGGTTGCACGTGGTCTGTAAAGGGACAGAACATTCCACGTACAGATCCGAAGGTCGTTGTCCTTATTTCGTTAGCTGGGGTCGTCATTAGTTGAGTCATCCTTATCCGTGGCTTTTGGTTGTTTCGGAACCATAGATTTTTTACGTGGTAGGGAAGTTACCACGACGGCGCAACCCCCAAACTGGATGTCCAGCTCCTTAATTATTCCCCTAAGACGAGGGGCCGGGTACACCGGTGCCAGTAGTCCACTACGGGAGTATGAGCGCTGCCGTTGGCCCATTAAGAGCTCCTCCGCCACCATCACTACTGCAATGTCCTGACCAACATTGGAAATTCCTTACCGACCTGTGATCCGAATACGTCGAAGCAGCTCGCGCAAGGTATTCACTAAGTTTAAGCTAACTGGAACTATAGACGCCACCGCTGACTCCGTCTAGGGAATTCGTCCGCTGCCGCCTGTAACAGGAATAAGTGCTCTAGTGAGAAAACACTCTTCTCCCCCTCTCTCATATGCTGCCTCCAAAAATCCGCCAAACGGGGTTGGTTACCCATTTCTTGGATTAAGGTACTAGGCACCCGGCTGTCACCGCGTGGAGATTGAGAGTAGGAGTTGGTAGGCCTCAGCTGAGTGAAAACGCTTGTGTTTTCATATGATCGCATGCACTACCGTTTGACCAGCCCCTCCTTAATAGTTGCAAACTTTTTCAACGCCAAAGTGACCCATGTCTTCGTGGAAATATTTAACGGTTCGCCATCGAACACTAAATGGCACAACCAACTTTAAATTTGTGGGAACGCACTAGACGTCTGCGTTTGAATCCAGCGAAATCATTTTGACGTTTTGCTCACTTCGAGAAGAATAGGGCGAGACAAAAGTTTTAATCGAGAAAAACATTCCACATTCTTCGTTTGTGTGCATCAGTGGTTGCAAGCATTTCCAGTTTCCTCATTACTACGTTTCGGTTGCTGCACCGATTTTTAGTATAGATTTTTATATAGTTAAGTTTGTTTGAAGTAAACGTGCTGTCTATCATTTATACTGCGTGGTAGGTAAAGATATCCCACAAATAATTACCCACATTGGTGACCCCGTAAAAGGAATAACTATTCGGCACAACCGACAACAAGACTCCTAGCCCCTCGCCAACCAGAGTCGAAAAAGATGCGCAGTAGGGTAACAGCGGTGCTGAACAACGTTCTCAGCCAAGTCAAACAAGCCAAGTTGGACAACAGCAAACCCATGTCCAAGTCGACCGCATCGAATTATCACCCTTTTGGCAACAAAAAATTGCCAGCTATAGTTCACATCGATTGAATCCCAATTCCAGATCAAGAGATTACAGCGGATTCAACAAAATACCACGCCGTTGTCGCCCGATTGGGCCAAGACAGTCTTTCGGTTATTGAGCACATTGTTGCCAAACCCACAGTTCAGAATAAGCACAAAACGATCAAAGAGACCCTGCTAAACCATTTCTCCATATCACAGGAACGACGGTTCAAAATTCTCGCTTCAAGCCTGGAATTGGGAGACAAACGTCCATCCGAATTGCTAGCAGAAGTGCACCGACTTGGGGACAATCTGTTAGACGCAACATTTATCCGGATTCTCTGGCTCGACCGCCTGCCGAAACACGTCCAGGTCGTAGTGGCCACTGCTGACAGACTAGAAAACAGCAACCCGCTCAACTCGCCGATAGAATCATGGACATTCAACGCCACTCAAACATCAGTCAAGTCATGCCCGTTTCTCGTGTTTCAGAA
This sequence comes from Brachypalpus laphriformis, assembly GCA_945910035.1. NCBI lineage: Eukaryota > Metazoa > Arthropoda > Insecta > Diptera > Syrphidae > Brachypalpus > Brachypalpus laphriformis. The sequence continues at coordinate 224,545,462 of OX246753.1, read as the reverse complement.
ACCAACGAACTCGAAAAACGGGTACAGGAGCTGGCCGGAATGATGGAAAACTGAACTACTTCCTGGCCAACGACAGACGTGAGCGCTAGCGCAACACCCCATCATCACGCCGCACGAACAATACCAGAAGCAATACACCTGTCCCTACAGCAGAACCCACAATCTGCTATTATCACCGCAGATTCGCCGATAAAGCCAATAAGTGCACTAAGCCATGTGCAAGGCTACCAAACCAGGGAAACTCCAACCACCACTAATAGACTTGGCGGCTGCTGGTGGTGAAACACGTCTTCGCCGACTCTTCGTTTTCGACCGCATATTCGGAACCATATTCCTCGTCGATACCGGCGCGGATATTTCTATCATTCCACCTACTCGAGCAGATGAAACAAAAAAAAAACGAACTCCAGCTGCATCAACCACACTCAGGGCCGCATCAAGTGCTCAAGAGAATAGACGACCGAATCTTCACCATCGACCTTAATGGTAGAGAAGTCTATATAAACGTCGAACGTCTCAAACCAACTCACTTGACAGCCGACGACTTGACCCTTCCAGCAGTAAAATCCACAGATCCGTTCCAGTACCCTAGTAATCCTCAAGCAACACTGTAATTCAATTCCGTCAAGCATAATCAACCAGATCAGCAACCAACAACCCAATTGCGTATGACTCGAACATAGAAAAAAAAATATTAGTAAACATCAACATTAAACTGTAGGTCCCTTCCATTCGTGTGAAAAATATAACGCACACAACATGATTGGTTGCGAGAAGCTAGGCCCTGGCACTTTAAAGAGCTGTTGCGCCAAATATTTGTATTTGTAAACATCAACATTGACAGCTGCTAATCACACAAAATTCAGCGCATACTACTTTATTATCGTTCCACTAGGAAGTATTGTGGGAACGCACTGCAATCTGTGTTTGAATCCAGCGAAACCATTTTGACGTTTTGTTCACTTCGTGAAGAACAGGGCGAGACAAAAGTTTTCATCGAGAAAAACATTCCACATTCTTCGTTTGTGTGCGTCAGTGGTTGCAAGCATAACTATCCACTTTCCTCATTACTACGTTTCGGCTGTTGCAACGATTTTTAGTATAGATTTTAATAAAGTTAAGTTGTTGTTGTTTAAAGTAAACGTGCTGTTTATCATTTTACTGTGTTGTAGGTAAAGATATCCCACATATAATTACCCACAAATTCCCTTCCGCGCACCTATAAAGTTGTCCATTCTTACAATCTCGCTTGAATTTTTCCTTGGCTTCGGATTCTTCTCTACCTTCAAGTACGTTGATGATCGTTGTGAGTCTCGGGTCCTGGTGTTGCATACTGGCGATCCAATCAACCTGCGAAATATTTACTCTCATGGTGCGAACGGCGACAGTATCAGGTTCTCTTCCAATGAACAAGAACATCCGGCTTAGCGCATCTACGTGCGCCATTCGATTTGCATTTCGGTGGACAATCGTGAAATGAAATTCCTACGAACGGAACCACCATCTCGCTACACGAGGAATAAGCGAAGATGTTGCTTTAATTGCACACACGGAGCACTGTGGTGCCAAATACTAAGAGTCGTGGCAAATTTCAATTTTTCGATGTGTTGTTTAAAAAAAAAAAAAATGGTTTCTCAAAGGAAAATAAACAGAGCTTCAAACACAAGAAAAAATTGTTTGATTGAATAAGGGGTTTGATTTTTAGAGCTCTTCGAAGTTGGACGACTTTGATTTTCGGTAGAAAAAAAATAAAAACTGATATGATGTCTCATGTTTCCCCGTACAAATTTCACATATCCACCAAGCAATATACTTTTCTTTAATTACAGGTCGGTTGTGTTGCTCTTCAAGTAAATTAAAATATTAAAAAAAGAAAAGAAAATGTCACTTAATATTTTTAGTAAATTTTGTATTTAGTTTTAATCACATTTTTTTTATTTTTCTGCAAAAAGCTGCAAAAAAAAAGTTAACTAAGGCAGGGAAACAATTTAACAGGATCTTAGACCTTAACTATTTGTTAAACGTTGTGCAAAATTGGAGCTGCCAGATATTGCCGATTTACGAAACTGAATGAATTTTTTTTTATATTGTAATTTTTTCCAAACTAATATTTTTTGAAACACTATTTCCGGCATACTTCTTAGACTTTAGGTTGAGTTTAAAAAAAAAAGTCCGCAAAGTCCGACCTGAATCTAAGGGGAAATTAATTTGTATATATTTGTAAATATGTATGTACTGAAAAACTCAGGTGCGGGAACTTGCGGGAACTCTGTACCAGAGAGATTTGATTTCACGAGATCGGCCAAATTTATTTATTTTTTTTCTCTCATTGAAGAAGTGCAGCGCTCATTTTGACTTTTTTTAGTCGCAAAAATCGTAGCTCTTAAATAAATAAAGGTGTCGTGACCGTTTTGTTTGCTTAAAAGAAATTCCTAGGGCTTTAAAATGTGTGCGTTTTGAGAAAAATGCTTTGCAGGGTGTTTCAGAATCTACTGCTGAAATAAGACTTTCTCACCACAGGTGATAAACATAATACAGTGTACTCTCTCATAAGCGGACACCGACGGTTCTGAGAAAATGGTCCACTTATGAGAGGTGTTCGCTTATGAGAGGTGTCCGCTTATGAGAGGTGTCCGCTTATGAGATGTGGCCGCTTATGAGAAAATAAGCAAAATTAAGAACCTTTAAAAAACAAAGCATATGTTTTTTATGTTGTTTTATTTATTAAATTAATGTTAATGCCATATTTCTGACGCTTACAAAAAATAAACAAAAACAAAGGGATACAAATTCAATGTTAAGAATTGAAATCAATGTTTACAATAACATCCATAAAAAATTATAAAAGAAATTAAATTTGTTTGCACATAAAAATCGGATATTTTTTATTTGATGCACGTTTTTATTACTTGCGGCCATATTTTCAAAATGCACTTGTACATTTCTTTACATCTCAAATGCTTTTAAATCATTTTTTTTTAAGGAAAATTCTCTTAGTCTCTTTGTTTCACGATGGGCTTCTTCGTAAGATTTTATTGGGTCATATACATATGTACATTTAAATCGTTTTTTGTTTCATCATTCATCCGAATCAATTTCGTGGATTTCAGCTTCGTCCAGACAATGTCAAGTTCTCCAGATTTTCATCTTCGCTAATTATGCTGTCATCCATGCTAACATATTCTTAAAAACTTACATTAGCGTCTGCAATAGCCATAAGCATTATGTTTGACGTTCCGGAGGTAATGGACAATGGCAATGGTACTCCGCCAACCAATCGTCGTCAAGTTGGACATTGCGGTGTCTAAATTCAGCTTTTCGAAAACAGTTTTGTATGGTTGTAGCACTTACTTGATTCTATGCTTTTTCTAAAAAAAAACAAATCCCATCTAATAAATTTATTGGTTTCGTTAAATTTGTGGACAAGGAAGTAGAATCCATCATTAGCAAAACATGTTTTAGCATCATGGATCGATAATTCATTTTACAGTTTTTTATGATGCCTTGGTCAAAAAAAAAAAACACGCTCCATTTCTATTTTGCCCACCTTAGAGAGAGTGAAACTCTTTTGCTGTTTTGAAATTTGGTGTCCGCTTCCGGTTATAAGAGAGTACGCTTATGAGAGATTTATTACTATGAAAAACGACATATTTTTTCCGTTCTTTGAAATCTGTCCCGTTATGAGGGGTGTCCGTAAGGAGAGAGTATTTTACTTTAAGAATATTCAAAAATTCATGATTGAAGTGATAACAGGGTGTCTAAAAGCTAATCCGAAGAAAACAGTGGTGGATGAAAGTAAACGAACCATTTTTAAATGTTTATTTTTTTTGAGTACTAAAAGTGAAATTTTTTATTTTGTGGCACATCAGATTATAATACATAATAAAATATTTCAGTGATTCATTTCTAGTCAAACAGTGAAGAAAAAAGTAAGCGGACCAAAAATTTAAATAAAAAAAATTTGTTTTCTTGGAAACTTTGGTCAACATCCGGAGTTATGTCTAATAAACTTATTATTTCTGGAGAGTATTGTGCTTTGCTATCATTTTCCCTGCAATTCAAAACATTAAATATTGCTTCAGGCCTCTTAAAAAAGAGCTCACAGCACAATACTCTCGAGAAATGATAAGTTTATTAGATATTACCCCGGATATTGACATAAGTTTCGAAGAAATCAGTGTTTTTTTTTTATTTAAATGTTCGGCCCGTTTACTTTTTTCTTCACTGTTTAACTTGAAATGAATCACTGAAATATTTTATTATGCAATCTGATGTGCCACAAAATTAAAAATTCTCTTTTGATACACAAAAAAAAAAAAAAAAAACATTTAAAAATAGCTCTTTTACTTTTTTCCCCACTGTTTTGCTCGGATTAGCTTTTCACCCTGATTGTCGTTGGCGATTGTCGCTTTTCGACGATTGTCGTTTTATTCATAAGTACGTCCTGCTGACCGTTAAACATTACTAAGCAATTTGTTTATCGTGTAGAATACTATTAGAACTCTTTCACAGTGAAAAAGTTATGAAAATGGTTTCGTGCTACATCTGAAGAATAAAAGAACAATCGTCGAAAAGCGACAAACGCCAACGGCAATCAGAATGATTACTTCAATCATGAACTTTTAAATATTTTAAAAGTAAAATATTAAGTTTATCCACTGTGGTAAGAAAGTCTTATTTCAACAGAAGATTCTGGAACACTCTGTAAAGCATTTTTCTCGAAATTTATTTAATTTCATAGCCCTGGGAATTTCCTTTAAGCAGAAAGAAAACTGTCACGATATCTTTATTCGTTAAAGAGATATGATTTTTGCAAGTAAAGAAGTCAAAATGAGTCAACTGTGCGGCGGAGCAATCCGTCACAACACAAAACCTTCGACCAAGCAAATACATGCGGTAGCGTTTCAAACTCTCTACCACAGCAAGCACTTCGAGTTCGTAGCTTGGGCATTTCGATTTACCGGCTGTGCATGTACGACTCAGCGTTGCCGTTGGGACACCTAAGCGTCCATTTGGACAACTTTTTGCGATCGGGACTCATGGACACTTTTTTTTTTTTAATTTAGCTGAAATGGACACTTTTTGAAAATCGTGGACACTTTTGGACGCTTTTGACTCAAAATCATCAAATTTATTTTTTTAGTTCTGTGTAGTTAATCAGGGTGAATATTTCCAATCGGTATTTCAATCGGAAACTCTTTACAACCACTGAATGGTGCCATTAACTTATCGAAAACACTGTCAACAAGAAATGGAAGAAATGTTACGTAACCGTACGTTAAAGGTAAGTACATACATAGGTATTACCATTGTATTGTATATACATCTAAGAGAGGTATTATGTGTAGTAGAGCAATACAAATTGCTTGAAATCAAATCAGAAAACAAAGCTTTTGAAAAAAGTTTTTGAAATTCGAGATGTGGAAGAATTTTGAAAAGAAATTGGGAAAATAAAAAAAAATTGTGGATGAACATCTTTTTGAAAATGTGAATAATTTTGCTATTAAAATGTTTGCTCTGCGGCATAGCAGTTAATCTGCGGAAAGAATTTTTTTTAGACAATGTTTAATTGAAAATAAAACCAGGAATAGACTTAATGTGCAAACATGCAAATTCTATCCTATCTGCATTAAATCTAATAGAACACAAAACTCAACATGCAACATGGGTTCCAAATAAAAGACTTATAAAATTATATAAGGAAAATATAATTAAAAAATAACATGATTTTAAATTTATGTATTTTGAAGAAGCCTTTCTTTTTTTTTTGCTTCTAATGAAGGAATATATCTTATTCTGTATAATGTGGACACTTTTATAACTCCGGGACGCCTTTTTGGACACCTTTTACTTTTCAATTTTCCCAGCGGCAACGCTGGTACGACTGTAGTAGAAAACAGGTTTTCGTCGGCGGAATCGTCTGTCGCTTGAAATAGTATTCCAACTAACACGTATGAGCTGGCATCAGCGTGAACTTCGTGGTTTTTCCCTGGATCTTAAACTTGGAGAATCGGCTCTCTGCATAATATCTGTCTCAACTTCACAAATGCTTCCATCTGCTCATCCTCCCAACGGGAACGGTGACTCAACTTTCTCTTTTTCCAACATTGATGTCTATGGTTTGGCGATGACGACAGAGTCCTGGGGCCTCACTCTGTATTGCTACTCTAAAATCAAATCATTCGAATTCGCAGAATTGTCACTCTGTAATTCGAATCGCAAATCCAAATTTACGAAAATCGAACAAACTTTTGTTGCCAGCTTCAATATCAATTTCTTATCGCAGATCTGGCACAGAGTGTATTGCTAAACGAAATGTCAAAGTAATTCGAATTCGCATCATTTTGTTCTATTGCTATTTGGTTTGCGGATGTTTAGATAAGCAATTGTGTTTCTTTCAAAATGTGTTTTAAGATATAAAAAGTTATTTTTAACTCCGCCAAAAAATCAAATGTAAATGCTTCACCTTAACTTCTCTTGAAGAGAAAGTATTATACATATTTGCTGGATCTCACCGTAACAATGGATAGAATGAGTAAAGTGGGAAATACACGATACAACTGTTGTACCAACGGTTTGACAGCTTTGGTGTTGTATACGATAATTATGGCCCAGTTCAAAAATGCAGTGTTGCGGCAGTGTTTCAGCGACATTAAAGCAACGTTTTGGCAGTGTTGCTAAAATCAAGAGTTTTTTTTTGCAACATCAGCGCAACCAAACGTCAAAGAAGAACAACCTGCGCAACAGTTGTTTCGCTGTGCTTTCCTTTGTTTCGAGCTCTTGTTTGTTTTTTCCAAGTGAGAAATGGATGAAAGTTAGACGATTAACAATTTTAATGTTCTATTTATACAATATATGTAAATATTTTTACTACATTCTCCATTTTTTCCTTTCCTATTGTACATACCATTACAACACAATCGTTCATAAATGTCAAAATAAATTGCGCAGGGCAACAGCAGCAGTGCAGTAGCAAGGCAACAGCAACAGAAAGCCTGTTCTGTTGCCGCAACATTGCACAGTTTTTTGACGTTTTTGAATTCACCCTGTGTCGTGTGTATCCACAAAACCGACCATTGTACCGATATTGTATGGTGGCATGGTCTTGACTGTACAACCGCTGACGCATACACAAATTGTATGGAAATTATATGGTGTGTATGTGTAAAATGGCAAAATAAATGTGTGGTTGTGCGTAAGTCGTATGGAAATTGTATGTGTGTGCTGCATACAACAATATGTCGATGTCGGTACAACACAAGTCGGTACGTCGGTTGTAGCGTGTATTTCCCACTTAATACTCTTAGTTTCGGGTTGAACCAACCACTGCTATATTTTTGTTCTACCTTTTATCACTTAGCTCCATTATATTCGACCTATCTCTAATTCGCCTGCGTTCTATTCCTTCTCCCTGTGTGTCATCTTGATGGAACCACAATTCGACAGCATCCAGTTCCATTTCTATAACATATATTTAACTTTCTTTCTCAAATATAAATAAAACACAAAATTCTTTGGAACGAAATTTGCTTCAAAGTGACATTTCAACCTTCGATACTCGAACCTAGATTCGCACATTTCATAGCCCCAGTTGGCAATACTTCCATTCGGCTAAGATTAGAATCGCAAAGCACTTTCGCAAAAATTTGACTTTCGAGTAGCAATACAGAGTGAGGCCCCTGGACGAACTTCCTGAAGTAGCTCACCACGCCCAAGAATCTTGTCAATTCGGTGATATTGGTCGGTCGTGGAAACTTGTCAACAGCTGACGGTTTCTCTTGGCTAGGCTTAATTCTATCCTTAGTCAGTCGATGTTCTAAAAAGGTGATTTCAGTCGCTAAGAACACGCATTTGCTAATTCGAAGACTTAGGCCACCACTCCTCAGCAGCTGCAAAAACGTTTAGACTACTCAGTCCTTCATCGACGTTGCTACTCGGCATTATAAACTCGTCTACATAACTAAATGCTCGCCCTTTCATCGGTTTTATAAGCTTGGACATTGCTTCATAACAAACGCTTGGCGCATTGACGAAGCCAAACGGCATGCGATTAAATTCATACTGACCTGCATGTGTGATAAAAGCGGTGAAACTTCGACAATCCTCATCGATTGGGATTTGATAGTAGCCGGACATCAGATCCAATATCGTAAAACGTTCTTTCCCTGCGGTCATTGAAAGAATTTCCTCCACTGTCGGCATCGGGTACGGTTTCTTTAGAGTGATGGCATTCAGTGCTCGGAAATCAATGCGCAAACGGTCTTCCGCCGATAACTTCTTCACCAACACGACAGGCAACGAGTATGCAGATGTTCTAGCCTGAATTACATACGTCATTCTCCAGTAATTCTTCGATGACGTTCTCGATTACCTCTCTTTTCGCAAAAGGCACACGATACGACTTCTTAACTATCAGCGGATTAGACGTAAGCGTAATGTTCATCGCAGTTGTTACACATAGTCCCAAGAGCTTGAGTGTATCGCCAAAACAAACGGAGTACTCGCTGATGATTTCGTGTAACTTCTCTTTAGCACTAGTCGATAGTCCGTCTTCCATCTTTATTTCGTTTTCGGTAAATTCCTCAAGACGGCAAAATTCCTTTCCAATAACCCGTCGTCGATTGTTCTTACATAAAATATCATTCCCAAGGAGAAGGGCATACGGCATCAACTCGTCCTTAACAATCAAAAAACGGTGAGCCGCTTCTTCTATCTGATCTATCTGTATTGTCGCCGTAATACCGCTGTTTCCACACCGCTCTCCGCCGGCGAAACCATTTAACGTGAACGGTTGATGTGGTTGAATTTCTCCAATGCTTTGTGCGAGTGAATACCGTATGAGCGAATAGTCACTGGGTCGACGAATGCCAGCAATTCGTGTTTGTTTACTTTTACATCCTTCGTTCGGTTATTGTCGTTAACGTCGTCGTTGGAAATCCCCAGGACGTTGTTCTGTACCGCAAATGTGCGACGTCGTTCTGAACTGGCATTCTCCGAATGATTTGTTCTCCGACAGATATTACAACGCGGTTTCTTCTGTGCTTTTGTACAGTTGATGGATATATGTCCCGTTTCGGAGCAGTGGTAGATGCAAACATTTCTGCACCGAAGCGCACTACCTCAGTTCAACCAAAGGAACTCGAGGGGCTGCTTCTCTGTTTCGGACCAGTGGTAGACGCAAACATATCTGCACCGAAGCGCACTACCTCAGTTCAACCAGCGCCCAAAAGAACTCGAGGGGCTGCTTCTCCCGAACTGAATGAGTTTCCGGTCACTAATAATAGGAACAACAACACATCGTTATTAGAGGAAATGAAAATGATGCGTAGTGAGATGGTCGAAATCAAGTCCAGCTGTGAGTTTGTGGCGAACAAGTGCGAGCGATCAACCAACATATGGCACTAAACAATGATCTCCTACATAAACTCACGAGCGAAATACACAAGTAAAAAGAAAACAGTCGAAGAAGGCGAAGGCGAACCCCACAGGCGGATCAGTAGAAATGCGGTGAAGTGGGAGGGTTGTGATCCCTTGTTTTCGGATCATAGCCTCGCTGATAAAAGGAAGAAGAAGAAGCACCGATTTCCCCTTTAAATGTGCATGTTGAGCTTTGAATAGAATGCCATCGCAACACTTACTTTTGATTTGAATATCAAGAAGTCTTTCAAGTGTCTTGAGAAGGAATGACGAGCGACTTATGGGTCTGTAGTCTTTCGCTGAAGTGTGTCTTAGTTTACCTGCCACGTTTCTGAAACTTCTTCGCTACTTTCTGCCCACGAGCCGTCAGATATTTTGATGAAGCTTGGAACAGAAGTGTCTTTAGCTAGCATCTTGCGAAGTCTGGAAGCTTCACTAGTATCCGCGATGGACTCACAGAATTCCTTCCGCGACTTTCGTTTTGATTGTCTGATTAAGTACTTAAACTCCCTCTTGCGCTCTGTATATTCATTCCATGTAGTTATCGTCCCCCATTTCTTTGTCCTTGTTGTAGAAATGCCTAACTTGCTTTTTCTTGGAGTAAATTTCTTTGCTTAACCATGGGGGTTGGGACCTTTTGGACTTATTGCTTATTGGACTGCCCCTTTCGAATGCCATGTTCATTACATTGCCTAAGTTGTCTACTATCTTATCTATATCTTGAGGACCAACATTGGGTTCGAAGTTAATATGAAAGCGTATCTGTGATCAAAAAGGGATGCCTCTACCGTTAGATGATCAGAACAAGAAGCTAGTGTTATATCAATCAGTTCTTGTCTGTTCCTTACTACAAAAGTTAGCGTAGATCCCTTATTGCATATGGTGAGCCTGGTCGATAGCATGAAATCGAAAACACACTCACCTCTTGTATTAGATCACTGCTTTCCCATTGCGAGTGATGCGCATTTGCATCGCAGCCCACGATGAAGAGCCAATTGTTCTTCATTACCAACTGCTTCATCTTCGCAGACGGAATTTCCGTCAGCTCGTATGGGAAATATGCAGAGACCAGGCACAGCGGTTTTCTTTCCTCTTTTTCACAAGAGACTGCTACTGATTGTTTTTTTACCTGTTTTTACCTTCGTTGCATTTGTAAAACAACGTGTAATTTCTACTTTTGAGCCATTGGATCCGGGTGTTGTCGCTGATCCATGGCTCTTGTACCAATATGGCTGAGACGTCATGCTTGATAATGTGATCAAGCATGCCGTCTCGTCAGTTTTTCGCCTCACCCGCCTGTGCATCCGCTACCTTCCTGGCAACCTCATCGGCTAAAATTACCTTAGCCCGATCAAGCTGCAACCTGTCCCAAGCACTTAAGGAGTTAACGTCCCACCCCCGAACTGTTCAACTTTGCGGTTTGCATTCTCGACCCTACGTTGGGCATTGCGTATAAACATCTTTTCCAGTTGGTGTGCGTTTTTCCTGCTACCTTTCCGCATGACCTCAGAGAAACTATAAGCAACAAAGTTCTTGCCAGCTACGCTACCAGTTTCTTTGGTCACTTTACCTTTAACGCTATTAGTGAGAGTACTAGCAAACTCACTGTTACCCTTTTTAACTACTGTGAGAGTACCAGCCAACTCACATGTGCCCTTCTCTATTAAAATGGGAATGCCCGCCAACGCACTATCGCCCTTAATTACAGAAGTGGGAGCCTGCTTACTTCCCACTGCGCTAGCGTCAGCGAGTGTGCTGTCCGCATTCTCGCTGTCTCTAGCCAGCAAAACTTCTTCTAATTCCTTCTCCAAACCAGAGGTTGAAGACTGTTGAGATGTAGTAACATCGTCGAAACCCAGTTCCATCGCCGTCTGGTCAAGGAATAATTCCGTATCTGTTATATTTTTCTTGTAGTTCTAGTGTTTTTTGTATTTTTGTGATAAGGCACAACTTACTGCGAGCCCTGTCAGAGCGCCCACAGGAGCTCGTTAGGATTGGTTTAACCCCCAGTTTCCATCCCTCGGCACGGTTCTAAAGCTTACACCACCAGGTATCTATTGTTACCTCATTCTCGATGACCACTGCGCATGATTGATGATGCATGCGTGTTAGTCTTAGCTCACACCAATCTAGCGAACTAGGATTAGCCATTTCCAGCGGCCGCCCACAGGGAGGACTAGAGAAGATGATTTTTGCCCACCACACTAATATTCATTTTTTGGGTCTAACTAAATTCATCACCTAGCTTGACCATCTGTTTTCTGCCTATTAGGTAGGAAGAAAACCAATTGAACATGAAACGTCTAAAGCCAATTCGATTAAATTTTTGCACCAATATCGATTGGTTCACAGTATCAAATGCCTTGGTAATGTCTATGAAAAGTGAAACAGACACTTTTTTTCATATTTAGGCTCTCATAAATTCAACTGCAAAAATTCAGAAGTGCATCCTCAGTAGATTTTCCAGCTTTTAGAGCTTTGGGTTAAGGAAAGAAATATCATCCAAGAATGCAATAATCCTAGCTTTTACAGCTTTTTCAAACATTTTCGAGAAAACTGGAAGCACAAAAATCTGCCTGTAGTTATTCAAATCATTGCTGTTGCCTTTTTTTTTAAATAGGAATAACCTCAGCAATTCTGAGACTATCCAGAAATTTCCACTGTACATTATACTATTTGGTGTGTTTTCGTGAGGACTATGCAAAGCAAAGTGAAAGCTTCTCCATTAAACGATTCCAAGTCAATCTGGTTAAAAACCTTTTTTTTATTTGGTGCGTTTTGATGAAATGTCGCTTCTCAGTGAAGTAAGATTTAATACGTAGTACAATAACACAAAGTGACTTAGAACTACTTTAGCTTTTTTTCTCAGGCGAAAATGAGTTGGGGTTGATGGGAAGAGCTTTTTCGCTGAGAAAAGCTTTTTCATTCAACTGGAATGATTCAGTAATATTTCACACATTTAAGCACAACTTTTTCATACTTTTTACTTCAATTTCAATTCAATCACCAATCTTCAAACAATAAAAAAAACTTTTTAACTTAACTTGATTGACTTGGAATCGTTTTGTGGAGAAGCTTTCACTTTGCTTTGCATAATTCTCACCAAAACGCACCAATTGTATTTGTAAAGTATTTGTTGAAAATATTAGCTTTTTCAACAGCGCCTTTATAGTCTTTACTTTTAAAAGATATCACCGTAAGAGGGGCAGTACAAACACTTTTATAGAGCAACTCAGACACAACCTCCCATTCCGTTTTTATTTTACCCTTTGCTCTATAAAGTTTGTTGAGGTAATAATTATCCTTACATGATTGAATGTCAGCAACAATTTCCTTGGAAAGATTTTTGTGTAATAGTGTGTATTGTTTATTGTGGCGATATTTGTTGCACTTTATTCTCATTTGATTTTTGTTGCCCATCTTCTCTAGCAAATTATTCGACATCCAAGGCTTGAGTCTTTTCAAATTACTCCTTCCCCTTGACCATGGCATAATGCAACTTTCGACTTTCTCTTCGAGTTTACTGCAAAACACATCAAAGGCTGTAGATGGGTCATTTTGACTGCATACGAGTACATCTATCCTGTTTTCATGAAAAAGACATGCATTAAAAGCATCAAAGTCAAGACATTGAGCTTGTCTAATTGTGCTGAATTTCCTTCCAGTAAGTGGGTAGTGTGTCGGACCACTGCGCGTAAGATTTCAAGTTCGAATCCCAGTATTGTTGTCTCGAAAAAGCTTCTCAAAACAGATTTGCCCTTCGGATACGGCACTAAACTGTAGGTCCCTTCCATTCGTGTAAAAAACATAACACAAACAACATGAGTGGTTGCGAAAAGCTAGGCCCTGGCTCTTAAAGAGCTGTTGCGCCAAATATTTAATTTTTTTTTTCTCCCAGTAACCAGCTTGGGCAATTCTGTGGACAGGATCTGGTTGCTGGAGTTGCAAGATACGAAACGACCGGAAGTTGGCAAACCTTCGTCGTTGCGTCGGCTTACTTCCCTTATGATTCGGTAATGCCTCCACCACCGAAATCGGTTTCCGACTTCACAAAGTATTGTGACACTCGGGAGATGGGACTAGTCATGTGTTGCGGCGCTAATGCTCAGAATACAGTCTGGGGCAGCAGAAAATGTAACATACGAGGAAACAATCTCCTAGACTTTATACTGTCGTCTGGCATGGTAATTAGCAATGTTGGCTCCCAGCCACCTTTTGTTACGGCAAGGAGGCAGAAAGTAATTGACTTGACTCTATCTAATAGGTATTTCAAGTCAATTACTAACTACAGGGTACTGCCATAGGTGTCCTTGTCAGACCATAGATACATCGTTTTCCAAACCGAATGCAAGGCTATAATTTTGGAGGAGATGATGAATCCGGGGAAAACCAACTGGGTGCGGTTTAGGGAAGAGCTAGATAGATCTGTCAAAACTTCAACTAAACTCAGAACGAAACGAAAGGTTGAGGATGCTGTTCAAAACCTCATTAGCGTATTTACCAGCTGTTTTGAACTGACGTGTTAGAAAAAAAACGCCTGCAGAACACCGGTTCCCTGGTGGAGCCCAGAACTTCAACGACTTGGGAAAGAATCTAGATAACTTCTAGGTCACTTAAGACAAATTTAGAAGGTGACTGGGATCTTTTTAGATCGAAGCAAAAAGACTATAAGAAGTTAATTCGGTTGTGGAAAAGTGCTTCTTATAGAGATGTGAAAAGATCGAGACATTCGGTGAAATCACCGGGCTGGTAAGGTCCTCAAAAGGGGCAAGCCGACCAAACCGGAGTCACTCAGAAGGTCTGATGGCAAGTTTACTGAGACGAAGGCGGAAACTTTTAGTCTTCTGCTGGATACTCAATTTCAAGGCAATCAGATAACCACTAGGTCACAGCTTGGCCCGCTTACCCAGATCTAAGTCAGAAAACTCGACGCAGCTGGTATAACGAATACGTATTGCACCAGCCGTGGTAACAGTTTAGGCCATCAAATATGCTGTGGCATCTTTTAATGGTTTCAAATCGCTTGGCACCGATGGAGTATATCCAATCAGGGCATACGTAGCTTTCATACCGAAAATTGGTTAGGAGGACTATTCGTTCCCCAAGAGTTCCAGACCCATAAGTTATCATTTCAGACTGGTAGAATTTCACGTGCGCAAAGTTGCTTTGAAGCTGCATCCAGTATCGGAGATGCAGCATGCTTATCTGCGTGGGAAATTCTGCGAGAGCGCACTTCAAAATTAAGTGGGCAGAATTGAATACGCGCTTGATAGAAAAGAATACGATGGGTATCTCCTTCGACATTTTTCATATTTCATATTTTTATTTATTTCATAACAATTTCTCTATCATATCAGCAGTGGTTTGGTTGGCACAGTTGTAGGCTTCAAGCCTAATTTCTGTTGCTGAGTCACAAGACCCGGGGCTGCGAATATGCATCACTTTCGTTTTCGATACATTGATCACCAGCACGTTATCGTGGCACCACTTTCCCACTTCGTAGAGCTCTGCATCATCCTCGTTGCTTCTTCTATATTATTAGCATCGTTCTAATATTTTCATTGAAAAGTGCTGCCACCATCAACCCGTTTGACAACACGCATGCACCTTTTGAACGTACCCGCCAGTGACCACAGTCAACCCAACTGTGTTGCCTGGGACTAAAAAGAAAAACGGGGAAGAACCGGAGATATGAGAATCAACTGTTTTGCTTGAGACCAACGAGAAGAAACGGGGAAGAACCGGATAGGTAAAAAAGAAATCGAGAGGAATGAAGCAGTTGAGTTCAGTTAAAGAGTTGAGTTGGTACGGTGCGCTTAACAATGTGCAAAATAAAACATGAGAAAATAAATCAGTTTAAAAGTCTAACAATAAATAAGTTTAAAATTCTAACAAAATTGTTGTGGCAAACAACGATTACCGTGTCCTCTGCGTATGCAAATGTGGAACTATTCTTAAGGCATTTCAACATACCGTGTTCAAAGTAAACAATAGGGGCCCCAATTTCGACCCTTGTGGAACACCATATTGCACCTTGTATTCGCTACTGCAAAAATCTTTTATTTTAACTCGAAATGTCCTCGATTATCTTATTATGGTCGAGGGTGTCGAAAGCTTTGCTGAAATCGAGGAACAGAACTAGCACATGATGTTTCTTCGCAAGATTGCTGTTAACTACATTGGCGAAGTTTGTTAGTGCTTTTCCCTTTTTGGAAGCCGTATTGATTTTTATTTAATTTTCGGTGAATTGCCATATGCGATCAGCTACGATTTGCTCCAACATCTTCTCTACAGTTGGTAATATTGCTATTGGACGATAGTTTGCTATCTCTTTTTTGGCTCCTCCCTTGTATATTGGTCTAACAAGTACCTCTTTGAGCTTTCTTGGTACTGTCGAAGTTTTAAAACTTAAGTTAGTGAGCTTGCTGATGAAGGGGGCAAAAATATCGGTATGTTTTTTTAAACCGATTGCTCGAATACTATCATTGGCATTGAGGGTGCTTTTGACAATGCGACTTTTGACTGCATGTGCGACTCGGCCAGACAACACGGGGTAGATGAAACATTAGTGTTGTGGAGTAAAGCAATGCTAATGAATAGAACTTTGGTAGCGGATGCGGATTGTGGCCGATATGTTATGACAGGAGTAAACAGGGGTTGTCTGCAAGGTGGCGTTCTGTTTCCACTGTTATGGTGCATGGTGGTAAACTCTCTGTTGAGCACTCTAAATAGTTCTTCTTCTTTGATTTTTTTCTATGGTCAGGCATATGTGAATGATGTTGGTGTACTTTCTGTCAGGCCATGCCTAGCGACGACGGTCTGTGCTACACGCAGGCGGCGCTGGACATGATCGTTGAATGGTGCACTAGGAGTGGGCTTTCGGTGAATCCTCTTAAAGCTGAGGTTGTTCTTCTTTCGAGAAGACAATATCTAGGAGTGATTTTGGATAAGAAACTTCATTGGTCAAAATACGTCGAGTCTACAACACCAAGGCGCTCCCACTTTTCTGTCAGTGCAAGGGTGCTTTTGGCAAGATATGGTGTTTGTCACCGAATAAGGTTATTTGGATCTACACGGCTATGATAAGACCATTCCTCGCATATGTATCGCTTGTTTGGTGGAAGGGGCTCTCGCGTAAATATTTGGCTGCCTTTTGCGCCAAACTCCAAAGAACGGCTTGTTTCGGCTACACGGGAGCTTTTCCGAGTACGCCTTGATCTGCTCTAGATGCTTTGCTCAACTTACATCCCTTTAATACTTATATCATATCAAAGCCATCCATCGTCATAGGCGGGGTAGTTTTTGGTATACTCCACACTGGAATTTTGATGAACTTGGGCGACACTTATCTTACGACTCCGATCTTATGGATATGCCGTCTAAGGCAATGACACCAGAACTTCAGCTGATGCGCAAATTCAGAGTCGACTTTCCTTGTGTTCAGAACTGGCTTCGACCAGAGTCTGAGCAGGGAATGGAATGCAGTCGTGTTTTCACGGATGGTTCCAAAACCAATCAAGGGTCTGGCGCTGATGTCTTCGTAGAAGTCGACAACATTCTCGTTAGGCAAATATGTGTCTGTTTTTTCAAGCGGAAACTTATGCAATCCTAATGGCCATGAACTATGTTGTGAAGAACAGGTGGAAGGGTCGTAGCATTTGTGTCTGTAGTGACAGTCAACCTGCGCTTAAGGCCTTGCTTAACCCTTTAACCACTTCCAAAATAGTTCGTGAAACCAAAAACTCTTTGAACTCGGTCACAAGGCTGAATTCTCTGTCTCTTATTTGGGTCCCAGGTCACACTGGGATCTAGGGGAAGGAGATCTCCAATGGGATTGATAGACATGGCTCGGAGGAGGCTTTTTTAGGTCCCGAACCCGCGTTGGGTCTCCCTGCGTCTTCGGTTAGGGCTTTCATTGACGTTTGGGTCTCTCACAAACACAATTGTGTGTGGTATGATTCTCCAGGATGCAGGTTGACTAAACGTATGCTCCCGGACGTCTGTAAGAAATCAGCGGCATTCTTGCTGTCTCTCAGCAGAAAAGACTGTAGACAACTTATCGGCGTCTTGGCAGGCCACTTTGCTTTTGCCAAGCACTTTAACGTGCTCGGCTTAAGTGACACTACAATATGCGACGCTTGTGGAGAGAGTGACGGCACCGCGGAACATTATCTCTGTGAGTGTCCGGCCTTTGCTCGTATCAGGTGGCAGATCCTCGGCGCTGATGTTTGATGTTTAAGGTTTTCCTTTAAGGAAATAAACAAACAAACAAAATGCTCTCCAAAGCACTTAATGAAATGAAATGCAATTGTCACACATACGAAACAAACAGTTCAGGCCAATACGTGTTATGGCAAAAAAAATTACCTGCAAACCGGGGAACATAATCCAAGATTTGAAGGTTAAGGGCTACAAAATAATTGATGCAGCAAACAGGCTAAAATGGAAAACCAAAGATCCACTGAACATGTTCATGCTGTCATTTAGTGCTGAAAAGAAAACAAATTTATGAAATCAATAACATAATGCATTGCAAACTGCTAATAGAACCACTCAGGGATACTAAGCTTATTCGACAATGTAAGAACTGTCAGGATTATGAACATACACAAAAGTATTGCGGAAAATACCCAAGATGTGTAAAGTCCGCAGCAGAACATCACACCAAGGATTGCCTTTAGCCTTCAAATGAAGCAGCGAAATGTATACACTGTGGAGAATATCACCCAGCTAGATACAGAGGATGTAAAATTGCAAAAGAACTACAAAAGATAAAAGAGAGTAAAATGAAAAAAACTAAACTCAGAAGTAAATAGACCGAACGAAATTAAAAACAGTACCAGTTCGGTAAACAGGGATAAAATTGTGGTGCTTTCTGGCTTCCAACAAAAAACAATCCGTGCATCTTACGCTGAAGCTGTAAAGAGTACCCAGCCTGAGCAAAACTCTAAACCTCAATATGATGATGATGAAATTCTACGGCTAATGCTTACTAAAATAACTAAAATAGAAGACTACGTGACCGTACTCGACTACTGAGTGAAATAGCTAGATAGCAAAGACCATAAACTTGCTTCCAAACAGAAACCGATATGCTAAGTTCACTTCCAATTTTGGCATGGAACGCCAATGGATTGCTTAAATACAGGCAGGAATTGCAAGCAGTCCTTGACATCAACAATATAGATGGGTATCTGGTTTCGGAAACACACTTCACCAGAGAAACATATTTAAGAATCAATAATTATAAAGTCTCACGCCATACATCCGGATAACTCTGCGAGGGGTGGAAGTGTAGTCATTATAAAGGACAACATACAACACTTTGAAGAGTCAAAATTTGCCACAAATGAAATCCAAGCAACCGCAGTAAGCATAAAAACGCTAAAACTGTGGTATAATTGTTGCTAGCTTTTATAGTTCTTCCATACATGCAATCAGACACCAACTTTATGAACATCTTTTTAAGGAAATGGGTATTAGATTCATTGTTGGTGGGGATTTTAACGTCAAAAACACTGTGGATCTCAAGTTGAACAACTTCTAAAGGAAATAGCTGCTAAACGCTATTCAAAATATGGGATGCAGGGCTATATCCACTGGGAAACCAAGCTATGTGCTATCAGATCCTGCTAAAATACCTGACTTAACCAACTTTTTCATTATTAAAAACTAGCTGACCAGTGCTCGCCTTGCTTCGCCCGCATTTTAGTTCACGCTTATTTACATATTGAAAAATAATTGCCAATTGAATACAATACCGAAAATGTGTCAACTCGATTATAACTTCCCCCGTAGGAATCCCCACCAGAGCATATACAAACTCGCTCAGCCACTTCAGCATTACTGCTGGTAGTGGTCTTCAGTGAAGGAAAATTGTGGGTGCTGATTTGATTAATTGTTTTTAGCATTATTCAGATTCTGGACAACGCAGAAGGATGTTTTATACCTTAAATGAATCAATTTACTATATAAACTTTTTTTTTTTTTTTTAATCCGGAGAGCCAGTACTGAGCTACGGCTGTGGAATCAATACTTACAGATGGAAAATTCGATCCCAACCCCCTTCATGCCACTTAGACCTTGAATTTCGGAAAATCCCTTCTTATCTCGCATCTAGGCAAAATAAGGAATTACTGAGCAAAATTTCAAGTACCTACGTCTAGTAGTTTTTATAGTATTTATGATTTAAACAGCGATTTATTAAAAGTAGAAGATAGTCAAGAAATGAGTTTTGACCACTCACTGATTTTCCTTACCTTGAGTGAAAACGTTGTACTGAAGGAGGTAAACCCTAAACTTACAAACTCTCGAACAAATTGGAACGGCCTTAAGTCTATTCTTGAGGAAAGGATAAAACTAAGAGCGCAGCACTTAGCTGATGATGTCGAAAAATTCATAAAAGATATCCAAAATTTTGCCTGGCAAACGCTCCGCTATATAAAGAAAGGCTGAGAGGAAATAATTATCCACTCGAAGTAAGAAAACTGATTGCTAAAAAGCAGAAAGCAAGGAAAAGATGGCGACATACTAGAGCCCCTCAGGACAAAATACATTCAACAGGCTTACACAAAAGTTTGGAAGGACGATAAAAGAGTTTACTGATGAAAAAACGTCCGTCTATCTATTGAGATTATCGAATGATAAAAGTTCTAACTATTCCCTCTGGAAACCAGCTAAGGACATAGAAAAGTCAACTTTTCTTTCAACTTTATTGAACAACACAAATCCCCCCTATCAAAATGGTAAATAGGGCAAGAATAGCGAAGAAAAGTCAAATACATTTGATGAATATCTTGGAGGTATATTTAAACCGAACTCGATTGGAAATGATAACGTATTGGACATGGACATAGAACAAGAAGATGAAGATATAGAGCCAACTACAACAGCCAAAGTAAAAAGCATAATAAAAAAACATTAAACCGAATAAAGCTCCTGTGTTCGATCTAATGACTGGAGAAATTCTTAAAAAGCTTCCTCAAAAACTACATTAAACTAAGAAACATAATAAATGATTCTTTTAGATTGAAGAACATGTAATGTACGAGGTTTGATACAAAGAATCCTATTCAAGGCAAGGCGTAAACACCACGAGTTTGCCAGAGTCTACTCGGGAAGTAGGGCTAGAGAGCCAGAGTGAAAATCAAACTCAACAGAAGTCAAGATTAATTCCCTGTCGATTGTTTTGGTTATTTCGGTCATTGTAGTTGCTTTGTCTTTGGTATCGTGGTCTATAGTATTGTGTTTGACTGCCAAAATTCTGGTATTGTGGTCGTCTTAGTTGCATGATTTGGCTGTCTTGCTGAGCTTTACCTTTCTCTAGTTCTAAAGCTAGATTTACTGCTTCAGTTAATGTTTTTGGTTGCCCAGCAAAAAGTTTTGGTTTTTTGTGCTCATTTATTCCATTTTTGAACATTGTAAGGGCACACGTTTCGTTTATTTTTGGAATTATTGCCTTTTCTGCTACCGACGATGTGTTTGATAGTTGCTCTATTTGCAAGTTGTTTAGCTATGCTACTAATGACAATATTTTGTTCTTGTATGTTCTCAGCGATGTGTTTCTCTGAATGGTGTTTGCTAGTGCTGTATGTATTTGCGGTACAGTGGTGTTATTGCGATATTTTTCTTTGATGCTTTTCTCGAATAATGCGAAGTCAGTAAATGATTCGATGAATCCTAATGCAGTTCGAACTTTCAAATTTAGTTTTACGTTAAAAATGAAGTCTACGAACGTTGCTCTTTCGGTTTCTTTTAGACTGTTATTCCGATTTTTAAGAATGCATCTCGTTCATGATATGATCCGTTGATTACCTTTAAGGCAGTTTCTAAATTAAAGTCAGCCATATCTCTTCTTTGATGATTAAGTTCGACTCTATTATGGTTTTTATTACCTTAAATTCTTCTACTTTACATTGTTCCTTAGCATATTCCTTTTAATACTTATTTACCTTAAATACTACATATAAAATTACCATTACTACTGCTATTGTTTTTAGGGTAGCTGTAGTTGGGTTTATCTGCTGGCTGCTTTCGTTTACTACCACTTGTTCCTTTGTGGTGTTGTTCCCCATGTTTGGTTTCCAGTTCAACGATTTGACGTCTTGACGTTAACCGTCTTCCCTTCCCGTCTTTGCAATGTTTTACCGTCTTCTCGAGGCTCTCAATTTCTTCCCAGATTTTTGTTGCTTGTTGCTTCCCAGGATGGCGGTGAGGAGTTGTTTTCGTCAACTAGCTCTTTTAGGTAGGCTAGTCCCTTCTGATTCTTGTATATTCTACTTCCTTTCTGCTTCTTTACTTTGAGCTCGATGTGTGGTATGCGGGTTGATATGATCTCTTTATTTCTCTGCTGTCTCTTCTTGTATTCCTCTATTGACAGTGGTTTTGGGCCGGCTGTCTTGGCGGTTCGTGTATACACTGGGTATGCCGCTGCTTTGTTTGATGTCTCCGGTATGTATTCCTCAGTCATTGTTTTTTTTTTTTTTTTTTTTTCGCTGTTACCAACGCTCCGTGGACTATATGAAAATACAGGGTCAATGTCTTCAGAGTCCAAAATCGCAGTGTCGATTTTACAGGATCTGAAAATCTCAGTTGATTTGGACCAGATCGGAAGAATATCAGTTGGTCGAGTTGACTGTATCGGAGGGAATACAGGCAGGATCAGAAGTACCTCAGGATCAATTGGTGCAGGATTGCCATGTAATGTACGACAGTAAAGCTCTGGAAAATTGCGAAAGTTATAATAATAACAAAGCCAGTGAATCACCACACGAGACATCCTCTTATAGGCCGATATCCTTGCTGCCTATTATAACAAACAATTTTGAAAAAATACTGGTGAAAAGACTATATAGTATTATTGAAAGAGAAAATCTTATTCCGGTACACCAATTTGGTTTGCGGCAGAAACATTCAACGATTGACCAGGTCCATAGGATAGTCAACACCACAGAAAACGCACTAGAAGAAAAGAAATTTTTTTCCACGGTCTTTCTTGATGTGGCTCAAGCAATTGATAAAGTTTGGCATGTTGGTCTGATTTTCAAACTTAAAAAAAGCCAATGTAATATTCTACAATATTGGATTCGTATATCTCTAATAGATCCTACAGAATAAAACATCAAAACGCGTATTCTGAACTGAAAGAAATACAAGCTTGTGTTCCTCAAGGCAGCGTATTAGGTCTTTACTTAATTTTATATCTACTGTATACTTTAGACATCCCACACTTAGACAGCAATATCTGGCAACATTCACCGACGACACAGTCATAATGGCAGTTGCGAACACAAATGCAGATTCAGTCGCTAAACTGCAAACTGCAATCTCAAAAATAAGTGAATGGACGACAACTTGGAGAATTAAATTATCCGTAAATGAATTTAAGTCAGTACACGTCGACATTACAAACAAAAAGATAAATCATATGCCAGTATATATTAATGGTAGAGAAGTTCCTTATGGAAATATGGCGAAGTACCTCGGCATGATGTTAGACGCCAAGCTCAGATGGAAAGCCCACATTTAAAAAAAAAGGAGAAGAACTATACATTTGACATACAAAATTGTACTGGCTTATGGGGCGACACTCCCAACTATCAATATACAACAAGCTCCCGCTTTATAAGCAATTTATAAAACCAATATGGTCCTATGGGATGCAACTCTGGGGTTGAACCAAACAAAGTAATATCCACATCACTCAATGTTTCCAAAATAAAGTACTCAGGAACATTGTAAGCGCATGAAGACACAAAAAACGACTACGAGAGGATGTAAACCCTGAGACCCTTCTACTTGTAAACCAGAATCACTTGGTCAGAAGATTAAAAAGGTGTAAACCTCTTGAACTCGGTAGATAAAATCACGTAAATATAAATATCCGTAGATAATACGAAAGGCGACAACAGCGAGCGAGAAGGGGTGCTCAAAGTAAATAAAATTAAAATCCACTTTGAGTGTTATTCATTTTATTAACTCATTGTTATTTATATTGATATTTACTGCAAATTCTTATAAGTCGTTATTATATTAATTATAAAGAAGAAAAGGCAAATATCAAATTGTTAATTAATAATATTGTAAATTGTAATATTATAATAATAAAAAAAAAAATAAAAAATGTGGAACTACAATTAGCGAATTTTTCTAATCTATTCTAATCTACCAAAAATATGGTCAATCCAAGTTTGTGCTTGATGGTTTATTCTAGTAGGTTCCATAAAGCAAGACTCAATCCATTTGCTGACAAAATAGACATGTAGTTAAAAACATCAGGCGAATCAATTAGAATATGAAGAATAAGATCTCCCAACAAAAATATTTTTTTAGAATCCTCGAAGTTCAAACAAGTTCTCAACTCCTCAAGAAAAACACCTTTACTTGTATTGTGAAGTCTGTAAAAGCACATAAATACTATTTTGCACTCCCCAAACGAGCAACATACTCTCAACCAGTCAGCACTAATCAGATTGTAATTTTTAAATTCTGGTATTAAGAGTTCGTTAACAAATAGAAATACTACACCTGCAGTATATGAGTCATAACATTTAGCATGGGGAATATAACAGGTGTATTGTAATGCTCTTTTTTATGTTCAGAAATCCAAATTTCAGGGAGAAATATAAGATCTGGCTTATTTACAAACGATTCGTAATAAGTCAGGAATAAATCAAAGTTACTTATGTTTTGTTGTATAATAGAAAATTTTTGTTTATCATATAGGAATGAAAAACACTTTTAAAAACTTATTTTTTATTTAAATTGGTTACCATTAGGAAAAAAGTAATTAAGATTTTGAACTTAATTTTCTATTAAACGTACTTATAGAAACAGAGAAAAATAAAAAAAAATAAAGACAAATCAAATGAGTAAAGAAATATTTTCTACATCCTCAAGAGAGAACATTTTAAATATTTTATGTCCTTCTTTCTTTTTTATTAAAAGTACACCATTTGATTCCCAAACGTGTGAAAATTTATTGTTTATTTTAAATTGTTTAGATCTATTAAATAAGATGTGTGACGTTTAAAATCGGGAAATGAAACATTTAAAAATTAACGACTTAAATATAAACTTTAATATAATAATGTTTAATTTTATTATATTATACGAGTACATACATATATTATATTAAATATTGGATATAATACTTTTAGTTATTCTGCTCCTCGACAAAATGCGTGAACTTTAGTTTTAACACTACGCATGAGGCACATCTTCGTCAGTGAACGTCTTGGCAACTTGCCGCCATTTGAAAAATTTGTTGTGTTTTGCAAATGCAGCTTTTTTTCTTTAATTTGCTCTTCATTATTAGAGCCCAAAATCTCTTTATTGGATGCAGTTTCGGAGAATTGGGGGGTTGGTATCTTTCGGTACCGATTTTTTTTTTTGCATAGTGGGATGTCGCAAAGTCAGGCCAAAACAATACAGCCTCTTCATGAGGTTGAAGAAGCTTTAATAGCCTCTTTTGTAAACACTCTTTAATGTAGATATCAGTATTTATTGTACCGTGCGTTATGATCTCTTCGCCTTTTCTACCACGCAAACAAATAGCCTGCCAAATGAGGATTTTTTTTTGAAATTTGGAGGCGCACCGAGTTCTAAATTTTTGTTCAACACCACCAACAAATGGTGCGACCTAATACTAGTTAGCTGGCATTTGTCCAAAATCTGCGACGCAGTACGTTTCGTCATCCTTAAGATAGATAGATTTTTATTTCGTTTAAAATGACTATACAGGGTGGGCCAACTACAAGTTTCTTTTTAAAAATGCAATAAAATGAACAAAATTAAATTTTTTCCATGTATTATGGCTTTATTAGTAAGAGCAAACATTCCCATTAATTATGGAACACAACGTGGCTGCCTCGGCTGGCCTCGCAGTAGCGCATTCTATCACTCCAATTTTCCAAGACCTTGTTGATGGTTTCGGGCTGTATCTCACGGATTGCTTGGATGATATTGGCCTTATGTGCTTGATTCGTTTCCGGATTGTTGGCATAATATCGGTCCTTCACGGTACCCACAAAAAGAAAGTCCAAAGGGGTAAAATCGCAGCTCCGAGGCGGCCAATTGACATCGCCAAGACGGCTGATAACACGATTTGGGAATTTGGTACGCCAAAGACCGATTGTGGCATGGCGCGCCATACTGCATGCACCAGAGGTCGTCCAAATCCATGTCTTCAATTTCAGTAAAAAAAAAAGTCCTTAACATGGCTCTGTCACGCCCATCGTTGACCGAAACGTTGTTCCCAGCCTCATTTTCGAAGAAAAATGGTCCAATGATGCCATCACTCCACAATCCGCACAAAACTGTCACTCTCTGTGGATGCATTGGCTTCTCGACAATAACGTGCGGGTTTTCCGAGCCCCAGATGCGGCAATTTTGTTTGTTAACGTAGCCGCCGAGATGAAAATGTGCCTCGTCAGAAAAGACGATTTTTCGCCCAAAATCGTTGCCCAATTCAAGCTGCTCTTAAGCCCAAACTGCGAAGCGATAACGAAGCGGATGGTCGTGCGCTTTCAATTGCTGAATCAATTGGACCTTGTAAGCGAATAATCCCAGATCTTTGTGCAGAATTCTCCTCAGGCTAGTGCGTGAAGTGTTGAGCTGTTGAACTCGATGACGAGTTGATGTTCGTGAATTGAGTCTCATACTCTCGGCTACAGCAGCCACATTCTCATCTGTGCGCACCGTACGACGACGGGGACTATGAGTGTTGTCCACTAGCATACCAGTCTCACGAAATTTTTGCACAAACTTGTGTACAGCAGGCGCGGTGGGTGCTTCGTTTCGGCCAAAACTTCTTTTCAAAAAACGCACTGTTTGGGCTACACAGCACTCACTTTGGAAATAAGTTTTCAATATTTCTCAAGCGTAAAGCGACTCAGTTCATTCCGCGGAGGTATGATACTGACTTTCTGTCAAGATTTCGAGCGGGAAACAGCTGTCAGTGTCAAAATAACCTATGATTTAAAAAGAAATCACTAGATGGCCCACCCGTTATATTGCACAATTTACATACAATGTTCAGAGTACAAAGATGTGATTTACATGAGTATGTCTTTCTACTGAAAAATTATATATGCATTTTTTAAATAAATCTATAGCAAAATGGACATTCTTGAGGAAAAAAACCTAAAATTATAATAAAAAAAAATCAAAATATTATATTTATATAGTATATGAAAATATAAATATAGTATAAAGATATAAATATAATAAAAAACTAAGTAAATAAATAAGTAATAAATAAATAAATAATACAATAAATAAATGAATAAATAAATAAATAAATCAATAAATAAATAAATAATAAAAGTAGATAATCATATAAATAAATTAACAAATAAATAAATAAGATAAAATTAAATAAATAATAACAGACAAATAATAAATTAACACAAGGTAAATAAATGAACATGTAAAATAATATTATATAAATTAGCATATAAAGTATATATAAATTAACAGATAAATTTGAGCAGAAGTATGTAAAAAACAAATAAGTGCCTTGCATAAGTAAAAGTCGTCATCCATAATGTAGCAATTAAATTTCGTTAAAAATTGTTCATATATGTTTCTCGCTTCCTCGCGAGTTCCTACTTAACCTCATCACGATCTGGAAGCTTTTTATTTTTGTAGGAAGACAAGCCGGCTCGAACTTTTACTCGCTGGATGATAGTCGTACTAGTCGAACATTTTTTTTGCTGCAGCTCGTCGGAAATATTGGGACTGCGCTTAAAGGTCCTTTCAATGTCCTTTCCTAGTTAGTTAGTCTGCTCCATTTTAAGACGGTTATAAAATTCTATTTGCTTTTTCATCAATGATGTTAAATGCATAAAGTGTAATTACATCCACGCTTTATAATACCTTTCTTCGTCCGCAGTTAGAGTATGCGTCTAACAATTCGTCTCCAATGTATGCAGTACACATTAACCGTATTGAATCGGTACAGCGTAAGTTTGTCCGATTTGCACTTCGTCATTTAAACTGGAATGACCCTACACGTCTTCCACCATATTGCGACCGCCTTCTTCTCCTAGATCGTCATTCTTTGGAGAAACGTAGGGAAGTATGTGATGTAGTATTTTTACACCAGCTGGTAAATGGTTTTATTGACTCTCCGGATCTTTTAAATGAAGTCGGTTTAAACGTAAGATGCTACAAAACCAGAAATGCCGAAATTTTTCGCGTAAATTTCCACAGAACGAACTACGGTTCTAACGAACCGAACCTCTTACGCGTATGGCGATGGAAGTAAATAGTAACCGCGACAAATTTGATTACAACCATAGTAAATTAAATTTAAAACATAAATTATACGAACAATACTAGTTACTTTGTTGAAAGTGTTTAGTGTAATTTTGACTTATGCGTATCATATTAATTTTTAGTTCATACTTTTGTTTAGTATGCAATCTGCTTTTTGTTTACTTGTCCAGTCTTTTTGTGTAAGGTGTTAGGCTTTATAATTATTCACAATACTAACAACTAACTCCACGCTAAATGATGACTGTGACAAGCTGGATATTACTTAGTAGCTGATTTGAGTGTTTCTCTTTCAGTTCAAAGTAATATTCGTCACAAAATGCTTGCCCTTAAGAAGTACTGATAGCGTTAGCGTTAAATAATATCCGAAAACGATTATATTTCCTGTGGTATTTGTACCTCGATGTTTCACTTGCATTGCTCTAATATTATTAAGACTCATATCGCTATATTAAAGACAAATGCTAATATCTTTTGGAAGTGCGATTCGTGCAATTTAAATTTGTTGCTTGCTTACAAAAAGTAAAAGAGTTACTTAAGATCTGCAACTAAGGAGAGTTTGAAAAGTGTTTCTCTTTTGGTACATCAGAAACAAAGTGCGCTCAGAGAGTTACTCGGTCTCAAACTAAAACCAAGCACATTGACCTGACCCTCTGCTCCGCACTACAACTTCGCGTCATATCAAAGACTCTCCCTTGACCGGTGCTGGCGACAAAATTAAAAAAAATAGTCATTGAAGAGTCAACCCGTCTGTTAAAAGCCGCTATCACATCAAATGCAATCAACTCTGACTCTGTTAAACAGAGTAAGAAAGGTGATAAAACTGAAAGCGCTTACAGTTCGACCAATGTACCTACTGATGTTGTTTCTGGCTCCCCACCTGCGTCTGCTGCTA
Organism: Brachypalpus laphriformis; assembly: GCA_945910035.1. NCBI lineage: Eukaryota > Metazoa > Arthropoda > Insecta > Diptera > Syrphidae > Brachypalpus > Brachypalpus laphriformis. Next base: position 224,516,874 of record OX246753.1, on the reverse strand, counting down.
TAGACAATAGTTTGGTGAGTCAAAACAAACTCTTCTCTTCAATCAGCAGAAGTTGCAGTTACCAAAAATACTTCTGTTGTGGAGGCTGTTTTAGATGTTGCTAGCGCTGCTAGTGTGGTAGATGTTGCTGCTACCGACTCAATGACTGGTCGAGGGGATATTGCTGTTGCTGTTGAAATGGTTGCTGCTGCTGCCTCTAATGATGTCGTTGATAAACAAATTGCTGCGAATAGTCTGAATGTTGAGCCTGCTGTCTCTAATTCTAATTTATTAGAAAATTTGAATGCCGTTGTTACTGCCTATGCCCTTGATGGAGGACATGTAGAACTATTAAATGCAAACACAATGAACGTTTATGCCGCACCGCGTAATGTTACTGTTTATAGTTCCGGTGATGGTGATGGTGTACAGAATATTTCCAATAGAAAATTGAACGAGGGAGCTGTGGTCGTCTATGGTACTAATGTTCCTGTTGCCGATCTTCACGTCGTTTCTAAATTTAAGTGGTATCACGTATCGAGTTTTCACACTGATACTTCCACGGGTGCTATTGTATCATACATCTCATCTAAGTTGCACGTAAACTCTGCATGTTTTCCATACTTTAAATTATTTAAGCTAAATGGTAGTAGTCAAATTCTTAAATTTGTGAATTTCAAAATTGGAATTCCTGTTCAATTCCCAAGCGCTGTATATGATGGAAATTTCTAGCCTAGTGGGGTAAAAATGTTATCCATAAACCAAGAAACTAAAACCTGCTATTGCTAATGATGCTCATAAGTCACCTCATAGTATTGCTCTGAACTTTGGTCTTCGGTCACTTAAAGGCTATTTCATTTCATTTATTCATCAATCAGAGTACATATATCTCTTATAGGCTATAAGTATAAAAAAAATTATAATACAACTAAATATGTACATTAATTCCTTTAATTAATATAAACAAAAGGTTATTATCAGTAAAGAATAAAACAAAAAATAAATACGTATAAAAAGTTACTGAGAACTAGCTTATACTGTTTGATTGGCAAGCAAACAAAGAATTCTAGATTTGAAAGTATCACGCATACAATTATCGAAAAAGTCTATTATCGAACAAATTGAATTAGCTTCTCTGATGCAATGCGACAATGGTTCATTACGACTATAGTTAGAGCGATGAAGTTGCTCGTAGAATAATAACTGTTCACACAACATTCTAGATGGAGATTACAAATCAATAAGTTGGAGTAACGGAGGGCATTTAATATGATAAGTTAAAAGATCACGGATAAACATAATGGAAAAGTATTAACGTCTTTTCTCAAGAGACACTAGTCCAAGTAATAAACACCTAGCATTATAGGCCAGTTTAATTTATAAATAGCATATCTGGTGAACTTTCTTTGAATCCTTTCTATCCTCTCTGATGCATCAATATAATATGGGCACCACACAGAGCTACAGTATTCCAAAACAGATCTAACCAGAGATATAAACAGCGATTTCAATGAGTAGGGATCAGAAAACTCACTTGCATTTCTTTTGATAAAGCCAAGCATAGAATTTGCTTTGCTTATTACATAATCGATGTAGAGTGAGAACGTAAGCTTTGTATCTAAAATTACACCAATATCTTTTTTACGATCTACTCTGTCGAGTCATACCATATACTGTGAATGCTATAGTTAAATATAATAGGATTTAAATGTCTATAACAAGAGAATGATTCCCATTTTGCTATGTTCAGATGCAGAAAGTTAATATTGCACCAATCAACTAGTCTCGTTAAGTCCTCGTTAAGTCCTCGTTAAGAAGTACACAATCGCGTACGGAAGCTACCAAACGATACCGCTTTAAGTCAACAGCAAACAGTAGGCAGAGTGAATGTTTAAAAATTAGAGGGATATCATTGATAAAAAGTAGAAAAAGTAAAGGTCCTAAATGACTGCCTTGGGGAACGCCAGATGTAACAATAATAAGAGTCGACAGGCTGATCGATTTTCACATATTGTATTCTGTTGGTCAAGTTAAACCTAATCCATTTCAGAATATTAGAATGAATACCCATACAAGATAACTTATGCAGCAAGACCGTATGGTTCACCCTGGCAAAGTCCGTAAAGATAATATCGGTCTGCAATCTTTTTTCAAAACCTGTGACTATGAAGTTTGTCAGAATAGACAAGTTTGTATTCGTGGATTTACCGGAGACAAACCCATGTTGATAAACGGAAATGTACTCTTTAACGAGGAAATAAAGTTTATTATAAATATTTTTTTCGAATAACTTAGGAATAGTTGAAATTTTACAGACAGGTCTATAATTTGTAACATCTTGTTTGGAGCCAGATTTGAAAATTGGTGATATAAAGGATGCCTTCCACTCGTTTAAGAAGTCGCCATTAGAAAGAGACATATTGAAAGTATGAGTTAACGGCTTAGCTATTGCGCTAGCACAACTCTTAAGCAGTAAGGGTGGAACACCATCCGGTCCAAAAATATTTGCTGTCACTTTTCAATATTGATTCGGCTGACAAAACGTAGTCACGATATAAGAATTTATTGAGCGAATCAAATCCTCGCTGAAGAGCTAAGCAACAATCGCGAAACTCTAAATTCTCCCTGTTATTCGTATAAAGTTTATAAGCTTTATTTTTTTTATTCTTCAGATTAGATAGCCTTTTGTTGAACCATATAGGATTGGAGTTACATCTAATACTCCTTTTAGGTACAAGTTGATTAATCGCGCAATTTAAAAAGGAAATAAAGGATTCATAAACGTTATTTAAACAAGAGGAACCCAAAATGGTACCCCATGGCACAGAAGACAAGTATTCGCACATTGCATCAAAGTTAGCATTTTTGTAATTATAAATAGTATAATTGTTTGACATTTTATGTTTTAAGTAACTAAAGAAACTAAATTTAGCATCTAAAGCAAGATGGGGAAGAGAGTTTTTAATGATAGGGAAATTAGATTGATCGACACTAATATTAAATTCCCTATCAACAAACACTAGTTCAACTAAACGATTGAGGTTATTGCGATGATTATTGACTTGAATAAGATCAAAGTGACTGAAAAAATCAATTACAGATGCTTCAACTTAGTGGTAACATTAAAAGGAATTAGGCATTTATCGTCTGAATTAAAGTCACCGATACATAAAACATGCTGAGGTCGATTAAGGTTATCTAAAATGAAACCACAGTTGTTACATCACAAAGAACCGCGAGAAAAGCAACTTCGAGCGCAATTTCGTCCACCCCCACCAATAAACATTGTCGGGATAACGGAATACAATAAAGGAATAATAACATCCAAGTATAAGGTTACATCTTTGAGGGATAATGCGTGGAAAATCAACGTCGACGACTGCAATGACTACCAAGCTGTGTCCCAAAAGCTAAATACCGAAAAGGTTCAGCGGTATACTTTCGAAATCAAGTCAGAAAGGCCACATCGTGTCGTTGCAAGGGGACTCCACCCCTCATGTACCAAAGAAGAGGTTATGTCTGACCTTCAAGCCAAAGGCTTTAAAATTCTTGATGCCGTTAATATCATCAAGAAGGAGAAGAAACAGACGGAAATAGATAAAGATGTCTTGGTAAGGCGTGGACTTCCGCTTTTTATGCTTACCTTCGATAAGTCGGATAATATCGACGATATATACCGAATTAGAGCTATACTAAATATAGTGGTCAAAATCGAGCCCATGCGTAGAAATTTAAGGATGATTCCGCAGTGCAAACGTTACCAAGGATTTAACCATACACAAATGTACTGCAAAAAAGAACCGCGATGTGTGAAATGGGCCGGAAATCACCTCTCCCAAGTCTGTGGAGTAAATAAACAAACCTCTGCAACATGTGCTAATTGTAAGGGAAAGCACCCGGCAAATTATAGAGGCTGTGAAGTAGCTAAGGAGTTGCAAAAACGGAGAGATGTGCTCCTTAAGCCCCTAAATGCAAAATCTAAGCTGCAAACTAAGCCAAAGCGTAAGAATGCACAGGAGAAACTAGCTAAACTCAAACTACCGGGTTCAGAGCGCAAAAAGGTGAGGGAAAGAGTGACAACAGAAAAGTCCTCGACCTCAGTCCTTAAAAGAAATGGTACTGAAAGGCTAACATCGAAAAGCCGCCAGGTAATGGCCCTCAGACAGCAGGAGTGCAGACTTGCGCTCAGGCCGCGGCACCCGAAAAACCAAAAAAACCTTGAAATTTCAACGGACCCTGTTTCTCATGTTTTGTCGGTTATTCTCGAGAAATTTTAAGAACAAAGCAAAATAAATAAAATTATTCTCGATAGGCTGGTTAAGCTTGAAAATAATTCTCAGAAAACGCGTACTTCAACTAGAATATGAATAACAAACGAATGTTAAAAATATGTACTTGGAATGCAAATGGACTTTTGCAAAATCTCGACGAATTGGAAATATCGTGAAAACGATATTGATATTTGCTTGATTTCTGAAACCCACGTAAAAAAGGAATCGCATTTAAAAATAAAAGGCTATAATGATTACCACGCTTGCCACACTTCGGGAAAAGCGAGAGGCGGATCATCCTTGTTTATTAAAGACTGCATCGAACAATCCGAAGACCTAAAGATAGAGCTTGAAGCTTTGCGACTGTGCACGATTCGAGTTAAAAATAGTCAGCGTACTTTTAAAATCTCTACTATCTACTGTCCACCGCGTTCTGCGCTTAAAAAAAGTGATTTTACTAACTTGTTTGAATCGCTGAAACCTAATTTCATTATTGGCGGCGACTTTAACGCGAAACATACGTTCTGGGGCTCAAGATACAGCTCAAAAAAAGGTAGAATGCTCTATAGGGCAGGTATGAAGTATAGTTGTGATTTCCATTCGACGGGTAAACCGACTTACTGGGCAACTGATACTTCGAAAATACCTGACCTGATCGATTTTTGCGTTGTGAAAGGAATATCTACCAACCACATAAAAGTCAAAGAGAGCTTTGATCTGAATCAGCGAAAGACTAGTCTATAACCTAGAGCCAGCGAGATTAACTGGTCGAACAATTAACTGGGAAGGCTTTAGGAATGAAATTGAAAATAATGTTGAACTGAGCGTTCCAATTACGACACCCTATGAACTTGAGGTTGAAGTTGATCGCTTCGTTGAGATTGTACAGCTCGCCTCTTGGAATAATACGCCCAATCCAAGGAAAACGACGGACAGATACGGTTTACGATATCCTCCGGAAATAAAAGAATTGGTCAAGGAAAATAGAAAAGCTCGTAAAAAATGGCAACAGAGTCGTGCTCCGCAGCATAAAGCACACTTGAATCGTCTGTGCAATTTGTTGAAGAAGACTATTAAGGATTTTAAGAATCGTGCAATAGGCTCATACCTTAAAAGTTTAACAGCGAAAAGAGATTCCAATTATTCACTTTGGAAAGCTGTAAAAGGCACCAGAAGGCCCAAAGTCCCCGCGGCGCCAATCAAATTAAATCAAAATGAATGGGCGAGGGAAGATAAAGAAAAAGCGGACGTCTTTGCGGCCCACCTGGAAGAAACCTTTAAACCGTACGATGGTCAAGTGGTTTACGACAGCCGCAATAGGCTGGATTTACCATCTGACGATTTGACGCTCACAAATGCAACTCTAAAGGTCGATCCACAGCCCAGCGACCTGCGAATGCGAATAAGCGAATATTCGCAAATTTTGACATTTCTTTCACAGCTACTTTTTTATCTGGTCGCTGCAGTCCGCGAATTTCTGTTGTCATTCATTTTGTAACTAATTACCTAAACGTGAAAAATGCATAAATACACAGCGTACTTTCATTGAGAAGGTTATATCTTACCTTCTTTCGATAAATTCAACCACGATCCTACCCACCAAGAGCAAAACAACAGAATTGTGAGGTTAAACTCTCGCGAATGTTTTGGTCGCGAGAATGTGGATTGCGTCCTACATGTGTGGAATGTGAATAAAAGTTGACAGTTCGCAAAAATCATTCGCTTATTCGCGGAAAAATCGGCGAATTGTTAATTTCTTCGCAGAAACTAATTACAATTTAACTTTTATACATTAATCGATAGATAAATTAACGTCCGTTCTTTTGGAATAGTAAAATTGCCCATGGCGTGCTTATCAATATACTAAAAACGGTTTGTTCGCAGTTTGGGCATTCGCAGGTCGCTGAGCTGTGAATGGGCCTTAAGGGAACTCAAACATGAGATCGAGAACTTAAAACCTAAGAAATCTCCTGGTTATGATTTGATTACCGGAGAAATTCTCAAAGTTTTACCTAGAAAAGCTTTGATTAAGGTTCTCCATAATGTAAATGCTGCACTCAGATTAAAACACGTGCCGAGCCAATGGAAAGTTGCGGAAGTCATAATGGTTTTAAAACCAGGAAAACCGCCAAATGAAGTAAAATCGTATAGACCAATTTCGCTTCTTCCAATCATATCAAACATTTTCTAGAGGATATTATTAAGGCGTCTTTAACCGGTTATAGAAGAAAATAATCTTATCCCTGACCACCAGTTTGGGTTCAGAAGTAAGCGTTCGACGATTGACCAGGTGCATAGAATTACTGACGTAATCGAGAAAGCACTTGAAGAAAAAAAGATTTGCTCAAGCGTATTTCTTGACGTCTCGCAAGCCTTTGACAAGGTGTGGCATGATGGCTTGAAATGCAAACTACGACAAGTTCTCCCTAAATGCTTATACGATATTTTAGAATCATATCTCGGGAATAGACTCTTTCGTGTTAGACATCGAGTCGAATACTCCGAGGTCAAAGAACTGAACCGTCTGACTGTTCATCGATTTCGAATCCCAGAAAATATTTTGCCTGTAAATATGGTCAATCGCCTGTAGTACCTATAGCTTTTTCTCCTTCTACCGTCATCACCATTACGAACAAAAATGAATGGATCAGATACACTGGCCCTTAAATCAAAATTTGATATAAACGATATAAACTTTTTGTTCCAACAGCGTGGTGCCTGCTTCAGGCCGTACAGACAATTTACACACTTAACTACTGTCATCAGCGTATCCAAACGGTTGCTTCATAAAAATATTTTCGACTAAATCGCCATTTAGGAATGCACATTTTAAAACTGCCTCAGCCACATACGTTTTGATGGTATTCAATTCTGGAATGGTTCGAATGAACATTAACTTTACCACAGGACTCCATAATCCACTCCACACTGTTGTGTAAAATCACGCACAACTAAACATACTTTATGTTATAGCGATCAACACTTCCATCTGTGTTTTGCTTTAACCATGTACGATTTTTGATTAACAAATCGTGCTCTTCATCCATCGCCTTCTCCCGTTGCTTATGGTGATCTGATTAAATCGTCTGCTCTTCCTTTTTTGGTTTTTCATTAACCACCACCATAGCCACATGACTTTGCGGTCTTCGACGTGATGGTACCCAGAGTTTACAATCCCGTAGACGATCTTTAATCATATTTTTCAGTATTAAGTACTGCCATAAATTTTTTAAAACAGAAAACGACACGTCACGGGCTACTTAGATTTTATCAGTTTTAGAGTTCCAGACTCTATACCCATTTGAATTGTTCTCATATCCAACAAACGCTTTCGGATCAAAATTACGCCGCTTCTCTTTTGCAACGTGTAAAAACACTTTAGAGTCAGAAATCGACAGACGTTAAATTTCGGATGGCTTGTTGTACCACAGTTCATTTTATACGGTGACTTGTCCGCGACATTATTTTTTTCTGATCAATTTACAATATGAACTGCCGTGTTGACAGCTTCTACCCAAAATTTCTTCTCCATTCTCGTTGCATGGATCATGGTTCTTATTGATTCAACAATCGTTTGCATTTCTCGCTCAGCGCACCGATTTTGCTCAAGCGTTTACGGAATTGTACGGTGATGACAAATGCCCATATCACTAATTTGTGCGGGCTAGATACTGAAAATGCTCACACCGTTTGACAAGTAACGACGACACGAGTGCTGCAAAGATTTTTTGAAGGTAGCCGGGGACAATCTCGACGAAATTTGCAACCGAATCGTAACTGTAGATGAGACTTGGGTTGACTTTTTCCGTTTTTTTAATTGAAAAAAGAGCTACGAAGCCGGAGATTTGCAGATGAGAACGAGATCAAGACGGCCGTAAAAAGTCATTTTGAAGGCAAAAAAAAAAAACAAATTTTCCGTGGTATTAAAGCACTGTATGCCCGATGAGAGAAATGCATTTCACTCGAGGGCGCCTTCAAGCATTTTTGTATGTATGCTTTTTTTTTTTGTTTTTTATTCACGTGACAAATTTTTAAAACAATCATGCCGATTATTGAATCCGGCGAATTGATTGCGAAGTGATCTCATTCAATCCGCACTTATTCCCCATCATTGAAAACGTCGGCTAGCAAGTGAACGAATGTCGGTAAGGAAGTGACAGAAAGTAAGCATTATTGAAACCGCAAACGATTCGTACTCCATACAAAGTCAGACGTTTTCAATACGCATCAAAATAGCTGCGGATTACGGTAACAGTTCGTAATTTTTCTCTTCGAAATGATAAAAAGCAATAAAAAGTATGTTTTAATATACATATGAAGATAGATAGACAGATACGTATCTGAATTTAGGTTTGGGCGGACTACAAGTCATCCTTACGAAAGAAATTGGCCCATAATAAAAGTGAGTTGAAAGCTACAGGTGGTGGGGAAAACAATGAAGTTCATTTCACTCCTTTGGAGGACAATGTAATTAAACTCATGTGCTTGAAAGACTGCATGGAGGGTTTGCTTGAGACAAAGAGTTATGTTACACCAATAAAAACCATTGTCTCTTCCTGTAGTATGCCACAAGATATGGATATGTCTCTTGAAAGTTAAATGAACTTGCTAATTGAAACATCTGATGACAGAAGCAATACGTCCATAGGCTTAGGAACCGTCGTGAAAAAAACCAAATGTCTGAAAAATATCCGAACTGCTATTAAATGTTAGAGAACAATCCAGGGAAACAAATTCTTGTTTGAAAAAGGCTACCGCTCAATAGATCGACTAAGTGACTGCCAAAGAAAAGGGAAAGCAATCCATCAGTTACTGCTTGAAGAAATAAAAAGGCACAATGAACACATGGAACAACTCGCAGTAAAAAAAATAATAATTAAAAAGAGATAACCTTCAACTTGAGTTAATGATTTCCATTATTTTCAAAATATTTCGCCTGTTTTGAATATTTGTTGAGGAATATTTTCATTTAACAGTAAAAGGCCTGAATTCAATGTCGTTAATAATTTGCTTTGCGGACTGATAATGTAGTTCATCCGGCGGTTTTAATAATGGGATCACACAGAGCAAGTGAATAGGTGCGGATCGGATGAGATCCCTCCGCAATCTATCTGCTGGATTCAATAATCGGCATGTATAAATTCAACATACTCGTAATTTATTATACCTATTTCAGTAATTGCTTTTTTTTTCTTTTAGTACATCTAAATAACTAAAGCTTTTCTCGCAACCACTCGTCTTATGTGCGTTAAATTTTTCGAAAGAATGGAAGCGACCTACAGCAATTTTTTTTTTATTATTTTTGAGAATCTTTCTCATGACAAGAATATTATCGAATTTTTGTCAAACGTTCGCGATATGTGGGACCGTGAAAAAACTTTTAGCTGTTTTCTGGGTCCGACACACTAACCTCTGCACCTCTGTATCTCCTGGATTGCGGTAATATCTGCCTTATACCGCGCGGGAACAGATTTTGCGTAGCACCTGCGGTGTACAATGTGTGCCTACGTTCCAGGTGTATATTTTTAAGTCGTAATCCATGGATGTTCCTGGCAGTACTACCAGTGTCTTGTCATAAAAATTCCCACGCTAGTGGAAAACAAATTCCTATTTCCTTGCCTGGATCGAAAAAGTCTCTCAAATTTTGCCACACACAAATTATAAAAAGAAAACCGAATATTAATGAAGCACTTAAAATAAAAATAATAGACCCAAGGAAAAAGTTTTATAAATTGAAAATAATTTGAGCTCAGTCGGTTCGTTTGAATCGTGAATTATGGTCGCGAGTTCATACAAAAATCCCATGGAAAAAAGCACTCAGTTTTTCCCGAATTTTCTTATTTAACTATTTTTTTTCTTTTAGTACATCTAAATAATAAAAGCTTTTTAAAAAAAACTGCATGGTACTACATGCTTTGCAGAATGTTTCGAAATCATCGTCTGCTACTTGTCTTAAACAAGTGGAAAATTCCAAGCCGACTTGATTAGAAGAGCTTACCAGGCGTAGACATATCGTCCAAATAGATCACATGCGCAAAATTTTAGCATTACAATAATAACGTTGAATTACAAATGCAAGACGTTACCCCCTTCAACAATTTTTACAATAACCTCATGTTGAGGAAGAAAATAAAAGCTGAGTTTTCAAAAAATGAAAATTCCCTTTTCTTTGGTTTGGAAAGCAAAAAATGTCCCTTTTTCCTTTTTAGTTCATACTGAGGTTGAAATTTCCCCAAAAAGGGAAATTGTCAGAATCTTCCTGTATCTGCAACTCAGGTTATTGAATAAAAAACGCAACAGTAGATTAAGAAAAACGAATGTTTATTCGTAGACAAAAGATATAGAAACGATTAAAGTGTAGAGACGGCGCCGATGGTTGTTCGCAGTGAGCGAGAAAAAGTTCAAGTGGTGAAATACGAATAAGCTGTGCAGTCTGACACGAAACGATGATGTCATGCGCACAGTGATGCCAAGTACGGTGATGACAGGCGCACTGTGATGCCGTGTTTATGGTTTAATACTAACACTCCCCCTCGCTAAGTGGCAGGATGAACCAGGCCTAGGGTATTGAGGCACCTCCTGTGCTTAGGCCCGGGCAATCCCTTGGTGAGTACGTCTGCTCCCATGTCCTCTGTAGGCAAGTATCGTAGGCTAATGTTGTTGCTCGGCAACGCCTCTCGCACGAAGTGATAGCGAATATCGATGTGCTTTGTACGAGAGTGAAATATCGGATTTGAAGCCAGCTTCTGAGCTCCCATGTTGTCACAGAAGATAACCACGTCCTTGACGAGTGCCTCGAATCCCAGCTCCTTAAGATATCTTCGCAGATGTATGCCCTCTTTAACGGCTTCAGTAAGGCTCATATACTCCGCCTCGGTCGATGAGAGCGCAACAGTTCGCTGTTTCCGCGATTCCCACACGACGGCTCCTCCAGCCAGAACGAAAGCGTAACCACTATATGACCTCCTGTCCCCAGGGCAGTTTCCCCAATCCGCGTCGACCATCCCAACAAGTCCTGTGTCCGATGACGAATACATCAGACAAACGTCCCTTGTTCCCTTCAGGTACCTTAGAACGCGTTTAGCCGCAACCCAGTGCTCCTGCTGATGACGGTCGTTGAACTGACTCAGCCAGCTGACTGCAAACGCAATATCAGGGCGGGTACCCATTGCCAGGTACATCAACGAACCCACCAACTCGCGGTACGGTACTTTTTTCTGATCCTTATCGTCCGGGTGCTCACTACTTATCGCCTTCGCACCCACTGTCATTGGAGTAGACACTGGTTTACTCTCCGACATTCCAAACCGACGTAGCACATCTTCAATGTACCCCTTCTGATGAATGGAATAGCCGTTGTTTCGTTTGACAAATTCCACTCCAAGACAACATCGAACTTCGCCGAGATCCTTGATCGCGAAGACCTTTGATAATCCGTCCTTGATCTGCTTGATGTTCCCTAGGTTACGGGAAATCACCAGGATGTCATCCACATATACCAGCGCCAAAGTCAAGTCTCCCCCTGAACCGCGAAAATATACGCAGGTGTCAGATTCGGTAGGACGTAATCTCAGACATCGTAGCTCCCGGCCTAGTCTCTCGTGCCAGCATCTACCGGCCTGTCGCAAACCGTAGAGAGCCTTTTTGAGCAAGCACACCTTGTTGCCTTGATGAAGATCTGAAAGCATCCTCCTGGCCTTGTTCGTAAGCGAATCATCTTTTTCAGTTCGAAGAATGTACTGAAGAATCTCCTCGGTCTTATCTGGAACATCCATGTATATTTCCTCCGACAACTCCCCGTTCAAGTATGCTGTGGTTATATCCAGCTGTTGGATTGTCATTCCGTATTCAGATGCCAGTGCCGTAGCTAAGCGTATGGAACTCAATCTTTCTACCGGAGCGAATGTCTCATCGAAATCAATACCAGGCCGCTACGCGTAACCCCTCGCAACGATTCTCGCCTTCCTCCGTTGTAGCGTCCCATCTGGTCCGTATTTGTTTCTCAATACCATCCGGCTGCCTATTAGACGACCTGCGCACGAACGATCGACCAATGACCAGGTGCCACTCTGGATGATGCTTTTTAACTCCGCAGCCATAGCATCGTACCATTCCCGAGCGTCAGGACCTGTAATTGCTAAATCGAAATTTTCCTCGGACAGCAGCCCACATTCAAAAGATACATGATTTACCTGTTCTCTGTTGTACACCTTCCTCGGTCGGCCAGGTAGACTCGTCTTAATTTTTCGGGGCCTTCCGCGAGTCCTCTTTGTGGGTCTGTTGACTTCGCGTTCATCCTCAGACTGATCACCACCATCTGCCAACGGATCATCTTTAGGTACCAGATCCGCATCCTCCGTTTCCTCTTCTTCCTTGTTCTTCGCATCGACTTTCTCAGCTGCATCCTTTACGCCATTCGTCGATTGAGTTCGCGTCAATGAAATTTCCACAACCTGGGGTAGATTCGTGGTCCTTGGATATTCCAGACTCTGAGTCTGTGGATTGCATGGCAAAAACTTGACGTCACGTGACACTTCCGCCCGATGGTCTTCCGGAATCCAGATCCGGTACCCTTTACTTTCGTCGGGGTAACCGAGAAAAATACCCTTCCTGGATCTGACATCGAATTTCCCTTTGTTCGGTGATCCCTCGAGGACGAATACTTTACAGCCAAATTCGCGAAGATTACTAACGTCCGGTGCTTTCCCAAATCGGACCTCGTAAGGTGTTTTTCCGTTGAGAGACTTTGAAGGACTTCGATTTCTTATATAGTTAGCGGTTGCCACGGCTTCTGCCCAAAATGACTTCGGAAGTCCAGACTGTATAAGAAGGCACCTTGCCATATCGAGGAGAGTGCGGTTTTTGCGTTCGGCTACACCGTTCTGCTCTGGATTGTAAGCAACTGTCAGTCGTCGACGAATACCATGTGACTCCAAGAAACCATCAAAGAGGTTATTTTTGTATTCGGTGCCGTTGTCTGATTGCAAACATCTGATGCACGTACCGGTTTCCTTTTCCAACGATGCCTTGACTTTCTGGAATGCTGGTAGAACTTGACTCTTCTTATTAAGGAATCGTACTTCACACCATCTCGAGTGGTCGTCAATGAACATGACGAAGTACTTTGCCTTTCCAAGCGATTCCGTCCTCATTGGACCGCATACGTCGGAATGCACTAGCTCCAATGGCCTAGTTTTACGCATTGATCGTTTTGGAAATAAAGCGCGCACCATTTTTCCTTGGATACAAGTGTCGCATACAAAGTTGTCAGCGATCTCCACAGACTCGATGCCTGTCATCGCTCCCCTTCGAACAGCTTCGGTGAGATCCTTAACGTTGAGATGACCGAGGCGTCGATGCCACATGTGAAGCATCTCGGTGTCGTGACTGGGTCCTCCAGAGTTGCTGGATGCCATACATGTCTCATTACCGGTGCGAATGAAATACAGACCATCCTCGCGCTTTGCGGTTAGTACTACCTTTCCATCTGGGTTTATGATTTTCGCAGATTCTCGTTCGAATGTAACGCGGTAGCCCTTATCAGTAATTTTGCCCACTGACATGAGATTGGTACGCAGATCCGGCACGAATAGGGTGTCTGACAATTCCATTTGCTTAGTTGCATTCTTCTCCTGGATTTCAATCAGTTCACTGCCACGTGCCTTAATTTCGGTTGAGGCACTACTCGCTAAGTGCAGTTTTTCCGCATTTACCTCTTTGACGTTGAACAGCTCATCGGGATTTTTGCAAATATGAGAGGTACAGCCACTGTCCAGACACCAAGACTGGTCACGATCGATGCTAGTTGCTTGGAATACGTTACCGATGCCACTGTCGTTCCGTGGGGCGACTGAACTGAAGAATAGAAGTTGTTCCGCGTATTTCGCGCTATGCGATTGCTTCCCGCGCCTTTGTGGACATTCAGCTCGCTTGTGACCCATCTTCTTGCAGCGGTAACACACCAATTTCGATTCAGTTGAATTTTCGGGTGACTCGTTTTGGCTCTTGTTCCTATTTTTGGGTTGGCCGAAGTACTTTTGGTTGAATCTTCCTGCAACCATTGCATTTGATACGTCACCATGGATGTCAATCTTACGTGCCTCCGATTCTTCGATGATTTTAACACGCAATGCCTCAGGCGATGGTAAATCGTCCCTGGACTCAATTGCACATCGAAAATTTGCGAAACTTGACGGCAAACTATAGAGAAGCATTATAGCTAATAAATCGGCGTTTATTGTAACATCCATGTCACTTAACTTATCAACTGCATCAAAGAACTTATGGAGATGATCTCGAACATCCTCACCTTCACGCATCCGCTGGAGAGTTAATTGCTTTAAAAGCGTCGCCTTACGGGCGGGGCCTTTTGATTGGAAAATGCTCTCAAGTTTCAGCCATACGTCCCGGGCAGTCTCGCATCCTTTGACTTGCTTTAATTCCGCTGCACTGATGGATAGAATGATGTCTGATTTTGCCTTTTGGTCGAAGGCGATCCAAGCCTCGTACGCCGGAAGCGTCTTCGGGTCCTTTGGATCGACGGCTGGCTTCACTCGCATACCATTGACATAATCCCAAGCATCATTTTTAATCAGGAGCGCTTCCATGTGCATACGCCAAGTGTCGTAATTGTCCTTGTTAAGGGTTTCAATTCTTGCGATGCCCGCGGTGTTCATTTTAACGTGTTGAGATGTGTTTTGTCTGGAATGAGGAAAGCTCTGTACAAAAGTTTGTCTTTTATTTCTTACGCCTAAAACTGGGCCCATAACCTGTCAGAATCTTCCTGTATCTGCAACTCAGGTTATTGAATAAAAAACGCAACAGTAGATTAAGAAAAACGAATGTTTATTCGTAGACAAAAGATATAGAAACGATTAAAGTGTAGAGACGGCGCCGATGGTTGTTCGCAGTGAGCGAGAAAAAGTTCAAGTGGTGAAATACGAATAAGCTGTGCAGTCTGACACGAAACGATGATGTCATGCGCACAGTGATGCCAAGTACGGTGATGACAGGCGCACTGTGATGCCGTGTTTATGGTTTAATACTAACAGAAATTTCCCCGGAGCCACTGGTTCTTGGTCGTGCTGCCATTTGAGGAAATCCATCATCCGATGTTTGGTCTCTCTCGTAACCGAATTTCGTTTGCGTGGCACGGAAGTTAACCTGACGGCACAACCCCAAACCTGGGAGCCAGTTCCTTGCGGTTACCCCAAGGACGCGGGGATAGATACACCGATGCCATTAGTGTAGTGTGAGCGCTGCCGTTGGCCCAATAAGTGCTCCTCCGCCGCCATCTCTATTCCAAAGTTCTGACTAACCATAGAAATTCCTTACCGGGCTGTAGATAGATAGATAGATTTTATTTATGTACTTCACTATTAATACAAAGTTTTAACAAAAAATCAATAAACATGGCTTTGCCGTCTGCCTGATTGACAACATTAAATAAATTCAAAATTAAAAATTGGCTAAAATATGTATGTATATTTGTGTATTTCTTTTATTTTAAGTGATTTTAGAAATCTTCATTAATGATCCTCTTTCACGATAATTTAAAGCAATTTTGCAGGCTGTATTTCAAATATGTCGAAGTAGCCCGAGTAAGCTATTCAGTGTGCACGCCACCGTTGACTCCATCTAGGGAATTCGTCCGTTGCCGCCTGGAAGAAGAAAGAAGTTCCCTGACAGGAGGCTTATTACAACTCGTATAAAAAAAAATACATTTCAAATTCATAGTCAAATAAAGCCTATTTAAAAGTTCTTTAGTCATATAAAAATAAAAGTTGATATTTTGCTTTTAATGCTGCTTTTAAAGTACACTTTGTGCTGAAAGGTTCCCTTAGTTAGGTACCTTAGCTAGTTGCCTAAAATAAAAAAAGGCCCGAAAAATTTCCCGCGAACCAGAGAAATTCTATTTTTTTTTGTATCTCTGTACTATAAGCCGTCGCAGCCTTGGGAAATATTCGGCTTGATCAGCAATTTTTCTTATATTGGTGTCAGGTGTGGGGTTGTGCGGACAGAATTGAGTATAATTCCTACCACGTAAATTACAATGAACGCCGACGAAGTAAGAAGAATACTCCAAAAGGCCACCCGGAAGCAAACCCAGCTCATGGAAAGGGTGACGGTGGATATGATGGAGTGGCAGAATAATCACCTTTATTTTGAGATTCGAATGTATAGTCGATTCGTTCGATAGTGTCTATTCCTTTGAATGATTTTTTCGTATTTTGACATTCGAATGAATTAGGTTCATTAACGAAAGATATCGTCAAATGAACTAAAATGAATTTTAGATCGTTTGACTTTTCTTTTTTTTTTGTATGGTGGCCATATTTCCTCTTTTTTTCTGTGGGGGGTATTTTTATTATTTTATTAAAATTTTTTATATATTCAAAATTTGAAAAAAGTATTTTAAATACTACATACAAAATGTAAAGTTACATACTTATTTAAATAAGTTTGTGTATAGGAATGTTTAAATATCACAATAGCTATACTTTGACGCGTTAAAAACCGAAACTCAAATATTAACTTTTATGAAAGATGTTTTTTTTAATTTTGCTTTTGAATTGCATACCCATATTATTAAAATCAGACATGCAAACAAAATACAATATAATAAAACAATACACATTTTATTGAAAGAAGTTGTTCCATCCACATACTATACTAAGCACAAATGTGGTCACACTGCCTTTGAATTTGAGTGTCAAAATCAAAATACAAGGTGGCGCAAAATTAATCATCCAATTTTGTTTTTGAATTACTTTTTTACTAAATAAAAAAATATTATCGACACAACTATTCCACGCTCTTGCGGAGTATAGCGCTCCATTGCTTGTCTGTTTGTATACTGCAGCTGTCTAGTTCACAAATGTCAAATATGATTGACGTATGACGCCATTTGCAAAAATTATATAATCATCGATAGGGTGATTCATTTTGCGCCACCTTGTATATCTCGGCGATATTTACTAAGTGAAGTTTTTAAAGACTATAAGTTGTAAAAGAAGAGATTAGAGACATGGTAGGTGCTTTATTCCTAGACGATGAAAGTCCTTTTGCGATTTCTGGATTTTCCTCCATCAATCTTATCAACAGTTCCTTTTGTTCCAGATTCGTCCAATGGGAATGTGCCCTATATTAATCAGTGAATAAATGGAAATTGTTTTATTAATTTTTAACACATATGTTTAACTATCTAAAATGCACTTACATTTTTGTTAATCTTTCGTCTGGAGAATTGTAAACGTATAAAAAATGACAGTTCTTTCGAAGGAATAGAATTTTAAAATACACATGATGAATGAACTTTCGTTTTGTAAAATGAACTTTCATTTGTTAATGAACTCTCTATTCCTTTGAATGTCAAAATACCGATCGTTCGACTTTTTCTCACTATCGAATGAAAACGAATATCAAAATAAGGCTGAATGTTGATAAAAGCTAGATGGACTAAAGAAGAAATTAACGCAAGTTGCCTTTACCACAGCAGGACTTGTGAAAATGTTATGTTACTTAAAAACAATTTTATTAAAATAAAAGAAGTTCAAAAACCCTCCCGGGAACCAGAGAAATCCGTCGCAGCCTTGGGAAGTATTCTGCAGGAAAAGGAATTTTTGTTACAATATTTTAAGAATTTTCCCAGTTTTTTGGGATCTAACGTCCGTCAAAGTTTCTCGGACACCCTATACCATAGTAAACCTTATCATCTTAAACCATCCGTTTTGGTACACAATTTATTAAAAATAATTTCCTTTGCCGAACTAAGAGCATTTTATCCCGCCTTCCTAGCCAATTCTTTGGGAATTTTATTTCCTTCTATACCGCAACGTTCAGATACTCATATTAATCTGACACGATTCTGCGCACATAATGTCTTGAATATTGTTCGGCTATTTTTGACTACTTCGCATTTGATAATGCAGGATACTAGAGCGCAGACCGACTATTAGCGTATATGGTGATCCACAAGAAAGGAGACCCCCTCAACTGCGCCAAATATAGAGGCATCAGTCTCCTCAACATCGCATATAAGATATTTCCTGCGATATTGTGTGAACCTTTTATCAACAGCCTGATTGGCCTCTATCAGTGCGGTTTCAGGCCAGGAAAGTCCACCATCGATCAAATCTTCAAACTTCGACAGATCCTGGAGAAAACCCAAGAATTCCAAATCGATACTCACCATCTCTTTGTCGATTTCAAGGCCGCCTATGACAGAATCTATAGAGAAGAGCTTTATAGAGCCATGTCTAGTTTTGACATCCCTGCCAAACTTATTCGTCTGTGCAGTCCGGTGTCCGTAAGGAGAGAGTACACTGTATAAATATTTTTTTATGAAATAGTGAATTTAGAAATCGTTGCTAAGCTATCTTAAGAAAATCTTCGCAATATTTTTATTTCAGCTTTTAAAGTCACTGTAAAGTCGCTACAAAAACCGAACTAAGTCCAAGTAAGAAAAAGAACTTACTTTCCTGCTAAAGTTTATTTGATTGTTGAGAAAAAGCCTGCTTAAATAGCGGAGATGACTTAGGTCAACCTATGTTCAAACGTTCGATCTAATGGTGAGAAATCATCTCTAATAGTATGAAATCCGTTAGAGTATAAAAGATAAACTATTATCATCCAATTTTCGCCAAGCAATTTGTCGTATTCTCTTACTCGTACAAAAAAAAATAAAAATTAATTATTAAGGACATAGCAATGGCTTTATTTTATAAGGATTTCATCGTGAGTAGAGGAAATCAATTAAATAAAACAATAATTCCATGTAATTACTTGTTCCCCTGAGGCTGTGGGAGTTTAAAGGGACGCTGAATATTTAGATTAGATATACCATATATAGCTCAAATTGCAACTTCATTGATATCACTGAAATAACTGCTACCTGAAAAGCATATTACAAGGTGGCATCAATTTGCATCAAGATGTATTATCCCCAAGTAAGACATACCTAAATCCCTTTTACTCTGGGGAGAAACTAATTTTTATAAATGAAAGCGCTACGTTTTCCCGCTGTACAGAATCCCGCATGCAAAAATCAGAAAATTTTAAGAATCTCGCAGCACAGAATCTCGGGTGCAGCACATAGACGAAAAGCCCGCGCTGGGTTCGTAACGAATGCCCACATAATTTCGACACCAAAAATTTCGAAAGATCATTTACCGAACAAATTAAAAATATTGTTTTTTAAAATCTTGGTTAATCAAAATCTTGTTTTGTAATATCTCCACATTTTGAAATCTTTATTCTCAAAAGCTCGAATAATCTCAAAAATCCTGAAAACTCAAACAAACTTTTTTTATTCTTCTACATGAAATCAAACCTGAAATTAATTCCAGTTATTATAAAATTCTCTTCCATAAAATTATGTCTTGTTATTATACAATAATACTAATAATAAAATCAACAAGATTCGTATATAAAAACAAAAATTAAATGCATATTTAAAAGTTAATGGAAAATAAGCTTTTTCTCAAAATGACAACACAAGAGGTGAACTCATAAACATAAAGCAAATTAAAGAGAGATTTTACTGAAGTTGCATTTCATAGCAAAAGCTATTAAAAAAAGCTTTGAATCATTTTTTTTATTTCTCAAAATAGTTCATCTTTTTGCAGTCAATAAATCCTTTTTCATGTCCTTTTAGTTTCCCTCCTTCGTGCCTTTCTGATCTGGGACTCACCGATCAAAAGCCCTTTCCATAAATTAGAAATGAGCTTAACTATATAAATTACCGCTTTACTCCTACCAACGACGGTCTTTAGTCTCCTATGCCAAGCTTCCATTGAGTCTTGTGTTGTAAGAAATTCGTGATTTATTGCTTCATAGACTCACAAAAGCTCTGGGTAATACCGCGGTTTTGTTTTCTTCCTGCCAATATAATCTTTTTTAAACCAAAGAGCATAGGTACTTTCGGGAATCATCATCATCAATGCTATTTCGCACCACTTGAAAATAACTTTAGACTTCTTGTGGTTCAAGAAAAGCTAAACTTTTTATCATCCGAATGTTAAGTGAAAATATCTCATTATTTCCACATCTAGAAGTAAGATTTATTTTTGGATCCGACGCCAAATGATTTACCCAAAGTGAAAAAGGCGCGCCTTAAATTCGCCGAAGGGTAAAATCGTTTTGTGACGGAGGACATACCTTTTTCTACGTCGGTCAGTATTACTTCTGGTTTTATAGAAATATCCCAAATAAAGCAAATTCTCATCAACTCACACAACAAATCATAATAAGCTTTTTTAGTTTTACTGGACGTTAAACATAAAACAAGAGGAATGATTTCTTTTTCGATTGAATCATGCGTAGTGAAAAGTTGGCGCATCATCCACGTATATAATACTGTATACATACATATATACGGTTGATTCCGGTAGTGAAAATGGCTTTTACTATTTTGCAACCTACATTTGAAAAGAATACCGGCAAAAACATAAGTGTGAATTGGAATTAAGTCAGCAACTTAGTGTTCCCTCCATATATACAGATTTTAAAGAATATAAGGGTGCGCATTTCACACATCTGCCTCAAGAATTTTTAGATACATTAGAGACTCAGGAGTAAAAGTTTATTTCTTGTTTTCCCAATATGTACTTCTTAAATAATTTTGAATTGAAAATGTATAATATTCTAAATCAAGAATTTAATTAATTTTGCTGCAAATCAAAACAAGGAATTTCTTACAACATTTTATGTACGTGTGCGAGTGTATCACATCATCAAAAAATTCATACTATACGTATGTAATTGAAATATTTAATAAAAAAAAAATTTGGAAAAATAAATGTTTGCCCTTTTTTAATGGGGCACCCTGTTCCATTTTCCGAAGGACACTCCTCCTCTATCTATCTCTCGCTCTCTCTACAACACTTCTTATATCCTCGTGTCTTACTGATAAGCACTGATAAAGAAAACGTGGAAAGTGTCCCTACTCATTGAATGGATATACTCTGGCCAAGAGCGACAAAGAAAATGCAGAACTTTTTGCTTTGCACTTAGAAGAAACGTTTAAGCCGTTCGACGGCCCTTCGTTAACGCCCGACTCCCCAGTCACGACATCTGACAACTTTAAAGTAAAAAAAGTTGCATTGATTGAACTGAGGGAAGGCCAAAAAAAGCTGCGGGATACGACTTGATAACGGCGCAGGTAGCCAAGGAATTGACGAATAAAGCTCTTATCAAACTACTCTATTTGTTAAACGCATCGTTCAGATTGCTCTACGCTCCGAGACAATGGAAAATCGCCGAGATTATAATGGTCCCGAAAGCAGGCAAACCTCTGAATGAGAAGAAATCACATCGGCCTATTTTCCTATTGGCGATTATCTCAAAAATCTTCGAAAACTACATTCTAAATGTCTACAATCCGTAATGGACGAAATACGTCTCATTCCTGATCACCAGTTTGGACTTAGAATCAAACATTTTACAATCGACCGTACCTCACCGAGAGACTCTTTCGTGTGATTACTCTGACTTCAAGGAGATTGCGGCCGGAGTCCCACAAGGAAGTTTCCTTGGCCAACTTCTATATGTACTCTACACGCGTGATATCCCACAGGAAAGAAGCTGCGGCGATATTGACGGGTGATACTATTGAAGCAGCAACTGGAAGGCTGCAACGTGTATTAATAAAGTCCACGCTTGGACGAATTCCTGGTGTATTGTGCTGAACGAAAGCAAATCTACTCACGTCAACTTTACGTACAAAAAAGTGAATAGATTGCCTGTATATCTAAACTCGGGTGAAATACCGTTCGCGAATGAAGCAAAATATCTAGGAATGGCTCTAGATGTTAAGCTTAAATAGAAATCGCACGTAAAAAAGAAACGCGATGAGCTCGAAAACAAATACCGACAAATGTACTGGCTACTCGGAAAACATCTGAAGGTTAGCCTAACATACATAACAAACTGCTTATCTATAAGCAAGTGCTAAAGCCAGTGTGGACGTACGGTATACAACTATGGGGTTGTACCAAAAAAGCAATAGAAACATCATAGAAACTTTTAAAAATAAAGTTCTTAGAACGCGCGTTAACGCACCGTGGTATGTGTGTACGTAACGAAGATATTCATCGAGATCTGGGAATTCCCAGCGTCGTCGAAAACATAACAAAATTTGCACGTAAACACAAATATTGTATTCACAGCCGTACCGTCATTCAACTACTTGACGCGAACAATTCAATTCCTCGTCTGCAAAGGAAAAAAGCCTTTTGATTGAGGAGGGCATATGGCTTTCTTCGAACTCTGTGGACCAGAAATTTATGCCTCTGAGGACAAGATTATTACTTGACAGGGCTCTGGTTATTCCAGTGCTTATGTATGGCTGCGAAATTTTCTATAGTTGTGATGCTGATAATAAAAGGAAGCTACAAGTAGCATTTACACAATAGTGCTTTCAGGTATGTCAATGTGCGCAGAAGATACGGTCACGTTTCACATTTGGGTAAGAGCTTGCTGGATATGTCTTTTCCGAACTATGTTAAGCTTCGTACTCTTCTTCTCCTTTTCAGCATCATAAAAACAAAAGAGCCTATATATATTTATAACAAAGTCAAGTTTCTGTCATCGAACAGATCTGCTTGCTTAATTCTCCCGCGCTTCTCTTGCCTAACATCCGAGAGACAGTTTTTCGTTGCTGCTATTCGCCTTTGGAATTCACTTCCGCGTAATCTGAATGACATACGACGATTTAAAGGCGAGCTACGACTTTTTCTAACAAATCAAAGCAACTAGATTTCGACTTTCCCCCTTCTTTTTCAAGCAAACTCAACTCACTTTAATTTAAAGTGAACCAAATTTGCAATTATTTCTTTTCACTTATTCATTTTCCTATTCAATTCTTCTCTTTAATTTTGTTTTTTTTTTTTTTTCTTTTTTACTTTCAAATGTTTAGTATTTGATGTAATTAAATTTTATTTTTATTCTTAAATCATCTATCACAAACTTATAAGTGTACTCTTACTGTGTTAGAATTACTATTATTAATAAATAAAATAAATAAAACCTCGCATCATAGTATACGCCGGTTGTGAAAAACGCAGGACTTTCATTGGAATTTAACCTGTCTAAAGTGCTACATTTCTTTTTAATTACATACTCGTACGAACATCTTTTTCCAAAAATCACGAGTCTCGTAAGCGAAAATAAAACTGCTGGATAAGCATCGGCTTAGTTGTAGTATTCATTTTGAAGAGATGTGCTTTTTTAGTGTGTAAAAATTTCACACTGCCATAAGCACGCGCGGTCGGTGTCTTAAAAAAAAAAATAAGATATTTGGAGCAACAGCTCTTTAACTGCCAGGGCATAGCTTCTCGCAACCACTCATGTTGTGTGCGTTATATATTTCACACGAATGGAAGGGACCTACAGTTTAGTGCCGTATCCGAACGGCGATTTGAGAAGCTTTTTCGTGACAACAATACTCTCGGATGTTTGTCAGACGAGAGGTGGGACCGTGAAAAAACCTTTTTTTTTGTGTCTTTAGAACTTCAAAATTTCATCAAAATGGACGGAAGCCCTTTTACTAAATAATAACCATCAAAATTTTGTTTTGTTTTTCGGAATACTAATTTTTCGAAATGCCGTGTTTGGAGATTTTGTTTTCAAGGTTTTTGGCGTCGAGATTTCATGAGCAACCCATTTTAGTTCTTCGTTTCAGGAGATTAAGGGTGGGTATACGTTCTCCTCACACACACATGAATAACATTCCTCTCTGTGTGCATAAAGTGTTAAATGCTTTCAGTTTCCTATGCATGCACACAAACATATTACGCCAGATTTGGTGCTGCCGTATTCTGTACGAAAAGATTTTGTGATGTGAGATTCTGTGGGCGAGATTATGTGAACGAGATTTTGCGACGTGAGATTTCATGGCCAACCCTTTATTAATTTTGTAAATGTTTCCCTAAATATATTGTTAGGGTAGTTAACTGTGTTTGCTCCATGAGAAATTATTCACAGCATATTTTAAAGCTATTTTTTAACAGCAGGAGTCCAGTATAACAATGTTGGATACAAACTTTAAGCTTAAAGTAAAAGTTCGCTCTTATATAGATTTATTTATACAAGCTTTCAACAATTTACATCATGCCATGATCTGGTCTTGGAATAGTCAGTCATATGCCTTTGCAATTGGATACTTTTTATTTTGCAAGCAGCCATTTATCTAATCTATTTATTTTTTTGTTCACTTGGCACGCTATTATAACTCTTACTAATTATTATCCGTTTGAAATACGAAATCTCAATTTTTAACATATGTATTTTTATCTGATTTCATTTTAGTAACTCAACACCGTTCAAATAGTCCGCAAAACTCAAGTTCGGGATCTTCGCCTGTTATGTCAAATAGTAGTTCTAGTCCAGCACCACCATCCAGTAGTCCAAGTCCACAAGAGAGCCCCAAAAATTGTAGTTATATATACCGTGATTGATTGATATGCAACACTAAATCCATGCCGCTCATCAAATCGGTAACAACAGCCACCACCATCACCACCGCTTCATCACCGACAACGCCCATCCAGCTAACATCCCTAACAGAGAAGAATGCAAATGAAACACATTTTATCATAAATATGAATGAGGCTACCAGCAAAACTGGCGATGAAGAAAATGATGATGATAATGATGATGACTGTGATAGTGGTGTGCAAGACAACAGTGGCCAGCTTACATCAACAGCAATACAGCAAAATCAACGTAGCAAATCAACCAACCAAACAAATCATTGCTTAAAAATAACTCCATCTAAACGATTGATATTGAAAGATAAGGAAACATTTAGCATCGGAAGTGGTAAAGCCAACAGAAGTTGTAGTATAACACCAACAATTTCGACGTCAGCTCCCACAAGTATCAAACTAACAACCGCCATATTTTCTCCGCAATTCAACGAAAATCTTGCCACACTGAATCGCAAATGGACGAACTTTAACCGTTGTAGCCGTCGTCGTCGTAATAGCAGTTCTGGTGACTCAAAGGAGCTGGATAAGCTAGTTCTCAAATCAATGGACTGGGATGATAACGATATCTACTGAAATGAAATAGTTTACTAAATTCATCACAAGGAAAAAATCCACTCTTCATAATAAAATAAAAATACGATCTTAAACATTTATACATATACGATTACCTACTTCTTTTTGATTTTTTACTGCAAAATAAATTAAAAACAAATATATATAGTAATATATATGCATACCTATATAAACTAACCAAAAACAAAAGTGAAACTTGTAAAATATTAATTACGAAATAAAGAAAAAGAAAAAAAAATGGGAAAAAACCTATCAAATTTTCCCTAACTTATTTATATACTAAATTAGTATAAATAAAAGTTTACATAAAAAAACTACTTTAGATAAAAAAAGAGAATATGTTCAAGTAAACTCAACTCACACACACAACAAATTTCATATTTAATATATAAATAGAAAATGACAAAAAGTTATACACAAAACACCCTTAGCAAGATATAATATACATATTTATAGTTTATTATTATAATAAAAACAAAAAAAAAAAAACAAAACTCAAAGGATGAACGAAAACGTTGTTAGGGAATATATTATGTATATTCATATGTACATGTGTTAATATATATTAATATATGTGTGTATATGAACTCATATGCATAAATAGTTATGCATATAAATGAATAGTTTATAGTACCTACTATAAATTTAAAAAATTCAAACCGAAATGGAAAGAAACATTCTAGTGATTTAACATTTTATTAAAAACAAAAAAAGATACAAAAATAAATTATTTATTATATAAATAAGATTAAAGACATTTTTAGATACATCTTTGAAACAAAATAAAAATTAAAAAATGAGAAGTAAATTTAAATAGGAGTAAATTGCTTGTATTTATACACATTCGGGTAATGTTTTTCCGAGGATTGTTAAATGTTGACCGAGTTTTTTTCACATTGTTTTTAAGAAATTAACTCCATTGAAGCTTTTACAGTAACACTTTTTTGTTCTCAATGAATCCTATTAAATATGTACATAATTTGCTATAATTTCTTACTCATCTTATAAAGACTATAGCTTAAATCAGTCATGGCTAAAAACGGAAAACTCTTTTTTGGGACACATCACAAAGCAGTGTTAGTTTTTATTTATGAACATAAACTATACCTGTTGCTTACACCAAACAAATCTTCACAAAGGTTTGAAATTTAATTAGAAATTACAAAAAAGACGAATATATAAGGCGGTTAATTTTGTATCGAAATTCAGCAAAAAGCAAGCCAATAACTTCTGATATGGTTTAAGAAATCATTTTCTATGCTGAGCCGGCTTGGATGACAATCCCTATTCCATAGATCCAGTGAGATAGTAAATGAGAGTGACAGTTTCAAACTTTAAAAATGTTGAAAACCATCACTGAATATTTTTCATGAAGTATAGATTCAGGCTGCCTTAGAAAACATGGTGTTTCATGTCTTTCGTACATTTTAAGTAATATTTCACGTTACTGTTCTACTGTTATAAAGCTAGAAAACAACATTCCCTTAATCGAATAGTGGCACCGGACATCTGTTTGCTAAACGAAGACGTTTGGAAGATTTAAAATATGCAATGCAATAACTTATCACCTTAAAGCTTCGTTAATCGAAATTGCCGTGTGAAAAAAAGACCAATTGTAGGTTCTACCACTATATTATTCAACTCAACTAGACTGTGTTATATTCAAGTCAACTCAACTGTGACAATTGATCTTACGACTGTTTCAATCTCGTTACATGTTTGTCCATTTGTGATACTCGTAGCTTACTCTCAAAGTACACGAGAATTTATAACACAATATATAGATAACTATAGACAAATCATTGTCTTGAAATGACATAGCTAATACTGATTTTATTTAGTAGCATACTGCAGCCGAAATTGTCTTCCTTCACAGGGGCATTAGATTCGACGTTGTAAACAACTTAAATGTTTGCTGTCGTAATTTACTTCGTCATTACATTTTTTATCCCGAGATGGTTTATTTGCTTAAAGAAACAAGATTGCAATTCGACTCTTATGTTAATTTTCGTTCCCTTAATTAACTACTAACGAAATGTAAATAAAGGTCGCCTGTGTTTATTTGAAAGGGGTTTACATTCTCCGCTTTTCGAAACTTAGCATATTTAAAATGTAATATAAAATAGATAACAAAAAAACATTTTTTTTTAAAACACAAAAATGAAAAATAAACAGAAATTTAAGGCTACATTATAATTTTATGTACAAAAACGCACAACATAGCGACCATTTCTTATCCATCATAAAATATGGTTTTGATTTAATTTTTTTTTTAACTAAATTAAAACTAAACAAAGCGTAGGTAAATCTAAATAATCGATTTCAAAGTTTTCCGTAATAAGAGGCATTAAATGCCAATAAAGCTGCACTGTGTCTCACAAAATGAGCCCAATTGTAAGAGTTTAATTAAACAATTTTCAGGAATCTTTGCATTAATATATACGAAACATATTTTTAAATACAAAATAAAACAGCCAAAGAAAATAACACATTTCTTTTAACGACAATTACTTTAAATGAAATCGTAAATTTATATATTTATTTTATTTTTTATTGAAATTGCATTAAAACTAAAAAAACAGACTGAAGTTTGATACGTATGACTTTTTACTTTAGAATTAATTAGTGAATCTTTTTTTGTATTTTTTATTATATTTTTTTGTTGTATGGCAAATTTTTTTTATTGTAAAAATAAAAAATATAAAAAAAAAATATTTCTATCCATACTGTGATGTTTTATTTTTGGGTTTCTTTCTTACAACAGTTTCATTTATTTTTAGGGTTTCTTTTATCACAGATCAAAAAAATATATACGTACTAACAAAAATACGAATTATATAAGATACGAACAAAATCATTTTTAACATTTACCACAAAAAAATATATATAATAATTTTAAACAAATATTTAAAATAGAGTTAGTCGCAAATTGTAAATGAGAAATTTATAAATTAAAAAAAAAAGAGGAAAACTTAGAAAATAAAATCGTATTATATGCATTTAGAAAGTATAACTTGTATACAAAATAATAATACTCATAAAATGTTAAATGATATACAACCTAAGTTTCTCATTAAACTTATGTAGGAAAGTATTTTGTTTTTTCTATTACTTTAGTGATGATAGAAATATTTTTTTTTTTAATTGCGATTTTACAAATTTTGCATTTGATTTCATAATTCACAGAAGAGAAGAAAAATACAGAGCGAAATAAGAAATTTACGGCTATATGCATTTTTAATCACGTACCTATGGTTAGAGAAATAATATTAAAGCAATACCTACACTTTTTAACATTAAAAAATCAAGGAAAAACAATTGTTAGGAAGTTGTTCTTAGTGAAATATTCATTCTGAGGTCTAGTCTTTATAAATTAACTTTAAAGAATCACAAATATACATATATATATGGAAAACGGAGACATATTTGTACAATTAATAGAGTTTAAAGAAATATTAAATTTTACAACATCAGAAACGCGAACGCAGTTCAAGTTCAGTTTTATTCATTGATTTCCAATTAATTACTCTTGGTTGTCAAAGAATTATCAAATTGGCTAAAACATAATGTGGCGTTAGGTTACTTTGGCGTTAATGGGCTTTAAAGTAGCGCTTTTGAAACTTGCGATACCATCTGCCAAAAAGCGGAACCAGAGAATTTGCAAAATGAAATGTCACTTCGAAGCGATCGGGTGTTAGGAGGTTAGGAATATGACAGAATATAAGTTCTTCCTTTTTCGGCGAGGTTGTGATCTGAAAACAAGGGATCATAACTCTCGCACTTCACTGCATTTCTATTGATAATTCTGTGGGGTTCGTCTAAATGAATATAATTTATATTTCTTTAAATTTCACAGACATAAATTCGGGGCAAAAAGAAGAGTGGAAAATTACTCTCATTATTATTACTGATATTATTAGCAATTACTTTCCAATATACCAAAGAGTATGTACCTATATCTGTGGCAATAAGCTGAAGTGGCTTAAGTCGACATATGTCAAAATCGAATTAATTACAGAAAAATGTTCCCAATTACACAAATTATTCTTTCCTTTTTTTGTATATCTGTAAAGACTGCTGAGTTACGGCTATCAGAGTAGTGGCACAATTCAAAAATTTCATACGATTTTCACATGAGCGACAACTTTAAATGCCTCTCCTGAAAAATTTTACAAATCGACTTAAGCTACTTCAGCTTATTGCCACAGATATATCGACAGGAAAACAGAAATCAAACATCAAGTTCAGTACGGAAATAGGAGCATCTAAAAACCACTTTAAGCATTGTATAACATTCATCATATTAAATATAAACAACCACTTTCTAGTAGATATATACGCAAAAAAAAAAAAACGTTATAAATAATCCTGGTTTTTAAGTAATTATCAAATGGAATAAGAAATTAAACACATCGAAGATCAAAAATAAAAAAAAATAGTAGATCATAAAAGAATCTTTTATCCCGCATGCAAGCACAGTTACTACGCGTTGTTGAAAATACCTTGTTTCCTAGTTAAACATTGTTAGTATTATATATTATATAATATATATATATATATTATATATATATTCGGAATAAATCCAAAAACATATGACGTATTATGTTGTTTTAAAGATATATAAATCTTAACAGGACTATACTGTATGTATCGGAACAAAAATGCCTAAAACAGCTGTAAGAGTAGCTTTACCCGGACGTTGTTAATAACTACAATATATACAACCAAACGCCTATTGTCACATTTCGTTTTAACCCATATGTACACGTTCTTTCTGCACAATCACCCCGGTTACCGTTGGCGTTTTTCGCTTTTCGACGATGGTCGTTTTATTCATAGCTGCGATTTGTTAGCCATTAAATGTTACAAAGCAATTTTTTGTCGTGTAGCGTACTATGACAACTCTTTTGAAAGTTTTACAATAATAACTTTACCGTAAAGAACAATAAAAAACATGCTTACATTTTAACATTAATACAAAGCAATGAATTGTATTACATGTTTAAATTCACAAACAGTAGTTAATATAATGTAAAGGCGATAACTCCTTTATTTTCGCCTTATTTGGTCATACACAGGTCCACCCCGGACCGTAGCGCCATCTAAGTAAGTTTGGTCATATATGTTATGTAAGTGGTTGAATAAAACACAATTATTTCATTTATCTGCTAACGTATCGCCAAGAATTCTTTCTTCTTTCATTAGCGTCGTTTTGTTTTCCCCGTGAACTGGTTCAGTTTATATTTTTACACAGGATGCAAAAACAACAATTGAACCACCACTTGAGCTGGTTCAATTTTCGTCAACCAGAATTTCTATCCCATACCTCACCACTAGATGGCTTTTCACAAAAAAAAAATTATATGTAAAGCTTGGCAGCTCTGCTGAATGGCAGAAGTAAATCATAGTTATTTGTTGTACCCTCACTTTCTGACATAACTATCTAAAAACACTTAATTATTAAACACATATAAAAATATTAAGCACTTTTCTCACTTCAATTGCTATTTTTCCGCCATTTTTAATCCATATTAAAAATTAGTGGGCGCCGTGCCGTAGGTGGTTAGTGTGTCGGACCATTGGCGCGTGAGGTTCCAAGTTTGAATCCCAGGAAACACCAAAAAGTTTTTTTCACGGTCCCACCTCTCGTCTGACAAAAATCCGAGAGTATTGTTGTCACGAAAAAGCTTCTCAAATCGCCATTCGGATACGGTACTAAACTGTAGGTCCCTTTCATTCGTGTGAAAAATATAACGCACACAACATGAGTGGTTGCGAGAAGCTAGGCCCTGGCACTTATGTCGTTTTCCATTGGTTTCACTCAAGAATTGGCATCTTCTGGATTCCAATGGAACATGCGATTTATCTTCCGTTCAATTATGTGTGTATTGGTGAAATGCCAGATATATTGCTTATTTTTTTCACAAAAACCAAAGCAAAAAATGGATTCTTTTTGCCCAATGGAAAACGACATTATTATTAATTTACCAATTATTATTTATATCTGTGTAAAATTGTTTTTACCGACTTCTCTCAACTAAGAAAATAAAATAAACAAAAAAATGCGTCTTGTACCATATGACTTTGACAAGCAGTTCGATGTAAGACTTTATATGTGGGAGTGAATTTTGAGTGTCTTCCGAAATGAAATCGGGAAGCGAAAAACTCTCCCAGAAGATGATTCCGAAGAGCCAATGGAACATGTGCGGCAGTGTTTTTTCTCTTCGGAAGACAAAAAGAAGGCTTCTTTTTGCCCAATGGAAAACGACATTAAAGAGCTGTTTCGCCAAATATTTATTTTTTTTATTTTTTTCAAAATCAGTGTGTAGCTTCTGCTACCAACTTGTGAAAATGAAATTTCTAGGGGAACCAGAAGCGTTTTTTTATTTTGTGATGAACTAGTTCAGTTCAGGGGGAAAACAAAACGCGGCTATTATGTTTGACAAAAATAAGATGAAAATTGATGTAGACATAACGCACTGAGCATTATTAACAGAAAATAATACTTGTTCTGATGGTTATTCCTCAGTAAATAAGCTGCAAATAGGGGAATTGTCGTTTGTATATCATATACGTGTAATTATACAAATAGACTAAGTTCTTGTACAAAATTAGTAGTTCATCTGATCGGGACACGCGCAGTTGACCGGATGATCTGGTAAAAACTAAAGATCATTAGTATAGTCAGGAATGTTCATTAGCATCAACTACGGATCCAAAACGTGATATGTTTTCGATATTTTTTTTTTATTTTTTATTTTGTTTTTTTTTTTTTGTGTTTTCTAATTCTAGGGATATTTTTTATATTAGATATCATTTTGATATATATGTAGATATAGACACACTGGAACTGCAATGGAATAAATACTTTCAATTACCTAAACTGTCAAAAGTAAACCTTATTTTAAATTTATTTTCCAATTTCTAATTCAGAAGAAGAACTCGAGCGTCTTTTCATCTCTATAAATTATTAAAGTATAATACAAAATCATTCGTAGCATTGAAAGTGAAATAAATATAAATAATTATATATAGAAATACATACTTCTTTTTATTACATGATATATTCAAGTGCTTCTTAAATAAAATAAAATATATACATATATATATATATGTATATACACATATATACTATAATTAAAAAGATTACAAATTAGGAATTATATAAGTAATAACCGCTTTAGAAATTTAATAATAAAGTGATTTTTTTTATTTTCTATGAAATAAAAGATTATAATTATTATTAAAGAAAAAAACTATTTGTTTGTTTTTCTTTAAAGTGTAGGAAGAAAATTAACTTTAAAAAATATATATACCAGAAAAATTATAGATTAATAACGAACTATTTCTAAATAAACAAAAAAATAAAAAAAGCTATGGGAAGACATTGTACATAACATTTGTTCCACTTGCAATTTTCGTTTTTATTTTAATATAATATCGCACTCCCAATAAAAAAATGAAACAATTTCTGCGTCATGGTTTGTATATTCCAAGGCTACATGAGATTTCTTTTATACATTTTTTATTTAGTCCCGTTGAAGCTGTTAAAGATTTTCTTTTTTTAATACCCACTATATCAAATATTCATTAAAGTGTAAGAAACATTGAAATAAAATATTTTTAAATTGTAAACATTAAAAATACCGCGAAAATAAATAAAATAATTCTGTTAAACCTAACTTTAAAAGGCAAAATAAAGGTCAACTTATTTAGTAAACTAATTTTATATATATTATATTTGCATTTATTTATGAGATTATCACACAACAGCTATGGAGAATAGGAAATTAACGGTTCTTTACTGCCCCACTTACCCGCATACAAATTGTTTGTAAAATATGTATTTAAAAACATAATAAATTGTCTGGGTTTCCTTAAATTTTTTTCAAAACAAGTTCATATGATTGTGATTCCCAATTGGTTGCGCTTACGATAACCTTTTAACAAACATTGAGAATATATATTTCTTAAACAACAAAAATGTAAAAAGTGAAAGACTGAAATAAATAGATATACATATAACAAGCATACAAATAATTAAATCAAATCATTCGACATAAATTTCATAAAAAATATGTACCAATGAAACTATTTAAAAAACAAAAAAAATAATAAAACAGGCAACCGTATAAATTAAATGTTTGTATCCACCTATTTCTTACATGTTTTATTATTTTTATGCCTGCATTGTAGTTTATTTGAAACGAACAATCTTTTGTAGAGCCCATTGAACAGCCCCTGAATTATTAGTATTACAAAACGATAATAAACTAGTAATCACAGTACCAAAAGTAGGTACCAGAATAGTTAACCGGTACAGAAAGAAAATTTGTTAACTGAAGCGAAATACCCACTAGGGATTTTAAAGAGCGTCTATATATTTGTACTGAAAAAACTATTATAGCTATACGGCAGTAATTGGCATACTCTTATGCTATAGGAGAAACTACACTCCACACACATGCTCCTTTGATGAAACGGGACCACGGTTCCAAGAGTTGAGACAACAAGGAAATAATCAGCCGAATTCTTAATATTCCCGAAGAGAACTCCCAAGGAGACAGTTTTTCCCTTCGAATTTCGGAATAGGAATTATGAATGTTCCAATCAGCACCTGATATTTTTTCAACTATTGAAATCTCTCACATTTAATAAATCTTTGTTGTTTTTCGTGGTAAAATTAAGCCATGTGTTTGAAGTGTTATATTTAATCGACGCTATTTCCCACGGTCTTTATTGTGGTATGAAAACATATCTAATCCTTCCAGAGCAAATAAAAATATTTTCGAAAAGAGGAAACATTTCAAGCGGAATTTTATTCACGGAGCCCTGATTTTGTAACAAATTTCCATTTTGAATGGACCCAAAGTGATATTGTGATTATCAATTGAAATCAAATTTTTTGATAAATATCAATTGTTTAGTCATGATTGCATTTTTGGGCGCGATAAAGGCAAATGCTACGAAGGAAAATTAAGTTTTTGTTATTTTAACGTATTTACAACAAAAAAAAACATTTATGGTGTCAATTGGAATCGACTTTCTTGTTATTTACCAAGGTTTCTATAAAATACAAAAAGCGGATTGAAAACTAAATTGGCGAGACTACAACGAAAATATATTTTCACAATCTGAAAAAATACATTCTTACAGGGAGTTGTGTTGTGTGCGTCATATTTTTCGCACGAATGGAAAGAACCTACATTTTTATGCCATGTCCGAAGGGTAATTTTGATTTTTTTGAGAAGCTTTCTCATGACAACAATAATCTTAGCTTTTTGTCAAACCTTCGCGAGAAGTGGGACCGCGAAAAAAAAGAAAACGGAAATGTTTGGTGCTACCTGGGATTCGAACATTGAACCTCCCGACAAAGAGCCAACATACTGACCAGTCCGCCACGCCGCCAACTCTGAACCGGATTTCAATCGGAAATATAAAACAAGGCTGCCTTGGCAGGGGAAGGAAGCAGGCTTCCTTAGTCCGCATATATTTAATTTGCCGTACCTATACCGGATCATGTGGCCTTGCTTGGCAATCGTCCTTGCTGATTGGTCGTCTATGAGGAAGGTTACCACTCTTCCCTTGTCTTCTTCTCGACCATTGATTGCTCTCCGCAGGTGGGCGTTCATCCCCTTATTGTGCTAGTGGTAGCGCTAGTGCTAGCGAATCGTATTTCATTTGCCTTTTCTGATTCGGTCCAGTTCGCTTTGGGTTATTATGAAACACGAACCTGGCGGAAATTCACAAAAATTTCAAGCCAAACTCAGCAACTTTCCAGCAATGTATTCGTATTTAAAAAGGTAAAAAAAAAACAGCTAATAGCTGTTTCTATTTTGGTACGCGAATTTGCTTATGTGGATGCGATATAATTTCGGTTTCTTTGTCTATTGATATTCGTTAGTCATTGCCTATTTTGACGGATGGTGGTGGATTGCAGCGATTTCCACACATACATGGATATCCGCAGATTACTCCCTTTGAAGTGTCTCACTAGCCTTTGAACCACTTTTGGCGGTGCCTCCCCGCCCCCATCGAAGTATGCCGAAGCAATAACAATGGTGCAGTGGGTACCTCGTACATTTATGAGGGCCTGGACTGGTGTTAAGTCCTGCGTCATGTACCCTGAAAGACATAAGAATTTAATTTTTTTACCAATTAGTATGCAGGCCCTGGGGAGGTCATGTCTATTATCCCAGATTATCTGTGCATTTCAGCTTGAGAGACCTCTTACCTTTCTCCTAAAATGTTAGGGTGCCTGCATCAGCACAAGTCCAAGGTGTTATATCGCAAAAGTTCTTGCGATGATGCCCAAAGCTACCTTCGCTTGGTGTAGGTTGACTTGAGCGATAGGAGTGAGAGCTTTTTGCTTCATTTTAAGGGAACGTCGGGGATGGGTAGGTGCCCACCTCCATCTCATCTTCCTTTTCAGTTAGAGGAATTACTCCTCGATCCTCTATGTTGACGCCGGCGATGTCGACACTTTCTATGTCTTCCTCACTTAGGAGCAATCTCCTTGGCCGTTGCTGGTACTATTGGTGCTGTGATGGTGTCAGCTGGGTTCCAGCTCTCACTTCTTCTGCCAGTGATGTCGGGTTGACCGCGGGTGTACCATTCTCACCCGTGTGGGTTTCGGCTGTCTTGGCAGGCAAAGGAAGTAGGCTTCCTGTTGAAAGCAAAAGCAAAGCGAAGCTGATTTGGTAATGGCAGAAACCAAATCCACCGTCAAATGCTTTTTGCCGCGCTTTCCGGCAACGAGAACGCATGTTTGACCGCTGTAGAAAATATCGTATGCACATAATCTCACATGAAAAATTCCAAAATTTTAAAAATCCAACGGCAAAAGTCCCACAGCACAAAATCTAACAGGCTGAACATCGAAAAATCTCCCGGTGGGACTGGTAACACGCCGCGTAGCGCCGACGCCCCGAATGCTTGTACATACATATGTGAGGCCGATGGCCGTTTGCTGTATGAGTTAAAGAATTGCCCATAGTGTGAAATCATTTTAACCCGCGAAGCGAGCCACCCAATTACTGTTTAATTCGTCTCATGTTTAAATCATATTCCTCGAGATTTTGTGCAGCAGAATTTCGTGCAGCGGTATTTTGTGTCAAATGCTTTTGTGATGCGGTATTCTGTGCGTGAGATTTTAAATACTCTCACGAAATTTAAATGCCACAGAATATAATAAAATATTTTGTTTAAATATGTAGATACTGAATTACATTTTGGTCGATTATTTTTATATTTAAAACGCGGGACAAGTTTCTGTTGCTTTTATTTCTAAAAAAAGGGCTGACAGAATAAAAGGAAACTGTACTCAAACATACGAGTATTAAACATTTGCATAATTTTACTTTTTATTTTTTTTATATTTTATCCATCCCTCTTCTAAATCAAATAAAATAAAATAAACCCAACATATTTAAAATTTACTTTGATTAATTCGAAAAAAAAAACAGTATACAAATAATATTTTTAAATATAAACAAAAACATAAGGAGGAATTCAAATAGTACGATATTATTGTAAACCAATTATTATCCGAACAAACCAAAAAGTGTATTTATATATATATACATTATTATTATTATTATTATTACTTGAATTGGAAAATTTAGATGAAATGACAAATTCTTAATAACAAATAGATACTTAATAAAATGCGATAAAAAATATAGAGAATATTATATAGAAAAACTGGTTTTGTTTTGTATTTATTTTTAAAATTGGAATTAAATGTGAATACGTAAATTTGAGAAGTGAAGTGAATAGAATAGAACAAGTTTCGGCTAATTGAGAGTGTCGACAATGAGTTCTATTTTGCACGACAGTCCGTACAAAATTCGGAGGAAAGGAAACAACGTGCACGTCTATTTATTTATATACCAAAGAAAACTGAAAGAAAAAGCATTAAATTCAAATATATTGCGTTGCTATATTACGGTTTTAGTTCACTTTAACACTTTTTCTCAACACAGTATATTTGTAAAAAAAAAAATAATAAACCTAAACCAATCCCATTTCTTAAGTGAATTTACAATAGCCGTATTTCTTTTAAACCTAGCTAGCCAGTATTTACTAGTAAAGTCAAAGTTTACACATAAAACAAATACAAACACCGGCTGGCTACTACTCTTGATTTAATCCCCAGCCAAAAGTTGCTGGCTGGGAATTTTGCGATGCCTAATTTCAGGCGACGCAAAAACGAATGTTTTTTAGTTATTTGTTGTTGCTGTCATTGCGAGGTTGTTTGGTTCCTAGACATATCGCTCATTAACTTGAAGACTGTCATAACTGAAAAAAGCGATTTTGCTGAAAACGCGTTTAAAGTTTTCAATTGACTACCACCTTGCAGGAAAAAAGAAGACATCTTTTAATTCTGACGCGGGGAGTATACAAGATATTAATATGACATTTTTACACAATATGAAGTATGATAAAACGAATAATTCTGCATCATTAGCTCAAAAACAGCGGTTTTTGAGTTATGACAGTCTTCAAGTAAATAAGCGATATGTTCGTATAAAATCGGCTGGCTGGCAAATAGTTTAAATGAACGACTGGCTGGCTATTTTTAAAAAAAACGCTACTTACTTACTTACGTGGCGCTACAGTTCGGGGTGAACCTGGGCCTCAACCAAAAAGGCTCTCTATTTAGCTCGGTCTTTAGCTAATTGCCTCCAGTTGCGCACTCCAAGTTGGTCGACGTCCCCTTGAACTTGTGCGCGCCACCTACGGCGATGATTCCCTCTACTGCGTCGTCCCTCGGGATTAGATTCGAAGACTCTGCGGGCCGGAGCGTTGGTGTCCATTCGCTCTACATGTCCTAGCCATCTCAGACGTCCAATACGCAGTTTTTTGACTAGGTCGATGTCGCTGTACAGCTCGTATAGTTCGTGATTGAATGTTCTCCTCCAAAACCCATCAACGCAAACGGGACCGAAAATCTTACGAAGAATTTTTCTCTCGAAGCGACCGAGGATATCTTCATCCTCTTTAAATGAAGTACATGTTTCCAACATTTCCTTAGTACAAATATAATTCAAACAAGTGATGTACCAAACCGAAATTTTCTCAAACCGAGTTAACCCGAGTTGAAATTTAAGCAACTGAGTGGCAAACCGGTTTGGCTAATTTGGTTTGTAACAAACTGATGCCACCGTCACATAAGAAACTAAAACGGAACCGAATAGGACTTCGAAATAGATAGATAGACTCGTTTATCTCGGTATGTTTACGCTTGATGTTCGATGCAACGCACAACAAAACGGCGCATACACAAGAAAAAATAACACAACTATGTGAAAAAAACCAACAATGACAGAAAACAGGAGCAAGTAGTTCAGGTGCCACCGTCTTATGAGAAACCGAAACGAAACCGAAACCGAAACCGCTTTCCAAGTAGGTATGGAATCGCGTAGTGCAACTCGGTTTGTATAAAAACAATAGACTGCTTTCCAGCTCGACTTAATCACCCCAATTCTTCAACTCGTGTACGACATTCGAATCCGACCATGGTCGCATTTAGTTATTACAAAAGTAGTGTTTTTTTTTAAACCTAGCCAACCAGTCGTTCACTTAAACGATTTGCCAGCCAGCCAAAATCAGCTGATTTTATACGAACATATCTCTAGGAACTAAACAACTTTGCAGTGACAGCAACAACAAATAACTAAAAAGCATTCGTTTTTGCGTCGCCCGAAATTAGGCATCACAAAATTCACAGCCAGTAATTTTCTGCTGGGGATTAAATCAAGAGTAGTAGCCAGCCGGTGTTTGTATTTGTTTTATGTGTAAAATTTTACTTTATTAGCAACTACTGGCTAGCTGGGTTTTATAAAAACACGGCTAAAGTTGTATTTTACGTACAAATTACGTACGAGTGTCGGATCGGATTCGACTCTCATATAGATAGATGGAACGGGTGGGCCATCTA
Source organism: Brachypalpus laphriformis (assembly GCA_945910035.1). Classification (NCBI taxonomy): domain Eukaryota; kingdom Metazoa; phylum Arthropoda; class Insecta; order Diptera; family Syrphidae; genus Brachypalpus; species Brachypalpus laphriformis. The sequence goes on along the minus strand of OX246753.1, from coordinate 224,477,620 downwards.
GTGATTTTTTTTTAACACCCCTATTATGGTTAGCGATTCGAACGTTCGACTCAAGTCGAACCTCCCGGCGAATTACTTCTGTCGCTTTATACACTTCACAGATGACATTTAATTGTTTTTTCCTTTGTCAGCATTTATTCTTTATTCAAATGAAAATGTTTGCTAACAGCAATACCACAAAAGAAGCAATTCGCTGATAGTTCGACTTGAGTCGAACGTTCGATTCGCTAACCATAATAGGAGTGTAAATCATAGGTTATTTTCACACTCACAGCTGTTTCCCGCTCGAAATCTTGTCAGAAAGTCAGTATCATACCTCCGCGGAACGAAATGAGTCGCTTTACGCTTGAACAACTTTGGAAAATATTGAAAACTTATTTCCAAAGTGAGTGCTGTGTAGCCCAAATAGTGCGTTTTTTGAAAAGAAGTTTTGGCCGAAATGAAGCACCCACCGCGCCTGCTGTACGCAAGTTTGTGCAAAACTTTCGTGAGACTGGTATGCTAGTGGACAACACTGTTGTATGAAGTTTCTCTCTCTCTCTTTCTCTATCTCTCTATTTCATCTATCATTAGCCATATTTTATTATCACTCATGATCCATATGGATCATTGGTTTCTATGCAATACAACAACAATACGAGATCTTGCGTGATCTATAAATTTTTATTTTTATTTTTTGGTAGGTTACACAACCACACTACAAGACACAAGGAAAATAATTTCGTTGATCCAGATCCGGATCGTTTTATTTTCGTCGTGTGATCTATATGGATCTTGGGTGATAATAAAATAGGGTTATTGTTATACTTAGTTTACTTAGCTTTAAGTTAGTCTTAAGTAGTCAGTCACATTTGGTCTTTATACTGGAATAAACGTATTAACTCGTGACTACGAGTTAAAGTGTTTTAATGTGTCAGATGTGCTTTAAGTCCAGTTTTAAAGTCAATTAAACAAAAAAATATATATATGTATTAAATAAATCCTTCGAAATGAATGATGAACAAAAACCAAGTGGTAGTGGTTTACCACAACAATTGTGACTCCAACATTCGCGCCTTCAATTTTACCATTAGACTTAAAGTCGTCGAACATGCCATTGACATGGAAAAATTGGTACACGCAATTTAAAATATTTCTTCTTGCATCAAGCCTCGATTCGGAACATGATCAGAGGAAAGTCGCTCTTTTGCTGCATCACATGGGTCCAGATTCACTGGAAGTGTTCAACTCATTCAACATGGACCTGGATACTGTCAAGTTTGATGAATTGGTATCTCAATTGGAAGCCTATTTCTTGCCAAAAGTCAACATTGCCATGGAAAGGCATAAATTCTTCACCAGAAATCAACAACCTGGTGAGTCTATAGACGAATACGTCACATCTCTTAAAAATTTGAGTCTCTTATGTGACTTCAAGGACATACGGCAGGATTTAGTAAGAGATATTTTTGTGTGCGGATTGAATAATAATTGGTCTAACATCAAGGAAAGGCTACTAAACGAAGGTTCCATAAAACTCGAGAAAGCGCTGGAAATTGCCAAATCTATTGAGCTAACAAAAGGTCATGCAAAACAGTTACAAATACAAAGTCCTACCGATATGATCAATGTCATAAACCGTCAATCCAATAAGCATACAAAAGATAAACCAAATTACAATACACACAAAATAAAACCGTTTTCGCAATACAACAAAAAACCTAAAACTCACTCGTCTAATTCAACTACGTCAAACAGCAATTGTTCCCGTTGCGGCGAAATTCACCGGTATCGATGTCCAGCGATTGAAGTCACATGCAATACATGCAAAAATAAAAATCATTTCTCCAAAATGTGTCATTACAACAAAATCGCTAATTCAAAGACAGCATACGTGCGAAATGTCGACGCCGATTACTATTCACAATCAGAGGACGATTCTGACACATTATTCTTGGGTATGCTGAAGCAAACCAAACCAACGCCAAGGAGCAGTTGGACAATATCGCTGAAAATGATGGGCCAGACGATCGATTGCCAAATTGATACCGGAGCGCAAGCAAACGTGATGTCGCTACAGCAGTTTAATCAGTTGGGATGCACTTCTAATCAATTAACAACGTCATCAACTCGCATCATGACATTTAGTGGAGAACGTTTACCTGTCGTTGGCTGCTGTACTATGGAGTGCTGTTATAATGGACAACATTTTTCTATCAAGTTCCACATATTGAATTTATATTGTCATGCAGTACTTGGGTTATCAACATGCGTTCAACTTAAACTAATTAATAAGGTAGATCAAATAAGTATTGCATGCATAAATAAATCTAGTTCTAATAAATTAAATAATCCTATTATTACAAATTTTAGTGATGTAACAAGCTGCAAAACAATTTTAGCTAATTATAGTGACGTTTTTCAAGGTCTTGGTCTTTTAAAAAACAAATGCCCTTTGAAACTTATTTCTGGTATAACTCCAACTATAGATTTACCGCGGAAAATTCCATTTTCTCTAGAAAAGTTATTAAAAGAAGAATTAAAACGCATGGAAGATTTAAAAGTGATTGTGAAAGTTGAGGAACCCACTGAGAGGGTAAATTCAATAGTATTGGTGAAAAAACCAAATGGGAAAATTAGTCTCTGTCTTGATCCACGAAATTTAAATAAAGCTATTCTAAGATCGCATTATCCTTTTCCTAATCTAGATGAGTGCAGGTCAAAACTTAATGGTTCAGCTATTTTTAGCACATTAGATGCAAATTCTGGGTTTTGGATTATTCCATTAGATGAGGATTCATCCAGATTGTGTACCTTTATTACATCATTTGGAAAATATCGTTTCTTGCGTCTTCCTTTTGGCATAAATGCAGCACCAGAGATTTTTCACGCGGAGATGGTGAAACAATTCGGTGATATTGAAGGACTTATAATTTATATCGATGATTTTTTAATACATGCCTCAACAATGAAGAAACAGAATGCGATTTTAGAAAAAGTTTTAAACCGGGCGCGTGAAATAGGTCTTAAATTCAACAAGGAAAAATCGAAGATTTCTTTGCATGAAATTAAATTTATTGGACATATTTTTAATCATAACGGAATTCGGCCAGATGATTCCAAGGTCAAAGCTATTTTTGGCATGCCTCGTCCTACGTCTGTCTGTGAGTTACAAAGGTTTCTGGGAATGGTTAATTATTTAGGAAGTTTTGTTGAAAATTTGTCGGTAAATAACAATAATCTTCGTCAACTTCTAAAAAAAGATATAACCTGGTACTGGAATGAAGCCCATGAAAAGGAATTTACAAGCCTAAAATCACTTATATCAAATGCTCCCATATTAACATTTTACGATCCTAATAAAATCATAACCCTTTCAGTTGACGCTTCCAAGAGAGCAGTCGGTGCAGTTATCTCTCACGATAGCAGCCCAATCGCGTATGCTTCTGCAACGCTAACTTCAAGTCAACAAAACTACGCCCAGATTGAAAAAGAGCTCTTCGCTATTCTCTTTGGGTGTATTAAATTCCACCAATATGTTTATGGTAAGCGAATTCTTGTAGAAACTGATCATAAACCGCTTGTTCCATTATTTACGAAACCATTATATAAAGTCCCCACTCGACTACAAAGGTTTATGCTTCGACTACAATCTTATGAGCTGGATGTCGTATACAAACCTGCAAGTATACGTACACAGCTGATACGCTTTCAAGAGCAGCTTTGCCAGAAAGCGCCATGACGGCATTTGAAAGTGATTTAGACCTTCATTGCAATTTACTAATAGCGAATTTGTCTGTTTCTCCAGAAAGATTAGAAAAAATTAAGCTTGCTGGTAATAATGATGAAGTCATTAAACAAATTAAAGAATATATATATTTGGTTGGCCTAATAGTAAAAAATCAGTTTTAAAATCGTGCATGCCTTTTTATAAAGTTAGAGATGAATTGCATGTTATCGATGATATTTTACTTAAATCTAACCGTATAGTTGTTCCGTTTTCATTACGTCAGGAAATTTTACATCTTTTGTATGAAGGACATTTAGGGATTCAAAGATGTCAGAGCCTTGCGAAAGATATTGTGTTTTGGCCTAACATAAACAATGACATTTACAATATTGTCACTGATTGCGAAATTTGCATGCGTCATAGATCTTCTCAGCCAAAAGAGCCTTTACACCCACATCAAATTTACCCGATTCCCTGGTACAAAGTAGGTAGGGATCTGTTCGAGTTTAACAAGCAAATGTATATTTTAGTCGTCGATTATTGGTCGAAATACATTGAAATCGATTTGCTATCATCTGGGTATAGCAGTCAATTTGTCGTCAGTAAGCTTAAATCAATATTCGCCCGTCATGAAATACCTCAGATAATGGTATCGGACAATGGTCCACCATTTAACTCTGAAGTCTTCGAAAAGTTTTGCCGTGATTGGGATATCGAACATAAGACTTCGATTCCCTATCTTCCAAGATCGAACGGTTTGGCAGAACGTTCAATACAGACCATTAAAAAGCTTTTACTTAAATGTAAGGAATCTAGATCAGACTCTCATATTTCGTTGCTTCACTATAGGACTATTTCGAAAGGCAACTGTCCTTCGCCCTCAGAACTCCTAATGTCCAGAAGACTCCGAACAAAAATACCGGCTATGTCAAGAAATTATTTAACAATATCAATTAATTATAAAAAATATGAACAAAACATTCAAAACAAAACTGAAAAAACAAAAACGTATTACAATAGAACAGCTAAAGTGCTAAAATCTCTAGTTCCAGGTCAAAAAATACTGTATAAGAAAAACCCTACATCCTATTGGTCGCCCGGAATCATTCTAGAAAAATGTCAGGAACCAAAGTCATACGTTATAAAAGATCAAGATGGAAATAAATACAGAAGAAATAGACAACATATATTGGATACACATTCAGAAGAAACCTCAAAATCACCACGGCAAACGCCAGAGGCAGAAAATAATAATAAATCACCTCCAGTTTCTGAAAACACAAGTAGGATAGGTAGAAAAATTGCACCACCTTTAAAATGGACCTACCCTAAAGATCACATAAAATAGTTTTAATTGTTTTGCTGCTTTCCTTTAAATACATTAAGCTACATAGATTAAGCTTTTCTTAAAAATCATAATTTTGAATTTACTTTTTAAATTTAACTTTCATATGGAGATGTTGTATGAAGTTTCTCTCTCTCTCTTTCTCTATCTCTCTATTTCATCTATCATTGTTATACTTAGTTTACTTAGCTTTAAATTAGTTTTAAGTAGTCAGTCACATTTGGTCTTTATACTGGAATAAACGTATTAACTCGTGACTACGAGATAAAGTCTTTTAATTTGTCTTCCAAATATAACAAACACTCATGGTCCCCGTCGTGGTACGGTGCGCACAGACGAGAATGTGGCTGCTGTAGCCGAGAGTCAATTCACGAACATCAACTCGTCATCGATCTCAACAGCTCAACACTTCACGCACTAGCCTGAGGAGATTTCTGCACAAAGATCTGGGATTATTCGCTTACAAGGTCCAATTGATTCAGCAATTGAAAGCGCACGACCATCCGCTTCGTTATCGCTTCGCAGTTTGGGTCTTAGAGCAGCTTGAATTGGACAACGATTTTGGGCGAAAAATCGTCTTTTCTGACGAGGCACATTTTCATCTCGGCAGCTACGTTAACAAACAAAATTGCCGCATCTGGGGCTCGGAAAACCCGCACGTTATTGTCGAGAAGCCAATGCATCCACAGAGAGTGACAGTTTTGTGCGGATTGTGGAGTGATGGCATCATTGGACCATTTTTCTTCGAAAATGAGGCTGGGAACAACGTTTCGGTCAACGATGGGCGTTACAGAGCCATGTTAACGACTTTTTTTTTTTACTGAAATTGAAGACATGGTTTTGGACGACCATGCCACACAGCCCATGCGACAATCGGTCTTTTGCGCACCAAATTCCCAAATCGTGTTATCAGCCGTCTTGGCGATGCCAAATGGCCGCCTCGGAGCTGCGATTTTACCCCTTTGGACTTTTTTTGTGGGGAACCGTGAAGGACCGATGTTATGCCAACAATCCGGAAACGATTCAAGCACTTAAGGCCAATATCATCCAAGCGATCCGTGAGCTACAGCCCGAAACCATCAACAATGTCTTGGAAAATTGGAGTGATAGAATGCGCTACTGCGAGGCCAGCCGAGGCAGCCACTTGAACAGCATTGTGTTCCATAATTAATGGGAATGTTTGCTCTTACTAATAAAACCATAATACATGGAAAAAATTTCATTTTGTTCATTTTATTGCATTTTTAAAAAGAAACTTGTAGTTGGCCCACCCAGTATATGATGGTGCGGTGCACGTGCACTGCGACCTATAAAAGATCTATTGTGCGCCCATACTACGGCTCTAGCCGATGATATACTCAGTCTAGAGCACTTCCTCCAGTCCAGCTGCTAGAGCAAACCGGAGTATCTTCAGTGGATCCAGCGAAGGTAAATCCGTTTCTGATAGGAAGTAGACATATAGGTGATTCCTTCTTTTGTGGATCAGTGCTTCGCATTCCATAAGAAGGTGCACTGGTGTTTCTGCGAAGTCCCTGCAAAATCTGCAGTGTCCGTCTCCCTCTATTCCTAGTTTCCTAAGTTGCTCCTTGAGTCTGCTGTGACGTCTGCCAAGATGCGAAGTCGACTCTTACTAACTTTTAGGCAGGCTCTGCTTCTGGTTGTATTTCCCCAGAAGTTCTGTTGCCTGTCTTATTTGGGGGATATCATCACAATGTTTGGCCAATTTGTTCTCTTCCACTTTCCTTAAGTCTTCCCGTATTTTGTGGAGTCCTATCACACAAAAGGCTTCTGGTCCAAGGAACGGCGTTTCTGATCCGTTTCTTGCTAGTTCATCAACTGCTTCGTTCCCGTCCACTCCTACTTGTCCTGGTATCCAGTAGAGAGTTACTTTCTTTGTGTCTCCCAGTTTGTTGATCCTAGTAAGACATTCCCATGCCAGTTTGAATCTGATCTCGTGCGAGGTCAGTGCTTTAATAGCGGCTTGACTCTCTGGCAATATTGCGATGTCCTGCCCGCGATATTTCCTGTCTATGGTGAATTTCGCGCATCTTTCGATCGCGTGAACTTCTGCTCGAAATATACTGGGGAATACTTGCAGTGATTTTGAGTATCTACTCCTGGGCCCGTACACCCTTGCCCCAGTGCCAGTAGATGTTTTCGATCCGTCTGTATACTATTTAATTGTGTGTTGTTTGAAATGGTATTTATCGGATTCGCTGCTCCAGTCTCTTTGGTTGCTCAGCTTTGAGTCAAATTTCTTTTCAAAGCAGTATTTCTTGACCATATTGCAATATTCTTGTTAGGGTTCGTTTAAATAAAACCGTCTTTTGTGTATTTTAATCGTTTATTTATTATCAAACTCCAACTTTACTTCAACACAATATTCAATCACTTTATTCTTTATTTATTTCAAATTAAACTGTCGCTACACTGGTCTAATCTCCCTCTTGTAATCGCTGTATGCACCTATAAACAACTGTGTCCACGATGGTTGTGGTGTGGGTATTTATACAAACTTGCAAGGGGTTCTAGAACATGCTAGATGTTTCTCCGGGTGAATTGATGATCCTGGAATATTGGGATGTTGTGTGGAACAATTGTGGAACGTAAGCACATCAGGTGGGAACATCTATTGCTAGCAGGCAATAGATGTCGCTGTACGCAGTACCTGACGATGTACTTGATACTACACTGCCCCACGAAGAAAGAAGAAGAAGAAAACAAGATCATCTGGATTACTACCATGATAACGATGAAGACGATCCAGGTGGACAATTTTCATCTTGCCTCTTACTCCACGCTGGATCCGGAAGACGACGTCATTGATGCGTGTGACCACTTTATAAGGGCCCTCCCAGTCTTGCTGCAGCTTAGGTGACCTCCCCTTTTGCCGGTGTGGGTTGTACAACCATACTAGGTCTCCCTCGTGGAAGCTGGACGTTGTTGCCTTTGTGTCGTACCTTGTTTTCATGCGGTCACTCGCTATCCTTATCCTCGTCCTGGTCCTCTGATGTATGTCTCGGATCCTTTCCCTGAGGTCTGCCACGTAGTCCTCCTCACATTTGGGTTCATCGTAAGGGGATCCAAACCTTACCTCACTAGGTAGCCGAACTGCTCGACCAAACAATACTTCGGATGGAGTATGTCCAGTAGTACTGTGCACTGCATTTCGGTAGGCCATCAAGAAGAGAGGAATTTGTCGATCCCAATCGCGGTGGTGGTCTTCTACGACCTTGGAGAGATGCTCGTTTAAGGTTCTGTTGAAGCGCTCTACCATCCCGTCGGATTGTGGATGAAGCGGGGTCGTCCTCGTCTTTTTGATTCCTAGTTGTTGACATACCTCTTGGAATATCTTCGATTCAAAGTTTCGTCCCAGGTCAGAATGCAGTTCCATAGGCATGCCAAATCTGCTCACCCAGTTGTCGACGATCTGTTCCACGATGGTCTTTGCTTCCTGGTTAGGGATGGCGAGCGCTTCCGGCCATTTGCTGAAGTAGTCCATAACGACTAGGATGTAATGGTTGCCATTGGTGGTTTCCGGAAATGGACCAGCGATGTCAGCGGGAATCCGTTCAAAGGGTGCGCCCACGTTGTACTTGTGCATCTTGCCTCGCGTTTTCGTTCTGGGTCCCTTGCTGGCGGCACACACGACGCATTTTCGGCACCAAATCTCTACGTCGTTTCTTGCGCTGAGCCAATAGAAACGTTCTCGCACCTTCTCCAGCGTCTTGTTTGCACCCAAATGACCTCCGGATGCTCCATCATGCATCTCCCGTAGCACCTCGTGTACTTTTGATCGCGGCAAGACAAGTTGCATTATGAAATCTTTCCCGTCCGGCCTTTCCCATTTCCTTTTCAGTACACCATTCCCACTGAGCCCATTAAGCCTTGAGAGTGGGGCTCCTGTCCGAGATATCTTGTCCATTTGGCTTTTCCATAAACTCCTTCCACGCTAATATCGGCTCGATGTCTGGGTCTTCTTTTTGAGCATTCCGGATTTCCTCAGCACTCCAACCGGTGATAGGCTCAGCTCTTACTCTTTGGATGGAAAGAAGGTTCTTCTCTTCCTGCCGCACACAATGCTTGCAGTCGCTCTTACATGGTCGCCGGGATAAGGCATCCGCATTAGAATGAAGTTTCCCTTTACGATGTTGTATTTCGTAATCGTACATCTGCAGTCGTTCAATCCATCTTGCGACCTGGCCCTCCGGATTCGTGAACTGCAGCAGCCGCGTGGTCTGTGCGCAAAAGGAACTTTTGGCCGTAGAGGTATTTATGGAAGTGTTTTGTCGCCAGAAGCAGCAGCAGAAGTTCTCGCCTGGTCAAGCAGTAGTTCCTTTCCGGCTTGGAGAGCACTTTGCTGAAGTATGCTACTACCTTCTCTTGGCCGTTGTGTACCTGCGAAACAACCGCTCCGATACCGATGTTACTTGCATCTGCATCCACGATGAACATTCTCCGGGGAAGGGATATGCTAGTGTTGGTGCTTCGCATAGTTGTTGCTTAAGGTTCATGAAGCTATTGTCGCACTCACCTGACCACTTGAATTGCCTTCCTTTTTCCGTCAGTTGGTGCAAGCTCTTCGCGATTCCGGCAAAGTCCTTTACGAATCGTCGGTAGTACGTGGTGAGGCCCAAAGTTTAAGTTAATGTTTGTCTTTTGGAACTGGCCAGTTTTTCACAGCTTCCACCTTGTCTGGATCGGTTCGCACTCCTTCTGATGAGATAACGTGGCCCAGGTACTTGACTTCGGATCTGAAGAGGTCACATTTCTTTGGATTCAGTTTCAGGTGAGCGCTTCGAAGCCGTTCTAGCACATTCTTCAGGTTGTCGCGATGTTCCTCGAATGTTTTTCCTATCACGATCACATCGTCCAGATACACCAAACAAGTTTTCCAGGTCAATTCACGCAGGACGTGTTCCATTAGGCGCTCAAAAGTTGCCGGAGCGTTGCACAACCCAAATGGCATTACTGTAAACTGCCACAGCCCATTTCCTGCAGTGAACGCAGTTTTCTCTCGGTCCTTTGGATCGATCTGTACCTGTCAGTAACCGCTCTTTAAATCAAGGGTGGAAAACCATCGAGCTCCTGAGAGTGTGTCTAATGTGTCATCGATCCGTGGCAGAGGGTAGCTATCCTTTTTGGTGACGTCATTAAGTCTGCGATAGTCCACGCAGAATCGAGTGCTACCGTCTTTCTTCTTAACCAGTACAACAGGTGAGGCCCACGGACTCTTAGAGCTTGAGGATCATGTCCCTTACTTCCGCTAACCTGGCTGATGAAACGGGCTGCGCAGATTCCTTTCCAGTTATTTTCGAGATTAAACATATCGGAACACATTCACCAATAACCTCCCCTTGTTTTAGTTTGACGCTATGGTTCTTTAAGTTCGTGAGCCTTACTGGGACCAGGCTGCTCTTTGGCTCCACTAAAACTTTTCCCACGATGTAGTTTGAGGAATTCCTTCCTAAATCTGGCTCCAATAGGTAGAATCGGTGGCTCCCAGGATCACCCTCTAGTTTTGTCCAAATGATAGTCTCGGAAGATGGTGGTAAGACTTCGTCCTTGCTGAGTATTGTCCTTAAATGCGCTGCATTCTTGCTCCCGTACACCATTGGAATCTCTACGTTCCTGTACCGCAGAATTTGCATCCCGATGTCGATGATTACGTCATGTTCTTTCATAAAGTCCACTCCGATGATGCATTCATCACATATGTCGGCCACTAGGAATGCATGAGAAAAGGCCAACCCTGCTAGTTGTAACGTGAGGCGAACTTCTCCGTATACTTTCGCCGCTTCCCCTGTCGCAGTCCTAAGGCAGTAGCAACTGGTGTTGTGCAGCCAAGACTTCCGGACGAGATCTCTTCTTACAATGGAAGCCGTGGCGCCGGTGTCGATAGTAGCCACGCACTTATTTTTGCCGATGAATGCTTCCACTGTAAGACTTTTGTTGCATCGTTTGGTTTGGGAGACCTGGATGGTGGTCTTGGGGGCGTCGATTCCATTAGCCAACTCTGCCCCGCGAAGCTGGCTCTTAGGCGTTTCCCGACTCCTGGTTTCGAGGAGCCTGGCCAACAGGATGGATGTTGTCCATGTTGGATGGTTCTTCGCTGCGTCGCGTATTCGCACAATGTGGACAGTTTCCGCGTCTGGGTGGATTTCTGCATTGCCGTTGTAGGTGTCCTAATTTGTTGCAGTTCCAGCAATAAATTTGTCCTACGCGAGCGTTATTTCGGCCTTCGACGTTCATCCTCGACGGCGGCTACTTCCCTCACACGGTGGATTCCCTGACATGCCTGGCCTGCGGCCTCCATTGTCAGAGCAAACACCAAAGCTTCGGCGAGCGTTTTCTTTCCAGCCATTCTTACAGCTATTTCCAATTTTGCATCAGCTATAGCATGGGTAAATGCTTCTGTTGCCATCTCGTTAATGATCTCCTCGCCGGCGTTTGGATAGGACAAATGTGCCAGCCGCTCGATGTCTGCTTGTAACTGCTGAAGCGTCTCACCCTTCATCTGGGACCTTCTGCGCAACTGGACCCTATATACTTGCTGCTTGTGGTCGTCCCCAAATCGCATCTCAATGGCTTTCACCAGACTGTCGTAGTTGCGTTGTTTGTCCTCGGGAATAGTTCGTAGTACCTCTGCAGCTGATCCTCTAAGCGCAAGTGTGAGGGCAATGGACTTATCTTCGTCGTCCCAGTTGTTCGTCATTGCCGCAGCTTCGAACTGCCTCTTATATATCGCCCATGATGTCTGTCCATCGAAGACGGGAGGCTGCATCTCTTTCCTTCTGGGGAAGTCGGCTGAATACTCCCGAACTTTCTGTTTCTTTACGTGTTCGAGTTCCTTTGCCAAATTCTCGAATCTTCCTTCAACAGTCTCGATTTTTGTTTGAACGTTCTCGAATTTTGTTTCAACATCTCTGGCCTCAATTTTAGCCTGTACGTTTACGAATTGTCCTTCAGTTGTCCGAATTTAGCATCTAGAGAATTCTTCTGCTCAGCCAAGGAATTTTCGAGAATCTCGAACTTCTTGTTTTGCATATCCAGCTTGGCATCTAGAGAGTTCTCAAATTGTTTATTCGGTTCTTCGAGCTTGGCGTCTAGAAAATTCTTTTATTCATCGAATTTTCTATTCTGATCGTCGAATTTTTCAGATAGCAATTTCATTAAAGCCGACATGTCACTTGTCGTACTTATTTGTTCTTCTACGACGTCAAACAAAGCTGTTTCAGGATCTGCACCCTCGTCCGTCACTATTTTGCGCAACTTAATAATCAATTCTCTTTTCGTACCAGTCGTAGGTTGCTCCCGGTGGCTCAGTACTTCCTTTAGTTGCTGCACTGACAAATCTTCTAGCAATTTCCGAACCATTTTTTTTTTCACTTACACAAAAAGCAATACACAAAATTTGTTTTATCCCACTTCTGACACCAATGTAATATTCTTGTTAGGGTTCGTTTAAATAAAACCGTCTTTTGTGTATTTTAATCGTTTATTTATTATCAAACACCAACTTTACTTCAACACAATATTCAATCACTTTATTCTTTATTTATTTCAAATTAAACTGTCGCTACACTGGTCTAATCTCCCTCTTGTAATCGCTGTATGCACTTATAAACATCTGTGTCCACGATGGTTGTGGTATGGGTATTTATACAAAATTGCAAGGGGTTCTAGAACATGCTAGATGTTTCTCTGGGTGAATTGATGATCCTGGAATATTGGGATGTTGTGTGGAACAATTGTGGAACGTAAGCACATCAGGTGGGAATATCTACTGCTAGCAGGCAATAGATGTCGCTGTACGCAGTACCTGACGATGTACTTGATACTATAATATCATCTCTGGGCCAGTCCAGAAGCGGCACCGATTTTAATAGGGTTACTCCCTTTTTGTTTGCGATACATGTTCCTTTCCCGATGCCCTCTTTGCTGATTCTCAATATGGTCTCCTTGGCGATTCGCTCTAGCACTATGTGTAGTGGACGTATACCTACGGTCACTTCTAGTGCTACTGTGGGGCTGGTTCGCATGGCTCCTAATATACATACGCAGGCTAATTTTTGCACTTTGTTGAGGGATGTCCTCGTCGTGGTTAGCTGCCCCGTAAGTGATGATGGGTCTTACTATCATCAGGTACATCCATCTCAGTGTGGTTGGGCTGCAATCCCATAAGTGCTCTGGTGGCTTTGGTTACCACAATTTCCACATGTTCTATCCAGAGGAGTTTACTGTCTAGTGTTAGACCTAGATACTTGACCTGTTTCTGTGGGTCGACCCTGATCTCTTCCAACAGGATATGTTGCATACGCTTTAGCTGCCTTTTCTTGGTGAATGGTATCACAGTGGTTTTGGTAGGGTTCACTTTAAGTCCTACCATTTCACACCACTTCTGTGTGATTCGTAGACCCCTTTCAATGATTTCGCATAGCGTTTCTTAAAATTTCCCTCTTGCGACAATGACTATATCGTTGGCGTACCCCTAGCACGTAATAACGGCATCTGTCAGTTTGTGCAGTAGTTCATCTGCTACTAGCCTCCATATCAATGGTGATAATACCCTTCCTTGTGGACAACCTTTAGTGGTGCTTATTGTGATGGTTTTTTGTCTCACCTGTACCTCAGCAGTCCTAGTTCTTAACTTAAGAAGGGGACCTGCATTGCGATTGATCGGGAAATTACTGACTGCCCAAAACTTGGCTTGGGCCAGTAGCGCAACAATCAAGTTCGTGATGAAGTGCTTACTTTACCTCCTAGTGATTGTCCCCGGGCAACTATACGTATAAATCCCTATACGTATAGGTCAAAATTGTAAGTGCGGGTTGTCTAGGGCCTTGATTCTAGGCTAGGTAACGTGGGCCAGTAACCTGCGTTACCGAATATTGCCCGCTACAGAAACCGACACTATGCCTCGGATAAGGAATGATCACATGTTGACGACTTTTGGCTATTGTACCCGGACAAAGATAGGTTTCTGGAATGTAAAGACGCTCCTCGACTCGGGAAGAAAAGGTCCTTACAATGCCAGATTCCTCCAATTGGGAAAAAAAATCATGCGATATTAATTGGACATTTTGGGGGTAAGGGAAGTAAGATGGTTAGAAGCGGGCGAGTACCAGTCTCCAACGCGTAACACTGTACTACTTTATTCTGGAAGACCATCCGGAAGTCCGCGGGAATATGGAGTCGGACAACTGCTAACAACAACAGCACTCAAGGGCCTAATTTCCTGGCAGCCTCATGGTGATAGGATTTTGACGGCCAGATTCCGGACTAGAGCACGACGCGTCACCATCATACAGTGTTACGCCCCAACGAATAGTTCGTCTGAGGACGAAAAGGAGAGCTTCTATAATCTCTTAAGCGCCGTCTTCAACACAACACCAAATGAAGACATTGTCATAGTGATGGGGGATTTGAATGCCAAGGTAGGCAACGACAACGAAGGGCTCAAACATGTAATCGGGAAGCATGGAATAGGCGACCGCAATGACATCGGCGAAAGCTTTGTGGATTTCTGCAATGCCAACCGCCTTGTGATAGGTGGCACCATGTTTGGGCACAAGACCTGCCACAAAGTCAGCTGGGTTTCAAATGACAGACAAGCAACCTCCAACCAAATTGACCATTTTGCTATCAGCCACCGCTTTAGAAGTAGTCTCCTGGACGCCCGAAATAAGCGAGGGGCAGATGTGGGTGTAGTATGTGATCAACATCTTATGATAGCTACTCTCCAACTACGCACTGCTGCAGTTCGAAGATCCCACGACAACACAAGAATGCCCAGGTTCAACATCGATAGACTTAGTGATCCCTCAGTGTACCATCAATTAAGGGAGCACTTTTCGCAAGGTGTGTAAGCAATCAGCAGCTCAATGCCCGCAACCATCCAAGACCATTGGTGTGCTGTGAAAATGTTTTTACATCTGGTGCTGAAAGAATTGTCGATCGATCGCAGGGAAGACATAGGGCGTGGCTGTCCGAGGATACCTGGAGACGGATTGACGAACGAAAACAGCTGAAAGCTCTGCTGTTTCCTTGCTCTCCAGTGTATCCTGAATCCAACTTGTCAGCTGGTAGAACGCAGTTTCGGTGGACCTTCCTGCTCTGTAAGCATATTGATTGTGGTGTAGAGGTATTCTTTCCAGCACAGTCATTCTTAGGTGATTATCTATGACCTTTTCTATCGTCTTTAACATGATTGAAGTCAGGCTGATGGGTCTAGAGGATTTTGGTGAAGTGGTGTCCCTTTTTCCACTTTCGGAATGAATATGACCTTTGCCCTTCTCCATATTCTTGGTATATGCCCCAGTGCAACGCTGCTTCTCAATAGTCCTGGGAGGATTGGCATAATGATTTCCTGGCCTTGTTGTAGTAAGGCAGGGAATATTCCGTCCGCTCCTGGTGCTTTAAACGGCTGAAAGGTGTTCAGAGCCCAAATTAGCATTTGATTCGTGCCGATGTCTCTTGCCATCGCCCAGTCCTCTCTCCTGGGCCTTTTATGCCTTCCTAATATATCTGTGCTGCTGTAGATTGAGCTACCCGGGAAGTGTGTTTCTAATAGTAGAAGGTCCCTCTGCTCTACATCTTCGGTATAGCTGCCATCTTGCTTTTTCAGTGAGCCTGGGGCGCCTGCTATCTCCTTAGCCAGTGCTTTGTGTAACCTGGGTGCTGCAGCGGTTGACGCTATGTTCTCACAGAATGCTATGAAGCTATTTCTTTTAGCTTTTCTGATTTCCCATTGTATCTTGTTAATTGCTCGGTGTATGTTTGCCAGTCTCCGTCACACTTTGCTTTATTAAAGAGCTTGCGCACCGTTGATCTCCTTCGAATCTTTCTTACGGCTAATAGGGCAGTTGCTTTCAAATGCATCGTTGATCGCCCTGTTAACCACTTCAGCGTTGTTTTTCAGTTTTAGGAAGTGGGTCGCCGTTTTCTTTCCTTTCACATTTATTAGGTTCTAGTGTAGACCTATATCTGTCGCAGTCAGTTTTGTGGGGGTTTCTGTTCGGGGTAACCTCCATACTGAGATCTTCTATGTTAATAGTAATGATCCTGTGGTCCGACATGGACGGCTCGTCAGAAACATACCAACCTGCAATACAGTTATACCCGGGCTGCGGGGTGTAATATCGAGAACCTCCTCTCTTACCATAGTTACGAAAGTTGGTGTACTACCCACATTTAAGATATCTAAGTTTTCTTTGAGAATAAATTCGAAAAAGCGTTTAGCGTTGTTATCGCTACTGCCCCATTCCTGACAATGGGCGTTGGCATCGCATCCTAGCAAAAGCGGCTGTTTGTTCCTTCTGCAGTGTCTCACTAGACTTTGAACGACTTTTGGCGGTGGCTCCCTGCCTCCGGCGAAGTAGGCCGATTCAATTATAATGGCGCAGTGGGTTCCTCCTACGTTATTGAGGGGCCTGGATAGCTGTTAAATCCTGCGTCATGCACTCCGAAAGACATAAGAATTTTATGTGTTTACTGATTAGTATGCAGGCCCTGGGGAGGTCCTGTCTATTATCCCAGATTACCTGTGCATTCTTGCTTGAGAGAGCTCTTACCTTTCCCCTAAAATGATAGGGTTCCTGTATCAACACAAGTCCCTGTTGCTGTTTAATGAACATTCTTGAGACGACGGCCGAGGCCTCCTTCGCGTGGTGTAAGTTGACTTGTGCGATACGAGTGAGAGCTTTTTGCTCAATTTTAGGGGAAATTCGGAGAGGGGCAGGCGCCCACCTCCATCTCTTCTTCCTCTTCTTTTAGAGAAATGACTCGATCCTCCATGTTGAGTCCAGCTATGTCGACACTTTCAGTGTCTTCCTCACTCAGGGGGATCTCCTCGGCTTTTGCTGGTGCTGTTGCTACTGTGATATACGAGTTTAATAATTGGTGTGGATATACGGTTACATTCACCTGTTAGTGCACTGTTTACTTATCCTAACCAACTCCAACCGATTCGTGTGTTCCACTCGGTTTAATGCTGTTGTGGCATTTGGTTATTCGGTTCGTTCCATCGATTTTGCAAACTCGGTTCGATGTAAATGTAACTCGGGCTAACTTGCTTTGAACCGGCTTATGAACTCGAGTTGACACATCACTAATTCAAACCTATTTATTTGTTTTTGTTCATATTGTAGTATCAAGTACATTGTCAGGTATTGCGGACAACGACATCATCGAGCAGTAAATATTCCCACCTGATGAGCTTACGTTCCACAGTCGTTCCATACATTATCCCATCAATCATCATCAATTCATCCCGGGCGACATCTACTATACTCTAGAAGGTCTTGTATTTTATATAAATATACATACCGCAACCATCGTGGACACAGTAGTTTATAAGTGCATACAGCGATTACAAATGGCAGTAAGAATGGCTGGAAAGAAAACGCTCGCCGAAGCTTTGGAATTCACCGTGTGAGGGAAGTAGCCGCCGTCGAATGCTCTTGCCAGAGGATGGACGTCGAAGTCCGAAACAGCGCTCGCCGAGGACAAATTCGTTGCTGGAACTGCAACACAAGAGGGCACCTACAACGGCAATGCAGAATTCTACCCAGCCGTGGGAACTATCCACACTATGGTAGTTGGCGACGTAGTGAAATACCATCCAACAGGTATAACATCCGTCCTGTTGGTCAGGCTTCCCGAAATCAGGAGTGGGGAGACCGCTCAAGAACCAGTTTCGCGGGGCGGAAGTCAGATATCGGAGTCGATGCCCCCAATACCACCATCCAGGTTCCCCAAACCGAACTTCATTCTAATGCGGATGCCTTATCCCGGCAACCATGTAAGAGCGACTGCAAGCATTTTGTGCGGCAGGAAGAGAAGAACCTTCTTTCCATCCAAAGGGTAAGAGCTGCGCTCACCGCCGCTTGGAGTGCAGGAGAAATCCGCAATGCTCAAAAGGAAGACCCAGACATCGAGCCGATATTAGCGTGGAAGGAGTTTATGGAAAAGCTAAATGGACAAGATATCTCGGACAGGAGCCCCACTCTCAAGGCATACTGGGCTCAGTGGGACTCCCTTCATGTGCAAGATGGTGTGCTGAAAAGGAAATGGGAGAGGCCGGACGGAGAAGATTTCATAATGCAGCTTGTCTTGCCACGATCAAAAGTACACGAGATGCTACGGGAAATGCACTTCAACAGAACCTTAAATGAACATCTCTCCAAAGCCGTAGAAGACCACCAGCGCGATTGGGATCGACAAATTCCTCTCTTCTTGATGGCCTACCGAAATGCATTGCACAGTACTACTGGGCATACTCCATCGGAAGTCTTGTTTGGTCGACTAGTTCGGCTACCTAGTGAGGTGAAGTTTGGATCCCCTTACGATGAACCCAAATGCGAAGAGGACTACGTGGCAGACCTCAGGGAAAGGATTCGAGACATACATCAGAGGACCAGAACAAGGATAAGGATAGCGAGTGACCGCATGAAAACCAGGTACGACACAAAGGCAACAACGTCCAGCTTTCACGAGGGCGAGCTAGTATGGTTGTACAACCCACACCGGCAAAAGGGGATGTCACCTAAGCTGCAGCAAGACTGGGAGGGCCCTTATAAAGTGGTCACACGCATCAATGATGTTGTCTTCCGGATCTAGCGTGGAGTAAGAGGCAAGATGAAAATTGTCCACCTCGATCGTTTTCATCGTTATCATGGTAGTAATGCAGATGATCTTGTTCGGGACGAGCAAGTTGAAAAGGGGGGGGCAGTGTAGTATCAAGTACATCGTTAGGTACTGCGTACAGCGACATCTATTGCCTGCTAGCAATATTGAATATTGTGTTGAAGTAAAGTTGGTGTTTGATAATAAATAAACGATTAAAATACACAAAGGACCGTTTGATTTAAACGAACCCCAGCAAGAATATTACAATACGTTGCCGTTCCTCTTCTACGGCCGAAAAGCAGGGACGTGAGTTAGGGAACGAATATGAAAAACTGAGGGTACTGTCATCAGCGAAGGAATGGATTGGATTAGAAGTTGCAGACAAGAGGTCATTTATAGAAATGAGGAAGAGAGTCGGAGACAAAACAGAGCCCTGGGGAACACCAGCATTTGTATGGTGAATTGCAGACTTGAAGCCGTCCAAGACAACTTGTATTGAACGGCCCGAAAGTTAATTTCTAATCCATTGAAGAAGAGACTCATCGATGCCATATGCACGCATTTTGGACAAAAAAAACCTGATGCCAAACTCTGTCAAATGCCTTCGAAATATCGTGCGCAACCATCTTTGCTTCGCCGAAGTGATGGAGAGATTGGTTCCACTTCTCTATGCCATCAGATCACCAGTGGACCTGTTGCTACGAAAACCAATTGCCGGTCATTGAGGAGTTTTCGTGAATCAAGATATTTCATAAGCTGACGATTTATCAGCGTTTCCATGACCTTGGGAAGAAGGGACGTTAGTGCAATGGGTCGGTAATTTGACGGCGAGGAAGATTCGCATTTTTTAGGGACGGGCTGGACAAATGGTGTTTTCCATCTACACGGAAAGAGCCCAGAAGAGTAGGAGAGAGAGAAAAGCTTACGCAGATGTTTTGCCAGCATGGAAGAACACCTCTTCAGAACTATGGGGGGGATACCATCTGGACCAGTGGATTTGTGTATGTTAAGACCTTTAAGTACTCCTGCCTTAGTTTGCCTTAGGTTTGATGCTTTTTATTCTATTAGGAATAAAGGCATCCATACCTGAGAGGATGGTGTGAGTAATCATATCAACGGCGGCATCCACGTCGCTATCGAGGAAGCATAGCGACCAGTTAAAACTCCAATTGGCTTTCTCGTAACGCCATACTTTTCTTTTGGGAGTTTTTCCTTTAACTGTGTGGTCAGAGTACGAGAATTTAGCTGATACGATGTTGTGGTCAGACCGGCCTAGAGGCGCTAAAACATCAATGATGTATTTATCAGGGTGTGAAGTAAGAAACAAGTCCACAGTGTTGGCAGAATGACTTTCAATGTCCGGTATACCTGTAGGCTCATTTACAAGCTGAGTCAAATTGTTTATCTCAGTGAAAAGTTCAACATACCTTCCTTCGGGTGTTGTCTGGCCAGAATGTCGAAGCCAATCTGAATTGTGTATATTGAAATCACTCGCAATGACGATTTCAGTATGAGGATACAGGGAGACAATTCGAGTGATGGAATCGGACAGAGCATCAAACGCGTTAAAAGTTGAGTTGCTATCCGAAACTAGGGCTTCTGTAAATAAAACAGTAGTGAATTATTTGCTTACGGACGGTGGATTTTAGCCAGTTGAAAATAAATTCCGGATTGGAACAGTGGCCATACTGTGGTGGAACTTGGTAAGCTATACCACTACGGACGTAAATGGCGAGGCCGTGATGGGTAAAGAATAACGGCACTAAGCTATGTCCAGGCAGCTTCAAATCGGATGATTCTTCAACTACCTGTGTTGCACTAAGTGCCAAAACAGCTGGTTTATAGGAGTGAGCGTGGGCAAACAGGTCAAAGAAATTCGTTCTAAGCCCACGAATGTTGGTAAAAACAACTCTAAATTGCCTCATCATTACAACATAAAAACACAGAAAGACACAACTCTGACGTTACTAAGCGTAGCCGCGAAGTATAGATCCAAAGATTATTTTCCCAAAGCAAACTATCGCCGGTGTTATGCCTAAACGACAGTCAGCAGTGGTCCGCTATTCGGATAAACACTCACGGTCCGCTATACATCAGATCAGCGTTGTCACTTTTGCTACATATGTACATATGTAGCAAAAGTGCTACATTTTGGAGTGCCATGCTACATGTTACATTTTTCCCTCATTACGCTACATATTTCTAAACTGACCACCTGATTTTTTTTTTGTTTTTTTGTTTTTTGATTTTGCTTCTTTTCTTCATCTTCTTCCTTTATCAGCGAGGTTATGGTCCGAAAACAAGGGATCATAACCCTTCCACTTCACCGCATTTCTACTGATCCGCCTGTGGGGTTCGCCTATTTGACATCAGAAAATATCGGCAGGCCTGCCGATTTCGGATCACTCGGTTACTGAGGCCAATGAAATGTCGATGTCGTCACACTTGTGTGATCCAGGCGTTTATAGGCCTCCCTCTCCTGCCTCGCGATGTCGTTGGAACGTTAATTGATATTGCCGTTTTAACAGGGTTCAAATGATCTCTTTTTTGAACGTGGCAATATCAGCTGAGCCGGTTGCGCTCTATTTTTTATCGATGACTTCCTTGACGTGAAGGCTTCCACGAATCTTCGAACTTCTTATTCGATCCTGCTGTCAGGCGAAGCATCTTCATCTCAGCTGCCGTTAATTTACTCTCATATTTTTTGTACATCGTCCAGCATTGTGAACCGTATGTGAGCGCTGGATGCACAACTGCAGTGTAGACCCTTCCTTTGATGTCTTCATTACAGGTTGCTTTGCTATTGATCATAGATCCCAGCTATTTGACCGCTTCGCACTTGGGAAGCACAGTTCCATTCAAATAAATGTCTGGAATAGGCCTGAGTAGATCAGAGAACGGGCAGCACAAGTACTCTGTCTTTTGTGAACTAATGCGATACCCATTTCCATCTAAGACTTCCACCCACACATCAAGAGCTCGTTGCAGGGATGTAGGTTTCTCACTTATGATGGCTCCATCGTCAGCAAAGAAAAATTAATGGCTCCATCGTCAGCAAAGAATAATTGATGTACCTTGGCGTCCATCACTTTACTCTCAAGCAGATAGTCAAGGACTGTAATAAGGAGCAAAGGACTTAAAAGCGGGGCATCTTGCTCTTGTCTTTGCTCTTTCATACATGTCCATGATGATCTGATCATCTTTCTGGAACCCCTCGATGTCTTAGCGCCACCCATATCAGATCTCGTGTTGCCAATGTTGTAAATTGCATCAAAGCTACATATGTCTATTTTGCACATAGCCCCAAGCAGGGTCATAAATTATTGCGGCATGTAATAACACATTCGCTGTCTTTGGAAGCCGTAATAAATAAAGTGTTAGCGCAATGTAGTTCCTTGTTTCACTATTTCACATTGGCATCATTTAAGGACGAAAATGAAAAGCTTATTTACAATTTTTTTTTATTAATGGGGAGAATAAACTTTATTTACTGTTTTCATTGTATTTATTAAAAAAAACTTAACGATTTGAATAAATGTTTTCAAACAGAAAAGGTACAAATACATTTATTAAATAAATAAGTAACAAATTTATTAATCGAAACATAAAAAAATTTTATTAAGCCTCAATATTTAAATATAGATATCAATTTTAAAAATAATTTTTATCATTTACAATCGGTAAATTGCTATACCGGTATGCAATTTGAAGTATGTGAACAATCATCTAAAATAAACTCAAACTTAATAGATATTGTAAAGCCAAATGCAATAAAAGTTTATATTTATTTAAAAAGCTCTAAGACACAAATAGTTAGATACTTAGATCCTTGGCTAATGATATGCTAAATTGCTGTTGACTTCCCCACAGCAGTGGTTGCGCTGAACGAAAGTTTTCTGAATTAAACATGATAAAAGACAATCTGAGAAATCGGTTAAATTCAGAAACTGTGGTCTCAATTTTACTGGCTAAAGAGCTATTAAAAGGTGAGGCAGTATTTGATCCTTCTGAGGAGTTGGCAAGGTTTTATTTAAATAAAATTTCTCGATTGCAAATACATTCAAATTAAGTAAACATGTTTGCTCCTCTTATTAGTATTCTCCTATTTCTTTAATATAAGAGCTACCTACTTCTCTGTGCAATTGAATATGTATTGGAATTAGCTTTTATTTTCTTATTTAATTTTTTTGTTTCATCAATGAATTCCTACTATTATTTATTCAATGTTATAGATTTGTGATTTATAAATGATTTTTTTTTTTCTTTTATGCTAATTTTGTTATATTAATGGCTCTTCTTATGTTATTTGTTATTTAATGTTTAAACTGAATGCTATGTGTAATAACGCAAAAATAAAGAAAATTAACAAAACATTTTCTTATGCTACATTTTTTTTTTAAATGCTACATTTTTATTGTCAGTATGCTACATTGCTCTGGATAGAAGTGGCAACGCTGCATCAGATGTTACGTTCTCCTAATCATCGCAACTGGAAGCATGTAAGGAACATGCGGCAGTTGCGATGACGAAGAAGCGCAACAGCTAGTGAGTGGGGGAGGGAGAGATGGGAGCCCAGTACTTGATTTTTTTTTTGTCACTGCACTCACTGCACTGATGTTTTATTAGGCGCCCGCGGTCGAGAAATTAGTTTGCTATATGATTTTTTTTTTGTTTTTATTGATTTATTTATTCTATTCTATTTTTTTTGAGGAGTGGGTGGAGGCAAATGGTTTATTGTTTTTTTTTTTTTTTTAATTAGATTAGATTAGGGTTTGGTTGAGTTAGGTTTTGGAACTGCGGATTCGGAATCGTGTGCGCACAGGACGCCAGACAACACGGCACAATATGTTTGCTAAGGGCATGATAAATGGGATTTGTAATCAATTACTGAGCGCTCTGACTATCGCTGCTCAGGACTATTAGAGTTGTATTATGAAAACCCATTTCGTTAAGATACCTCTTAATATACCCTACTTCCTTTGCTACTGTTGAAGCGCGACGTACTCCGCTTCCGTGCTACTAACTACTGCTGTACTTAATCGCCGTATCCGTGAACGTAAGACCGTCACGTAATTTGTGTGTATCTTGGTGCTAAGTCTACCAACGACACAATACAAATTATGTGACCAGTCAACCGTTCACGAATACGCCAATTCGACCCCCTGCGCTCTCAGTTACTGCTGACTTTGAGAAGCCTTTCTCCTCCGCATACTTGCTGCATATGGTCATCCCCAAATCCAACTCAATGGCTTTCACCAGCAAATCGTAGTTACGTTGTTTGCCCTTGGGAATGGTTTGTAGCAGCTCTGCAGCTGATCCTCTAAGGGCAAGCTTGAGGGCAATAAACTTCTCCTCAACGTCCTAGTTGTCCGTCATTGCTGCTGCTTCGAGCTGTCTTTTGTATATCGACCATGATGTTTGACCATCAAAGACGGGAGCCTGCATCCCTTTCCTTCTTAGGCAGTCGGTCGAATAATCATAAACTTTCTGATTCTTCACGCGATAGAGTTCCTTTGCCATATTCTCGGATTTTCCTTTAGTGGTCTCATATTTAGTTTGAACATTCTCGAATTTTCCTTCAACGGCTGTTTCAATCGAAACTTGTACGTTTTCGAGTTGTTCGTGCAATTGATGCGAATTTCCTTTCCAAACTTTTATTTTGTTCACCCAATTTGGTTTCGAGAACAGTCTTCTAATAGATTAGCTGTTGCTCTAGAGAATTCTGAAACTTTTTATTTAGTTCATGAAGCTTAGCATCCATCTAAGGAATTCCTTTGCTCATCGAACTTTTTATTTTGCTAATCGAATTTTTGGAATAACAACGTTATTAAAGCCGACATGTCACTTGTCGTACCTTTTCTTCTGTGACGTCAAACAAAATCGTGTCAGGATCTTCACCCTCGCCTGCAGTAGTTTTCCGCAACTTAGTAATCAATTTCTCTTTTTGTTCCAGCCATAGGTTGACCACGCTGACTCATCACTTCCTTTAGTTGCACTAACGACAACTCATCCAGCAACTTGCGAACGACTTTTTTTTTCAATTGCACAATACACAATAACACAATACACGAAATACGTTTTATACCACTTTTGTCACCTATGTCAATTCTTTCTGCGGTTCATAATAACAAAACCGTCCTCTGTGTATTTAAACTGTTTATTTATAAGCCACTACCAAATTCATTGACGGCCAGATTCCGGACTAAAGTACGACGCGTCACCATCATACAGTGTTACGCCCCAACGAATAGTTCGTCTGAGGACGAAAAGGAGAGCTTCTACAATCTCTTAAGCGCCGTCTTCAACACAACACCAAATGAAGACATTGTCATAGTGATGGGGGATTTGAATGCCAAGGTAGACAGCGACAACGAAGGGCTCAAACATGTAATCGGGAAGCATGGACTAGGCAACCGCAATGACATCGGCGAAAGGTTTGTGGATTTCTGCAATGCCAACCGCCTTGTGATAGGTGGCGCCATGTTTGGGCACAAGACCTGCCATAAAGTCAGCTGGATTTCCAATGACAGACAAGCAACCTCCAACCAAATTGACCATTTTGCTATCAGTCGCCGCTTTAGAAGCAATCTCCTGGACGTCCGAAACAGGCGAGGGGCGGATGTGGGGATAGTACGTGATCACCATCTTATGATAGCTACTCTCCAACTACGCACTGCTGCAGTTCGAAGATCCCACGACAACACAAGAATGCCCAGGTTCAACATCGATAGACTTAGTGATCCCTCAGTGTACCAACAATTAAGGGAGCACTTTTCGCAAGGTGTGTAAGCAATCAGCAGCTCAATGCCCGCAACCATCCAAGACCATTGGTGTGCTGTGAAAATGTTTTTACATCTGGTGCTGAAAGAATTGTCGGTCGATCGCAGGGAAGACATAGGGCGTGGCTTTCCGAGGATACCTGGAGACGGATTGACGAACGAAAACAGCTGAAAGCTCGCGTTGCAGCTACCCCAGCAGCAGGGAGAAGCGAGCTTGAGTCCCTATATCGCATGAAGATGAGAGAAGTTCAGCGTAGCGTGCGACGTGACAAGCGCAACTACATCAACGCGCTGGCTACAGAAGCAGAAGAAGCTGCACGGAGGTGAGACAGCGGTACCGTCTACAGAATCACCAAAGAGCTGACAGGTGGTCGCAGCTCCAGCCAACACCCAGTGAAAAGCCTAGACGGCTCCTTGCTCATTTCGGGTGAGGACCAGCTCAAGAGATAGAAAGAGCATTTTGCTACGGTTTTGAACCGTGTATTCGCTAGCGATATGCTCCCAAATCAGACTGAGATGCCCGAGGTGAGAAGTTCCAGAATACGCACCACAACTTCCAGTAAAGATGAGATCCTTACCGCGATCAAGGCACTCAAAACCAACAAGGCGGTAGGACTTGACGGTATTCCAGCAGAGCTCTTACGAGCAGCGCCCACAACATCGGCTGAGCTTCTGCTTTCACTTATAGAGAGAGCTTGGGAAGCTGAGAGCTTTCCTAACGAGTGGAAAGAAGGAATGATCGTCAAGCTTCCTAAGAAAAGAAATTTAATGGAGTGCGGAAACTGGAGGGGTATCTGCGTGCTGCCTGCTGTAGCTAAGACAATAGCTAAAATCATCCTTGAGCGAATCAAATAACATCTCGAAGACACACTCGATGCCGAACAAGCAGGTTTCCGCTCTGGATCCTCCTGTGCCGACCACATCAACACCCTGCGGATTATCATCGAACAGTGTGTTGAATATCGATCGCCACTGCACCTGCTGTTCATCGATTTTGAGAAGGAGTTCGATAGTGTCAACAGGGAGTTTATTTGGCGTGCCTTACGCAGGAGAGGCATTCCCGATAAACTAATTGCTATTATCGAAGGTACATACGAAGGCTCCAAATGTCACGTTCTGCACAGGGGAAGGTTGCCTGAGGAATTTGAGATCCACAGTGGGGTAAGACAAGGCTGTATCCTATCACCAATATTATTCCTATTGGTGATTAGCGATGTGCTTCATGCAGCTTTGTCGACGGGAAACGGAGGAATTCTTTGGACTTTTACATCTCAACTGAAACATCTTGACTACGCTGACGATATATGCTTACTCTCCCACAGAATTATGGACCTCCACCAAATGATGGCAGATGTGGAGAGGGAGGCAGGTGTCGTCGGGCTGAAAATTAATACGGGAAAAACTAAAATTATCAGCCTTGGAACAAACTCAAATATGCATTGCTGGACAACCGGTAGAGAGAGTAGATGATTTCCAGTATCTTGGGATTATTGTCTCGACCGATGATGGAACCGAACTGGATATAGCCAACAGGATCGCCAAAGCAAAACCCGCGTTCGGGATGTTGTCCAAAATATGGCGAAGCAATGCAATCAGTTTGAGCACCAAAATAAGACTGTTCCGCTCCAACGTTGAATCCGTGCTGCTATATGGTTGCAGCACGTGGAGAGTGACCACTACTATCACCAGAAAGCTGCAAACGTTCGTTAATAAGTGTCTGCGCAATATCTTAAGGATTTTCTGGCCCAATCGTATCTCTAACGAACACCTTTACGAGAGAACGGGTCAGGAACCAATAGGCACAACTATCCAACGACGGAAGTGGCAGTGGATTGGTCACACGTTCCGAAAGGGTGACAGCTCCATAGCAAACCATGCTATGCAATAGAACCCTCTAACTTAGGATGGCAGAAGACCTGGCGGTCCGAGGAGAACATGGCGCAGAACAGTCGAGAAGGAGGCACGGCAGTTAGGAAAAGTTGGGGAGCAATCAGACACATTGCCAGAAACCGTACACGATGGCGCGTAGGCGTAGTAGAGGCCCTAGGACCCATAAGGGGATACAGGACATAAGTGAAAAAATTCACTACTTCCAAATTATCAATCACTTTATTCTTTATCAATCTCAAATTAAACTGCCTTTACAAATCACTTTTAATAATAATATCATTTAGTTTAGTTTAGTTTACTTTAGTTTATTTCATCTACAGAGCTTAACTCTAACAGATTTCAGATA
The DNA here is from genome assembly GCA_945910035.1 of Brachypalpus laphriformis. NCBI lineage: Eukaryota > Metazoa > Arthropoda > Insecta > Diptera > Syrphidae > Brachypalpus > Brachypalpus laphriformis. The sequence goes on along the minus strand of OX246753.1, from coordinate 224,449,922 downwards.
GATAATTCAATAATATAACAATAATAAGTAATATTCAGTAGTATAAAAATTCAAAATTACATTTATATATTTTAAGAAATATTCAGATTCAATATTGATAATTTAAATTTGAATCTATCATCACATAAATCTATTTTGTTACAGACAGAGTTTAAAAGTTTTTATACATTTAGTCATTGGTTCGTTAAAAATGTAAAAATGTCTAGGGTTCAATAAAAAGTTTCTTGTTTGAAGAATTCTTTCTGGTGCATATAAATAACATTTTTCAAGTATATCGGGACAACCTATACGATAAGAAAAGACATCATGAATAAAGAGTATACAATGAACATTTCGCCTATTTTCTAAGGTATCTAATCCAATTAAAGCGCATCTTGTTAGATAAGGGGACATAATATCAAGATTCCAATTCATTTGCTTTATAACAAATCTTGTAAAGGACTTTTGCACCCGTTCTAGTCGAATTATAGAATACACATAGATTGGACACCAGACTACACTAGAGACGCACTAGAGACATACATATAAACGGACTTAAGCGTATATGGGTTCGAAAATTCAGTACATGTTCGCTTAAGAAATCCAAGCATCGAGTTTGCTTTAGCAACCACATAATCTATGTGGAACGAAAATGAGAGTTTCGTGTCAAAAATCACACCAAGATCTTTAATTTCAGTTTTACGAGAAAGACCCAGAAATTGTATAGTCATTAATAGCAGGAACTAGTATATGGTACACAGAAAAAGAATGACATTTATTTATGTTCAAGGTAACTCGATTAAACTCGCACCATTCAACTATTGTGTTCAAATCATTTTGAAGACTTTCACAATCATAAATATTTTTAACACGCAAAAAGATCTTTAAATCATCGGCATATGTACATCAAGCAGTTAGCATGATTAAGCAATGAAGGTATCTCGTTAATAAAAATATTAAAGTGCAAAGGCTCCAAGTGGCTACCTTGAGGGACACCAGATAAATCAGTAAAAATTGAAATCAGTAAAAATCAGTAAAAATTACATCAACTTGATATCCCGACTCCACAGAATCAAAAAGATATTTTGTAAACAGCATCAAGTTTTTTAATGTGGATCTACCAGATACAAATCCATGTTGTTGCAATGATATTGGTTCCTTAATTGCGAAATAAAGTTTATTTGTAACAATAGATTCGAACAGTTTCGGAATAACTGAAAGTTTAGAAATTGCACGATCATTTTCAACCTTTTGTCGGGATCCGGCTTTGAATATGGGAGTTATAAATGAAAATTTCCATTCATCCAAAAACGCACCGGAAGCTAAGGATAAATTAAAGATGAGTTTTAATGGCAAAGGCAAGGATAAATTGCATTGTTTAAGAACATCAAAATGAATACGGTCAGGACCAGCAGTTTGGCAAGAGTTCAAATTTTGTATGCCTTGTAAAACATCATCAATTGAAAAATACAGCGATCCTAGACATGTATTACAATCATGTGTATTACTATCAAAAGACAAACTAAGATTCGAGTGATCAACATATGTTAACTGATTCAAAAAACTTTGCAAAGAGCTCACAAGTTGAATTGATCCTACAAAAAACGACACCTTCAAATTCCATATTTTGCGGGATACCATTTACCTTTCTTTTCCTATTTAAAAATGCCCAGACACCTTTAGGATTCTTTGAAATTTGAGACAATTACATATTGTTTATATAAAAATTTATTTAGAAATTCATATTCACGACGCAATTGACAAAAATGTATTTTGTCCAAATCAGATCGTGACTTCTTGAATAATTTAAACGCTTTGTTTTTAGCATTCTTCAAATTTATTAGCCTTTGATTATGCCACGGTAATTTGCAAGACTGTCTTTTCTTCATAAGAGGCACGAACTGAGTAAATCCATAATATAATATATTCAAAAATTTGTCATAGCTGTGGCAGAACGGAATAACAGCATAAGTGCCTTTACATATTCCAAAAAACGTATTTAAAGATGTCTTTATCGTCTCATTTCCCTGCCCCTAATTCAGTAACCGCTTCAGATAATGAATTCTAGACATATCGAGGCAATGTTTCAGCGTTATAGGTTCGCCTTTCCTAAGAGAGCATTATATAAAAAATGTTAAAAAAAAATATTTCAATAATGGCATAAGTATACTTATGCTGACAGACTTCTTTAAGTTGTAGACCAGAAAGAATGCTCGACCAATCAACCGAGCCAAAATAATTGTTCAAAGCATTATAATTAGCTTTTGAAAAATTATAACTCATTTCATGATTATTTAAGTTAGATTCTATTACTAAAGGAGTACTGCACTGCAAATCAAGACTTGGAGCAATGTCATGAATAGAATTTTTCATTATAGGACATTAAACTTCTCGGACAGAACAATTTAAGTTCTTCTTCTTCTTCCTTTTTCAGCGAGGTTGTGATCGGAAAATAAGGGATCACAACCCTCCCACTTCACCGCATTTCTACTGATCCGCCTGTGGGGTTCGCCTATTTGACCTCAGAAAATATCGGCAGGCCCGCCGATTTTGGATCACTCGGTTACTGAGGCCAATGAAATGCCGATGTCGTCGCATTTGTCTGATCCAGGCGTTTATAGGCCTGCCTTTCTTACATCGCGATGTCAGAACAATTTAAGTTATTATTCACAAATACTAAATCAAGTATTCTATTTAATGAATTATGACAATCATTTTTTTGAGAAGTACAGGGGATCCGCCGGGAACGTATACTACTTTGTTTTGCCGCCATTTTGGTAAACATTAGTCTTGACAGTTCATATTTGGCAGTCGTGAAGTAGACACGTGGCAAATTTATTATGGAAAAATATTCGATAAACCAACGTGTTTTAATCGTTAAAACATTTTATCAAAATCAATCATCGATTACTGTGACGATGAGAAAGTTACGTGAAATTTTTAGGAGAAACAACGTGCCAACAAAACGCACTATTTATCGTGTAGTGAATGATTTCGAAGAAAGAAGGTCTGTAGGTGATAGGCCCAAGCATGGGCCACAACGTACTGCAAGATCGGCTGAAAACATTACTGCTGTTCAAGGAAGTGTTCAAAACAATCCATCAACCTCAATTCGACGCCGTGCTCAGGAGCTTGGTCTTCAAAGAACAACTTTGGCTACAATTTTGCACAAGGATTTGCATTTGTTTCCATTTGCATGCTTTGCGCTTGATTAACATGTGGTATCAACAAGACGGTGCCACATCGCATACAGCCAGGATTACAATGGAATTACTGCGAGACCTCTTTCCACAACAAGTTATTTCAAAAAATGGTGATGTTGATTGGCCTCCACGGTCGCCTGATTTGACTGCTCCTGACTTCTTTTTGTGGGGATATCTGAAAAGCAAGGTTTATGCAAACAAACCAGAAACGCTTGAGCAACTCAAACAAAATATTCGTGATGAAATTAATGAAATACCGCGTGAAATGTGTGAGAATGTAATGAAAAATGTGCTCAAAAGGGCTTGCATTTGTGAGACTAGCAGAGGCGGACGTTTACCTGATATTGTATTCCATACATAATTGCCGACATTAAATAAAACATTTATCAATATAAGATCCATTCTCTTTCATTTAATCAACAATTATAAACAAACAAAGTAGTATACCTTCCCGGCGGACACCCTGTATTAAAAGCAAACATAGAATCAATAAACGTTAACTCACAATCAGTTTTCATATTATATGGAATTAAACATTTATCATCATTTGAATATAACCATTTGATATCACCTAAGTTAAAATCACCCAAAACAATATGATGTTGATCAGCTGAGCGGCAATGAAATCGATGTTGGTAAGATGACATTCATACACACATAACGGGCTTTTTGGAGGTATGTACCTTACAACAAAGAATACTTCCATTCGTCCAGTTGCCCCGCGCCGCCAAGATCCACAGAAACGCATAGCTGTTCACTCTTAAAATCATCTTGTGGGAGAATAACGGCTTTAGTTGTAAGAGTTGATCGCACGGCAATGAATACTCCCCCGCCGCGCTGATGACCACTCCTTGGTGTTCTATTAAGACGATAAACAGTATAGAAATCATCGAATATTTCAGCAGTTGAAAAGTTGTCATTCAGCCATGTCTCTGTGAGGACAATAATGTCATACTCATGTAGAGAAACAGCAACAAAAACTTTATTGATTTTGGTTCTCATTCCACCAGCATTTTGGTAATAGACAGTGATAACATTAGATAACGAAGAAAACAAAAAAGAGGAATTAGAAGAATTCTCGTCATTGTTTACATTTGCACATTGTCTGCGCTCTCCTTTTTTGGAACGAAACGAAAATTTCTAACATGTACATTCAATGGCCAGTTATCAGCATTCAATGCATCATTGATAATACATGCAAGAACACCAAGGCGAAAATTAACAAATTTAAATGATGACAGGTCGGCATCTCCTTTGTAAAGGGGAAAACAAGAGAGAAGATTTACCGGAACACTCAGTTTCTTCGATGCATACGCCAGTATTGATTCCGCTTTTGTGGTTGTAAAGAAGCGAGAGAGATGAAGCCATTTCTTTGCCGAAATTACCTCAACTTCTGTGTAAGCAAAGTCTTTACCGATGATTTTCGGCTGTTTTTTCATGTTCCGTTTCCAAGTATTCACTGTACTCCACTGCAGATTCACTGGTTCACTCAAATCGTTAGAATTGGCGTAGGATGAGAGGTCAGTGAAATTTACAGAAATAACCGGAGGTTCTTCAGGAACAGTACTTGTGTGGGTTACTGTATTGTTTACATTTTGCACTTGTTTTTTATTGTTTTTGTATTATTGTTTTTGTGCATTTTTTTTATCTTTGTTAGTAATAGGTGATAGCTTAATTGTTCGAGGTGGACTGATTTCTATACTATTTTTTAGGGATTTAATTTCCTCAAGTAGATAGAGTTTGAACAGTTTTGCCTAGTTCAGCAACTTTACACACTAAGCCAAGCACTGGGACACTAGCACAAACATTACACTTCCATGAAAAGTTTATACTTGACTTTAAGAAGTTCAAGGCACCTTCCGGTAAAGTTGCACATTTATCGTGGAATTTTAAATCGCAAATACCGCCGCATACAATAAATTCTTTGGTAACGATTTTATCGCACTTAGCACAGTTTTCGGACATTGCGTTTATTTAAAAAGAAGTTTACTTTAGATAGAACAATAAAACACGTCTGTACACTATGAGTGACACTCTGCGAGTGTCAGCAGAAATTTTCAAATAATTAACTCTTACGGTAATCGCACTTGCTCATAGCTATTTTCATCTCTAGATATCAGCTGTCTTCTCTGCTGGTGTTTGGTGTACTTACATTACAAATACAAGAACCTCTAGATGAATTTCGAATATGTTTGAAGCCTCTATCAGAAAACGCTAGATGTCTCTGGTGATGAATTTTGGAATGCGAAATGTGAAATAAGCTGATGTGCATGATGACACTTTTGATAGATGGCAGATTGACAGTAAAGATTTAAACCGAATAATAATAATAATAACTAGTATCGCGTATGATCGAAATTCGACCGAGGGGAAATAAACAAACATGATTTTTCTTTTCTGCACATCTATGGTACAGTATATTTCGAATGACATAAGTTTCATCCCCCTCCTTTTATAATAAATACTAAAAATAAATTTCGGGTTCACGTATTAATATATAAGATTATTATACAGAATATCTTATGTAGTGTGTTTGCTCGTTAACCGATGTGCGCAGGTTCAAGCCCTAGCGGGGAACAGCAATCATGGGCCACCCAAAGTATAAAGGAAAAACGATTTACATCGAAGTTTTTCCAACCACTGCACCAAAGAAAGGTTCCTGCCTGGTAGTACAATGGACCGGAGAAGTCTGAGTGCTCTAGGATTTGGGTTTCCTTTAAAAAAAAAAAAAAAAAAAAAAAAGTAGGTAGAGGTGGTTATGCCAGCAAACCATGTCGAAACTTAATTAGCGCAGAAGCGCAGTTTTAATACCACAACTCAAGTGACCTATCGGATGTAAAAAGGGCGTTAACTTGTAGGGAAAGGGAAAAAGAGTAAGGATTATTCAAATCCACCCCGTTGCATTGAGGAAACTGATAATATCCCAATGCTAATCTCCGCTAACTCTATTAGGTTGTCGTAAAAGGGTTTACCTAAGGTGCGCTGCCTGGCCCTGCCTCAAGCCGGACACTTGCAGAGGAAGTGTAAGATTGTTTCTTTCTCGTCAGCAGTATTGCAGCTGCGACAGTGTGCATTAAAAGTATGCCTATTCTGGCCACATGAACCCCGATGGACCAGTGGCCAGTACTAACTGCCAGAACTCTTGCAATATCTGCACAGTTTCTGTTTAGTAGATCCTGCGTTCTTTTCCGGAAGTATTTGGGCCACATCTGTCTGAAGATGACACAGTTCCGCACCCCTGCCACCTGCTATCAGCCTTTAACAGATAATGCGCGAATATGTCTCCCCCCCCAACGGGACGATATTCCAACGTGATGTGCTTACGTTCCAACCTGGTGTGCTTACGTTCCACAATTGTTCCACACAATATCCCAATATTCCAGGATCCTCGATTCACCCGGAGAAACATCCAGCATGTTCTAGAACCCCTTGCAATTTCCTATAAATACCCATACCACAACCACCATCGATACAGTTGTAATAAGATGAATACAGCGATTACAGGAGATATTCGACTAGTGGTGAAAACAAGCGACATTGTGAAAGTAAATCTGTAGCGACAATTTAATTTGAAATAAATAAGAATAAAGTGATTGAATGTTGTGTTAAAGTAAAGTTGGTGTTTAATAAATAAATAAACGATTAAAATACACAAAAGACGGTTTTATTTAACCGAACCCTAGCAAGAATATTACATTGGTGTCAGAAGTGGGATAAGACAAATTTTGTGTATTGTTTATTGTGTAAGTGGAAAAAAAAAAAAAATGGTTCGGAAATTGCTAGAAGATTTGTCATTGGTGCAACTAAAGGAAGCACTGAGCCAGCGGGATCAGCCTACGACTGGTACGAAGAGAGAATTGATCATTAAGTTGCGGAAAATAATGATGGACGAGGGTACAGATCCTGAAACAGCTTTGTTTGACGTTGAAGAAGAACAAGTAAGTACGACGAGTGACATTATCGGCTTTAATGAAATTGCTGTCTGAAAAATTCGAGAAGATAGATAATTCTTTCGATGAACAAAAGAATTCTCTAGACGCCAAGTTCGATGAGCAAAAGAATTCTCAAAATGAAAAATTCGATAAGCTAGAAAATTCCTTGGCTGAACAAAAGAATTCTCTAGATGCTAAGCTGGATGAGCAAAACAAGAAGTTCGAGATACTAGAAAATTCCTTGGCTGAACAGAGGAATTCTCTAGACGCTAAATTCGGAACAATTGAAGGACAATTCGAAAACGTACAGGCTAAGATCGAGAACGTTGAAACAAAATTCGAGAATGTTCAAACAAAAATCGAGGCTGTTGAAGGAAGATTCGAGAATTTAGCAAAGGAACTCGAACACGTGAAAAAACAGAAAGTTCGGGAGTATTCAACCGACTGCCCGAGGAAAAAAGAGATGCAGCCCCCTGTCTTCGATGGTCAAACATCATGGCCGATATATAAGAGACAGTTCGAAGCTGCGGCAATGACGAACAACTGGGACGATGAAGAGAGGTCCATTGCCCTCACGCTTGCGCTTATAGGATCAGCTGCAGAGCTACTACAAACTATTCCCGAGGACAAACAACGCAACTACGACAGTCTGGTGAAAGCCATTGAGATGCGATTTGGGGACGACCACATGCAGCAGGTATATAGGGTCCAGTTGCGCAGAAGTTTCCAGATGAAGGGTGAGACGCTCCAGCAGTTACAAGCAGACATCGAGCGGCTGGCACATTTGTCCTATCCAAACGCCGGCGAGGAGATCATTAACGAGATGGCAACGGAAGCGTTCACCCATGCCATAGCTGATGCGAAACTACAAATGGCGGTAAGAATGGCTGGAAGGAAAACGCTCGCCGAAGCTTTGGCGTTTGCTCTGACAATGGAGGCCACAGACCAGGCCTGTCAGGGAATCCACCGTGTGAGGGAAGTAGCCGCCATCGAATGCTCTTGCCAGAGGATGGACATCGAAGACCGAAACAACGCTCGCCGAGGACAAATTCGTTGCTGGAACTGCAACAAAAGAGGGCACCTACAACGGCAATGCAGAATTCTACCCAGCCACGGAAACTATCCACACTATGGTAATTGGCGACGTAATGAAATACCATCCAACAGGTATAACATCCATCCTGTTGGTCAGGCTTCCCGAAACCAGGAGTGGGGAGACCGCTCAAGAACCAGTTTCGCGGGGCGGAAGTCGGATGTCGGAGTCGACGCCCCTAATACCACCATCCAGGTTCCCCAAACCAAACTCCATTCTAATGCAGATGCCTTATCCCGGCAACCATGTAAGATCGACTGCAAGCATTGTGTGCGGCAGGAAGAGAAGAACCTTCTTTCCATCCAAAGGGTAAGAGCCTATCGCTGGTTGGAGTGCAGAAGAAATCCGCAACGCTCAAAAAGAAGACCCGGCCATCGAGCCGATATTAGCGTGGAAGGAGTTTATGGAAAAGCCAAATGGACAAGATATCTCGGACAGGAGCCCCACTCTCAAGGCATACTGGGCTCAGTGGGACTCCCTTCATGTGCAAGATGGTGTGCTGAAAAGGAAATGGGAGAGGCCGGACGGGAAAGATTTCATAATGCAGCTTGTCTTGCCGCGATCAAAAGTACACGAGGTGCTACGGGAGATGCATGATGGAGCATCCGGAGGTCATTTGGGTGCAAACAAGACGCTGGAAAAGGTGCGAGAACGTTTCTATTGGCTCAGCGCAAGGGACGACGTAGAAGTTGGTGCCAAAAATGCGTCGTGTGTGCGGCTAGCATGGGACCCAGAACGAAAACGCGAGGCAAGATGCAACAGTACAACGTGGGTGCGCCATTTGAACGGATCGCCGCTGACATCGCTGGTCCGTTTCCGGAAACCGACAATGGCAACCGTTACATCCTAGTCGTCATGGACTACTTCAGCAAATGGCCGGAAGCGTTCGCCATCCCTTACCAGGAAGCGAAGACCATCGTGGAACAGATCGTCAACAACTGGGTGAGCAGATTTGGCGTGCCTATGGAACTGCATTCTGACCAGGGGCGAAACTTCGAATCAAAGATATTCAAGAGGTATGCCAACAACTAGGAATTAAAAAGACGAGGACGACTCCGCTTCATCCGCAATCCGACGGGATGGTAGAGCGCTTCAACAGAACCTTAAACGAGCATCTCTCCAAGGTCGTAGAAGACCACCACCGCGATTGGGATCGACAAATTCCTCTCTTCTTGATGGCCTACCGAAATGCAGTGCACAGTACTACTGGACATACTCCATCCGAAGTATTGTTTGGTCGAGCAGTTCGGCTACCTAGTGAGGTAAGGTTTGGATCCCCTTACGATGAACCCAAATGTGAGGAGGACTACGTGGCAGACCTCAGGGAAAGGATCCGAGACATACATCAGAGGACCAGGACGAGGATAAGGATAGCGAGTGACCGCATGAAAACCAGGTACGACACAAAGGCAACAACGTCCAGCTTCCACGAGGGAGACCTAGTATGGCTGTACAACCCACACCGGCAAAAGAGGAGATCACCCAAGCTGCAGCAAGACTGGGAGGGCCCTTATAAAGTGGTCACACGCATCAATGACGTCGTCTTCCGGATCCAGCGTGGAGTAAGAGGCAAGATGAAAATTGTCCACCTGGATTGTCTTCATCGTTATCATGGTAGTAATCCAGATGATCTTGTTCGGGACGAACAAGTTTAAGAGGGGGGCAGTGTAGTATCAAGTACATCGTCAGGTACTGTGTGCAACGACATCTATTGCCTACTAGTAGTAAATATTCCAACCTGATGTGCTTACGTTCCAACCTGGTGTGCTTACGTTCCACAATTGTTCCACACAATATCCCAATATTCCAGGATCCTCGATTCACCCGGAGAAACATCTAGCATGTTCTAGAAACTCTTGCAATTTCCTATAAATACCCATACCACAACCACCATCGATACAGTTGTAATAAGGTGAATACAGCGATTACAGGAGATATTCGACTAGTGGTGAAAACAAGCGACATTGTGAAAGTAAATCTGTAGCGACAATTTAATTTGAAATAAATAAGAATAAAGTGATTGAATGTTGTGTTAAAGTAAAGTTGGTGTTTGATAAATAAATAAACGATTAAAATACACAAAAGACGGTTTTATTTAACCGAACCCTAGCAAGAATATTACAGTACGTTAAAGATAAGCATTCGTCGAGTCGACGAAGTAATATTTAAATCCATTTTTAAGAAAAAGTTATGAACAAATTGTTGTTAATGTTAATAATTTATTTTATTTGACCTTTTTGTGCAATGAAACGCCATTTTTTATTTTTATGTTAAATATGTAGAGGGGAAGGTGGGAATATGGAAGCTGCTGTTAAATAGGAACCCCCTTCTAGAACCAGTATTATTAGTGCCATCTTTTACTAGATAGCTACACGTTGCAAAGACTTAAACCAAATACTCATATTACCCAGATACAGAGCTTTCGCCTCGATTATTTCATCGTAAAGTTATTTGCAATAACCGAGCGGAATGGAAAACTTTTTTCCACTGCTTTTGTTAGTCTCGAACGTTCATGGCGGGTCGTGCTTTTGTCCTGTAGAAAATTCACAAAAATTATTTAGTGTTTGGATTAACAATTTTTCAGGTAAGAATTTTTAGATTTCTTTGAATAAGTGATGAAAAACAATGTTTTTATTAAAATATGAAGTCTTGTAATATGGAACTCGTAGAGGAGCCTAATGTGGAACTGGGTTCCATATTACCATTACGCCTTTTTTTTTAACCTAAAATTGTTTTTTCAACTATTTCTGATGGAACTCCCGGAATATGTTAGCCTTCTACAAGTTAACAACCGGCTGTTGTTGTCCCTGATGTCAGTGACATAGCCGAAGATTGTCAACCATATACAAGTCAACAACCGGCTGTTCTTGTTCCTGATGTCAGTGACATAGCCAAACATTGTCAACCATCTACAAGTGGATCGTCAGCCATGGTTTTACCCGGAGAAGTGGTCCCCATACCAAAGCTTAAGAAAAAAACGTCAAACAGAGGACGTAAGGCTTCGTCTTCTGCGATTTTGACAGGGTCCCCATACAAAGCAGACCTAGAACAGTCAATATTAAATATAAGTCAAAGAGAAGGGGAAGAGGCCGAGGTGGTACAAGAAATACGAGGGGTGGTGGACGTGGTGAACGCGGTGGACGTGGTAGACGTGGTGGGCGTGGTGCGAATACTGGGAATAGAAGTGCTCATCAATTAGAAACGTTATCTGAATCCAATACAGCAATAACTTCTGGTGATTCTGTTCTTTCCGAAAGCGGCAACGGACGCACTCCAACAGAAGCAGACAATGATGCCAGTTGCATGTTCTGCTCTCAAATGTATTCAGACGATCATCGTGGTGAGGTTTGGGTTCTATGTCAATCCTGCAACCTATGGGCACACAGTGATTGCCCAGGTTGCGATCATGATTATTATGTTTGTGATTTTTGCACACAAAGGTAAAATGTAATTTTTACATATATTTAATATGGAACCCGGGGTTCCATATAAGGAACATAGAAATGAAAAATGTAAAAATTACTTTTTTTGAATAAAGTACAAAATTTAATACAAAAAGTATTCAGAAAATGTTTTTTTTCTTATATATAATGGAAAAATATATACCAAATATTATTGAGCAATTTTTTTTTTTTTTTTTAAAAAATTAAAAAACCAAACCAAAGAACCAAAAAAAAAAATGCGGTATCATTTATATATTTACGTATTATAGTTTTGAAGATATTTGAGGTTGTTTTCTCCAGGATTTTCAAACTTTGTATATCCTTTTAGTCCTTTTCAGTAGTTTGCGCCAAAAATCGCTTTGGATTTTCACTTCTGACGTATAAGACTATACGAACAAAAAAATTTAAGAAAATCGGAGATGAGTACTATTCGGAACTGCACCCTTTTTTTTGTTATAAATAAAAAAGAAAATATATATTCATTTAAAATAATGAAACCATAAACATTAATTCACAAAGAAAACAATGAAATAAAAAAAAACAATTAAACAAATTATTTTGTACATTTGGTGGAAGTTTCAATTTTGTGCTGCCCACAAATGTGTATTTTGCCTTTTACACACTTAGATTTGGTCATATGTCGTTTACTGTACGGACACAATTTGCAAATCGGGCTAATTGCAGATATGTTGCCTTCTGCTGAAGGTTGCTCATTGTCGGCAGCATTAAGATGAATTTTAGCCATGATATTTTTCTGCAATGTTGGTGCTTCCAGTCGCTTTTTCATCAAAGGGGTGTAACGAGACTGGAAAGCAACTTCTTCATAAAGTCTCTTCGTTTTAGAGGTTTCTGATTTCGTGAAATGACATTGTGAGTATAAAACTTTGAAAGCACAATAATGGGTCAATTAATCCCTTTGTAGTTTTTGTAGGACCTCGTGCTTGATGCACAATGCTTGCACCATAACTCTGGCTTCTCTTTTTTTGTGGACCATACATGTCTATTCTTACCTCATAAAAACTTTCCAGGAAATGAGATTATCTTTGAGCGCCTGTATTCTTTTAAGGTACTAAGTGGTATATTATCTTCAGCATCTTCCTCCGTATCTACTTCATCATCCATATTTTCCCAGCCCGAGCCTTCTTCTTCCTCAACATTGTCTTCCACATCATTTTCATTATCGCTTTCATTGAAATTCTCGACATCGTCACAAGCTTCTTTCATTTTTTCTATTTCTTCAGTCGAAAGAACCAATCGCGAAGCCATTCTGAAACGGTAGTTAACGATTTTGTAACAAATACTCACACATAAAAAAAATGCACTCGAACGCTAAACGTTACGTTAAAGGTAAGCTTCGTCGTTTCGACGAACATTCATTCCCTTTTTTCCTAAAATCTTGACTTACCTGAGCACACAAGCCACCAAGCGTTCACACAAAACAAGAACTAACGTATGACTAGAGCTACATGAAGAACAAAAACGATAGCGAAGAAGAATAAAAAGTTATTAAAGAAAGAAAAAAATGTGTTCGTCGAAACGACGAAGCTTACCTTTCTGGGGCTAACCGATGACCTAGCGAGGCGGGATCGTTTTTGCACTGTTCTATTAGCCTCGAGGATGTAGTGGCAGATACTATAGCCTTGGTAGCGGCCTGGCTGTCAATGAGGATGGCAATGGTATTTAGGGGTATAGAGGTTTGCTTAAGTAGGCGGCAGGCCCCATGTACAGCAAAAACTTCGGCCTGGAAGATACTGCACGAATCCGGAAGCCGGTAAGACCTGGATATATTGAGGGAATCAGAGAATATCCCCGCTCCTACGCCGCAGTCCATTTTTGAACCGTCGGTGAAGATTGTTGATCCAAACGCCAGTTTCCTATTTCGCCCTAGTTGGGAATCTGGCCGTGACGTCATTTCTAAAGTTCACTGTGGGAGCTATATAGTCGGTCAGATTAGCTGGCAGATACCGTTGTGACCATATGGATTGGTGCACCAGCATCCTGTTTCCCTTAGCCTGACCGCACTACATGATGATAGATGTATAATTTGAAGATCGAGTGGTAAAAGGTGCAGGATAACGTTCAAGGCTTCGGTTGGACGTGTTCTTATGGCACCCGTTGCGACTATAGCCGCAGTTCTTTGTACCCTGTTGATAAGTTTGATGTTATAAGCTTTCCTTAACGTAGGTCACCAGACTAGCGATCCATAGAAAAGAATGGGACGCACCACGGCAGTGTACTTCGATTAGACCATCTTTGGCCGAAGTTCCCACTTCTTACCAAAGGTCTTGCTGCAGGCATAGAAAGCCACTCAGGCCTTCTTTACCCGCTGCTCAATGTTAAGCTTCCAGCTTAATTTTGGATCAAGTGCCACACCTAGGTACTTGGCACTGGAAGAAAGGGAGAGTAGATGATTGTTTAGCCGTGGAAGCGTAAACGTCGGTATTTTGGTTTTAGTGATAAGGAGCATCAGCTCAGTTTTGCTTAGGTTGTGACGCTGAGTCCACATCCAGTGGCCCATGAGCTTATCTTGTCCAAGGCACCTTCTATAATCTCACTGATTACGGATGGAAACATCCCCGATACCAGTATTACCAGGTCATCCGTATACGCGACAACCTTAATTCTACCTCCATCAAGTCTACACAAGATTTTGTTGATGACCATAATAGAGGAGATAAGACCCCACTTTGAGGAGTTCCTCTAACAACAGATACATATGGTGGATTTGCTGTTGCTGAGAGTCGATTGAATGATTCTGTTTTTTAGCATTGTCAATATAGATTTGCTAATAAACTCTTCCACACCCAGTTGGATCAGAGCTTCCTGAATCAATTCCGTACTGACGTTATTGAAGGCGCCTTCAACGTCTAAGAAGGTAGCTAGGGTATATTGATTGAAGTGAATTGTCATTTCTATCGTGCGCACAACTTCGTGGAGCGCCATCTCTGTACGCATGTTGAGATTTGGATAGAAGGGATTTATCTAGGGTATTTCGAATATGTGTATCTAAGATGCATTCCAACGTTTTCAAAAGAAAAGAGGATAAGCTGATGGGTCTAAAATCCTTTGCGGATCCATGTCCTGCTTCCCAGCTTTCGGGATAAACACAACACGAACATGTATCCAGCTCAGGGGAACGTGGTTTAGGAGAGTAGAGCTTCTGTAGATCGGAACTAGCCATGGGACCATCTGGTCCAATGTTTTTTGGAGCATAATAGGGAGAACGCCTATTATAGGGAGAGGAACTGTTAATAGCCCAGGATGTATTAACTGCTGCAATTGTTGTCTTAATGTCATTCCAGGAAGAAGTTTATGGAAAGTGAGTTTGCATTAAAAGTTCTAGGGATTCGCTACAGGAGTCCGTCCAAGTCCAATCCGGCCGTTTAATTAAGGACGGGCTAGCATGTTCCTCAGACAGAATTTTACTCAGCCTGGCAGAGTCTTTTATGGTCTCAATGGACTGACAGTAGTCTTTCCAGGCAAGAGACTTGGCACTTTTAATGGATTTCTTATATTCCTTCAGACAAACCTTATATGGTTGCAAGAAGTTGTGTTTGAAGCAGTTATTGAAGATATCTCTAGTAATCTTCCTTAGTTTGGATAGATCTTCGTTCCACCAAGGGGGGACTTTTTTCTTGGTGTAATTAATAGGACACGAAACCGACTGATTCAATTTTCAGGTCGGGTATTCTATGAAGTTTTAATTTAATAACCTGACCAAACTTCTTCCAGTCAATTCTCTTAGGGTTACTAAATGGCTTGGGAGCCTCGACCTCGAGGCACACATTGTAAAGAATCCATCTGTGGTCGGAGAGGGAAATTCGATCGGATACTCGCCAGTTTACTACCCTAAGGTTATTATTGTTGGTTTTTAAAGTGATGTCTAAAACTTCCTCCCACCCCCTGAAATTTTCCGAACTCGGAAAAACAAAAGTTGGTGTGTTACCCACGTTACAAACAGAAAGGTTGGACATCACTAAAAAATTAAACAAAGACTCACCGCGTTCGTTAATTTCAGAGCTGCCTCATAATCTGTGTCTGGCATTTGCGTCGCAGCCCAGAAGCAGATTGTCCTTTTTTGCCGTTGTCATAGAGGTTAATTGGCGTACCTCCTCTGGCGGTGATGGCCTATCACGATCCATATAAACTGAGGAAATAAAAAGTGTGTTATTTGCAAACTCTAATTTAACCACCGTTAAATCGGCAGAGCTAAAATTAGGACATCAAAATACATTCAAATGTTTTTTAGCTAGGATACAAATCCTAGGTTTATTACTAACCTGGTTTGTGGTCTTGTAGAAGACGTTGTAACGGTTGTCCTTGAGCCCTTTTATGGATGAACCCTTCACCCAGGGTTCCTGTACAAAGCCAATATCTATATTCTTCTCGCCGAGGAAGACAAGCAAATTATCTAACGCACTTTTCGAGTGGTGCAGATTAATCTGGATGATATTCAGCATTGGTAATTAGTGGAATGTTGTCCACCCGCATGTCCTCCGACTTCCTGTCGGAACCATCGATTTCACTTGAATCTTCATCAGGACCAGAGGGGCGAAAGATCTTGAGTTTAGCATGACTTATGCCGAAACGCTGCTTGTGATCAGTTTTTTCGAGTGCCACCAGGGTAGCCTCGTTGATCAGCAGCAGGAAAGAGGAGCTATTTTTTTGACGTTCCTCTGCCTTGATGACTGCCCAGTCATCCATCGGAACCGCCGGATTGTGCAGTCAGATGCGGGCCATATGTCTTCTGGGGATATAATTAGCGAGGATAAGCTTGAGCTTCAAGCCCTCCCAGGCGTCACTAACCTTAGTGACACACTCGCTTAGGAAATCCTTGGAAAACTGGTCCTTGCATCTGATGACCCGATAACCCCTGACCAACTCGGCGGAGTCGAAGCACGACAGATGTCCCCCAGGATTTCCCAGCAGGTAGTCCATGACTATACCCGATAGTCAGGCCTCTATACTACCCCACACTTCACTGACCGCCTTACCATCTGAGGAACGCTCGTCCACGAGGGCGACCTGCAGATGGTCTCTTACTACTTCGGAAAAGTGTCGCGTTGTCTGAGTAGGGCAGGCCGAGGATGCAGCCGGTTGGTTTTGTGTCGAAGTTGTGGTCCTGACAAACTTGGACCTTTTTGCCTCGCGATCGGCCTCATCCAAAAACCTGTTCCGCTTGTTTGGCTTGGTGTCCTTCTTCTTGTGTTGCGGATACTGTTGTTGTTTCTCAAGATGTGCGATGCACTCATCGACCAGAGCTTGATACTTGGCCTTATCCGCTGCGTTCTTCTCATGAACGGTACCAGATGCTTCGTTTTTGGCAACTTTGTCAAGAACGAATCGAGCCATCTTGTACCTGCTCTTCATGATGGCGTCCGGGGTTTTGGTTTTCTTCGACGAACCAGCGCCACTAACCATAGTGTCTTTGGTTGCCAGTTTGATGTTTACTGTTGTTGCCGTCTGATGAGCCGCCCTCTGTACGCCAGAGGGAGTACTTTGCCTTGTACTTACTGCGGCTGAAGGGAAGACTGAAGATTCCTGACTGGAGTCTAAAAGCACCTCATCCGATATTTTCTGTATTATTATTATTTTACTTTTTTTTTAATTTTTTATTTTTTTTTCTTAATTTTTTTTTTAGATTTTTGGTCCCACGAGTAGATCCGGAAAGGAAAGTAAGTCCTGGCAGAGCAGACGCACTCGACCTCGCTTGGGCATCGATAGGGACCGTTCGCGACCAGCACTGTCTTATCACCAGCAGGCCATGCAGCCCTCGGCATGAGTACGTACACACCTTGGCTTAAGTGAGTTTTTATGGGGTTTACTCCCCACCTACGTCTTAATGAACCACAGCGCACGATTGAGTACATGCGTGTAAATTCTTAGCTGACACTAGATACATGAAGGGTGAATAGCCATTTCCGAATAGTGCTCACGGGGAGGACCAAAGGCGCGGAATTTTTGTCCACCCCACATGGAATATCTTAGTGAAGCTATAGTTACTTCATTGATTCGAATAACTTCCCAATAATTAAGTAGAAGAGTAGAAAAGATTTCTTTTCCTAAACTTGATATGCGTTCAAGCAGTAAAAGACTCAGAGGTCAGTTTGTAGTTCTTTATTGTATCAGTCGTAAGTATGAATAGACTTAGGTAGTTTCTAATGGCGACACTGCCTTTTATACCTTCCTCAGTGGAGAAGAACATGATATCATGGCGTGACTTGGTCATGCACACAACGCGTGATAGTTTCTTATCTATAAATACACCTGGTCATTTTATTGTGTATATCCGGTGTCAATCTGTATATCGAAGGGTCGTTTGTTGCTACGGGTATATATACGGCGTAGCTTCATTTTCGGTGCGAGGTCTTCGAGTAGGTTTAGACAGTCCCATACAAGTTTTGATCCAACCGTGTAGCATTTCAGAGCCTTAAGTGCTTCCTGGCTGTCCGAGAGGATATAGATACGAGTACCCTCGACCCTTCTTCGCAGACATTCTCGTACACAGAACTCGATTGCATGGACTTCTGCCTGAAATATTGTCGGTGATTTCCCAAGCGCTGCTGCATGTTGCTAGTGCTACCATTTTCCAATTTCGAACCATCTGTATACCAAGTTTGAGAGCTTGGTAAGACTACAAGTCCTTGGCGGTCCATGTGGCGGTCACCTATGATCACATTGAATTTCCTGGAGAACCGGCATAGTATCTGGGCTTTTGAGAATAAGGTCATTTTGAATATACTCTAGAATCTTCAAATGGCCTGTAAAGTTGCCGATTTTAAGGTCCGAGATCTTGGGCAGCCTAAGAGCACTCAGCATAGCTTCTTTTTGTACTGTAGTACTGTATGGTGCAACGGTGCTAAGCATTGCTCCCATTGCTGCCGTGGGGCACGTTCTCATTGCTACTGTTCCTGAGTCTTAGCCTGTAAGGTTTTTGGCCACCAATCCAACGATGAATAGTTGACCATGGGTTTGATAATGGTGCTGTACGTCCAATATATTATCTTGGGTTTTAGCCCCAAGTTTTACCATGTAGGCGCTGGCACATAAACATTGCTCTTGTCGCTTTCTCAGTAACCTTGTTCAGGTGTGAATTCCGGGTGAGCGTCTTGTCAAGTATAACACCTAGGTATTTTGCTTCTTTGGGTATGTCATTGGGACGTTTCCAGTGTAATTTGTTTAAGAGTATGATTTCCTTCCAGGAAAAGGGCACAAGTATAGTTTTTCCGGAGTTGATGGTAAGTCCCTTTGTCCTGCACCAATCTGAAGTTAAATTGAGGGCACCTTGCATTAGTTGGGAAATTATGTCCTCAAATTTGCCTCTGAAGCTGATGACAATGTCGGCTGCATATCCTTGTACTTTGTAACCCGATTTTTCAAGTAGCTCTAGGAGTTCATCAATAACTAAGTTCGAGAGCAGGGGAGAGAGGACATCTCCCCGTGGGCAACCTCTGGTAGCTGTTATAGTTTTATGCTTATAAAATTGCAAGTAAATTTATAAACCATTTTACGCAAATCTAATCTTTTTTAGTATTGTTCTTACTATTAAATTACTACATTAGCATTAACCTGTTGTCTAATATTATATATTAAAAAATTAGACTTGGCTTTCCGTACATTAAAATTTAGCTCCACACTAACACTAAAGCCGACTGTTAAATTCTTTATTGATACAAACATTTTAAAAGCTGTATATAATTTTTTCGGGATAGAAAACGCTCAACTGGAGCATTCAGAGAGCCAACCCTGATTTACCCATTTTATTGGAATTTCCTTATCTTTCTAAGAAAGCCAAGCAAGCACTTCAGTGATGAGGAGCTTACAGTACCAGCACTCACCACATCCGCACCGACGATCTGCCACCTGATACGAGCAAAGGCCGGACACTCACAGAGATAATGTTCCGCGGTGTCGTCGCTCTCTCCACAAGCATCGCATATTGTAGTGTCACTTAAGCCCAACACGTTAAGGTGCTTGGCAAAAACAAATTGGCCTGTCAGGACGCCAATAAGTTGTCTACAGTCTTTTCTGCTGAGAGACAGCAAGAATGCCGCTGATTTCTTACAGACGTCCAGGAGCATGCGTTTAGTCAACCTGCATCCTGGAGAGTCATGCCACATACAATTGTGCTCGTGAAAGACCCAATCGTCAATGGAAGCCCTAACCGAGGACGCAGGAAGACCCAATACGGGTTCGGGACCTGGAAAACCCTCCTCTGAGCCTTGTCTAGCAATGTCATCGGAGATCTCGTTCCCCAAGATCCCAATGTGACCTGGGACTCAGATAAGAGACATAGAATTCAGCCTTGCGACCGAGTTCAAACAGTTTTTTGGTTTCACGAACTATTTTGGAAGTGGAAGGGTTAAGCAAGGCCTTAAGCGCAGCCTGACTGTCACTACAGACACAAATGCTACGCCCCTTCCACCTATTCTTCACAATATAGTTCATGGCCATTAGAATTGCATAAGTTTCCGCTTCGAAAACAGACACATATTTGCCTAATGAAAAGTGAACTCCAATGTTGTCGACTTCAACGAAGACACCAGCGCCAGACCCTTGACTGGTTTTGGAATCATCCGTGAAAATACGACTACATTCCATTCCCGGCTCAGACTCTGGACGAAGCCAGTCCTGGACACAAGGAAAGTCGACTCTGAATTTGCGCATCAGCTGAGTCAGACCGGTCAAAATCCTCCTTCTCGTAAAAAGAACAACCTAAGTTTTAAGAGGATTCATCGAAAGCCCACTCCTAGTACACCATTCATCGATCATGTCCAGCGCCGCCTGCGCCTTAGCACAGACCGCCGCCAGGCATGGCCCGACAGAAAGTACGGCGACATCATCGGCATATGCCTGAGCGTAGACGTTAGAAGTATTTAGAGTGTTCAACAGAGAGTCGACCACCATGCACCATAACAATTGAGACATAACGCCACCTTGCGGACAGCCCCTGTTTACCCATGTCATAACATATCGGCCACAATCCACATTCACTACCAAAGTTGTATTCATTTGCATTGCTTTAATCCACAACACTAATGTTTCATCTACCCCGTGTTGTCTGTTCGAGTCGCACATGCAGTCAAAAGTCGCATTGTCAAAAGCACCCTCAATGTCGATGAAGATACCCATTGCGTATTGCTTCCTATCAAGCGCGCATTCAATTCTGGCCACTGAATTTTGAAGTGCGGTCTCACAGGATTTCCCACGCTGATAGGTATGCTGCATCTCCGATAGTGGATGCAGCTTCAAAGCAACTTTGCGCACGTGAAATTCTACCAGTCTCTCCATACTTTTCAGTAAGAAGGATGCCAAACTTATAGCACAGATAATAAACTTACCCAGATGTCGCATCCCCATACAAAAAAATGTTGATATTTTTTGCGATGAGCAAACAAAAAGCTTTTCTGCTTCGCAAAGAAAAAAAACGGAAAATAAATTTTCTGTACGAAAAGCTTTTTCTTTTGCTTTGCGAAAAGCTTTCACCACCAGCGTAGAGTTTGTGACATATCCACGGCGAAATACCTATATTTTTTGTTTTGTTTTGTATTCTCGTATTTTTTGTCCTGGCCTGCGAGTTTGACACGGTGAGGAAGAGACAGAGCAGAAATATACCTACATATGTAGATCAGACATATAAGATCAGGAATAATTTTAATGCGATCTGCGATGATGTTAAGAATTTGTAGGTACGGTACAAAAAAATTTAAATAGTAGGTACTGTAGGTATTGTAGGCTAACTTTATTTTACTTTACTTTATTCATATGCATGTAGGTATGTACGTATTATAAGATTGAGGCTGGGACAAATAATTATGTTTATTTATTTCCTAATTGTTTGAATACATCTGTCTTTTACAAATCCTTGTGGTACTCCTACTCTCATTTATAGTATGTTTGATGTTTGGTCCTTACATTTAATATAAAAGAAGAGGTCTGATAGGTAGCCATAACCACTCTTTTATTATTTGTTTGTTCATGCACTTTAAACAATAGGAAACAAAATCAACTCTGCTCTTAGCCCACTTTAGTTAAAGGCATTTACATATGTGAAAATGCATTTGCAAATATTTTTGGCCTTAGACATTTACATAATACATATTAGAAGTATGATTTTTAGCTATTCATACTGCCTTAACCAAAGTTGTTTCCAGCGGACACGAACGCGGACGTGGCAGAATATTGACCCCCACAACCTCCCTTACCTCACCACCGCCTTAGTTTTTTTTTCAAATATTCATACATTATGTACATATGTAAATATTTATTTTAGTTTACATATTCATTAAATTTTGCAACTTTTTTGTCTTTTGTTTTGGATTCCTTTTCTTGTTTATGCTCTTGTCAATAAACCACTTACAATTTTTCCAAAGCAGAACTACCACAAGGAAATTGACTGTATCAATTTTTTGTGAATAACATTTATTTGTCGTTTCAAACTAATCTGGATAGTGCAAATTTGTTTTTGAGATACATTGATTTACTATATTTTCTCTAAGATTAGAGAAATTAAATTAGAGAAATGGACATTTCTGAAAGCAAGTGGTAAATACTTGTATATGAAGTTGACATATTTTGAAGTACTTGTCTGATGCCCAGACAAGTATTGGATTTTCATTCGAGTGTTCATATTCTTTCAATTTCATCAATATTTCCGTGAGCTCGAAATTGTTTTTGCCCTTTGTCATTTCTTTGACACAGTTCTCACAAACCGCATTCATTTTTTTAAGTGTTTTAAAAAACAGTAACCTGCAAAATACCTTGTGGCTAGTTTAGTTTATTTAATTAACCTACAATTTCAACAATCAACAGGTTTTTCAAAAATTAATACAATTCATTTAATTCAATTACATAAATTCAAGTAAAATTAATTATTGACCTAAGACTAACAATAGAGAAGTTTTGAAAGAGTTTCTGGGCACATAAATATCTAAGTTTGTGTAAAACAAATTAAATAACTTACAACACTGTGTGATAGGTTTACGAAAACCATAAGCGGTAGAATGTGGAGCTTCAAATAAAAGTGGCCTTTGTCTAAGAACTCTAGACGGAGCGTATAAATTTATACTGTTAAGTAAATTGCTGCTGTCGACAGTTGCACATAACAAATCACGAATGAACATAACACTATACGTTTTTCTTCTCATTTCAAGAGTTTGTAATCCTAACAATAGACATTTAGAACGGTAAGAATGATGTACATTAGAATCATGGGCATTACAAAGAAGCCGACGCAAAGCAAAACGTAAGAAATTCTTTTGTACACGTTCGATTCTATCGATACTATTCAGAGCAGTAGGATTCCAAACAACACAACCATATTCTAAAATTGGACAAACAATGCTGCAAAATAGAGACTTTAAGGTATAAGGATCTTTAAAGTCGTAAGAATTTCTCTTAATGAAGCCCAAGATTGAATTTGATTTGGAAACCATTGAACTGATATGTAAATCAAAAGCAAGTTTCCATCAAAAATAACGCCGAGGTCCTTAAAATCATTAACAATCTGGAGATTAGTATTTTCAAAAGCGTAGGAAGGGACGATGTGGTGTACTGATCGATTATAAGACATGGATGCGCACTTAGTTAAATTTAATATTAAGTCATTCAACTTGCACCAACTAATAAAAGTATCCATATCTTTTTGCATTAAAAGGCAGTCACGGACGGATGAAATTGTTGTAAACAATTTTACATCATCAGCGTACATCAGGCAATGACAGTGTTTTAAAATACCGGGTAAATCATTAATGAAAAGAAGAAATAGTGAAGGACCCAAATGGCTACCTTCTGGAACTCCCGAAGTAACATTTATTATTTTTGAGTACTGATCTCCAATGACGACAAATTGTGTCCGACCATATAAATAGGATCTAAACCAACTAAGCAAAGAACCAAAAATACCAAATGCTTTAAGTTTACTAACAAGATTAAATAGATTAACCCTACTAAAAGCTTTGACGAAATCAGTATATATAACATGAACTTGCTGATGATTTTCAAGCGCAGTAACACAGAAATTAGTAAATTCTACCAAATTAGTGGTAGTAGATCTCCCTTTCCAAAAACCATGTTGATATTTACTGATATAAGCCTTAAGTAAAACATTAAACTTGTCTTTTACAAGACAATCAAGAATCTTGGGTATTATAGGCAACTTAGTAATAGGCATATAGTTTGAGACGTTATCCTTTTTTCCAGACTTAAAAATGGGAGTTATACTTGAAACTTTCCAGTCATCTAAGAAAACCCCGCTCGATAGAGATAGGTTAAATAATGCAGTTAGAGGAGAACAAAGTGAGGTAGCGCAATGGCGAAGAACAATTGGACAAATACCTAATAAATCAGGCTTGTATTTGGGTTCTACCTGGTTAAGTAAGGTAAGCACTTCCTCTTCATCGAAAGCAAACAGGGAACAGTCTGTCATGGATGGAAGGGATTTAAAGTAAAGTTCATTAATATAAGTCGAATTTGTAGAATTATAAATACTTTGAAAGTATTCGGCAAACAGTTGTTAAACTTACAATAGTTATTGAAATTACAATTTTTTATTAAAATACAAAGCGCAGCGTGAAAAATTGAATTATGTAACAAAGGGTCACATTCAGCTACGGATGCATTTAGATCATCAGAAACAAAGACTAGATCTAGAACATTGTTAAATGAATTTGTAACGGAATTTATTTGATTTAAGTTAAAAGAAAATAATGTGTCTACTAAAATGATTTCTTGTTCAGAACGCAACGAGATTGGTACTAATTTAGTTTCACTACCCTGGACCCATGTTAAATTACCAAGGTTAAAGTCACCAATAACACATAAATTAAAATTCAGGTATTCTGCGGAAGTAGCAACCCTGTTGATGTTATCCAGATGTTTATTGTAAACAAACGTTGAACTATGAGGAGGGATATAGTTGAGAAAAATCAGCAAACCGGTACCAGCAACACCCACTTGAACACACAGCTGGTCAATGTTCAATCGGCTCTCTTCCAAAACAATGTCAATCTCAACAGCTGATGCAATTAAAGATCTCCGAACTGCCATTACAACGCCGCCACCGCGTGTTTTGGTAACATCAAAGCGATCGCAACGAAAAACGGAGAAGGTAGAGGTGTCAAAGAGTTCTTCAATCATATGGTGATCGTGCAGCCAGGTTTCAGAGAGAGCAATTATGTCAAAATTGCACTCATCAATAGAAAGAGAAAGCTGTCTTAGTTTAGAAGAGAAACCTCCCATGTTCTGATGGTAAACACTTAGCTCGTTGTTATGACGTGAGTGGGAGGGCAATGCACTCTCAGCAACTGTTGGGCTATTGGGAACTGTTGTTATGACTTGTTGTTGGTGTTGAATAACCCAATGTTTTTTGGTGGAGAATCGAAATTTCTGACGTAAACATTCAGTGGCCAGTTGTCTGCATTCAATGCAGAGCCAAATTTATGGGCAGGAAGGCCAACTTTGAAATTGATATATTTTAAAGCAGAAATGTCCGTGTCTTTTTTTATCAATTTATAGAACTTAATGTCGTCTTCGGATAAATCCAGTTTCTGTGCAATATACTTCTAAATTGCAGACTCGGCAGTTGTGGATGAAAACTTTGAAACATGCAACCATTTGACTCGCGAGATGACATTCATACCATCGGGTAATACATCGACGCCAACAACATGGGTACGATGTTTGTGACGTTTATTTTGTACCACTTGCCAGTTGTTTTCCTTCACGTTACTGCTAGGTATTTGAGTGTCAGTGACTCCGCGGACGGCTGATTTCGCCGTAATTCTATCGCTTAAGCAGAAGGGTTTATATTTTGCATTGATTGGCTGAATTTGTTTTAAATATGATTGTATTTCTTTTAAAAATCTAATGTTTGCGTCATTTCGAATAAGTGCAGTGCACTTTTTTTTCTTTATAAAGAAAGGAAGTGTTGTCCTCATCCAGCTTTAATTTATTGAAAAGGCTTCGATTCGTAGGGTCACAGCAAATGCCTCTTACGTTTAGTCCCAGATTTCTACATATGTATGTCAATACAGTTATATACTTCAATTTCGAGCTGCTTTGTTGGTATATTGCTTGGACAAGTCACATGGTAAAGCACTTGTTTATATTTGCCACATATACCACGAATCATGAACATGCAAACTGATTTCGCACACAAATCTAATCTTTGATTTTCTCCATAATCATCGAAGCCCTCGATTATGTCTTTATATTTGTTGTATTGTAATATTCTTGCTGGGGTTCGTTTAAATAAAACCGTCTTTTGTGTATTTCAATCGTTTATTTATTATCAAACACCAACTTCACTTCAACACAGTATTCAATCACTTCATTATTTATTTATTTATTTCAAATCAAACGGTCGCCACAGACTTATTTTCACAATTTCGCTTGTTTTCACTACTTGTCTAATGTCCCTCTTGTAATCGCTGTATTCACTTATAAACAACTGTGTCGACGATGGTTGTGATATGGGTATTTATAGGAAATTGCAAGGGGTTCTAGAACATGCTAGATGTTTCTCCGGGTGAATTGAGGATCATGGAATATTGGGATATTGTGTGGAACGTAAGCACATCAGGTTGGAATATATACTGCTAGCAGGTTTTGCAATAGATGCCGTTGCTACAGTTTGAGATACAGTGTTTTAGTTTTTTGGTACACAAACCATCTTGTAGTCAATGCTACACTGCCCCCTCTTAAACTTGTTCGTCCCGAACAAGATCATCTGGATTACTGCCATGGTAACGATGAAGACGATCCAGGTGGACAATTTTCATCTTGCCTCTTACTCCACGCTGGATCCGGAAGACGACGTCATTGATGCGTGTGACCACTTTATAAGGGCCCTCCCAGTCTTGCTGCAGCTTAGGTGACCTCCCCTTTTGCCGGTGTGGGTTGCACAACCATGCTAGGTCTCCTTCGTGGAAGCTGAACGTTGTTGCCTTTGTGTCGTACCTGGTTTTTATGTGGTCACTCGCTATCCTTATCCTCGTCCTGGTCCTCTGATGAATGTCTCGGATCCTTTCCCTGAGGTCTGCCACATAGTCCTCTTCACATTTGGGCTCATCGTTAGGGGATCCAAACTTCACCTCACTGGGTAGCCGAACTGTTCGACCAAAGAAGACTTCGGATGGAGTATGTCCAGTTGTACTGTGCACTGCATTTCGGTAGGCCATCAAGAAGAGAGGAATTTGCCGATCCCAATCGCGCTGGTGGTCTTCTACGACCTTGGAGAGATGTTCGTTTAAGGTTCTGTTGAAGCGCTCTACCATCCCGTCGGATTGTGGATGAAGCGGGGTAGTTCTCGTCTTTTTGATTCGTAGTTGTTGACATACCTCTTGGAATATCTTCGATTCAAAGTTTCGTCCCTGGTCAGAATGCAGTTCCATGGGCACGCCAAATCTGCTCACCCAGTTGTTGACGATCTGTTCCACGATGGTCTTCGCTTCCTGGTTAGGGATGGCGAACGCTTCCGGCCATTTGCTGAAGTAGTCCATGACGACTAGGATGTAACGGTTGCCATTGTCGGTTTCTGGAAATGGACCAGCGAGGGTGCGCCCACGTTGTACTTGTGCATCTTGCCTCGCGTTTTCGTTCTGGGTCCCTTGCTGGCGGCACACACGACGCATTTTCGGCACCAAATCTCTACGTCTACCCTTGCGCTGAGCCAATAGAAACGTTCTCGCACCTTCTCCAGCATCTTGTTTGCACCCAAATGACCTCCGGATGCTCCATCATGCATCTCCCGTAGCACCTCGTGTACTTTTGATCGTGGCAAGACAAGTTGCATTATGAAATCTTTCCCGTCCGGCCTTTCCCATTTCCTTTTCAGAACACCATCTTGCACATGAAGGGAGTCCCACTGAGGCCAGTATGCCTTGAGAGTGAGGCTCCTGTCCGAGGTATCTTGTCCATTTGGCTTTTCCAAAAACTCCTTCCACGCTAATATCGGCTCGATGTCTGGGTCTTCTTTTTGAGCGTTGCGGATTTCCTCTGCACTCCAGCCGGCGATAGGCTCAGTTCTTACCCTTTGGATGGAAAGAAGGTTCTTCTCTTCCTGCCGCACACAATGCTTGCAGTCGCTCTTACATGGTCGCCGGGATAAGGCATCCGCATTAGAATGAAGTTTCCCTTTACGATGCTGTATTTCATAATCGTACATCTGCAGCCGTTCAATCCATCTTGCGACCTGGCCCTCTGGATTCTTGAACTGCAGCAGCCATTTGAGAGCCGCGTGGTCTGTGCGCAAAAGGAACTTTTGGCCGTAGAGGTATTTATGGAAGTGTTTTGTTGCCAGAAGTAGCGCCAGAAGTTCTCGCCTGGTCACGCAGTAGTTCCTTTCCGGCTTGGAGAGCACTTTGCTGAAGTATGCTACTACCTCTCTTGGCCGTTGTGTACCTGCGAAAGAACCGCCCCAACACCGACGTTACTTGCATCTGCATCTGCGATGAACATTTCTCCGGGAATGGGATATGCTAGTGTTGGTGCTTCGCATAGTTGTTGCTTAAGGTTCTTGAAGCTATTGTCGCACTCACCTGACCACTTGAATTGCCTTTCTTTATCCGTCAGCTGATGCAAGCTCTTCGCGATTCCGGCAAAGTCCTTTACAAATCGTCGGTAGTATGTGGCGAGGCCCAAAAAGCTCCTGAGTTCGTGTTTGTCTTTTGGAACTGGCCAGTTTTTCACAGCTTCCACCTTGTCTGGATATACCCCCTTCGGGTAGGGGTTAGAATATACCCGAGGTAGGCATGCCTGTCGTAAGAGGCGACTAAAATCCACCCTCCGTATACCGAGTATGGCGTATACAAAAAACATGCAATGAACAAAATAAAAGATTTAAATACCCCAGGTGGCAGTCCAGGTAAACTGGAAAATCCACCCTCTTCGGAGGTCGGCTCTACGGATTCTGGGGAGAGCCATTTATTGCACCTTATAAATCCCTTCTCAAAAAGTACAAGGGTATCTCGATCTCCACCAACAAGATCGAACGTCTCCGGAAAAAGAAGTCCGCCGGAAGCGCAAACGCGTGAAAAACGGGACTCAGCGAAATCTAAAAGCATTGAGGAGGAAAACGACGTACTCCGTACCAAGCTTAGCGAAATGGAGCTACTCTATCGTGAGCTCAAGAAAGAGGTAGATTTACTCAGGCAAGAAAATAATGCCCTAAAAAACACGTACCTACAAAAAGAAAATACAGTTAGCTCACATCGCTCACCTAGTCGCGAATACCAGACGGATGAAGAAGAGCTAACACGCGAAACGAATTGGGTCGAAAAGAAACGACCAAGCAAAAAACGAAAAGCTGGTTCCTCACCGGAAGTCGAGCCACAAAAAGATGAAAAGCGCAAGGAGATGCAAGAAAAGCAACAACAACCAAAATTACGTCCTCCGCCACCGATAACCGTCGTTGGAATTACGGACTATAATAAGTTGCATTGCCTCCTTAAAGGAACTCTGGCTTCGAAGTTTAAGGTGACATCTCTGCAAAACAATACGTGGAAAATCAATGTCGATGATGCCGATGGTTACCGATCAGTATCTAAAAAATTGAATGCCGAAAAGATTCAGTGGTATACTTATGAAAATAAGTTAGAAAGACCACTGCGTGTTGTAGCAAGGGGACTCCACCCCTCGTGCACTAAAGAAGATGTAATGCACGACCTTCAAGACAAAGGCTTTAAAATTCTTGATGCCGTCAATATTATCAAGAAGGAGAAACAACAGTCGGAGGCAGATCATGAAAAATTGGTAAAGCGCGGTCTTCCACTATTCATGCTTAGTTTTGATAAAGACGAAAATAAAGATATTATATATGGTATCAAGACTATTCTAAACATCGTGGTCAAAATCGAACCCATGCGTAAGACCTCCAGATCGATCCCGCAGTGTAAGCGCTGTCAAGGCTTCAATCACACGCAGACTTACTGCCAGAAAGAGCCGCGATGCGTCAAATGCGCAGGTAAACATCTCTCGGAAGAGTGTCACCTAAACAAGCAAACCCCAGCCACTTGTATAAATTGCAAAGGAAAACATCCTGCGAACTATCGAGGTTGCGAAGTGGCGAAAGAGCTTCAAAAACGCCGCGATACGCTAAAAAATTCGATGCGTCCGAATATGAAACCAATCAAGAACAGACCCAAAATAGCTACGAAAAAAGCAGCGAAAGATAGAAAGTCCGTCAATATTAACTTAAGATCGGTTAATGATAAAAAATCCGAAAGTAATAGAGATAAGGTAACAGAAGCAAAATCTCCGAATATTGGCGTGCAGTCTTATGCTCAAGCGGCGAAGACAGTTAAGGGTACGTACACGACCGACAACTCACGGGAGATCAAAGCAAGAAACCGTCCAAACTTTAATGTAAAAACTCCTTCTCAAGTTGCGACATTGAAAAATAGTGATAGAGGTAGTTCAGAAGATCATGTATCCAATGTTTTTTCCCTAATTCTTGCGAAACTTGAAGAGCAATGCAAAACAAATAAACTAATTTTCGAGAGACTAGTTGCACTAGAAAACAACATTCATAACACGCGCACTTCAACCAGAATATGAAAGAAACGCTTAAAATTCTTACTTGGAACGCTAACGGGCTCATACAAAGACTCGACGAGTTAGAAATATTTATGCGAGAGAAAGATATTGATATATGCTTGGTCTGTGAAACTCATCTGAAAAAGCAATCGAATATTAAGATAAGGGGATATAGCGGATATCACGCCTTTCACCCATCGGAAAGAGCCAGAGGCGGATCATCTTTGTTTATAAAAGAAAATATCGAACACTCAGCGGAAATAAAAATTGAATTAGAAGCAATGCAAGTAAGCACGGTACGCGTTAGAAATAGACATTTTGCTTTCAACATTTCATCTATATATTGTCCACTGCGATGTAAACTTGAAGAAAGTGATTTCACAAACATCTTCAACTTCCTTAAACCAAATTTTATTATTAGTGGTGACTTCAACGCGAAACACCCCTTCTGGGGCTCAAGATACGCCTCTCAGAAAGGTAGAAAGCTTTATAATGCGGGTATGCAATTCAGTTGTGATTTTTACTCGACGGGTAAACCAACATATTGGCCAACTGATAGAAATAAGATACCAGATCTGATTGATTTATTTGTTGTTAAAGGAATATCTAGCAACTGTATAAAAGTTGAAGAAAGCTTTGATCTCTCCTCTGATCATTCTCCAATCATTATGACGATAAGCGAAGCTTTGATTAAAAAAGTAGGACCGGCCAGATTAACTGGCGCGAAAACTAATTGGGACGGCTTTAAAAAAGATATTGAAGCAAATATTGAGCTGAGCGTATCACTTAAAACGCCCTATGAACTTGAAGTTGAAGTAGATCGCTTCGTCGAAATCTCCCAAACTAAAGAGAACCCCGGCCAGTTACATTAAAATTTATCCACAGGAAATAAAAGAGATGATTAAGGAGAAGAGAAAAGCGCGTAAAAGATGGCAACAAACTCGGGCTCCGCAACATAAAGCACATCTTAACCGTTTGTGCAACTCACTAAAACGATCTATTAAAGACCTTAAGAATAATGAAATACAAACTTACCTAGAAAGCTTAACGGCAGAAAAAGATTCTAACTATTCGCTTTGGAAGGCTATAAAAGGTATTAAAAAACCTCAAATTCAAGCCGCGCCAATTAGGAAAAATCAAGACGAATGGGCCAGGCATGATAAAGAGAAAGCGCAAGTTTTCGCCGCCCACCTGGAAGAAACTTTCAAACCGTTTGATGGACAAGCACTTATTGAAAATATAAATACGTCGTATATAGACAATAGCGTAATAAGAAATGCAACGCTTACCGAACTTAAGGAAGAAATAAAGAAACTTAAACCTAAGAAAGCTCCTGGATACGACCTAATTACGGGAGAGGTTCTTAAAGCACTACCAAGAAAAGCTCTAATTAAGCTTCTGTTCATTATAAACGCCGCGATTAGACTAGAATATGTTCCCAGTCAATGGAAAGTCGCCGAAGTTATAATGGTCCTTAAGCCTGGAAAACCGCCGAATGAAAAAACCTCTTATAGACCGATTTCGCTTCTTCCAATTATATCCAAAGTGTTCGAGAGAATATTGGTTAGGCGAATACAGCCGGTTATAGAAGAAGGGCATCTCATCCCTGATCATCAATTCGGATTTAGAAGTAAGCATTCTACAGTTGAACAAGTACATCGAATAACACATGTAATCGAAAAATCACTTGAAGAAAAAAAGATTTGTTCAAGCGTATTCCTTGACGTTTCTCAAGCCTTTAACAAGGTCTGGCACGAAGGCTTAAAGTTTAAATTACGACAAGTTCTGTCAGAGCACCTATATAATATTTTGAAGAACTACCTTACGAATAGGCTATTCCGCGTCAAATGTGGAAACGAATATTCAGATTTTAAGGAAATAATGGCTGGGGTGCCGCAAGGAAGCGTTCTTGGTCCAGTCTTATATCTATTATACACTCGTGATATACCGCAAGTAGAAGGCACTGAGCTAGCTACATTTGCCGACGACACTGCTATCTTGACAGTAGGTAAAACGGTCGAAGATACTACAGAAAAACTGCAAGAAGCTTTGAATAGAGTAAATGAATGGACAAAGATTTGGCGAATCGCACTCAACGAGACCAAATCTGTTCATGTAAATTTTACTTATAAAAAAATAAATAATTTGCCGATCTTTTCAAACTCGGTTCAAATCCCGTTTGCAAACGAGGCTAAGTATCTTGGAATGACACTTGATACAAAGCTGAAATGGAAAACGCACGTTAAGAAAAAACGCAAAGAACTAGATAACAAATATCGAGAAATGTATTGGTTACTTGGAAAATATTCCAAGCTTAATATATATAACAAACTGCTTTTATATAAGCAAGTGCTAAAGCCTGTATGGACATATGGTATACAACTCTGTGGTTGTACCAAAATAAGTAATATTAAAATTTTACAAACTTTTGAAAACAATGTGCTAAGAGGTATTGTAAATGCGCCATGGTATATCAGAAATAGCGATATCCACAGAGACCTTGGCATTAAAACAATCGAAGACGAAATTCAAACCTACGCGAGAAAGCATAGAAGTCGACTAGAAAGTCACGTAAATATTACAGTCCTCCAACTTTTGGAAGAAAGAAATTTACTGCGCCGTCTACAAAGAACCAAACCTTTAGACCTAGCGCGATAAGTAACCGCGTCTAAACTGCGGAGCTGGCAGGAACTTCTAATGGGAAGGTACCTGCAAAACGTCATTATTTCGCGAAACGAAAACTACTTGATAAGTCGAATACTTAGTTGTAGTAAAAATAAAAACAAGTCTGTTTTGAAGGGAGGTTTTTTAGTGGGTAAGAATTTCACACTACTATGAGCACGCGCTGTCGATCCTCATAGTGTCTTGTTGAAGATTTTCACCTACCCTCGGAAAAAAAAAAAAAAAAAACCTTGTCTGGATCGGTTTGCTGGATCGGTTTCCTTCTGATGAGATAACGTGGACCAGGTACTTGACTTCGGGTCTGAAGAGGTCACATTTCTTTGGGTTCAGCTTCAGGTGAGCGCTTCGAAGCCGTTCTAGCACATTCTTCAGGTTGTCGCGATGTTCCTCGATCGTTTTTCCTATCACGATCACATCGTCCAGATACACCAAGCAAGTTTTCCAGGTCAATCCACGCAGGACGTGTTCCATTAGGCGCTCAAAAGTTGCCGGAGCGTTGCACAATCCAAATGGCATTACTGTAAACTGCCACAGCCCATTTCCTGCAGTGACCGCAGTTTCCTCTCGGTCCTTTGGATCGATCTGTACCTGCCAGTAACCGCTCTTTAAATCAAGGGTTGAAAACCATCGAGCTCCTGAGAGTGTGTCTAATGTGTCATCGATCCATGGCAGAGGGTAGCTATCCTTTTTGGTGACGTCATAAAGTCTGCCTTAGTCTACGCAGAATCGAGTGCTACCGTCTTTCTTCTTGACCAATACAACAGGTGAGGCCCACGGACACTTAGAACTTTCGATGAGCCCTTCCTTCTCCTTCGTTGACAGCATATCCGCAACCTCCGTCTGCTTTGCCAGTGGTAGTCGTCTGGCAGGCTGGCGAATTGGTGTGGCATCCCCAGTGTCTATGCGATGTTGCACCAGATGTGTTCGGCCATACTCTCCATCCTGTGAGGCAAATATATCAGCGCACTCACCGATTAGCTTTTCTGCCACGGCTCGCTAATCCTGATCCAGTTCGCAGTGCTTGAGGATCATGCCACTTACTTCCGCCAACCTGGCTGATGAAACGGGCTTCGCAGATTCCTTTTCGGTTATTGTTGAAATTGAGCATATCGGCACACATTTACCAATAACCTCCCCTTGTTTTAGTTTGCCGCTATGGCTCTTTAAGTTCATGAGCCTTATTGGGATCAGGCTGTTCTTTGGCTCCACTAAAAATTTTCCCACGATGTAGTTTGGGGAATTCTTTCCTAAATCCGGCTCCAATAGGTAGAATCGGCGGCTCCCAGGATCACCCTCTAGTTTTGTCCAAAAGATAGTCTCGGAAGATGGTGGTTAGACTTCGTCCTTGCTGAGTATTGTCCTTAAACGTGCTGCGTTCTCGTTCCCATACACCATTGGGATCTCTACGTTCCGGTACCGCAGAACTTGCATCCCGATGTCGATGATTACGTCATGTTCTTTCATAAAGTCCACTCCGATGATGCATTCATCACATATGTCGGTCACCAGGAACGCATGAGAAAAGGCCAACCCTGCTAGTTGTAACGTGAGGCGAACTTCTCCGTATACTTTTGCCGCTCCCCTGTCGCAGTCCTAAGGCAGTAGCAACTGGTGTTGTGCAGCCAAGACTTCCGGACGAGATCTCTTCTTACAATGGAAGCCGTGGCGCCGGTATCGATAGTAGCCACGCACTTGTTTTTGCCGATTATTGCTTCCACTGTTAGACTCTTGTTGCATCGTTTGGTTTGGGAGACCTGGATGGTGGTCTTGGGGACGTCGATTCCAATAGCCAACTTCTGCCCCGCGAAGCTGGCTCTTAGGCGTTTCCCGACTCCTGGTTTCGAGGAGCCTGGCCAACAGGATGGATGTTGTCCCTGTAGGATGGTTCTTCGTTGCGTCTCCTATTCGCACAATGTGGACAGTTTCCGCGTCTGGGTGGATTTCTGCATTGCCGTTGTAGGTGTCTTATTTTGTTGCAGTTCCAGCAATGAATTTGTCCTTCGCGAGCGTTGTTTCGGTCTTCGACGTCCATCCTCTGGCAAGAGCATTCGATGGCGGCTACTTCCCTCACACGGTGTATTCCCTGACAGGCCTGGTCTGCAGCCTCCATTGTCAGAGCAAACACCAAAGCTTCGGCGAGGGTTTTCTTTCCAGCCATTCTTACCGCCATTTGTAGTTTCGCATCAGCTATGGCATGGGTGAACGCTTCCGTTGCCATCTCGTTAATGATCTCCTCGCCGGCGTTTGTATGTGCGGTGTGTTTCGTGTTTCTTATATTTCGGTGTGCGGTAGTGCGCGAACTCCGTTTGATTTCAAATCATGGAATCGCTAAAGCGTCAACGTGCGGCTCTTAAAGGCCAAGTAACGCGGATCGTTACTTTCTGTGACTCGTCACCTGTGTCGTTAGGTGAAGCCAAGGTGCGTCAGAGAAGGCTGGAGCAACACATGCAAGAGGGAGGGAGGGCCCTTATAAAGTGCTCACACGCATCAATGACGTCGTCTTCCGGATCCAGCGTGGAGTAAGAGGCAAGATGAAAATTGTCCACCTGGATCGTCTTCATCGTTACCATGGCAGTAATCCAGATGATCTTGTTCGGGACGAACAAGTTTAAGAGGGGGCAGTGTAGCATTGACTACAGGATGGTTTGTGTACCAAAAAACTAAAACACTGTAGCAACGACATCTATTGCAAAACCTGCTAGCAGTAAATATTCCAACCTGATGTGCTTACGTTCCACAATTGTTCCACACAATATCCCAATATTCCATAATCCTCAATTCACCCGGAGAAACATCTAGCATGTTCTAGAACCCCTTACAATTTCCTATAAATACCCATACCACAACCATCGTCGACACAGTTGTTTATAAGTGCATACAGCGATTACAAGAGGGAGATTAGACCACTGTAGCGACAGTTTAATTTGAAATAAATAAAGAATAAAGTGATTGAATATTGTGTTGAAGTAAAGTTGGTGTTTGATAATAAATAAACGATTGAAATACACAAAAGACGGTTTTATTTAAACGAACCCCAGCAAGAATATTACATTGGTGTCAGAAAAGTGGAATAAAACAAATTTTGTGTATTGCTTTTTGTGTAAGTGAAAAATAAAAATGGTTCGGAAATTGCTAGAAGATTTGTCATTGCCGCAACTAAAGGAAGTACTAAGCCAGCGGGAGCAACCTACGACTGGTACGAAAAGAGAATTGATTATTAAGTTGCGGAAAATAGTGACAGACGAGGGTGCAGATCCTGAAACAGCTTTGTTTGACGTCGAAGAAGAACAAGTAAGGACGACGAGTGACATGCCGGCTTTAATGAAATTGCTATCTGAGAAATTCGACGAACAAAAGAATTCTCAAAATGAAAAATTCGAGAAGCTAGAAAATTCCTTGACTGAACAAAAGAATTCTCTAGACGCCAAGCTCGATGAACAGAACAAACTATTTGAGAATTCTCTAGAAGCTAAGCTCGATGAGCAAAAGGAAGATTCGTGAGTGTTGAAATAAAATTCGAGGCTGTTGAAGGAAGATTCGAGAATTTGGGAAAGGAACTCGAATGCGTGAAGAAACAGAAAGTTCGGGAGTATTCAACCGACTGCCCGAGAAGGAAAGAGATGCAGCCTCCCGTCTTCGATGGACAGACATCATGGCCAATATATAAGAGGCAGTTCGAAGCTGCGGCAATGACGAACAACTGGGACGATGAAGAGAGGTCCATTGCCCTCACGCTTGCGCTTAGAGGATCAGCTGCAGAGCTACTACAAACTATTCCCGAGGACAAACAACGCAACTACAACAGTCTGGAGAAAGCCATTGAGATGCGATTTGGGGACGACCACATGCAGCAAGTATATAGGGTCCAGTTGCGCAGAAGTTCCCAGATGAAGGGTGAGACGCTCCAGCAGTTGCAAGCAGACATCGAGCGGCTGGCACATTTGTCCTATCCAAACGCCGGCGAGGAGATCATTAACGAGATGGCAACCGAAGCGTTCACCCATGCCATAGCTGATGCGAAACTACAAATGGCGGTAAGAATGGCTGGAAAGAAAACACTCGCCGAAGCTTTGGTGTTTGCTGTGACAATGGAGGCCGCAGACCAGGCCTGTCAGGGAATACACCGTGTGAGGGAAGTAGCCGCTATCGAATGCTCTTGCCAGAGGATGGACGTCGAAGACCGAAACAACGCTCGCGGAGGACAAATTCGTTGCTGGAACTGCAACAAAATAGGACACCTACAACGGCAATGCAGAAATCCACCCAGACGCGGAAACTGTCCACATTGTGCGAATAGGCGACGCAACGAAGAACCACCCTACAGGTATAACATCCATCCTGTTGGCCAGGCTCCTCGAAACCAGGAGTCGGGAAACGCCTAAGAGCCAGCTTCGCGGGGCAGAAGTTGGCTATTGGAATCGACGTCCCCAAGACCACCATCCAGGTCTCCCAAACCAAACGATGCAACAAGAGTCTAACAGTGGAAGCAATAATCGGCAAAAACAAGTGCGTGGCTACTATCGATACCGGCGCCACGGCTTCCATTGTAAGAAGAGATCTCGTCCGGAAGTCTTGGCTGCACAATACCAGCTGCTACTGTCTTAGGACTGCGACAGGGGAAGCGGCGAAAGTATACGGAGAAGTTCGCCTCACGTTACAACTAGCAGGGTTGGCCGTTTCTCATGCGTTCCTGGTGGCCGACATATGTGATGAACGCATCATCGGAGTGGACTTTATGAAAGAACATGACGTAATCATCGACATCGGGATGCAAGTTCTGCGGTACAGGAACGTAGAGATTCCAATGGTGTACGGGAAATCGTGTCGAAATGTCAAACTTTGAGTAACGCACGTGTGTTTAGAGCTCCGGCAAATTTATTGAATTTATTGGTCGAATTTATTAATTTTCTTAAATTTTTGATTCAAAGTTTTCGTGTAGCATAATAGTCTGCAGTTCAGAAATAACATTTAAGCCGAAATTGAATATAAAGATATAAGAGGTGTCTATTTCTAACGACGACTTAGCCAAAATGATTGCCAAACTGCAAATGACAGTGGATAGCCAAATGATCGGCATGCGAAAAGAAGTGCTGACTTTAAAACCCAAACCAACAATAATCTTGAAAAGTTAAATAAAAAAGTAGATAATTTTATTAATAGTTTCAAAAGTGATTTGGGTGAACTAGAAAATAAAATAAAAGAGAAAGTGCCCGTGAATCAATATCAAGATGATTCACAAATCATAAATAATAGACTAAATAAACTTGAAAATGAATTACGGAAAAGTGAAGTTATTTTAACTGGAATACCAGAAATTCTATATGAAAATTTAAAAGAAACATTCCAAAAAGTCTGTGCACTTATAAACCACACGGCACTCCCTTTTGACATTTTCCGCCTAAAAAATGCAAAGAAACGACGAGACAACAACAACATCATAACATCAACAAAAAAAGTCACCGCTCCGGTCATTGTAAAATTGCACAATCCGCGCGAGAGACAAATTTTTTTGAAATCTTTTTTTGCTGCCACTCCAGTTACACTTAATAAAATCGGATTCACCTCCGATAGAGCTATTGGAGCATTCGAGTGTCTCTCCACTAGTGCACTGCACATCCGTAAAGCTGCAATGAAATTGAAGGAAGCAAAAAAGCTGCACTCAGTGCAATCATTTAACGGCATTGTGACGATCAAAATAAAACCTACAAATAATTACATCAAAATCAACTCATTGGAAGATTTAACCCAACTGCCTGCTCTGAATACAAATGCTAATGATGTCAACAACAATCAACAAACTAAATAATAGCAACACAACATACTAACATAAGTGTTTATTCTCTCTTATTTTGAATATTATTTTAAATGATTATAAATATTTATAATGATTTATTTAATGTAGTAAAAATGCATATATTTTTCTATTTGTTTGTGGTTTTTATCGAGTTTTTCAGTTTCTTTAATAAATTATTATTGTATGACCAGTCAAAGTAGTTCCTTGTTAACTGGTACAGGTGAAGTAGATTTTAGTAATGCAATGTTGAATATATTTTCGTCTCGTTCTAATGGACTGAAGATTTGCCACATGAATGTTCGTAGTTTGTTCCCTAAAATTGAAGAACTAACACTTATGTTTCGTTCTCTAACGACAGATATTATTTGTCTATCAGAGACATGGTTAAACAATAGTGTTGATGATTCGATGATTCAGATTAGTGGCTATCGTATATTTCGATTGGATGGAGATGGTCGTTCTTGCGGTGTATTAGTTTATGTGCGCACTGGTATACCAGCTCGGTGCTTAGATTATTTGAAACATAATGATATCCAATGTTTGCTTATAGAGATCACTCTTCCACGCGAAAAGGTGTTACTTAATGCGATTTACAGACACCCCGGTAGATTTCCCTTTGTTGAATTTGAAACATTACTTTCGAAATACAATGCTGGGTATGAAAATATGATTACTTGTGGAGACTTAAATGTTGATATTTGTCGTTCCACTGGTTTATCTAATTATTTAAAAAATCTATTTGATTCTCATGGTTTACAAATTGTAAGCTTTCTTCCAACACATTTTACAAGTCATAGTGCCACAACTATTGATATATTTGCAGTTTCAAATAAAAATAAGGTTTCGTTTTTTGATCAAATACATGGTGTTGCTGACCACGATTTAACGTACTTAGTACTTACTTTTTAGCGTGGAAGTCGAATGTGTAAACCAAGAGAATTTTTATTTTTCTCGTGATTTTAAAAATATGAAATTGAATGAACTTCTGAGTGAAATATCAAATATAAACTGGTAGTATTTCAGAAATGTAAGCTCCGTTGATTTAAAAGTGGAATACCTAACCAATCTTTTAAAATATTTGTTCGATAAATACGTCCCTTTGAAGAGATATGTTAGTCGCAATAGATGTCGATGGCTTACTAGTAACGTAATGGATCTAATTGGTAACCGACATTTTTTATACAATATTTATAAAAACAATAGAAATTTATCTAATTGGGAGCGATAGAAAGCGTGCAGAAATAAGGTCGTCAAAGTAGTTAGAAATGCCAAAAAAGAATTTTATTTTAATCAATTAGATGCATCCAAGAATTCAACTAAAATTCTTTGGAATAATTTAAAAAAAATGGGAACGTGCGCCAAACCCAATTTAGTAAATATTTGCGATTCTTCTTTTGTCAATAATTTGAATAGTTTCTTTTCCCTTTCGGGTACTAAGCCAATTCGTACGATTTCCCTTAATAATTTAAATGGAATTTTCTCATTTAACTGCATTTCAACGAATGAATGCATCGAGTCTCTTTGCTCAATACAGTCAAATGCGATAGCTTTAGATAATGTATCACCTAAATTTATTAAATTAATACTTCCGGCAATCATTCCTTGTGTCACTAATATCTATAATAACTGCTTAACTAAATCCGTTTTTCCAAGTGTCTGGAAAACAGCCGAAATTATACCATTTCCGAAAAACACATCAGATAGTACTGATTTTTCGAACTACCGCCCAATTAGTATTT
The DNA here is from genome assembly GCA_945910035.1 of Brachypalpus laphriformis. NCBI lineage: Eukaryota > Metazoa > Arthropoda > Insecta > Diptera > Syrphidae > Brachypalpus > Brachypalpus laphriformis. Next base: position 224,409,523 of record OX246753.1, on the reverse strand, counting down.
TGCCTTTTTTGTCCAAGGGTTTGGAAAAACTGATGTTTAATCAGATAAAGTACTATTTAGATTTGTGTAATTTCTTATCTCCTCTTCAATCAGGTTTTCGTAAAAAACACAGTTGTGTATCTGCGGTTTTAAAAGTACAGGATGATATACGCATAGCAATTGACAATGATAAAGTAAGTCACAAGATGGAGAGTATGGCCGAACACATCTAGTGCAACATCGCATAGACACTGGGGATGCCAGACCAATTCGCCAGCCTGCCAGACGACTACCATTGGCAAAACAGACAGAGGTTGCGGATATGGTGTCAACGATGGAGAAGGAAGGGCTCATCGAAAGTTCTAAGAGTCCGTGGGCCTCACCTGTTGTACTGGTCAAGAAGAAAGACGGTAGCACTCGATTCTGCGTGGACTATCGCAGACTTTATGACACCACCAAAAAGGATAGCTACCCTCTGCCACGGATCGATGACACATTAGACACACTCTCAGGAGCTCGATGGTTTTCCACCCTTGATTTAAAGAGCGGTTACTGGCAGGTACAGATCGATCCAAAGGACCGAGAGAAAACTGCGTTCACTGCAGGAAATGGGCTGTGGCAGTTTACAGTAATGCCATTTGGATTGTGCAACGCTCCGGCAACTTTTGAGCGCCTAATGGAACACGTCCTGCGTGGATTGACCTGGAAAACTTGCTTGGTGTATCTGGACGATGTGATCGTGATAGGAAAAACATTCGAGGAACATCGCAACAACCTGAAGAATGTGCTAGAACGGCTTCGAAGCGCTCACCTGAAGCTGAACCCAAGAAATATGACCTCTTCAGATCCGAAGTCAAGTACCTGGGCCACAATATCTCATCAGAAGGAATGCGAACAGATCCAGGCAAGGTGGATGCTGTGAAAAACTGGCCGGTTCCAAAAGACAAACACCAACTCAGGAGCTTTTTGGGCCTCGCCACGTACTACCGACGATTTGTAAAGGACTTTGCCGGAATCGCGAAGAGCTTGCACCAATTGACAGAAAAAGGAAGGCAATTCAAGTGGTCAGGTGAGTGCGACAAAAGCTTCAAGAACCTTAAGCAACAACTATGCGAAGCACCAACACTAGCATACCCCATTCCCGGAGAAATGTTTATCGTGGATGCAGATGCAAGTAACGTCGGCGTCGGAGCGGTTCTTTCGCAAGTACACAATGGCCAAGAGAAGGTAGTAGCATACTTCAGCAAAGTGCTCTCCAAGCCCGAAAGGAACTACTGCGTGACCAGGCGAGAACTTTTAGCGCTGCTTCTGGCGACAAAACACTTCCATAAATACCTCTACGGCCAAAAGTTCCTTTTGCGCACAGACCACGCGGCTCTAAAATGGCTGCTGCAGTTTAAGAATCCGGAGGGCCAGGTCGCAAGATGGATTGAACGGCTGCAGATGTACGATTACGAAATACAGCATCGTAAAGGGAAACTTCATTCTAATGCAGATGCCTTATCCCGGCGACCATGTAAGAGCGACTGCAAGCATTGTGTGCGGCAGGAAGAGAAGAACCTTCTTTCCATCCAAAGAGTAAGAGCTGAGCCTATCGCCGGCTGGAGTGCAGAGGAAATCCGCAACGCTCAAAAAGAAGACCCAGACATCGAGCCGATATTAGCGTGGAAGGAGTTTATGGAAAAGCCAAACGGACAAGATATCTCGGACAGGAGCCCCACTCTCAAGGCATACTGGGCACAGTGGGACTCACTTTATGTGAAAGATGGTGTGCTGAAAAGGAAATGGGAGAGGCCGGACGGGAAAGATTTCATAATGCAGCTTGTCTTGCCGCGATCAAAAGTTGACGAGGTGCTGCGGGAGATGGATGATGTAGCATCCGGAGGTCATTTGGGTGCAAACTAGACGCTGGAGAAAGTGCGAGAACGTTTCTCTTGGGTCAGCGCAAGGGACGACGTAGAAGTTGGTGCCGAAAATGCGTCGTGTGTGCAGCCAGCAAGGGACCCAGAACGAAAACGTGAGGCAAGATGCACCAGTACAACGTAGGCGCACCCTTTGAACGGATTGCCGCTGACATCGCTGGTCCATTTCCAGAAACCGACAATGGTAACCGTTACATCTTAGTCGTCATGGACTACTTCAGCAAATGGCCGGAGGCGTTCGCCATCCCTAACCAGGAAGCGAAGACCATCGTGGAACAGATCGTCAACAACTGGGTGAGCAGATTTGGCGTGCCCATGGAACTGCATTCTGACCAGGGACGAAACTTTGAATCGAAGATATTCCAAGAGGTTTGTCAACAACTAGTAATCAAAAGGACGAGGACGTCCCCACTTTATCCACAATCCGACGGGATGGTAGAGCGCTTCAACAGAACCTTAAACGAACATCTCTCCAAGGTCGTAGAAGACCACCAGCGCGATTGGGATCGACAAATTCCTCTCTTCTTGATGGCCTACCGAAATGCTGTGCACAGTACTACTGGATATACTCCATCCGAAGTCTTATTTGGTCGAGCAGTTCGGCTACCCAGTGAGGTGAAGTTTGGATCCCCTAACGATGAGGCCAAATGTGAAGAGGACTATGTGGCAGACCTCAGGGAAAGGATCCGAGACATACATCAGAGGACCAGGACGAGGATAAGGATAGCGAGTGACCGCATGAAAACCAGGTACGACACAAAGGCAACAACGTCCAGCTTCCACGAGGGAGACCTAGTATGGTTGTACAACCCACACCGGCAAAAGGGGAGGTCACCTAAGCTGCAGCAAGGCTGGGAGGGCCCTTATAAAGTGGTCACACGCATCAATGACGTCGTCTTCCGGATCCAGCGTGGAGTAAGAGGCAAGATGAAAATTGTCCACCTGGATCGTCTTCATCGTTACCATGGCAGTAATCCAGATGATCTTGTTCGGGACGAACAAGTTTAAGAGGAGGGCAGTGTAGTATCAAGTACATCGTCAGGTACTTTGTGCAACGACATCTATTGCCTACTAGTAGTAAATATTCCAACCTGATGTGCTTACGTTCCAACCTGATGTGCTTACGTTCCACAATTGTTCCACACAATATCCCAATATTCCAGGATCCTCGATTCACCCGGAGAAACATCTAGCATGTTCTAGAACCCCTTGCAATTTCCTATAAATACCCATACCACAACCACCACCACACAGTTGTTTATAAGTGCATACAGCGATAACAAGAGAAAGATTAGACCAGTGGTGAAAATAAGCGATATTATTTGAAATAAATAAAGAATAAAGTGATTGAATATTGTGTTGAAGTAAAGTTGGTGTTTGATAATAAATAAACAATTAAAATACACAAAAGACGGTTTTATTTAAACGAACCCCAGCAAGAATATTAATATTATGTAAGAAATCTACTTTTTCTTCTATTGTTTGCTTTTGATATTCTCTAAGCTGTGCTTTATCTTTTTTTAGCATGCGGACTTTAATTGCCAAGATATTTCTGAATTTTATACTTTTTTTAGCTCTCTCTTTGAGGATTTTGTGTTGTGTTCGTTTTGCATTTCTTGCATACAGATTCTATGGGATCTATAGATCTGTTGCAGTCTATAAGTGCTGAAACTTCATTTAGTTCATCAATGGATATATCGGCACTCGTTTGCACTTTAAACCTTCTGTGATTAGAGTAGTTTATTTTGGTTTTCTAAGGATCAAAAGCAAGTTCATTGTCACTAGATTCCAAAAACATTTCACTCCTTTTCATAAAAAGTGTAGGAACAGCATCGTGTTTTAATTTTTTTTTTCCCAAAAAATTTGCAATATCGATGTAAAAATTTTATATGACGCATTTAAGAATGAAATGCCTCTGTAGTTCCCTGGGTCCGTCATACAACATTTTTTATGAATTGGAAAGATCAGGGCTTCCTTGAAGCGCTGTGGTATTATCCCATTTTCCAAAATGTTGTTGAACAAGTAAGTAAGATTCGTGTTCAGTTCGTTAGTACCATATTTGTAGAATTCGGCTGGTATCCCGTCCGATCCTGCAGCTTTACCATCCTTAAGACTACTAAGTGCCTCAACACCGTCCTGCAATTCAATTGGCCTATCCAACATTTCGTTCTGGAAGCCAGGCATGGCATACTGCATTTTAAGTGTACTGCCAGATGGGTTCAGAAGGCTCTCAAAATGAGCTTGAAGGACGGTTAGGTCTGTCTATGACATAATTTCCACCATTTAGTTTTTTAGCCAGTTTCCAGAATTCTGAGGGATTATTACACGTCATTATATTTCTTAGTTCCCTTTTTAGGAAATCTAAGCATTTTCCTTTCTGGAAATTGGGCAGTTGTTGCATTACAGCATACAATAGCGCAATTTATTCGCCACGACATTTCCTCTAAGTCGATTTTTTTTCGCAACTTTTTTGTATTTGTAAGTACCAAGGTACCTTATCAACCTGAAATAAACTTAAATAATATATTTTACCTTTCCTGGATTAACACTTCAAATTTTGTGTGTCCAACAGTAAAAAATCTTTTCACTTCGAATAAATACAATTTAGATATTTTTTACCACACCACAGATCTGCACAGATCGAAACTTCGGTCAATATAGCAAAATGTAAAGGGAAAAATAAGTACCTACATATGAATATATGTACATACATATGTATGTATAAATTTTTATTTTTTTTTTATAATTTGCCCGCACTCAAAGGGTTATGAATACCTTTAACATGTTTGCGCACAGTGCGGTCGTTGGAAAGGATGGATAGAGAGAGAGAGAGTGAAAGATTTTGGTGTAGTGGTCAAGAACCACAGCTCAGTTGTTTTATGCTTCAGCTATTCTCCGGGGGTGGCGTCCAGATAACTGACCAGATTTTTGTTATTATTGTCTTTGCTTCTGATTCACAGTACTTTTTCGCTCATCAACAGAGCGAACAATTTTTCCAGCCACATGGCCAAGCTACTGCCAGTGTTATGCCTTCGCAGTAGTGTTCACAGAAGCTTTTGCAAATAATCGGACTGACTTTATATATTTCATGAGAAATAAATAAATGCTTGCTGACATCAGGATTTGAACCATGAACCATTAGCGTGGCAATTGACGACGTTACCACTACACCATTGCCATCCCCAGAAATGAAATTGTGTCTCGCAGTCGCAGGTCGCAGACGGTACAAAGAGTAGCAAAAGTAAAAGCTTTTCGCACAGAAAATTTATTTTTCGTTTTTTTTTTCTTTGCGAAGCAGAAAGCTTTTTGTTTGCCCATCGTTGTTTGCTCATCGCAAAAAGATCAACATTTTTTTGTATGGGGATGCGACATCTGGGTAAGTTTATTATCTGTGCTTATAGGTCTGAAACTCTTGGGGAGCGAATAGTCTTCCTTACCAGTTTTTGGTATGAAAGCTATGCTGACTGTCCGCCAAGTTGTAGGAATATATGCTAGCGCCAGAGCCAGCGGTGAAAATTCTTTTCAGAGTTAGCAATAGCTGATCTATAACCTGTTGCAGCATAGCTGGATATATTCCATCGGTGCCAAGTGATTTGAAACCATCAAAAAATGCCACAGCATATTTGATGGCCTCATCTGTTACCACGGCTGATGCAATATACCAGCTGCGCCGAGTTTTCTGACTTAGGTCAAGCTCAGCCTGAGTAAGCGGACCAAGCTGCGGCCTAGTGGTTATCTGATTGCCAGGAAAGTGAGTCTCCAGCAGAAGACTAAAAGTTTTCGCTTTCGTCTCAGTAAACTTGCCATCAGACTTTCTCAGTTACTGTGGTTTGGTCGGCTTGCCCCTTTTGAGGACCTTCACCGAGTGTCTCGATCTTTTCACAAAAATCTCTATAAGACGCACTTTTCGACAACCGAATTAAATTCTTATAGTCTTTTTGCTTCGATCTAAAAAGATCCCAGTCACCTTCTAAATTTGTCTTAAGTGACCTATTAAGAAGTTTTCTGTATTCTTTCCTAAGTCGCTGCAGTTCTGGGCTCCACCAGGGAACTGGAGCTCTGCAGGCGGTTTTTGTCAATGGGCACGTCAGGTCGAAACAGCTGGTAAGGACGCTAGTCAGGTTTTGAACAGCATCCTCAACCTTTCCTTTCGTTCTGAGTTTAGTTGACAGATCTGTCTAGCTCTTCCTTAAACCGCACCCAGGTGGTTTTCATCGGATTCCTCCTCTCCTGCAAAGTTATGGCCTCGCATTCGATTTGGAAAACGATGTATTTATGGTCTGACAAGAACACCTCCGGCAGTACCCTCCAGTTAGTAATTGACTTGAAATACCTATTAGATGAAGTCAAATCAATTACCTCCTGCCTCCTTGCCGTAACAAAAGTTGGCTGGGAGCCAACATTGTTAATTACCATGCCAGACGATAGTATAAAGTCTAGGAGATGGTTTTCTCGTATGTTACATTTGCTGCTGCCCCAGACTGTATTCTGAGCATTAGCGTCGCAACACATGACTAGTCTCATCTCTCGACTGTCACAGTACTTTATGAAGTCGGTACCGCCTTCGGTGGTGAAGGCATTACCGCATCATAAGGGAAGTAAGCCGACGCAACGACGAAGGTTTTTCAACTTCCGGTCGTTTCGTAGCTTACAGCTGCAGCAACCAGGTCATGTCCACAGAATTGTCCGAGCTTGGTTGCTGAGAGGAAATTCGGCACAATTAGACAAGCTCTCGGTCTTTCAGATCGCTCGTCACATAGCACCGTTACTCCATGAACACCTCCAAAGCCACATATGCGCGTGTTCCGCACGTATGGCTCCTGAATAGGTGTTATGTGGGTTTTGTACGCACCACGGAAAGTCTGCCACTTAAGAAAGCGGTAGCAGCCTTTGAGTGATGGATGTTTATCTGCGAAAATATCAAAGATATAGTAGGAGTTTTATTAGCAGAAGGGTGCGCACCAGGTGCGCACATGCTTCCGGCGAGGCGAGCGCCCCTACCCGTGGCTTTGCCTGCGTCAGCCATTTTCTGTCTGCTAGTGCTGGGACCTTTAGGGGTAACAGCACCAGCATCCACCAGATTTTGTGCGCAGATAACGCCACCGGCAAGAGTGTGCCCGGCAGAAGAGCGCACATCAGATTCGCACACGCCTCCACCAAGAAGAGCAGGCGAAACTTTCTCCGTCAGATTGGACCTGTTCGAGCCGACCGAAAAGGAGCCAGCTTTAGGTCTGGGGGATTGATCGGCTCCAGTTGGAGTACTTTCTGCCGACCTAGGCTTCTTTCCTGTGGCTACTGAAGGATGACTGCTTTCGGCGCTTGCGCCTTCAGCTAACTCTACTGCCTCTTTGCACCGCACCATCGCCGCCTTCCTTCTTCTCCTTTTCAGTTGACTCTTAGTCAGGAGCCCTTCGGAGTGCGCCGCTTCAGGAGCTCGTTCAGCCTTATTGGTTTCCCGAGTCAAACCGTCACCGACACAACTTCACAGCTACCCTTCTATTGAGACAGAGATTAGATGTTCCAGCCAAAGCCTTTCCGCCACTTTCTTTGCCATTCCAGCCCAGTCTACCAAACGAGTCGGAGACAGAGCTGCAGGAGGCTTCTGAAACAAGCGTCGCTACTACTTCTGATTCAACGCGAGAGGCGGGGGGTAAAAGAAGTATGGTGGTTGGGACCTCCAGAATCCTCGTCCCGGTCGTAGTTGAAAAGACGACGGGTGGATTATCATTTTCACGAGTACCATCTGGAGTAGATACCGTAAATGTTTCTTCCATCAATACTGTCAACAGGTTTTGCGTCACAGTCAAGACGTCTTCAGCCTTTAGTTCGATGTCTCACCTGGGGTCGTTTCGGACCCTTAGGGTCATTGATTCTTAAACCGTTCCGCCACGTCAAGGCAGCTGAAGAATGGGAACAGCGTATACTTAAGCTGTATACTTAATTTGGTTGTTAGTAAGGCCCAATATCTTATATTTGGCACTGATAATCATTTTTTTTTTCAATTTTAACTCTAGAAGAGATTGCACACTGAAGATCAAAACATAATCATGGGATAGCGCGCCTATATACTCACACACACATACTATTGCAACGATAGCCACTGCTGCATGACTGCTGGCCGTGGTCTCCACTGAAGGAAAATTGTGCGCAATGATTTGATTAATTGTTTTTAGCATTGCTCCGCTTCAGCACAACGCAGAAGGATGTTTTATACCTTAAATGAATCAACGACGAATTTATTAAATTCAATTTTTTTTATTTTTTTAATCCGGAGAGCCAGTACTGAGCTACGGCTGTGGAATCAATATTTACAGATAAAAAATTCGTTCTCAACCCCCTTTATGCCACTTAGACCTTGAATTTCGGAAAATCCCTTCTTATCTCGCATCTAAGCAAAATAAGGAATAACTGTGCAAAATTTCAAGTACCTACATCTAGAAGCTTTTCGAGAAACCTCGATTTTGCAGTTGTAGTTGGTTGTTTGACAAAAAGAGGGTAGGTTTTCTTAAAAAGAATAAAAATAATAAAAGTAGAAATAATTTAACAGTATTTTTACAGTCTGAAAGTTATAAACATACACTTGAATTTCGATGAATCCCCTGAGAAAAGAAAAACAAAACGAGCAGCAGCCAGTTCCAAGATCGATGGTATTGACAAAGAGCGCACAGTAGTTCTAAATAAATCCTTTACTGCATACAAAATGTACAAATATAATTATTTTTTTCTGAAATAAGTAATGAATGTGTTAATAAAGGATACGATATTTGGATTGAACCTTTGGGAATTATTATAATATGGTATATACTTGCTTGGTATTTGGAAGTTCCAAATGGGTCACAAAGGTATCCCTGGTAATGAAGCGGCTGATAAGCTTGCCAGACTAGGTGCCCAATCTCCTTACATTGGACCTGAATCCTTCTGCGGTTTATCCACCATCCAGATTAAAATAGAGCTACTCCTCTGGGAACGCGAACAAATGCTCTCTCACTGGAATGCTCAACCCGGAATGCTTCCTAACTGGACATTGCTCTCTCAACTACCATCTCAAGAAAATGGGCCGTGTTCAATCGGAAACGTGCCGTCTCTGTGATTGCCCGGCCATAGTCAGACTTAGGTTAAAGCACTTTAATAAAGGCTTCACATCACCTTCTGACGTCACCTCTTCTTCAGCTCGAACTATTCTTAGCTTCATTAGTGAACTTGATTTCAGCTAGCTGACAAATTCAAAATCAATCAAGCAGGGGATAGCACAAAAGATCTCTTTAGGTCGCAGTGCTCCAGGGGTCATTCTCTGCCTTCCACCCCTTCTACCTCAAAAAAAAAAAAAAAAAGCATCTCTGACAGCTCGATCTCCAGCTTTAAACATCTGGCCATTTCCAGTAACGTCCGGTTTGCTCTTTCAGCTATCCCATTCTGTTGTGGCATGTACGGTGCGGAGAATTCGTAGTCAACTTCATTTTGGTCAAGAAACTCATCGAATTTTACATTTGTGTACTCAGTTCCGTTGTCGGTCCTTAATGATTTAACTGATTCACCCGTTTGCTTCTCCACATAGGCTTTGAAGATTTTGAACTTTTCCAGGACTTCGTTTTTCTTTCGCATGAAGTACACGAAGATGCGTCGAGAGTAGTCGTCGATGAACGTTATAAAATACCACATACCGACTTGCTCAATGATTCATAGCATACATCCGAATGGATTAGTTCCAGCCTCCTGCTAGTTCTCTTGGCATCACTCACACCAAATGGTTTAATGGACTGTTTTGCACAAATGCACGAGGCAAAGCTAAAGTCGTTTGGTAAAAACTTCTGCGGCAACCCGGTTACCATTCCTGTTCATTGTAATTGCTTCAATGACGTAAGATTCAGATGACCCATTCTCCTGTGCCACACATTCAAAGAATTTTTGTTATCTACTGCTGCAAGTGCTCAATGCTTTTCACTTATGAAGTATGTATAATCCGCGCTTCTTGTCGGCTGTGATTGACACCTTACCATTCCTGTCATGTAATTTTGCTTGTTGACTCTCAAACATAAATTTAAAGCCGTTACCCGTTGCTTTACTTACGGAGACGAGGTTTTCCTTCAAATTTGTAATGTACAGCGTGCTGTAAAGTTTAATGGTTTTGTCAACGTGGCTCAAATGTGGTGGTATTGTTGCCGTTCACACGCCTGCTATTTTTACTCGTTGACCGTTTGCCAAAGTTGCATAGCTGTTACTTACTTACTTACGTACTTATGTCCTGTATCCCCTTGTGGGTCCTAGGGCCTCTACTACGCCTACGAGCCATCGTGTACGGTTTCTGGCAATGTGTCTCAGTTCTCCCCAAGTGCCGTGCCTCCTTCTCGACTGTTCTGCACCATGTTCTCCTCCGACCGCCAGGTCTTCTGCCATCCTGAGTTAGAGGATTCCATTGCATAGCATGGTTCGATATGGAACTGTCACCCTTTCGAAACGTGTGACTAATCCACAGCCACTTCCGCCGTTGGATGGTTGTGCCTATTGGTTCCTGACCCGTTCTCTCGTAAAGGTGTTCGTTAGAGATACGATTGGGCCAGAAAATCCTTAAGATATTGCGCAGGCACCTATTAACGAATGTTTGCAGCTTTCTGGTGATAGTAGTGGTCACTCTTTACGTGCTGCAACCATATAGCAGCACGGATTCAACGTTGGAGCGGAACAGTCTTATTTTGGTGCTCAAACTGATTGCATTGCTTCGCCATATTTTGGACAACATACCGAACGCGGACTTTGCTTTGGTGATCCTGTTGGCTATATCCAGTTCGGTTCCACCATCGATCGATACAATACTCCCAAGATACTGGAAATCCTCTACTCTCTCTACCGGTGGTCCAGCAATGCATATTTAAGCCGATGAGTTAGTTCTAAGGGTGATAATTTTAGTTTTTGCCGTATTAATTTTCAGCCAGACGACACCTGCCTCCCTCTCCACATCTGCTGTCATTTGGTGGATGTCCATAATTCTGTGGGAGAGTAAGCATACATCGTCAGCGTAGTCAAGATGTTTCAGTTGAGATGTAAGAGTCCATATAATTCCTCCGTTTCCCGTCGTAAAGCTGCATGAAGCACATCGCTAATAATCGCACCAATAGGAATAATATTGGTGAAAGGATACAGCCTTGTCTTACCCCACTTTGGATCTCAAATTCCTCAGGCAACCTTCCCCTGTGCAGAACGTGACATTTGGAGCCTTCATATGTAGCTTTGATAATAGAAATTAGTTTATCGGAAATACCTCTCCTGCGTAAGGCACGCCAAATAAACTCCCTGCTGACACTATCGAACGCCTTCTCAAAATTGATGAACAGCAGGTGCAGTGGCGATCGATATTCGACACACTGTTCGATGATAATCCGCAGTGTGTTGATGTGGTCGGCACAGGAGGATCCAGAGCGGAAACTTGCTTGTTCGGCATAGAGTGTGTCTTCGAGATGTTGTTTAACTCGCTCCAGGGTGATTTTAGCTATTATCTTAGCTACAGCAGGCAGCACGCAGATACCCCTCCAGTTTCCGCACTCCATTAAATGTCCTTTCTTAGGAAGCTTGACGATCATTCCGTTTTTCCACTCGTTAGGAAAGCTCTCAGCTCTCTCTATAAGTGGAAGCAGAAGCTCAGCCGATGTTGTGGGCGCTACTCGTAAAAGCTCTGCCGGAATACCGTCAAGTCCTACCGCCTTGTTGGTTTTGAGTTTCTTGATCGCGGTAATAATAGTTGTTCCTTTTGCAAAACTCCAGACTCTCAAACAATGAGCGCGTTGAACACATGTGCGACATGGCTCCGGAATCAAGGCACCAGGCTGTTCCGTCGTTTGTAATCCTAAAAGCAGACTGTTCTGTTATAATTAATACATAACATAACGGTCTTTTTCGTCCTTTGATTGCACTTTCCTTACTCTTTCTTAATGTTGGAAGCAGTCTTTTGCTTTGTGGCCCTTTCTTCCACACTTTCGACAGTCAAATGGAAATGAAAAACTTTTGTTGTTATTTGTGAAATTTTTGGGCTTGTACTTTGCCTTGGAGTAAAATGCTGTGTTCGGCATTCCGTTCATCTCTTTTCTTCTATCGACAACTTCTAAAAAATGAGTACACACCACATCGAGCTCCGGATAACTGCTCTGTGCATCGAATGCTGCTTGAGCGTCCTTGAAGTCATGCGAAAGTCCATCTAGGAGGATTACCACCAACAAATCCTTGTCGAGCTCAGCCTTCAATTCCAACAACCTGCTTTGATTTACTTCCATCTTCATGTTTATGAGACGTCTGAACTCCCCCGCTTTCTGTCTGGGTCCTTTGCGGTCGTAGGTTTCGCCTAGAAATTTCCAAATGCCATTAGTAGATAGCGTTTTATCTTTTACCATAGAAACTATATTTGGTTCCATTGCAAGAATTATCTCCGCTCTTGCATCTAGATCTTTTTCGTAGCAAGATCGTTGAGAAACGCCTGCCTCCGCAGGTCTTTTCAGTGTTCCGTTTATATATCCGCTTAATCGAGCCTTATGGAGAATCGCCTCCATTTGCGGCTTCCATGAAGTGTAGTTTTCCCCATTAAATGGTTGAACACGATTCACCAAATTTGAGCTAACTTTTTTGTTGGGTTAGGGCAGACCCAAGAAGAAAAGAAAGTTTTATTTATTTCTTAGTTGCCTGGGCCCATAACCTGTTGAATAATAAAACGGATGGTTTAAAATAACTTGGATTTTATTTAAATGCCAGACTTTATAAACGGCTTACTGCTATGGCGGATATAAACATATAAAAAAGGAGAAAAGGAACAAGAAAAGGAATCCCAGCTTGACATACAATACTATAATAATAGTGTTGCCAGGTGTGTATACTCTTCCAACAGATGTCATAGGCAAATCACCATCAATAGAGCGAACAATTCTTCCAGCCATAAGACGAAGCTACTGCCAGTATTATGCCTTCGCAGTAGTGTTCACACAAGCTTTCGCAATTGATCGGACTGACTTTATATACAATCGAGAACGGATAACTGCACAGCGTCCGGGCATCGATTTGTTCTGCACTTATATGTGTTTAGTAAGTAAGGTGCACCGTATTTAAACACTCAAAAAAAAAAAGAAACTGCATATATTCATACTATTTGGAATTCATGTATTAAAAAAAAAGTGAAAATTAAAAAAAATGAACAAGAACAACACAATGACAAAAAAATCAGATTCCATTTTGAGTTAAGTATATAATTGCACACATGTATGTACATTTTTACATTCGTCCATGTAGATATTATATCCAAAATAACATTATTCATACATACTACTACTAGTGTGTCGGATCACCGCGCGTGGGGTTCCAAGTTCGAATCCCAGAAAACACCAAAACGTTTTTTCACGGTCCCACTTCTCGCGAACGTCTGACAAACATCCGAGAGTATTGTTGTCTCGAGAAATCTTCTCAAAACAAATTGGCCTTCGGATGTGGCACTAAACTGTAGGTCCCTTCCATTTGTGTGAAAAATATAGCGCACACAACATGAGTGGTTGCGAGAAGCTATTCCCAAGACGTGCCATGATTGCCGTGCCATCAAGTAGGCAACTCCCCGGTAGGCCTAGAAATAGATGGTTGGACCAAGTCCGACATCTCTCTTGGAGCCGTCTAGGAAATCCTCCTGATGAGTTGGAGTCAGTGGCGGAGGATCGAGAAGGATGGAGGGTCCAACTGAGCATCCTACCCCCGCGATCCTCATGAAGGATTAGCGGGCCACGAAAATGTATATATAGGCGAACCCCAAGGCGGATCAGTAGAAATGCGGTGAAGTGGGAGGGTTATGATCCCTTATTTTCGGTTCATAACCTCGCTGATAAAAGGAGGAAGAAGAAGGAGAAAATGTATATATTTATGCACTATGTATGTCATTTTAAGTGTTGCCACTAAATTTTTTATTAATGTAAAAAAATTCGAAATTTGCATTTAGTAGGTATTGGGGCAGTTTGGCCTGGGAATTCGGCGCTAGAGTGAGAGGGAAGATGTGACCTTGGAATGACCGCTGTTGGTGTTGGTCGCATGCCAAAGCGGAAGTGGGTGTCATCCTCGTTATCTATTTTGAGTGTTTGGGGGTTGCTTTGGGATGACGTCATTTGTGTGGTTTAAGTGTGTCGGATTGTTTGTAAAATTGATAAGCTAAGTGAATGGTTTCTTAGAAATTTGTATGGTAGATTAATTAGTAAGCTGGCACGTATTGCTCTTATCTTACTAAACATATTGTTTCTGTTATCTATTTTGAGTGTTTGGGGGGTTGCTTTGGGATGACGTCATTTGTGTGGTTTATCTTTGAGTGTGAGTCAGAGGGGGGCCTTTGGATGCTGTATGTTTAATGTTATCGTAATTGAGAATGTTGGTCTTTGCGAGGGGGGCAGGGGGAGTGGGAGATTGGTTTGCTGGCGACCGTGGGGTATCGGGTGAGTTGTAAAATTGTTATCGGAAATTGTTTGTGGTTGAGGATATATTTTTTGTAGTTGTAGGTTAATGTTTTATATTCAGAGTTCAAGGTTAATGTTTAATGGTAGATTTGTTTGTTAATGTTGGGGTAGGTTAATTGGGGTATATTTTTGCTTTACGAATAAATACATATAAAAGAAGATACTTGAATGAATGGGGTAGCATATAATGATCAATGTTCTATGAGAGGAGAGAAAAAGAAATTAAGTTTGAATTTGTTTCTGGAATTTGGATAAAGGAAACTAAGAGGAGAAAAATTTAATGTTTTTTAATTTATATGGAATATATTGCTTATCTTAATAACCATATTGTTTCCGGTCTGCAATGAGAAAACATATTTGTAAAAAATAATTGTCCTTGAAATTAGAAACCTCAATGTTAATGTCATTTTGCAACATGTTACTCTTATCTTATTGGCCATATTGTTCTGTATTACTCTTATCTTATTGACCATATTGTTTAAAAGAAATTGTGAAATTTTAGGAGGGGATTTCTTGTATAAAAGACCAAGTGTTTAAACTACTAAGAAACAGTTTACTAAAATCTAAAAGTGTGAAACAACTCTCTCTATCGTAATGGAATTTCTGAATCAATTCGGACAAGTTAAGCCTCTAGAGGGTTTAAAAACTCTAGAGTAAAAGAAGAGATATCGCATACTTAATGCAAAGAGATGTCAAACCAAGTACGGACCTAGAATACTTGTGGAACTGGAGAAGAAGAAGGTGTTTTTACCAGTACGATTCAACGATATGAATGAGGACACCATGAAGCTGCTTTCCTCAAGTGAGATGGAGGTGATACAGCCTGTCGGGAACTCCTTTGAATTGGCGTTTTACCCCACACCAGCGGAAACAGAAACTGCTTAGGTGCAATTTTTATATTCTCAACCATTTTCATAAGAAAAAAATAAATAAAAACATATTGAAACAAAGAAATTAATTGGTGTTTTTCTTTCATTTGATTATTAAGTGTTTTGAGGTGGTTAAGGATTACGCAACATTCGTTAAAAGGTTCAACTTACGTGGTCGTAAGATTGAGTTTCGCATTAAGGATGTGGCAGACAACGCTGAACCAACAAATTGGGTCCAAAACGCTGTGAAGGGTCTGTTCAAACGTGTTGCTGATGATCTGGATTCTCCGATATGGTGGGGGTAACATTTACAGGTAAGAATTTCGAGCACCGTGGTCCTGGTTGGATGAGTTACAGAAAGGCGTCCGAATTGAATTGGAGCGATGTATGGGAATTGTTTGAGTATCATGAATATAAATCTGAAAGGATTTTGAGTAATGGAGAAATCGAGCACGTAACAAAATATGATACAGATTATAAATCAAATTATGAATTATTAGATATGAGGAAAGCAAAACAAACATATCACATGATTATAACTTAAGAAAACATATAAATAAAAATAAAACAATAAAACTTTTTTTAAATAATTGTGTGTTTTATTTATTATTCAATATTAATCAAGTCGATATATCCATTCTTTTCATTTATAATTGTACACTTAATTAATTCACTAATAAACGGTCTATATATTCTTCTTTTATAGTTAGTCCAAATCAATAGCCCTTCTCGATTATTAGGTAAACGAACAAGATATCCTACGCCCAATGTTCTTATAACAGTACACTCTACGACTAAGCCTTTTTCTATATCCATGATGCTTTTGCAATTTTATTTTTATTGTTGATGATTTTATAAGCTCTCTACTAACTAAACTGATTTATCATAGCAACTGTCTTTTACTTATCCATGAATTATGATCGTTTGAGAAACCAAGCCACTTTACATATACTTCATCGCCTTTAGATCTCAGCACTTTTTCCACAAGGAATACATCGGAGTGGTTGGTTTTTTGTAATTCTTTTTCATAGAAACTACCTTGAATTGGTTGACCTTGAAAGTCTTCCAGTAAATATGTGATAGGGTTAGTTATGTTAATATTTTTTATCGTGAATACTTCCGTCGACCAATTGGCTGTATAACCTTTCTCGAAAGCATGTTTAAACTTGCTTATTCGTGCTTTATCACCAACTTTAAATTTGCCCTTTGGAGCGATTTTAATGTGACTGTAAACCGATGATAGTAGATCTTTTGCATTTTTTTTATTCACATCAACTGGTCGCATTTTTGTTGTTCTATGTATAGAGTTATTATATGCATGGAGCAAACCTTTTAGGATCGGTAGCCATTTATAGTTGCCATTAAAACTGAATTCTCGCCACATTTTCTCTTTAAGAGTCCTATTGAAACGTTCAACAATTGAAGCTTTCAATGTACTATACGTTGAATAATGATTAATCTTATGCGTTCTCATTAAATTCTGGAAGATTTGATTGAAAAACTCCTTACCATCATCGGTTTGTAGATTTTTTGGTATTCGACGGGAACTACTGAAAATTGATTTCATAGCTTCTGTAGTGGATGATGTCGTTTTATTCTTTAAAGGAACTGCCCATGCATACTTTGAAAAAGTATCGATTACAGTTAGTAAATAGTTATGCATATTGTTCTCCCTGTTATAAGGTATCATTTCTACAAATCTGCTTGCCACAAGTCATCGAGTCCCTTAATTATAACTCGACGTCTGATGAAATTCCTTCGTGCAGGTTTGTGCAATTCCTCAACAACATTTCGTTTACTCATAGTATATAATAATGAATAAAAAAGCCAATTTTTTTTCTTTTATAGTCTCTTTATTTTTTTTTTAAAAACAATTTCTTCATTATTTCTTCTCTCGTTCAGCTTTTGATACTTCCTCTTTCAGGTTTTGATACTTAACATCGGATTGGTCTCTCTGCTTAGGTTCTGATGATGATGATGATGATGATGATGATGTGAATTTAAATGGATTGCTTTTCAAAGCATATTCCATTTTCTTTCGAAGAGTATCCTTCATACTTATATCTTTATTCGCTTGACTTCGATCCATTTTATACGTTCGTTAATCAAAAAATAACTGATGTCCAGCCCCGATCAGTGATTTCTTTAAATACTAAACAATTGATTAGCTCAGTATTTTTTTTTTTTTTTTTAACGCCCACAGTATGACTAATGCCTCTTTTTCTTAGACTTGTCACATCTTGCACATCCAGCAATGAAACCCCAGATTCTTTTTTTTTTTTTTTAATTTTTTATTTGTAATCTTCTATACAGTGACATCAATTTCTTAATTCTAACCAATTTATTTTCAATTACATAACAGGCACAAGTATCTGGTCCATTTTTGCAAAGATTTGAAGACCAAGGACAAGTGGTAAAATGACATCCATGAGTAGATGTGGTGCAGGATATGTTCTCAAAGTTCTTCAAAAATGAAATGCTTCCTAGTATCTCATTGTAGTGTTCATCAAGTAGAGTGTGTTGATTGGTTTTTAAAAATTGTAAAATCTCATCAAAAATCACACATGTATTTATATTGGACATTGTTTTAAGTTGAATTTCAAATCCCTACTAACTAGGACTTTAGTTTTTTATTTTGATATTTGTATAAAATATCAATAAAGTTTTTATTCGATTCACCACCCTTTCGATACTATGACATGAGCATGTATCAGGACCCACTTTACATGTATCGGAAGACCATGGGCAATTTGTGTAATGATTTCCGTAAATAGACTCCACGCGAGCCACGTTTTCAAATTCTCTTAGAAAGGAAATACATCTTATGATCTCCCTGTAATGTTCCTCAAGTATGTTGTGTTGGTTGTTTTGTAAGAAATGTAAAATCTCATCTGAGATTAAAGGTGAATTTATGTTGGACATGCTTTCAAATTGAATTTCAAATACGTACTAATAGGAATTCTTTTCAATCAATTTTAAACTGGTGGATAATTCTTTCTTTTCTTATTAAATTCTGCAGTGCTCTCTTCAAGTTTCTTATCATTGCTCTCTTTAAATTTCTCGAGTATATCGAGGAAATAGTTTCTAAACTTATTTAACAATTCAAGTGTATTCAAATTTTGTTCATCAATGTATGTGCGTAATATTTTTTAATTTTTTTCCAGTTTTTCATCCATACCAAGAAGACAACTTTTAAATAGTTCATTCATTTGATTATCAACATACTTTTTTGTTGTAACATCATCGACATCAGTTGGTTCTTTGATATTCTTCAAAGCCTTATGATCACCATCAAAGTATCCATTTAAGTGTAGCTTTAAGGTTCCTGCAATTGTCTCCATGAGAGTGTTATAATTACTATCAACATATTGTTGAAGTATAAATATGGATTTATTTTGAAAATCTATACTATCGTCTATGTAGCCCTTGTTGACACCTTGGTGTGACGATTTAGGTTTTCCAACATTATCTAGACATTTTCCTTCGATATCAAAATCACCACTAGGCAATAGTTTAAATCCTTCTCCAGGAGGTCCTTGAGGACCAGCAACTGTTGAACTATGCAGCCGATTGAAACTCCTTCCGAACTTGTCGACGCTCATTTTGCTTATAATGATTTGCTTGGTAATGACTATTGTTAATATATGATATTTGATTCACGTAGCTCTTCCACAATTGAGTTTATTTCATTTTGAAGATTATTATTACCAGCCATTTGAGATGCAATTAAAAGTCTTAATCTATCAACGAGCTCGTTGGGGTTATCCCAATAGACATAATCAACAGCATTGTTAGAGTACATCATATCTAATGAATTACTGTTGTATGTTTTTCCAATTTTTCTTATGACTTTCTGCGTTAGACGTTCAAGTAAAGGCTGAATAATATGCTTATACTTATGACCCCTACTACCTTTAACTTGTGAGGTATTGTCATCGGGATTTTTCAAGTGTGCTCCTGTTTTTTGTAATATCTTAAGATATTCATTCAAGTCCTCATTGACATATCGATTATTTCTAGGGATTTTCCGAAAAATTAATTCATGAAGACCATCTGTTGCAGGGAAGATTTCACCATCAATGACGAAATCCTTTTGATTGTTGATTATAAAACTTGATCTGCCTAATTTTATTGAATTTGATTTTACATCGAAATATGGACCATAGATCTTGTCCAGATTCGAATCTGATGGCGATGGTCGGTTGAATGGAGTACTTTGATCATGACTGTTGGTATTTTCGGGTGTTCTAAATGAAACATCTTTGTCCTCTGGTTGAATTGATACTGGAGATGAAAAGTCAAAACTCTCCTTTAGAGCAAGAAAAAGATTCTTCTTCTTTTGGGGGACTTTGAAATTGTAACCGTCGTCCGCGACGCTTTACTTTATCATTTATATTGTTCGCATCAGCAGTATTTCTAGTATTAGTACTTTTGACATTCTTTACGATTTCCTTTAAGGGTTTGACTATAGGTTTAAAAGTTTTTTGAAATTCCTTTTCCTTCATAATTTGCCCAGTTTTGAGAAACATATATTTTCTCTTCAGAGCTTTTTTAGTTTTTATGAGATCTTTAAGTAAATTTTCATTAATTTCCATATTTCAAACAGGGCGATTCCAAACAGGGGTGGTTACAAACAGGGTGGTTGCAAACAGGGCTGTTCTAAACCTGACGTAATCACATAAACAGTTGTTTAATGACTGAGCAGCTTTATAAAGTTACAATTTCCTTAAATGATTTATTATACCGCCCTTTATCTATACTACAATCTTTATTAATAACCAAGAACCCATATGCATCTCTCCAACAATGTGTGCACAATTCTCTGAGTTGATTGAATGACATATCAGAATTTATATGATCATTGTATATATGTCTAAGATTAAGTTCGTCTTGCTTAAAAAGAACAATATAGTTTGCATTGTCACGTATCAAATGTTTCGGTATATGCGTATATGACTGACACAAGTAGAAACTATCCACATCGTTATGTCGTCCCATGCAAAAATAATCTCGAATGTTATTTTGTTTATCACATGCCACATCATCAAAAATAAATATTGAATTACGTTTTGCTTCAGAAGGTGGTATAATTTCACAATTATTTGAAAATTCGTTATATTCCATACCCTTGATGGACTTTATTAGCTTTTTCAAGTGTGCATATTTTGGTTGATGCAAAGATTTTGAATAAATATAAATGTTTTCAAATTTTAAACCATTGGAATCGAGAAGAATGCTTAACATGACATTTGTTTTTCCACAGTTTGATGGACCGACAATTATTCCTCGAATGCTATTTGGGAAAAATGCTCCATGTTTCCTCTTTTCTTTAATATGGTTATCAAAGTTTTTAACTTTAATAATATCTAGTTGTCTTATGAACCTCATTATACTGAATGAAACCGTCCTATGTAAAACCGAATGTTTTATTGATAAGAAATTCATTATTGATCGACGTGTTGAATAATAAAGAAGTAATATAATATGATTGATTACAACGTGAAACCCATCAGTTGGAAACATTCAGTCCTAGGGTACGGATTAGTGAATTCCTTAATCGATAAATTACCATTTGAATTACATATTCCCTCATATAATTTCTGTGGACCTGGAACAAAATTAAAAGAACGTCTTGCTAGAGGAGATCGAGGAGTTAATCAATTGGATAAAGCTTGTCGTGAATACGATATTGCATACGCTAATAATAAAAACTTGTCCGATCGACATATTGCTGATAAAGTACTAACTGAAAAGGCGTGGCAGAGGGTAAAAGCGAAAGACTCATCAATATCTGAAAAATTAAATAGTCTATTGGTTACGAATATAATGAAGGTTAAAACAAAACTCGGCATGGGTTGCCAATCTATACATATTAAAGCAAGAAAGGGAAGTCCACGTTCCAAGCGTAAAAGGAGTAATCTATTCAAAAAAGCGATTATAGAGGCCAGAAATGCTATTAAGGATCCAAGAAGTGAAGATCCGAATGTAATTGCAATAACTGCTTTACAAGCAGCTAAAAAGGTCATTAAAAATAAACGAAAGAACATTGGAATTCCTCGAGTAATACCGCTACCGAAAATTGGAGGTTTTTTACCACTGCTACCTATCTTAGCTGGGTTATCAGCGATTGGTACCCTATCTGGAGGAGCTGCGGGAGTAGTTAAAGCAATAAATGATTCAAAGGTAGCCAAGCAACAGTTGGAAGAGAACAAACGTCACAACCAAACTATGGAAGGAATGAAAATTAAGCATGGCAAAGGGCTTTATCTACAACCATATAAAAAAGGATTTGGGCTTTTCTTGAAACCACAAGATTCAAAAAACTTTTAAATTTGCTACCCAATCGCCCACTCACCAATACTGTTATTATGAAATTTGGAAAAATCAATATACCCAATTTTCGTGGTGTTTACATGAGAGATAAATTGCCGATAAGATCACTTGACAAAGAATGTGGTGTAATTAACTTAGACAATGAGAGTGGACCAGGAACACATTGGGTAGCATATATTAAGTATAATAATATTGTAAAATATTTCGATAGTTTCGGTAATTTAAGGCCTCCTATAGAGGTTGTAAGATATCTGGGTGAAAATATTCATTATAATTATAACAACTATCAAAATTATAATACATTTATTTGTGGTCATCTATGTCTGAAGTTTCTAATCGAAGAAAATATATACAATAAATAGAGCAAAATCAAAATGTGTTTCATTTCGATTTGAACAGCAATGTCGTTAACACTAACGTTAAGCGGAAACCAATCTACTCTCACTGCAGAGTACTTTCCTCCAATTATCCTAAATTCTGATTATGTATGTGGCTTAGTGGATTTCCAGACCTACAATTCTATACCTAATGTGGATGTATTTAATAATTTATTTCATTTTGGTGATGCCATAATAACACTTCCTATTGGTTCCTATGAGATTGAAGACATAAATAACTGTATTCAAGAGGTTATTAAATTGCATAATAAGGATGATCCTAACAAAATATCAATCAAAATAAAAGCAAATAATAATACTTTAAAATGTGAAATTAATAGCACCATAGAGATCGATTTCTCACAACCTAACTCTATTGGATCGCTCCTAGGGTACAGCAAGAAAAAGCTAGATGCAAATATATTACATGAATCAGATCTTTACGTCAACATAAATAGAGTGAATATTGTACGCATTGAATGTAATTTAATTGATGAAACATATATCAATAATCGACCTGCACATATACTACATGAATTTTCGGTCAACGTTAGTCCAGGATATAAAATAGTCGAAGTTCCTCGTAATGTCATCTATTTACCAGTGAACGCTAAGAGGATAAGTTCTATAACATTGAATCTCTTAGATCAAGACGGAAATCTTATAAACTTTCGAGGTGAAACCATAACAGTTCGATTGCATCTTAAATCACAATAATGATAATATATGATAGCCCATCTTATCCCTTAAATTATAAAAGAGCAGGTAGTAATATTAACTCTGTTAATATACTATCAACATCCGATAGGAAAAAATCAAAGCTTACTGTACAAAATCAGCAATTTCTATTATCACTGGGATACAGATTGAGAAAATAAACTAAACCTACAAGACATGCTGAATATTTTCGAACAACTAACGTTTGAGGAGAGTATCTCAAAATTAGAATATCATACATACTCACCATACTTAAACAATTTCGAAAAAAATGACATTATTCAAATTTGTGTGCAACATCAAAATCTTAATATTTTACCTTCAAAAAGTTACATTTATATTGAAGGTACTGTATCGAAAACTAATGGAGCGGCAGTTGAAAAAACAAAACTTGTAAATAACGGAGTAGCTTTTCTATTCGACGAAATTCGTTATGAATTAAATGGTACGGAAATTGACAGCAATCGTAATGTTGGCATCACATCAACTATTAAAAACTATATTTCTTAAAATAAAAACGAAAGTGATATGCTGTTGAATGCGTCTTGGTCTCCCAATTCTTCAATCAATGTGAATGGTTTCTACTTTAATTTTTGCATACCCCTGAATAAATTACTGGGATTTGCTGAAGACTACAAGAGAATAATACCAAACGGACGTCATGATTTAATTCTAACACGCTCACGCACAGATGACAATTCCTTAATTGCTGACGTAGATGAAAAAGTAAAGATAAACTTACTAAAAGTACAATGGAAAATTCCTCATATTACGTTGTCGGATTCTTTCAAATTAAAGCTATACAAACCTATTAATGCTGGTCAATCTATGAAAATTGCTTTTCGAAACTGGGATCTATATGAATATCCTGTATTACCTAACACTAATCATCATATTTGGAATGTGAAGACAACTTCTCAAATGGAGAAGCCACGCTATATTATCCTTGCTCTGCAAACCGACAAACGTAATTTACTGAAAGAAAATCCAACTTAAAATCCTATTTAAATTCTGATGCTTATCCATGTGAAGATTTAAACCTATCATTTGATAAAAATAACTACAGTTTACTGTACAATATGTACTGTGACTTTCAAAAAACCTTTTATAATCGATTAGTTGCTGAACCTTTATTATCAAGAGATGCATTTAAATCCCAAGCGACAATTTTCGTAATAGATTGCAGACATCAAAGTGAAATAATCAAGAACGGTCCAGTTGATATTCGCATTGAAATCAAAACAGCAAAAATAATCCCTGCTAATACGTCTGCCTACTGTTTGATGTTACACGATCGCATTGTAAACTATAATCCATTGAGACAAATAGTTTCGCGAGAAATATAATTCCTTAGTGGCTTTTATCGAAGAAATATATGCACGCACAAAATAAAATGTATTTTATTATCGATCTTCAAGGGTTCAAAGGACCAAATAATAAGTTTATCGCAAAGGAAATAGCTGTACTGCATAGTGGTCACCATCATCATCATCATCATTTCATCGTAAAGCCACCATTCAGCTATGATCAATTAACACCTGCATTAAGAAGACAAGCTCAATGGTTGTATCAAAATCATCACGGCTTAGTTTGGGATGGAGGATTCACAGAATTCCGAAAAAAGTCAGAAAATATCTTCGAGAGAAAATCAAAAATACTGTTTTGTATGTCAAATGAGTTGAAAAAACTCAATGGATGAAGGAATTACTTCAGGATGAAAATGTTGAAGTGATGGATATTGAAGAAATTGGTTGTCCTAATTTAAAAGAACTGAAACGCCTCTATCCTAATGAAATAAAATGTTCATTCCACGGCAAATGCTGCGCCCTGTAAAATGTAAAAAATCAACGAGCGAAGGAATTACTTCAGGATGAAAATGTTGAAGTGATGGATATTGAAGAAATTGGTTGTCCTAATTTAAAAGAACTGAAACGCCTCTATCCTAATGAAATAAAATGTTCATTCCACGGCAAATGCTGCGCCCTGCAAAATGTTTACCTGTTAAACAAATTTTTATGTGGAAATTGAGTAAAAATAAAACATGTTGTTTCTTTTAAAATATGAATTTGTTTTTTATTTGTGTCTTTTATAGCCATATGGTAGGGAACTATGATCATCAAGAAATCTACGTTTTTCTGCTCTGGGTTTGTAGGTTTTTATTTCGGCAACAGTTATTATCTCATGTTCTCGTGTCCGACGAATATTATTCGAAATGATTTGTATATCATCCGTGTTCTCGGGATTAAGTACAGCTTCCTTAATTGTCTCAAATTTTACTTTCTTCGATGCTGAATAATTTAGATTAACTCCTTTTACTTTACACACAATTATTTCGATGTCGTCTTTTGTACTGTAGACTTTGTAAGTATAATTTTTGGGGCCACCACTTACAAATTCTGTAATATAACTTCCGTGACCGTAGCACTCTAATTCGTCAGTCATATCACCTATGAATTCACCAGTCTTTGGGTCGGGTTCTCCTTCACGACTTATATAAATTACTGAATCGGTATCATAGTATAAAACTCTATCTCCTAACTGTTCCAGGTAGCTGTACAATTTCAAACGAGCTTGCGTGGTTGTATAAGCTGCAATACATACATTTACAGTTGACAATGTCTCTGCTTCTTCTTCTTTATACAACCAACTTACTATTATATTTTCTTCGTTTATAGGGAGAATATGGCAAACTACTACAGTTGGATTTGTCAGCATCTGATATAATTCCGATGGACTATTAACTATACATGTTTTCTGTTGGTTTTCTCTTTGTCCGAATTTACCCCAAAATGAATTCAGTATGAGTTTAGCAAAAGATCTTTTTCCAGGGTTATTGCAAATTTCTGCAAAATCAAGTTTAACATCTTCATTACTTAGGAAATCAGCTACATATCTGTTTTTATCTTCCTCTGTAGCACATTTATTTGGCCATCCTGATGCTTCCTGCTTCATTTTAATGAATTTATTCATCATTTGAGTGAAAAGGCCATCCGATTTTGCAATTTTATCATACTGCACCATCGAATATTCCCATATTTCGAAAATATCTACTAACTTATATCCTTTCTCTACTGCTTTTAAAACTTCATCAATAATCCAGGTTCCGTGTAAAGCTCTTTCATCATCATCGTGGGTGCATTGTTCTTCTTGAGACAGTTGTTCGCTACATGCTCTACACAATGTAAACATTAGTTTATTATTTTGTTTTACAGGTAATACAGGATGTAACAATTGCTCTGAAGGAATTATTTTACATTTTATAAGTCCATTGGTGTTTTTTAAATCCACTTGAGAACAATCAGTAGTGTGAACTTTAGGGTGGCCCAATGGAAATTTCCTGTATTTGCAAACCCACGGGTACAGGGAGCATACATCTATGTACTTGATTTTTTCACCCTCCCTACATTTATAATAATTACATGTGTTGCCTGTACGTCCTCCGTAAAATGCATCGCGAGGATTTAACGGGGTATATTGTATTAAAGGATGCGTTTTCAAATAATTTGCATCATCAGTACTCAATTCTTTTTCAAATTCACAAGCCCACATTTCAATTACCTCATATCCGAATTGTCTTAGCCGAGTTGATTTAGCAATAGTTTTTTCGTATCGTAGATTTAATGTGTCATACAGATCATTGTTTAAAGGCTTATCACGATTATTTTTTAAACATGAGTGTCCATGATAATAACAGCCATGAAACTCAAACACCTGTTTGGTTTCCTTACAAAAACCGTCGACTTTCATACCTGCTACCACAGCTTCTCGTTGCTTAGCTGCATGCTGAATGTAACAATTCCGTCTTCTTTCTTCCCAAATGAGCCACTCAATTGCCTGGAGTGATTGATTATCAGCTTGCCTGTAACCATTTCTAGGTATTAAGCCTATCGTATTTGGTTTAAGAAAATTACGACGATATACAAGGTTACATGCCGATGCTATAGTTACAGCTTCCAAAAACGGCTCCACATTACACTGATAAAGGAAAATATTTCTGAATTTTATACATGCTTCAGATAAGATCTGTACATCACTGACACAGTATTCAACAAGGTCACGTTGCATATTAAATTCATTATGCTTATTTGCTTCGTACCATTTGAAGAATACATCCCGATCATTTATCTTCATATCATCCGGATTGTAATTCTCTACAGGTGGTAAGGGACCAATATAATTTTCATTTTCCATGGTGTTAAAGAAATACGGAAAATACCCCTTTTGAACGTTTGCGCTAAATCGAAAGCTTTTTGGAAGAACTGATAAGGCCATGGGAAAATAGTTTAATGAATCTATAAATTTCATATTTTCCAATTCCATCAGTATTATTTTAGTTCCTCTCATGATCAATACTGGTTGAAATTTTGTTTTTTGCAGGATATAGTTTAAAATAAATTGATGATCGTATGCCCTGCCGTTATGAGCTAAAACAACAACTTTTTTAAACAATTTGCGAACGTTAAGAAGGTGTTGTAAGAACTCGGCTATAACATTCGGACCTTTTTTTATATTTAGTCTGAATTTACATTTCTGACAAAATTGTAGGTTATTTTCATCCCAACAATGGTCACATCTTTGCTGGAAAACACACAAATTTGGCTCATGAAGTTTTATTGGATTGGCATAATCGTTTATCGCTTTTTCACCAATAATCGCTTCTTAACGACTCTCCAAATCATAAAACACATAGAGAATATCTTTTAATTTTGGCTTTCTAGTGTCTGGTTGAATATAACACAAGTGTTCTTGAGAGACGTGTTGACCGCATTTCTTGCAATAGTATTCACCACACGTATGTTCTCTCTCTATTCTATATGTTTTTAGACAATCAACACATCTTTTAACTGTTTCACAAATCCCTTGGTTTCCTGTTGATCCTGAAGCCTTATGGTTGTCAAAACATTCTTGTCCTCTAAAACTTCTGTTGCAATCTTTACATACAATTTCGGGGAGGTTCGTAGGACATCTAGGTGATTGTTGACATTGTGGGCATGACTTTACACATCTATGATCGGCTTTATTATTGTATGGTACATTAAAATTTTCACAATAATAACTACAACAAAAAACTGCCGTCAAAGATTTTATGACATTGAAGTGACCATGAAAATACAATAAATTTAATCTCTTATTACTGTTATTGGTGGTGTCTTCAAATATAACACTTCGTCCTTTTTGTTCATATTCGTAGACAATGATTTTATACTCCCTCAAGTGGTTCTGAAAAATGCGAAGCTCTGGTATACCACAACCTTCAGAAGGTATACTAACACCAATCATGCGTATTAGATTAGTAGTTCGTAGATCTTGAAGTTTACTAATATTTCGTCGGATTTTTTTATATTCCGAATCTCTGTCCGTAAGAGCAATTGCTACAACTAAAGCACGAGGTAAGCAAAGGTTATCTTTATTGCTTATTGATATTTTCTTTTTCTCTCCTCTCATAGAACATTGATCATTATATGCTACCCCATTCATTCAAGTATCTTCTTTTATATGTATTTATTCGTAAAGCAAAAATATACCCCAATTAACCTACCCCAACATTAACAAACAAATCTACCATTAAACATTAACCTTGAACTCTGAATATAAAACATTAACCTACAACTACAAAAAAATATATCCTCAACCACAAACAATTTCCGATAACAATTTTACAACTCACCCGATACCCCACGGTCGCCAGCAAACCAATCTCCCACTCCCCCTGCCCCCCTCGCAAAGACCAACATTCTCAATTACGATAACATTAAACATACAGCATCCAAAGGCCCCCCTCTGACTCACACTCAAAGATAAACCACACAAATGACGTCATCCCAAAGCAACCCCCCAAACACTCAAAATAGATAACAGAAACAATATGTTTAGTAAGATAAGAGCAATACGTGCCAGCTTACTAATTAATCTACCATACAAATTTCTAAGAAACCATTCACTTAGCTTATCAATTTTATAAACAATCCGACACACTTAAACCACACAAATGACGTCATCCCAAAGCAACCCCCAAACACTCAAAATAGATAACGAGGATGACACCCACTTCCGCTTTGGCATGCGACCAACACCAACAGCGGTCATTCCAAGGTCACATCTTCCCTCTCACTCTAGCGCCGAATTCCCAGGCCAAACTGCCCCAATACCTACTGCATTTGCACATATCCGTTTTAAAAACAGTGAAAAATTTTATTCGGGGTTTTGAAAAGTTGTTCACTTATGAGGAAATTGCACTTAAGCGTTTTGCACTTATACGAACAAATTTGTATAGAAATCGCGTGAAATGGCTACGGGCATCTAAAGTTGTTGCCCTTGTACGATTTTTCCACTTATCCGTTTTCCGCTTATCCGTTTTCGACTGTAAATAAATGCTTGTTGACATCAGGATTTTCAATTGACCACGTTACCACTACACCATTACCATTGTTTTTAAAGATATTTGCATATGTCTGTGAGGGTGCTTTATCAAAGGCTGAGGTTTCGCTCGTCGCATCTAGTGTCGACCAAAGAAACACATGAAACTTTGGGAAAGGGTCTAATACTAGGATTCTTTATTTAGACGATTTAGCTTAAATTAACCTTAACAATGTCACTTTGTCAATACTGTGATTTGTACCTATTGTATAGGATGGCTTCGATCTACGCTGTTCCAAAAAATTCTTGGATACTTAACAACGCGGAGATACCTACGAAGGCCTTAGTTACTAGGGTCTAACCACAAGACGGCGCGGCGACAGGCTTTTAAGGGCCGTCTGCTTGGCAGCGACAGGCTTTTTAGTGCCGTCTTCTTGGCAGCGACTGCTGAAGGCAGTCACTTGGCAGCACCTGCTTAAGGCAGATACTTGACAGAGATGACAAGTAATACTCCTAGAAGCTCGGAACGGATCCTCCAACTCCAGGACCCCAGAATTTACGGCCGGACAGGCTGTGGTCAGCAGCTGGTCCAATATTTAGTGCTCAGTCTCGAAAAAGACGGACGAGCAAAAAACAGCTGTATATAATTCACTTTTGCAAAAAACTTGGCCAATTAGATTGAGAGACGTGGTCATGTTCGGGTGGCGTGATCATCGCTGGGTGTTGTTTGTTTGTGCTGAACCAGCTGTGGACAGTAGCGGCCATGAAACTTAAACTTACTGAAGGCGATAAAAGTGTAATGATGCGTTACATGCTCATCTTTAGGAGGAATAGGTTCAATATGGATTGTTTTATAACTATCATCTGTTATCTCTATGATAAATACAACATTATGTTTATATAATGCAATTTTTATTTTTTATTTTTATAATTTGAGCGCCGAAGGGACTATTAATACCCTTATACTGTTGGTCAGGGCACGGGCGGATGGGAAAAGGGGGGAGAGGTATTGATGCACATACCGAGAATGGCAAGTCATTCGGATTCAGCGAAACAAGTACCATTCATGAATAGTGGTTGAGGGTCTTAGTTTTGCTTGAGAGACAGAAGACAACATTGAGTTTTGGATGCATTAAATTCCGCTCTATTGATTGAACTCCATTTGGTTATGCTGTCCAGGTCAGAATTTAATGTGTTTAACATTGTTGTAGTTAAAGGTGTTCCAGTTAAGAAGCGGGATTTAACTTCAATTTTAGTACAAACTTTATTAGATCTTCTATATAACTTACAACTAAGGAAAAGGAAAGAGTGTGCTCTTAAGGCTAAGAGGGTTCAGGAAGGAATCTTTATGACAGAAAGTGTCGAGTCAGGATGACTAACATAATCTCGCAGATATGGCGATGTGAAAATGGTGCCGAATCACACCAGCTTCCCTTACTCTTATTTTTGATTGAAGCTGAGCTGCTGGTTTCAGATCTCCTGCTAGATTACCTGGATTCGCACGCCGGACTGGACTCGCTATCGGATGAGGTAAATCCAGAACGATGTTGGTTGGTGGTGAATCTAGATTGATGTTGGTTGATGGTGAATCTGGATACATTAAAACGTCGGACACATTTAAGTTAGGTCGACCATCGTTCGGTGCTGCTTGAATGACCCCTGTGTTCGGTTTGTTGATAGGGCTTGATACTGCTACGAAAGGATGAATGTCTTCATCTTCAGTTAGAGATCGAGATCTCATTTCATTCTGGTGTCGCCGGAACGTATCTGCGTTGGACTTTACTAACTACATTCTGCCTAGGTGCTTCTGTACAACTGCAGGAATCCACTTATGCTTTTGTTGATATTGACGTACGAAAACTGGTTTGCCAACAAAAAGCTTGGTCTCGACGTCCTCCTTCACTTTCTTGGATTCTGGGACCATCGCAGAGAGAATGGTACGATGTTGTTTTCCATGTTGGTTGGCAATACTGGTTTAAACTAAGAGGAAGTAGCTTTTATGTGCTGTGTGATTTTCTGGTTTAAATTTGTTTGTTTAAAGTACAAAAGTATAAGAAAAATATTTCAATCATTTTTTAACATACACGAGCACAGACAAAAAGACTTGCACAGAATAAGATCAAGGTGAGTCTTTAAGTGCTAGAATAGTCTCAAAAAGTACAAACGACAACGATGAAATGCAACGGTCTCCAGTTAAAACAACTCAATGCACCGCAAAATCGCCTAAAGCTAAAAGACGCTTATCGGAAATGTCACCGGATAGTTCATCAAGCAAGGTTGTAAACATGCCGGTTAACCATCTAAGAGATTTTGTTGAAAATAGGGTGACCACCATACTCGATGAAAAACTAAAAAATATGGCTACAAAAGCGCACATGGAAGGAATTAACGCTGAGATTCAATCATTGCAGCAGAGCAAGAAATCGTTGCAGGCAAAATTGGGAGAAATTGAGTCTTGATGTATTATACTGGAGCGATAAGTGGAGAATTTAGAGAGGAAAGTAAATGAGGAAAATATTATCGTTCATCTACTGACTAAGGATGGGATTAATGCGTCGGATAGAGCCAAAGCACTCTATTTGGAATTGCTGGATACGTCGAAAGTAGAGGGTTTAGGGGGCTTCTGGCTCAGGAGCTATTTGGTGCTATGTGTTAGAGTGAGAGCCCTTGAGGAGCTGAGGAGCTATGGGAGGAGCTATTCGCTGCAATGGGTTAGAGTGAGATGTAAGATAGGAGCTATTCGGTGCTATGTGTTAGAGTGAGAGCTCTTGAGGAGTTGAGGAGTTGAGGAGCTATGGGAGGAATTATTCGCTGCAATGTGTTAGAATGAGACGTGAGATTTGGGGTGAGTCTTTTTTTTCATATTTCACATTCACATTTGTTTATTTATTTGTTTTTGCATTGAGATCTGAATTTGGGATATCAAGTTTGTTTATTTTTTGTCTTTGGACTGAGGTCTAAATTTGGGAACGAGAAAATGTGTGTGTGTGTGTGTGTTTGTGTGTGTGTGTGTGTGTGATTGGTTTGGTTGATTCCAGGAATTGACTTTAGAGGAATTGTGAACACATTCAATCATGTCTATGAATTCGATTTGGAATTTCACAATGATTTCGTGAAAAAAAAAGTATGAGTCATCGATATAAACGGCAACGGTTGTATATGTTTATGAAATTGGAGAAGGGAATCAGCAAATGGTTTGATTGGGGAGGGAGAATCGATCGATCGATTCCTGGAATTGAGTTTCGGATTCTATAGAGAGGAAATGTGAACACGTTCAATCATGTCTATGAATTGTGTGGGAAACGGCCGGCGGCCAGATGTTCGATTTGTAATTTCACAATGATTTCCTGGCAAAAGGTATGAGTCATCAAGTTGGATACCATCTGAATGTATGTGAGAGAGAATGGAATTCATTGAAAGCGTATTGGATATTGGAGTGGGGATGACATGTATAAAAGAGTGAGCATTAGCCACATCAATCACAGTTATTAACCGAATTTCCGTGAAGACACAACTAAAAGCAAAAAAAGAGAAAATGTATCGGTGAGAAATTTGTGAAGTGACGTTTAGTGAAAAGCGGTCTTTGGTGAGGCACATGAAGTCGATTCATAGTCAAGAAGAAAACCAATTAAAATGTAACCAATGTGCAGCCGTGTTCTCAAGAAGAGATGAGTTAAATCGACATAAAAAAATCCAAACATCCAATTAACCCTTCTTTATTACCATCAACATCATCAGAAGCACAAAAGAGAGTCTCTTCTCCAAACCCCTCCATCCAAGTGCAAGTGATGAATAAAAAATCAAAACCAACCGTCTTTAAACGGTGTTTAGTGTGCGAAGAGGATATCGAAAAAAATAAATGGCCGCAACATGAGCGGAAAAATAGCCACAAAGAAAAATCAAAATGTGTGCTTAAAGACAATGTGTCCTATATAAATAGCGCATTCAACAATAGGTTGAAAAGCTATTTTATTAAAAACATTGATGAATCAATTCTGGATGTCAACATTTTATTTGAACAAAATTTACCCGTGATTACCGAATTGATTCAAAGTGAACTCAGAGTGTTAAAGGGACTCAAATTTAATCTGGAATTGTTTTGCGAGTTTGTAAAAAGCATCGATGACAATGATGACGACAACATGATCATCGATGTTAGGAGTATGCAAACAAAGATGAGCGCAATTCTGGATATAGATGAGTTCCCAACAATACTAAAGACAATGGCTGACAACATTAAAATGAAATTGGAAGAGTTTCAAGAGAAAGACAGTGGTTGGGCACTAATTTCATTTCTAAGGATTGAAATTAACATTAATAAGTATCAACCTATTCGAGGCTCTTCATATTTTGAATTGCCATCTGTGATCAAGAACAAGAAGGTATGCACTAATGTCCAAAATACAGATGAGTACTGCTTCAAATGGGTCATTATCTCAGCTCTAAACGAAAAAGTCACAATCAATCGTGATAGACCATCTGTATATAATATCAATGATATAACCAGTGAAATAATTGTGGTGAATGACCGATCTATAAACTTAAGTGATTTGGAATTCCCTACAACCATTAAAGATATGAAAATTTTTGAAAATAATAATCCGGAGATAAGTGTTAATGTGCTCGGATATGAATTAATAAAATCATTGGTCCATTCTATCATACTGCTGCGGAGAAAATGGTCCATATAAATTTGTTGTATTGCAAAAACAACGATGGGAGAACTCATTATGTATACATCAAGCATATTTCTCGATTAATAAGAACTCAAGCAACAAAGCATAAAACCCAAATTCATCTATGTAACGGCTGTTTGCAGCGATTTGCAAGTGCGAATAAATTGGAAAACATTAATGCCAATTAGTTACATTAATGCCAGAGGAAGACAAAAAGTTCCTCAAATTTGGGAAATATGAACGGATGCAGCAAGTTCCCTTTGTTGTATATGCTGATTTTGAATCGATACTGGAGCCAATAAAACATTGCACACCAAATCCAGAGATTTCATCAACAACAGATGTGCAACAACATAAGCCTTGTGCCGGATCATATCTAATCAAAAGTTCATTTGATGAAACATTTTTCGGTAAGTAATACTAAAACAAATATGTTAAATTCATAGATATGCTAATTACTTCTTTAATTCACCAGAAGAACTTTTAACAACTTTGGCGAATGATTTAACTCAGCTCTACAAAGAAGCTAACCTACGTAAATTTTACTCCCATAAAAATAAGCAACATAATGTCGTAGTACAACATGAGACCATATGTCGAGAACATAAAAAAATAAAATTAAATTAAAAAAATTGCGAAAACTATTGTTAATTTACTTTGAATTAATTAATTTTAATATCTTTTGTTAATAAAATATAACTAAATTTACAATAATAAAATATAACTGAATGCACAAAATAAGGTTAGCTTTCTAGGGTTAATGAAGCCGAAACCGATGAATGCCCTAACCCAACTGGAATTGAGGGTTAGGGATCATTATCATTTCACTGGCGCATATAGAGGACCTGCACACTCACAGTGCAATCTAAAATTTCACATTCCCAAATTTTTCCCAATATTCTTGCACAACTTTTCGGGCTATGATTGCCATTTGTTTGTCAAGAGTCTTCCACAGATGAACGGTGACATAACCATAATTCCTTTGAACAAGGAAAAGTATATTTCGTTGTCTTTCCATGTACAATTAGATCAAAACAATACATTTGAAATGAGATTTTTAGACTCAAATAGATTTCTTCAAGCAAGCATTGAGTCGCCTACAAATAATTTATCCATTGATGCCATGACTATTGCGAAAGAATTTTTCCAAAACGATAATTCGTTTGAATTAATGATTAGGAAGAGAGTATTTCCATATGATTATTTAGATTCGTGGAAACGTTTTGACGAATGCTCTCTTCCAACAATCGACAAATTCTTTAATAAAATGACCGCAAAAGAATGTCAGGAAGAAGATTATAATCATGCCATCAAAGTATGGAATCACTTCAAATGTAACACCTTAAAAGATTATTTGCTATTATATCTACAAAGCGATGTCTTATTGTTAGCAGACATTTTTGAAAATTTCCGCAAAGTTTGTATTTCGATTTACCAATTAGATCCATGTCATTATTACACTCCTCCAGGCTTATCCTGGGATGGTTTGCTTAAAATCACCAAAATTAACTTGGAACTTTTGACCGACATAGATATGTATAATTTCTTTAAAAATTGTATAAGAGGAGGCCTTTGTCAATGTAGTCATAGACATGCGCAAGCGAACAATAAATGCATTACAAACTATGATCCAAATAGATTAAGTAAATATCTAGTGTATTTCGATGCTAATAACTTGTACGGTTGGGCAATGTCACGTAATCTCCCACCCGGTAATTTTACCTGGGAAGATCCAGAGATCTATATAAATGAATATATCGCCAATTTAAAAGACTCCAATGTTGGATATGTTTTCGAAGTAGACTTAACTTATCCAACATCTCTTCACGATATTCATAATGATCTCCCATTTTGCCCAGAAAACACAATTACTCCGGGGAGTAAATTTCCTAAATTGACAGCCAATCTGAATTCTAAAAATAAATATGTTATTCACTTAATGAATTTGAAACAATGCATTGATAATGGCCTTATTTTAACCAAAGTCCATAGAGTTTTAAAATTTAGTCAATCTAATTGGTTAGATAAATATATTTCATTGAATACCGAACACAGAAAAAATGCTAACAATGAGTTCGAAAAAGATTTCTTTAAGCTCATGAACAATAGTGTATACGGAAAGACCATGGAAAATGTTGAAAAGCGACGCGACGTAAGAATCGTCACAAGTTGGGAAAATGAGGGGAGACGATTTGGTTGCCGAAGCTTAATCGCTAATCCAAATTTTCATAGTTGCACCATATTTACACCAAATATGTGCGCCATTGAAATGAAAAAAGGCCAATTAAAACTTAATAAACCCATACATCTCGGCTTCACCGTACTAGAGTTATCCAAATGGCTCATGTATGATTTTCATTATGATTATATGAAGAATACAGAATACAGACTCTTTTATATACTCAATCGCTACCAATGATTTCTATGCTGATATCTATGATGATGTTATCAATTCAAACAAATCTAGATTTGACACATCTGAGTATCCTATAGACAACTTTGCTTTGCTGAACTTACCTCCCCTTGATACTTATATCATGGGTTGCACTATCAAAGCCATCCATCGTCTTAGGCGAGGCGGTTTTTGGTATACTCCACACTGGAACTTTGATGAACTTGCGCGACACTTATCTTCCAGAACTCCAGCTGATGCGCAAATTCAGAGTCGACTTTCCTTGTGTCCAGGACTGGCTTCGGTCAGAGTCTGAGCCGGGAATGGAATGTAGTCGTATTTTCACGGATGGTTCCAAAACCAGTCAAGGGTCTGGCGCTGGGGTCTTCGTGGAAGTCGACAACATTAGACTTCACTTCTCGTTAGGCAAATATGCGTCTGTTTTCCAAGCGGAAACTTATGCAATCCTAATGGCCATGAACTATGTTGTGAAGAACAGGTGGAAGGGATGTAGCATTTGTGTCTGTAGTGACAGTCAGGCTGCGCTTAAAGCCTTGCTTAACCTTTTAACCACTTCCAAAATAGTTCGTGAAACCAAAAACTCTTTGAACTCGGTCGCAAGGCTGAATTCTATGTCTCTTATCTGGGTCCCAGGTCACACTGGGATCTTGGGGAACGAGATCTCCGATGAGATTGCTAGACAAGGCTCAGAGGAGGCTTTTTCAGGTCCCGAACCCGCGTTGGGTCTTCCAGCGTCCTCGGTTAGGGCTTCCATTGACGATTGGGTCTCTCACGAGCACAATTGTGTGTGGCATGACTCTCCAGGTTGCAGGTTGACTAAACGCATGCTCCCGGACGTCTGTAAGAAATCAGCGGCATTCTTGCTGTCTCTCAGCAGAAAAGACTGTAGACAACTTATTGGCGTCTTGACAGGCCACTTCGCTTTTGCCAAGCACCTTAACGTGTTAGGCTTAATTGACACTACAATCTGCGACGCTTGTGGTGAGAGCGACGACACCGCGGAACATTATCTCTGTGAGTGTTCGGCCTTCGCTCGTATCAGGTGGCAGATCTTCGGTGCGGATGTGGTGAGTGCTGGTACTGTAAGCTCCTCATCACTGAAGTGCTTGCTTGGCTTTCTTCGAAAGTCAAGGAAATTCCAATAAAATGGGTAAATCAGGGTTTGCTCTCTGGCAGTACAATGGACCAGTTGTGTCTGAGTGCTCCAGTCGAGTGTTTCCTATCCCGACAAAAAAAAAAAAAAAAAATCCTATAGACAATCCACACAATTTTCCGCAAAGAAAGTGGCAAAGAAAGTCAAAGTGCTTGGTCTTTTCAAAGACGAGGTTAATTGTCAGAAAATATCGGAGTTTATAGGACTCAGAGCAAAAATGTATTCCTTCAGCATAGATAACGGCAGGGTTACAAAAAAAGCGAAAGGTATAAAAAAGTCTGTAACTAATAATTTAGATATAAGACATTATCGAAAATGCTTAATTAAGAAACAACTTATTTATAAGCCTATGTATATATTTAGAAGTAAGTTGCACAATATTTATACCCAGCACATAAACAAATTAGCTTTAAGTTATAATGATACTAAACGGTATATTTGTAGTGATGGTATTAGCACCCTAGCTTGGGGCCATCACAAAATACCAATAGATTAAGTAATTTTAATTTGTAAAGAAAAAAGAAAAAAATGTTTTTTTTATTTTTATTAACTTCACAAACCACTTTGCAGAGCGCAGCATTTGTTGTGATATAAACATTTCTCTTCCTTGGGATAGAGAGACATAGATGGCATCGCGGAATATTTCATGATGGGATCGAGGGGTCATATGTCTGAGATTAATTCGTTTGCGGAATTGGATTGTTGGGAGCGAGGTGTCATATTTCGGAACTTGATTTGATTGCCGAATTGGATTGTTGGGAGCGAGGTGTCATATTTCATAGCTTGATTTGATTGTCGTATTGGAATCCATAGATGGTCTATCGACTGCTGTTTATGTTTTTGATGGTGGCCCAAAGTTTCGTATGTTTAAAAAGAAAAGAAGTGTTTAGTTTCAGCATCGCGGCTGGATGATTGTTTTGATTCAGAAGTAATGTTTTGAGTTGACTAGTGTCGCCAGTATGACTGTTTGTTTATATTTCCAACGATCTGGACTTCTTCTTCTTAGAGAAAAAAAAAAAAACATTGATTAGTGTCGATGCTGCAAATGATTAGTTTATTTTTGATGCTGGACCAAGACTCAGATCCAACAATTTGGTGATTATCAATTATGAATCAATTGTTTATTATTTTCTTTCCAACACATTCGATTATAGAATACAGCATTTAATATAGAAACTTCGCTATCTCCTTCAATAGAAATTTGTATAAATACACTAGGAACTTAGATGGGATAATTCAGTCATCACTACCATCATCATCGCAGGAAACAAAAGAATAGTGGACGGCCTAATCAAATTTTTGAACGACTTTGAGCGCTTCGAGGAATTTTCGGAGACCACTGCGCTGGCTTGGTGCTGCACCAAGATGTTTTTCGAAGGCGGACGGCTGAGGCAGGGGCAGGCGGCTGTGCACCTAGCCCTCGGATTGCGGTGTGCAGCTCTGGCGATGGGGTACGAGGAGTAGGAAGTAAACCAGCTGTGCGAATTCTCGCAGGCGATGATAGGAATTCAACTATGAATTCCTATTATAGTTATAAAATAAAAAAATAAAAATTACATTATAAAAAATATTAAAAAAAGTCTTTCAATTATTTAGCTTGGTTAAGTTTTTTGTTTCTGCAAACTTCATCGGGAAGAAAAAATTCTTTTAATTCCAATTTCAGCATTTCATATTTCAGCACAGGAGAAAAATAAATAAAAAGATTCAAATCATCTTTTAACTATTTACGTTTTATTTTTTTTTCTTTTATTAAATTTACAGCCATATAATATATAAATATAAATTAATATAATATAAGAAAGAAAAAAAAGGTGTTTTATTTTACTGGCTTCCAATTAAAAATTTTTCTAGCAGGCAAACATTTTGCAGTGCACAACATTTATTGTGGTATACGCATTTCTTTTCCTTGGGATAGAGACGTTTCAATTCTTTTAAAGCCGGGCAGTCGAGTTCTTCGATATTCATTAGTTCGACATCTTCATCCTGAAGTAATTCTTTCAGCCATTGGACTTTTTCAAAGCCCTTAACATAAACAATAGTTTCTTTGATATTTTCT
Source organism: Brachypalpus laphriformis (assembly GCA_945910035.1). Classification (NCBI taxonomy): domain Eukaryota; kingdom Metazoa; phylum Arthropoda; class Insecta; order Diptera; family Syrphidae; genus Brachypalpus; species Brachypalpus laphriformis. Next base: position 224,370,210 of record OX246753.1, on the reverse strand, counting down.
CGAAGATATTTCCTAACACTGTGAAATTCGGTGAATCCTCCATCCCAGGCTAATCCATGATGATTTTGATGCAACCATCGAGCTTGTCTTCTTAATGCTGGTGATAATTGATTGAAGCTGAATGGTGGCTTTACAAGGAAATGTTTATGTTGACCATTGCGTAGTATTGCTATTTCTTTTGCATTGAACTTGTTGTGGGCCCCTTTAAATCCTTGGATGTCAATAACAAAGAACATTTTAGCTTATTTTTATGTGCAAATGTGTTATCTCGGCGAAGATCTTCAGGCAACTGTCAACGAATATATTTTTCGGGAAACTATTTGAGTCAATGGGTTATAGTTCACAAGGCGATCGTGCAACATCAAACAATATGCAGACGTATTGGGGGGAATTATTTTTGCTGTTTTGATTTCAATGCGAATATCAACTGGGCCATTTTTAATTATTTCGCTTTGATGTCTGCAATCTATTAAGCAAATTGTCGCTTGCGATTTAAAGGCATCTCTTGACAATAGTGGCTCAGCAACCAGGCGATTATAGAAAGTTTTTTGAAAATCACAGTACATATTGTACAGCAAACTGTAGTTATTTTTATCAAATGAAAGATTTAAATCCTCACATGGATAAGCATCTGAATTTAAATAGGCATTTAGGTTCGTAACATTGCAATGGTCAAAAACTGTTGGATTTTCTTTCAGTACGTTACGTTTGTTGGTTTGCAGAGCAAGGATAATGTAGCGAGGCTTTTCCATTTGAGAGGTTGTCTTCACATTCCATATATGATTATTGGTACTAGGTAATGCTGGATAGTTTGACCATTATTTATGGGTTTGTAGAGTTGCAATTTGTAAGAATCAGCCAGTGTGATATGAGGAATTTTCCACTGTACTTTAAGCAATTTTATCTTTACTTTTTCATCCTCGTCTGCAATTAATGAATTTTCATCCGTGCGTGAGCGTGTTAGAATCAAATCATGACGCCCATTTGATATCATTCTCTTGTAGTCTTCCGCAAATCCCAATACTTTATTAAGGGGTATGCAAAAATTAAAGTATAAGCCATCCAAATTGATTGAAGAATTGGGAGACCAAGAAGCATTCAACATCATATCGCTTTCATTTTTGTTTAAAGAAATATAGTTTTTAATAGTTGATGTGATGCCAACATTACGATTGCTATCAATTTCTGAACCATATAATTCATAGCGAATTTCATCGAATAAGAAAGCTATTCCATTATTTACAAGTTTTGTTTTTGCAGCTGCTGATCCATCATTTTTCGATACAGTGCCCTCAATATAAATATAACTTTCAGAAGGGAGAATATTAAGATTTTGATGTTGGACGCAAATCTGAATTATATCATTTTTCTCGAAATTGTTCAATTCGGCGAGTATGTGTGATATTCCAATTTTGAGATAGTCTCTTCAAACGCGGGTTCTTCGAAAATATTCAACATATCGTTGTCTTGTGAGCGTTTTGATTTAATTTTTCAATCTGTAGCCCAGTGATAATAGAAATTGTTGATTTTGTGGAGCAAGTTTTGATGTTCTCCCCTCGGAGGTTGATTGTGTACTGATAGAGCTACTAGCGGCAACTGCTTTTTATACTTTGCGGGGTAAGACGAACTGTCATATATATTCTCATGGCTGATGTTTAAGATGTAATCGAGCTGTTACGGTTTCACCTCCAAAGTTTATTAGATTTTCGTCATGGTCCAGGAGATTAAATGATATAGAACTTATCCTCTTGGAGTTCACCGGCAAATAGATGACATTGCGAGGAACCTCGACTATTTTATACCCTGGGCTAACGTTGACCGAAAATTCATGTAGTATATGAGCAGGTCGATTGTTGATATACGTTTCATCAATTAAATTACATTCAATTCGAACGATATTCACTCTATTTATGTTGACGTACAGATCCGATTCATGTAACTTGTTTGCAGCTAGCTTTTTCTTGCTGAACCCCAATAGTGATCCAATCGAGTTTGGGTGTGAGAAATCAATCTCTATGCTACTATAAATTTCACATTTTAATGTGTTATTATTTGCTTTGATCTTAATTGATATTTCATTGGATTTATCCTTATTATGGGGTTTGAGAGCCTCCTGAATGCAGTTATTTATGTCTTCAATCTCATAGGAACCAATTGGAAATGTTATTACGACATCACCAAAATGAAATAAATTATTAAAAACATCCACATTTGGTATAGAATTATAGGTCTGGAAGTCAACCAAGCCGCATACGTAACCAGAATTTAGGATAATTGGAGGAAACTACTCTGTAGTGAGAGTAGATTGGTTTCCGCTTAATGTAAGTGTTATCGACATCGCACATTTTTTGATTTTGCTCTATTTATTCCTTATCTTCAGTGATTAGAAACTTCAAGCATAGATGACCACATATAAATGTATTATAATTTTGACAATTATTATAATTATAATGAATATTTTTACCCAGATATCTTACAATTTCTAGAGGTGGTCTTAAATTACCAAAACTATCGAAATATTTTACAAAGATTTTTTTATGTTTTATATATGCTACCCAGTGTGTTCCGGGACCACTCTCATTGTCCAAGTTAATTACACCATATTCTTTGTCAAATGACCTTCTGGGCAATTTATCTCATGTAAACACCACGAAAATTAGGTATATGGATTTTTCCAAATTTTATAATATCAATATTGGTGAGAGGACGATTGGGTAGCAATTCCATTAGTTTTTTGTACTCGTGGGCTGTGGTTTTAGAAAAAGTCCGAATCCTTTCTTATGGGGTTGCAAGTAAAGTCCCTTGCCTTGCTTGATTTTTATTCCCTCGACGGCTTGATTATGACGTTTACTCTCCTCCACCTGTTGCTTGGCTACCTTTGAAGCATTTATAGTTTTAACAACGCCCGCAGCTCCTCCAGTTAGAGCACCAATTGCTGATAGCGCTGCCATGATAGGTGCCAGTGGCAAGAAACCGCCAATTTTGGGTATTGGTATTACTCGAGGAATTCCAATGCTCTTTCGTTTGTTTTTAATGATCTTTTTAGCTGCACGTAAAGCGGTTATTGCAATAGACTTTGGATCATCGTTTATGGTTTTCTTTATGGCATTTTCGGCCTCCATAATGGCTTTTTTAAATGAATTATTTTTTTTACGCTTGATGCGTCGATTTTTTTCCGCGGTTTAGACAGGCAACCCATACCGAGTTTTGTCTTAGCCTTCATCATATTCGTAACCAATAGACTATTTAATTTCTCTGGTATTGATGAGTCTTTCGCTTTAACCCTCAGCCAGGCCTTTTCAGTTAGAATTTTATCGGCTATTTGTCGATCGAGCAGGTTTTTATTATTAGCATATGCAATGTCGTGTTTACGACAAGCTTCATCCAATGGATTAATTCCTTGATCTCCTCTAGCCAGACGTTTTTTCAATTTAGTTCCAGGCCCACAGAAATTATATGAGGGAAGATGTAAGTCAATTGGCAACTTGTTGATTAAGGAATTTACCAATCCACACCATTTGGCTGATCGTTTAAAACTGAGGGGTTTCACTTTATGATCAATCATTTATATAACCTTCTTATTGCATGGACAGAGCAATTCTGAATTCCCTGACTATAAAATACCTTCTTTTATAGTGATTGGACTCATTCGACGTTAGTATGCGGTTCATAAAACAACTAGACTGTATTAAAGTGCAGAACTTTGATACAAAAATTGTCGAGAAGAAGAAGAAGAAACATGGTGCATTATTTCCAGATAGTATTCGAGGAATAATTGTGGGTCCATCAAATTGTGGAAAAACAAATGTCATGTTAAGCATTCTCCTCGATGCTAATGGTTTGAAATTTCAAAACCTTTACATATACTCAAAGTCTTTGCATCAACCAAAGTATGCATACTTGAGAAAGCTAATAAAGACAATCAAGGGAATGGAATACAACGATTTTTCAAATAATTGTGAAATTATTGAGTCTTCAAAAGCAAAACGAAATTCTATATTCATATTTGATGATGTGGCGTGCGCTAAACAAAACAACATTCGAGAATATTTTTGCATGGGTCGACATAACGATGTGGATAGCTTCTACTTGCGCCAGTCGTATACGCATATACCGAAACATTTGATACGAGACAATGCAAACTATATAATTATTTTCAAGCAGGATGAACTTAATCTGAAGCATATATACAATGATCATATAAATTCCGATATGACATTCAATCAGTTCAGAGAATTGTGCGCAAAATGCTGGAAAGATGCATATGGATTCTTGGGTATTAACAAGGATTGCAATATAGAAAAAGGGCGCTATAATAAATCATTTAAGGCAACTGTAACTATATAAAGAGCTCAGTCATCAATCAACTTTGGAATCGAGCGGTCGCAACTGTCCAGTTTAATACTGCCCAGTTTAATACTGCCCATTTTGATACTGCCCTGTTTAATACTGCCCTGTTTAATATTGCCCTGTTTGATACTGCCCAGTTTGATACTGCCCAGTTTAATGCTGCCCTGTTTGATACTGCCCAGTTTGATAATGCCCAGTTCGATACTGCCCAGTTTGATACTACCCAGTTTGATACTGCCCAGTTTGATACTACCCAGTTTGATACTGCCCAGTTCGATACTGCCCAGTTTGATACTACCCAGCTCGATACTGCCCAGTTTGGAGCCGACATAATTCTCAAATATGGAACTCAATGAAAATTTACTTAAAGAACTTATAAAAACTAAAAATATTTTAAAGAGAAAATATAGGCTTCTCAAAAGTAGATAAATAATGGAGGAAACGGGAATTGAAAAGACATTTAAACCCATAGTTGAACCCTTAAAAGAAATCGCCAAATATGTCAAACGTCGAAATACAGCCGAGAATGATTTAATTTAAAGTAAAGACTCGAAGAAAGTTGCAATTCCAAAGTCCTCCTCCAGAACAAGAAGAAGAAAAACATATTGATTCTCCAGAATCAATCATTCAGCCAGTGAGGACGACGGCGATGACCACTGTTGATAAAGATGTTTCATTTAGAACTCCCGAAAATTTCGATGTTGCTAATGTTGATCAAAGTACTCCATATAAAACAACATGGGCATCGCCAGCAGAATCGAATTTGGATAACATCTATGGTCCATATTTCGATGTACAATCAAATTCAACAAAACTGGGCAGATCGAATTTTGTAATTAATGAACAAAAGAACTTCGCGATTGATGGTGAAATCTTCCCCGAAACAGAGGGTCTTTATGAATTAATTTTTCGCTAAAAACCCAGAAAAGGACGATATACTATTAAAGATTTGGATGAATATCTTAAGATATTGCAAAAGACAAATGTGCACATGAAAAAATATGACGGCACCTCGCAAGTTAAGGCTAACAGAGGTCATAAGTATAAACATATTATTCGACCTTTACTACAAGGTCTAACGCGACCGCTGGAAGTCATAAAGAAAACTGGGAAAGCATACAACAATAATTTCAAAGATATGAGCTATTCTAATAATCCCGTCGAATATGTGTATAGGAATGATCCCAATGAGCTCGTTGATAGACTAAGACTTTTAATTGCATCGCAAAATGCTGGCAATAATAATCATCAAAATGAGATAAATTCAATTATAGAAGAGCTACGTGAAGCAAATATCATATATTAAGACCGCTCCTAGCACGCATAAATCAAAAGCAAAATAAGTGTTGACAAGTTCGGAAGGAGTTTCAATCGGCTTCACAGCTCAACAACTGGTCCTCAAGGACCTCCTGGAGAAGGATTTAAACTATTGCCCAGTGGTGATTTTGATATGGAGGGAAAATGTCTAAATAATGTTGGGAGGCCAACATCATTGCAACAAGCTGTCAACAAGGAGTACATGGATGATTGTATAGAATTTCAAAATAAATCCATATATATTCTTCATCAGTATGTAGATAATACGAAGGACACTGTTCACACAGAAATCGCAAGGAGGTTAAAGCTGCACTTAAACGGATACTTGATGCTGATCATAAAGCATTGAAGAATATTAAAGAACCAATTGATCATGATGATGTTGCAACAAAAAACTATACTGATAATCAAATTAATGAGCTATTTCATAGATGTCTTCTGGCCATGGACGCAAAACATGAAAAGAATGAGAAAATATTACGTGCATACATCGATGAACAAAATTTGAATGTACTTGAACTGTTGAATAAGTTTAGAAACTATTTTATCGATATATTTGAGAAATTTAAAGAGAGTAATGATCAGAAGCTAGAAGAGAGCATTGCGGAAGTTAATAAGAAAAGAGAGAATTATCCACCTATTTAAAAGAATCGCTCGAAGAGAATTCCCATCAGTATACGCCTGAAATTCAATCTAAAATCATGTCCAATATAAATACCGGTGCGGTTTTCAAGGAAATTTTACAATTTTTAAAAATCAATCAACACACACTTCTTGAGGAGCATTACGAAGAAATCCTAAATTGTATTGCATTTCTAAAGAGATTTGAAAATGTAACGTCCACAGAGTCTATTCACGGATTTTATTACACCAATTGTGTTTGGTCTTCCAATACGTGTAAATTGGGTCCGGATACATGTGCTTGTTATTTGTTTTTTTTTTTTTTTTTTTCCCAATGCAGTAAATACATCTTCTTCTTCCTTTTATCAGCGAGGCCATGATCCGAAAACAAGGGATCACAGCCCTCCCACTTCACCGCATTTCTACTGATCCGCCTATGGGGTTCGCCTCTGTAAATGCAGTAAATACATCGGTCTTAGAAAAAGACATCTAATATTTGTTTTAACAATTTGAATTTTGGGATTTAATTTGGACTAAGTGACCATTGTTCTTAGCCCTTTTCTAGGAATTTTAAACTTAACAACAGTTTAACAATTAAACAAAAAAAAAACAAAAGCAATTAAACAGTTTAAACAATTATGAAACGAGTAAACTAGTTATAATATGTTAGAAATTTAATTTTTTTTATGTTTAGGATGTTTTAGTATGTTGACGTTGTGGTCCCTCTTATCAAGTCACTGGGTCTATTTCTCTTTAGTCGTCGTCTTCCGAAGAATTCCTTCATTGGTAATGAATTGACTTCGATGTTAGGATGAACTACTAATTTTATATGATGTCTTCTGCTTATGTTTACTATCTCTTCTTCCACTGTTGGTATTTTTAGGTCGCGATGGATGTCGATGTTAGGTATGTACCAGTCCGCATTGATTATGGTTCGTAATATTTTTGATTGTTGTCTTTGGATTATGGCGATGTTTGTTTTCTTTGACGTTCCCCAGAGTTGTATCCCGTATGTGCAGATAGGTTTCATAATGGATTTGTATAGTAGTAATTTATTGGTTGTCGAAAGTTTAGAATTTTTACGCAGGAGCCAGTACAGTTGATTATATTTTAGTTTAATTTGGTCCCTTTTTTTTGTATGTGGTATTTCCAGTTAAGTTTGTTGTCCAAGTACATACCAAGATATTTGGCCACATTGTCGATTGGAATAGTTTTGTCTTTTATTTTTATTGGGATTGGAGAGTAGTTTAATTTAGTGGTAAATATTAGTTGTTGGGTTTTGTCTTCGTTAATTTGTATGCTCCATTCGTCAAACCATTGCATTGTCTTATCCAGAAGTCGTTGGGCTCGAGTAGTTACAGTGTCCAGGTTTTCGTCGGATATCAGCAGAATAGTATCGTCAGCAAAGGTTGCCATCATGGTTGTAGCTCCACTCGGTAGGGGGATGTCAGCAGTGTAGAGGACATATAGAAGTGGTCCCAATACAGATCCTTGCGGTACTCCAGCTCTTGTCTGTAGTATTTTGGATTGTTGGTCATTATATTTTACGAAGAAGTGGCGTTCGCTTAGGTAACTTTCAATGATTTGGTAGAAGTCTCGTGGAAGTAAGTTCTGAAGTTTGTATAGTAGTCCTTTGTGCCAAACTTTGTCGAAAGCTTTTGCTACGTCAAGAAACACCCCTATGCAGTATCTTTTTTCCTCTAGGTCCGTTGTGATTTTGGTAACTACCTTGTGAATTTGTTGGATAGTCGAGTGTTGTCTGCGAAAGCCGAATTGATGGTCTGGTATCATTTTATTATTGGTCAGTATTGGCTGTAGTCGATCAGAGATTAATTTTTCGAATATTTTCCCTAATATGGGGAGTAAACTTATTGGTCTGTAGGATGAAGTAGTCTTTGCGTCTTTACCAGGTTTAAGTATTGCAATTATCTGCGCAACTTTCCAAGTTTTTGGAAAATATTTAAGTCGAATTAATGCATTATAGAGATTTCGTAAGTATATCATGGCTTGTCTGGGTAGTTGGGTTAATATCTTTCCGTTAATAGAGTCATATCCTGGAGCCTTCTTGTGTTCAATACGTTTTTTGATGCAGTGTTCGATTTCATTTATTGTAACTTTTTTTATTTTTACATTTGTGATGAGTGTGTTTGGACATGAAGGTGGGACAGCCGTATTGCCCTTGTCGTTTGTGAATACTTCTTCGAAGTGCTTAGCCAGAATATTTGCTTTGTCTTGATTGGTTCTGGCCCAAGATCCGTCTGGTTTCTGTAGAGGAGTTTGATGTACTATTTTGTTCTTGAACTTTTTGGTAGCTTTCCAAAGCAAATAGTTGGCCTCAGAAGTTGGGGTTAGATTTTTTAAGTAGTCATTAAATTGATTGTTTTGGATTGCCTTAAGTTTTGCTTTGAGTTCTTTGGTTGCTTTGTTGTATTTTGATTTGTCTTGGGGTAGCCTAGTGATTTGCCATCGTTTTCTGAGTTTTCTCTTTTCATCTATCTGTTGTCGAATTATAGTTGGTGTTATATTGTTGTGTGTTTTTGGTCTATTGATTGGGGTTGTTTTATATACTGCAGCAGTTACTATGCCGTTAAAGTGAACTACAGCTCGTTCGACGTCATTTTGCGATTGTAGTGGTACATTAAGCAGTAGATGTCGTCCTATATATTCCCGAAAAGAGTCCCAATCGGTTTTCTTGTTGTATAGTTGGGACGAATTAGTTATGGGGGTTATTTTGGACTAGTATTTGAGTTGGATAGGGGAGTGGTCCGATGAAAGTTCAAATCTAGATTTAATGCTTAGTGTCTTTAGTTGGATGTTTCTAATGATGCAAAAGTCGATTAAGTCCGGTGTTTTATTTGGATCAGTAGGCCAGTAGGTAGGTTCGCCGGTGCTTAGATATCTACAGTTATTTTTAAGGATTGCTTTTAGGAGGTTTTTGCCTTTACTGTTGGATATCCTCGAACCCCAGTCGATTTGTTTTGCATTGAAGTCTCCAGCTGCTATAAATCTGCACCCTAGTGATTTGATGTAGTCTTCGTACTGTAGAGTTGTAATAATATGCTTAGGTGGGCAATATAGGGCTGAAAGTACTAATGGTCCGTCTTTGTCTTCTATTTGGATTGTAGTCGATTGAATGTGTTCGTAGTTATGATGTTCTAATTCAATGTAGCTGATTTTGTTGTTAATTATAATAGCTGTGCCACCGTGTGCGATTCCGTCAGGGTGATTTGTGTTGTAGATGCTATATCCTGGTATTTTGAAAAAGCTTTTAGCAGTGAAGTGTGTTTCTGCTATCATTAAAACGTCGACGTGATTGTCTTTTATAAATTGTTTTAGTTCTAGTGCATGTTGGTTAAGTCCATTCGCGTTCCAGATGATGATATTAAGTTCTTTATGCATGTGGTCCATTAAGTTTCGTTGTTAGGATGGTCAATATTTGTAGCATATTCGTCATTTGTTGAATAAGGTTCCTCATAATTTTTTTTAGTTCAGCGAAGTCTTCTTTGTTGTTGTTGCTGGTAGTTTGTGGGGAAATTCGTCTAGCTTCTACTACAGGAATACCTAGTGTGTCATTGGTTGCACTGACACTTTCATTTGTCTTGCCGCAATCTCGGGGATTGATATGGTGGGGTCTTTTGCATGCAGCTGCTTGGGCGTAGGTTGTATCTGGTCTGATGTTGGTGAGGGTTTCAACATTTGTCTCTGCTTTGGTTGAAAATAAAATGTTTAGAATTAAGAAATTGATGTCTTTGTATAATAAACTACAAATAAAATAAAATAAATTATACAAAAGAACATGTTTTTTTGCTTTTGTATTCATTATTGTATACGATGAGTAAGCGCAATGTTGTTGAGGAATTGCATAAGCCTGCTCGAAGACATTTCATTAGACGTCGAGTTGTTATTAAGGCACTCGATGACTTGTGGCAAGCAGATTTGGTGGAAATGATTCCATATAACAAGGAAAACAATATGCATAACTACTTGTTGACCGTAATTGACACCTTTCCAAAGTATGCCTGGGCTCTTCCTTTGAAGAATAAGACTGCATCCGCCACTACAGAAGCTATGAAATCAATTTTCAATAGTTCTCAGCGTATACCAAAAAATCTACAAACTGACGACGGCAAGGAGTTTTTTAATAGCAAATTCCAGGAATTGATGAGACTGTACAAGATTAATCATTATTCAACATATAGTACATTGAAAGCGTCAATTGTTGAACGATTTAATAGGACTCTTAAGGAGAAAATGTGGCGAGAATTCAGTTTTAATGGCAATTACAAATGGCTATCGATTCTAAGGGGTTTGCTCCACGCATATAATAACTTGTGAGGGTATCTTTCTTCAAAGGCTGAGGTGGGCTCGCCGGCCCCAGGGTTAACCCAAAGGAACACCCTAGACTTTGAGAAAGAGGTACTTTTATTGATAAAAAGAATAGTTCTATACAATTCTTAGCTAACAATGTTTATACCTAACAATATATGTATAACTTAATGCTAATGTTGGTCGTCCTGCGGCTGGTTTTGGTACGGGCCGGGGTTATGCGTCCGGTTGTCTGGCTCGGTTCGATACGTCGGCGGGCAGGAGTTTCAGTCTGCACTTCGGGCAGGCTTCGAAGGTCTCAGTCCGCACTTAGGGCAGGCTTGCGATGACCCAGTCCGCACTTAGGGCAGGCTTAGGAAGGATCCAGTCCGCACTTAGGGCAGGCTTGGAATGTAGCCGTCCGCACTTAGGGCAGGCGTGCTGTGACCCAGTCCGCACTTGGGGCAGGCTTGGGAAGGATCCAGTCCGCACTTAGGGCAGGCTTGGGAAGGATCCAGTCCGCACTTAGGGCAGGCTTGGAATGTAGCCGTCCGCACTTAGGGCAGGCGTGCTGTGACCCAGTCCGCACTTAGGGCAGGCTTGGGAAGGATCCAGTCCGCACTTAGGGCAGGCTTGGAATGTAGCCGTCCGCACTTAGGGCAGGCGTGCTGTGACCCAGTCCGCACTTAGGGCAGGCTTGGGAAGGATCCAGTCCGCACTTAGGGCAGGCTTGGAATGTAGCCGTCCGCACTTAGGGCAGGCGTGCTGTGACCCAGTCCGCACTTAGGGCAGGCTTGGGAAGGATCCAGTCCGCACTTAGGGCAGGCTTGGAATGTAGCCGTCCGCACTTAGGGCAGGCGTGCTGTAGCTCGACAAAGGGCGGCAAATCCGCTGTAATTTACTTAATTTGTTTCCCTCAGAAGGGGAGAAACCTATCGGGCGGGCCGGCTATCGCTAGTAGCAGACCCGTGGATTATTGCCCTATCACCGAGGTGAAGGCAGAAAATTGTGGAAAGTCGTAAGACCAATTCCGAGAGGCTGCCAAGAGTACACGAGATCGGTACTTTCACCACTTGAGCAGACTCTGCCGACTGACTCTCATCCACACTCCTTTATGGAAAAGTCCTGCAAGACGAGAATGTGAATTTTGAGCCAATGCAAAATTTCCTCCACATTCTCGTCTGCGACCTTTGTATTTACATTTTCTCCTCTTGTTTGACAGGAGATTCGGAGAATATTCCCCGTTTCCTCCGTTTCCTCTTGTTTGACAGAAGATTTGGAGAATACTCGCTGTTTCGCTACCTGCCAATAGATGGCGGCCTCCGCATTAGGTGGTTAGTGAGGTGTGCGTGGAGTGTGGATGGTCGCGTCTGGGGTGGTGGATTATGTCACTTCGTTACAAACTCTATACATAGAACGATAAAGATGCGGCCGATTGATGTGAATAAGAAAAATGCCAAAGATCTACTAGCATCGGCTCACAATCATATTAAAATCGCCCAAAGGGGAAAATTTAAAGTTGGTGATCAAGTTCGATTAAGCAAGTTTAAACATGCCTTTGAGAAGGGTTACACACCCAATTGGACAACAGAAGTATTCGCAATAAGAAAAGTTAACAGGACTAATCCTGTTACATACTTACTGGATGACTTTTAAGGGCAACCCGTCCAAGGTTCATTCTACGAATTGGAACTACAAAAAACCATACACACCGATGTATTTCTAGTGGAAAAAATGCTGAAAACTAGAGGTGATCAAGTATATGTAAAGTGGCTTGGATTCTCAAACGCTTATAATTCTTGGATAAATAAAAGCCAACTGCTGTGATTAAAGACTTTAGTTGAGAACACATAGCAGAACCCATAAAATCAAGAGCATGGAAATAGAAAAAGACTCAATCATAGAGTGCTGTGTCATAAAAACACTTGGAGGGGGCTATCTAGTTCGTTTGCCCAATAATAAAGAAGGTCTATTAAATTGGATCAACTATCAAAGAAGAATATATAGACCATTTGCTGGCGAAAAAATTAAATGTAAAATTGTAAATGAGAAGAATGCATACATCGACCTGAATAATATTGAATAATAATAAATAAAATGCATAGTTTTTTTTAATGATATATTCTTTTTAATACAATTTATTGTTGAAATGTTCAAAACATAATAATAAAACATTTATTTATTCAAAAGATTTATTGTTTTTTTGTATATTTGTTTCAAGAGATTTATTTTTTTTTTCTTGTTCAATAAAATGTTAGGAAAGATTGTGAATATTGGATGTCTTCTGCTGTAGCTTCCTCAGCTGTTGGATGGAACTGCACTTCGTGGCTATTTCCAACTGCCTGCACTACAACCATTTCAGCTGTTGATAGTTGCTTCAAAATGTCTTCAGCCGCCGTGTTGAATCGAATTGGTAGAAAAACTTTGCAATGCTCTAACTCTACGAGCACTCTTGGCCCGAATTTAGTTTGGCATTTTGTAGCCTTAATTATTGGGAATCGTTTCTTTAACTCTAATGTCTTTAAAGGCAATAGAGTCTTGACTTTACCCAAATTGTTAAGAAATTCCATTGTATATATATAGGTAACTTGATTTGAATTGATTTGATTTGATCTGATTTGATTTGATTTGATTTGATTTGAATAAAACTGAGAGATGTTTTTAAAACTTCAAAATCTGTTTGATGACTAATGTTTAATGCCCCTAATGCTCGCTCTTTTATACATGTCATCCCACATCCAGTCCGTTTCCAATGAATTCCACTCTCCCTCACATACACACACACACACATTCAGCTGGTTTCCAACACATCATCCCCACTCCAATATCCAATCCGCTTTCAATGAATTCCATTCTCTTCCACATACATTCAGATGGTATCCAACTTGATGACTCATCATACCTTTTGCCAGGAAATCATTGTGAAATTACAAATCGAACATCTGGCCGTCGGCCGCTTCCAACACAATTCATAGACATGATTGAACGTGTTCACATTTCCTCTCTATAGAATCCGAAACTCAATTCCAGGAATCGATCGATCGATTCTCCCTCCCCAATCAAACCATTTGGAAGTGATAAGAAGAAATAACTCTTCTCAGACCTCCCCCTGGCTCAAACCTGTCCAGGACGTAAAAAAGAAGAGACTGCCATCGGAGAACAGCACGCCGAAGCCGAAACGTGAACGCAAGCAGAAGCGCCCCTCAGATGAGGAAAATAAGAAGAAAGAGCCAAAAAAAGTCACAGAAACGGCTTTGGCAAAGGCTAAACAAGCCAGTACCTCTGGTAATAAGGAAAGTACGATGCGAGAAGAAGACAATGGTTGGTCAGCTGTTAAAAACAAGAAGGCCACCAAAAAGAAGCAGGGCAGAAAACCAAAACCTGATGCCATCGTCATCGAAGCGAAAGGGGAGGCTTCCTACGCCCAGATACTCCGCAGCGTAAAAGCAGACCCTAAGTTGGAAGCTGTGGGCAAGGCGGTATCCAGAATCAGGAGAACGAAAAAAGGGGATCTTCTAATACAACTGAAGGAAGCAGGAGACAAAACGACGGATTACAAAAACGTCATTGGTGAAGCTCTAGGAGAACAGGCTGAAGTCAGAACGCTCACTCATCGTACCACGATCGAGATCAGAGACATCGACGAGGTCACTACCAAGGAGGACGTATGCGCGGTGATTAGAGCCCAATTCGATTTGGGCAGGGTCATGACTACTGACATCATTTCTTTGCGGAAGGCGTACGGTGAGACTCAAACGGCAATAATTAATCTCCCTGCAGAAGGTGCGAAGAAACTATTGGGAGCAGGACGCATCAAAATTGGCTGGGTAGTCTGCCGCATTCGTGAGCGGACGCTGCTACAGAAATGTTTCAAGTGCCTCGAATTCGGACATTTGGCCAAGCATTGTAAGAGCGAAGAAGACCGGTCCAAACTCTGTAGGAGATGCGGTAAAGAGGGACATATAGCGAGAGATTGCAGCGAGGAACCATCCTGCATGTTCTGCAGGAAAGTCAACCCGGAAAATGCAAAGCACATAGCCGGCGGCAATAAAGGCCCTGTCCTCAAGAAAGCGATCTGCAGCAAGAAACCATGAAGGTTATCCAAATTAACCTCAATCATTGTGAGACAGCTCAGGATATCGTGGCACAAACCATCAAGGACGAAAAAGCAAATGTAATCTTGATCAGCGAGCCATATAAAATTCCTGACAACAGCAGCATCTGGCTCAGTGATCGATCGAAGCGGGCCGCAATATGGTCATGTGGGAGACATGCGTTCCAGGATGCAAATGAAGAGTCAGAGGGTTTCGTTCGGGCCAAAATCAACGGTATACACTTCTATAGCTGCTATGCTCGGCCCAGCTGGACTATAATTGAATACCAGGAGATGCTAGATAACCTCGTGGCTGATGCTCGGAAAAGAACTCCAGTGATTACTGGCGGAGATTTCAATGCATGGGCGATGGAATGGGGCAGTAGATTTACCAACGCAAGGGGTCATGCCCTCCTGGAAACATTTGCAGCTCTCATCGTAGGCATCGCAAACGTAGGTAGGGCTAACACCTTCCGCAGAGCAGGCATGGGCTCAATAATTGATATCACGTTAGCGAGTAACTCCATCCTGCGGGGAATTAAATGGAGAGTCAGTGAAGATTATACCCACAGTGACCACCAAGCTGTTATAATTGACATCGGTAAAGCCAGAAGCACTCACCGCCCGTGATCGGCTGGTCCGAAATGGTAGGATAAGCTCTTCGACAAAGATACATTCGCGTAAGTGGTTGACACCTTCACGCTAGTCCAAGGATCGGCAGAAAATTCAGCTCGCCACCTCACCCAGTCCATCAGCATGGCGTGCGATGCATCAATGCCCAGGAGGGCCTCAAGTAGAAGACGCCTGTCTTGCTACTGGTGGAACGATGAGATCAGGGTACTTAGAGCAGAGTGTCTACGGGCAAGACGCAAAGTACAAAGATCGCGAAACACACCCAACTTTCAGGAGTACCTATCGTCCTTTAAGCTGGCGTGAAAACAGTTAAGCAGAGCCATCAAGGAGAGCAAAGCAAGATGTTTCAGACAGCTCTGCGATGAAGCTAACGTAGACTCTTGGGGCACGGCGTACAGGATGGTGATGAGAAAGCTTAAGGGCGGCAACTCCCCGCAGATAACATGCCCGAAAATGCTGAAGTCAATAGTAGAACATCTTTTTCCAAGGAGAGCATCTACTATGTGCGCAATCACCAGAGAAAATTTTACGGAGGTAATTCCAGTGATTACAACAGAGGAATTGACAATCGCATCCAGAAAGATAGGTGACAACAAGACGCCCGGACCTGACGGCATCCCTAACAAAGCAGTGAAAGCCGCTGTTCAAAAAAGGCCAGACATCTTTGTTGCAACAATGCAAAAGTGCTTAGAAGAAGGAATTTTCCCTAAGCAATGGAAACTGCAACACCTCGTTTTATTGCCAAAAGGAAACAAACCCCCAGGAGACCCATCGTCGTATCGCCCGATATGCCTACTGGACACAATGGGAAAGATCCTGGAGCGAATCATTTACAACAGATTGCTCACAATAGCGGAGGAGAAAGGGGCTTTGTCCAACCAGCAATTCGGATTCCGAAAGTCTCGCTCAACAATTGACGCCATTAAAGCTGTAGTTAATATAGCAGTGGAAGCAATTGAAGGTGAAAGATGGCGATACGGCACCAAGGAATACTGTGCAGTAGTGACGCTAGATGTCAAAAACGCATTTAATTCGGCAGACTGGCCCACTATAAGAAGATCTCTTGCTAGGATGGATACACCATCTTACTTGCTGCAGATAATGGCGAGCTACTTTACCAACAGGAAACTGAGGTATGATACCGACGAAGGAGTGAAGTACTACGATGTTACAGCTGGGGTCCCGCAAGGATCGGTGCTGGGCCCATTACTATGGAACATAATGTACGACGGAGTTTTACGACTACCACTGCCACCTAAAGTGAATATAATTGGATTTGCTGACGACATCGCTGTTGTTACAGTAGCAAAAAAAATCAGTGAAGTAGAATCAGCTACAAATGTGGCAATCAGTCAAATCAAAAGCTGGCTAGGATCCGCCGGTTTAGAATTAGCTGACCACAAAACTGAAGCTGTTCTAATAACCAGTCGGAAGTCTGTGGAATATATGAATGTACAGGTTGGAACCCAAATCATCAGATCCAAAGAAGCAATCAAATACTTAGGAGTAATGCTCGACAATAGACTGCGGTTTAAACAACACGTTGATTATTCGAGCAAAAAAGTGTCACGACTTCAGGCAGCACTCTCAAGGATAATGCCCAACATTGGAGGACCTGGATACGCTAGGAGGATCCTACTATCCAGAGTTGTCAGCTCAGTCCTTCTTTATGCGGCTCCGGTTTGGGCGGGGGCTCTCGCGACCAAAGAAACAAGGAGGAAACTTACATCAGCCTACAGACTCTGCGCTATAAGGACCATCAGTGGTTTTAGAACTATCTCTGACGAAGCAGCCTTTGTCATAGCAGGAATGGTTCCTATCGACATCCTCGCGAACGAGATGCAGAGAATCTACAATCGGAGAGGCTCGAGCCATCAAGAGGCTAGCGAAAGAAGAAGGGTTCTAGAAGAAGAAAAAGCAGCTTCAAGAGCTGTGTGGCAAGATCGATGGGATAATGCGGTTAAAGGCAGATGGACCTATAAATAAATCCCCACCATCGACATTTGGATAAACCGAGCACATGGGAACTGCACCTACCACCTCACGCAGTTCCTGTCTGGCCATGGTGGTTATCGCAAATATCTTTACCGGTTTGGACACGATAGCTCTCCGTTGTGTCCAGAATGTCCAGACCAGGAGGAAGATACGGAGCATGCAGTCTTCTACTGTAGGCGATTTGAAAACTGGAGAAACGAACTTCCCAGTCCTCCATTCCTTATAGACCATATGGTACAATCTGAGAAAAAATGGATGGAAATTTGCGCGTTTATTACGCACGTGCAAATGCAGCTTCGAATTCAAGAAAGAATACGTCGAGAAGCAGAAAGTACAGCATAAATTGCTAACCAGCCCCGCGAAGTGATATCTAACGGCAGTCCCGAGGGGAGAGTGGTTGAAGTGTGTAGGGTATGTATTTAGTACGTAGGCGTATTCCTGAAATCGATTACTCAGGTTTGCGAATCGTGCATGCTAGTAGCACTCGGGCTATTAGTATCTATGAAGATTACACATCCCTGGCGCAACCTAAAAAAAAAAAAAATGCTCCCTGACTCTGATCTTACGAATCCCCCAGTCAAAGCTAACAAATATGAAATATGACACCTCGCTCGCAAATTCAGATCTCAGTCCAAAAGCTAAAATAAACAAACTTGAAATATGACACCTCGCTCCGATGATGATTCCCCCAGCTAAACACTAACAACTATGAAATATGACACCTCGCTCCCAAATTCAGATCTTAGTCCAAAGACAAAAAAATTAACAAATCTGAAATATGACACCTCGCGCCACAAATTCAGATCTCAACCCAATAGCTAAAGTAAAGAAACGTGAAATATGACACCTCGATCCCAACATCGAAGGCGAAAAAAAGCCTCGCCCCAAGTCTTGCATCTCACTCTAACCCATTGCTTCTTATGGAGAGCTGACTATACCCCACGTCTTCCATCTCACTCTAACACATTCCACCCTATCGGGTCTCACTCTAACACACACTACCCTATGGGAAAGCGCCAGAAGCCCCCTAAACCTACTACTTATACAGTTTATGCAATTTAGAAGACGTTTTTCAATTTGTCGGAAGATGTCCAACTTTACCGGAAACAAGAAAATACTTTCTAGGCAGCTATTTCTTATCAGATGGCCAAGTTATGGCCTCCTGAATGAGTTAAATGTACCCAAACTCTACAATCTTTGCAAACATTGTTAGCATATCGTGACAGGATTAACAGCGGAAATTTTTAAAGATTCAGATCCATGCCCTAATTGATTTAACTTAATTAAATAATTAATTCAGTTTAATGTTTTTCGATTATATCAAAAAAATTAAAGAATCAAGTAAAATCACTCCCTTCCGTATATCATACAAAAATGACTTTTCAAGGGAACTCCCCCCGTTCCCAAATCAAAGACGAGTTTTATACGTTATAAAGATTCCGTTTATTCTATTCAACAGTCCATCAACGAATGCCCTCAACTTAATCTAAATTACAATAATTCACTTAATTCAATTTAAACCTAAAATTCTGCGTTGCAGTTCCCACACAGGCCCATCGCTACCGTTCACGATCAAGTAAGGTGATCCACCTGCTCGACGAATGCGCGTGCACAGCAAATCGCATTGCCTGCACTTTTATTTTACTCGGTGGAAAGCTGAACGTGTTAACTGCCGCCCCTTCAAATGTCTGCGTCCCGCAGATTAACCGCTGAATATGTGGAACACCTCAAGTTACTGTCAGGTTGCTGAACTTTCGTTGAGCGTGGAACTGGGCGAGGGATGTGTTTCCAGCGAAGAGACAGACGAATTTCTGGGATGTTGACCTTTCCGTAGATCTATTTCCACAGTAGACAGATGGAGATAACTATGGCTATGGCGATAGGAATTTCAGTAACAATAGAAGAGTTAAGGTTTTCTTTTAAGGTTTTGATAAGCTTTATGCTTTTGACACTGATGTCGTGCACGACGTCTAGGTTAGGCTTAACCCTTTTGCTAGTTAAGTTGGCCAGGACAGCAGGAAGCGCTTGCCAACTCGAGGCTGATCTACTGTAGTATGTCTGTTGCTTGATGGTGACTGTATCATTGTCCAGTTGAATGAGGTAAGTGCCTACTAGAGAAATAGAAGAATTTTTATTTAGAATTGAACCATTAAAATTTGTCACGAAGATTGTATTTTCCCCAATCAGTTCGACGACCTCTTCATTAGTGCTTTTGAAATCGAATGATCCTAGGTAGGCATGTGTCTTCTGCTAGTATCTTTAAAACGCTATCCTCACATACTAATGTGTTACCTATATGGAGGCAGTCACCCTTGAGCCCGTAGGTCAAGTCGTAGGTGACTAGTAGTTTCGTGTAGTCTAAGTCGATTTGATTCCCGTCTCTAATTGCAGCGCGAGCGTTTATCACATGGAAAATGTTGGTCCCAACCTTAGGGATTGATAGGACACATACCAATAGGGTCCCATTGCTATACACAGAGGGTCGTCCATATTCTACTGCTTCTACGGCGTTTTGGTAAGGTAAGGTTTCCAGCTCGTTTATGATAGTGTTAATCTCCTCAGAGTCGAATATGCTGCTATTAATTATTCCAGTCTTGGCCATCTGACAGGCCCTTATTATTATTTTATTTACCGCTTCCTTCAGTATAAGTACTTTATTTAGTAAGTTGTGTCTTAGTCTTTCGGTTTATCCCTCTCGTACAGCGCTATTATAGCCATCAATGATCTTGTTAACTTTGCTCATAACCTCGTTAGTCGTCTCAAAAAGTCTCTCGTTGAGCTTATATTGGTCGTTATTGTTCTCTACTATATTCGCCTGCGTTTGTAAGAGTTTGCTCCAGTCAGTTGCGTCAGGGGAACCGGCCAGACATTTCCAGGCGGTCCCTATCCAGTTTATAGATCTAGCCCGTCTCGTCTTTGGTTCACCTAGTTCTTTTAGTCGGTCTTTTACCTGGTTCAGATGGTATGTTAAAACCAGATACATTTCTTGATCTGTTACATGCTTTGTAGCAAGCTGTTCAGTTTATTGAATGAGCGCGTTATACCCCCTTAAGTCAATGACATGGACCAGCTTAAATTAGCCATTTATCACCCAAGCGTTGCCTTCCCTAATGGTCACGATTGGCGACCTATATTCGAAGATGTGCAGGGCCTGCACGGGAACCAAGAAAGCTAGACTGCAATATAAATTCATTACTTTATTAATTACTTTTAGGAATTATAAATCGAACTGAACTTATAGTACGTTGGATGCGTAAAAAAAAAAAAAATTGTACATAGGCTAGGGAATCATCCTCCTTTTTTTTATTGTGTCCTTTAAACTCTTTTTTCGTTTTTTGGTTTTTGTTTTTCATTTATACTTTTATTGTGTTCTTTAAATTCTTTTTCGTTTTTTTGTTTTTGTTTTTCATTTATACTTTTATTGTGTTCTTTAAATGGGCTTTATGAATTCTTTTACCACTTGTCGTCGTTATCGTCACGCGATTATCCTTTGCGACAATTTCTTTTCAGTATAAAGGTTTATTTTTACCTTTTATGCGTTTTACTGCGGCGAACACCACATCACCCGAACAGTACTTCCTGGGCGGAGTTCTTTTCAAATTTGACCGTGCATTTCTGGCGTCCATGTTCCGCTTGATAATTCCCCTAAAGTCTTTATTGATTTTCGAACGAATATTTAGGAGGTTCTGGAAATTACCCTCTGAGACCTATTGAAGAATACGTCCGCGGGTTTTCGTTTGATTACTGAATGAATGGTGTTGTTATAGCGATCTACCGCTATGTGCACAAGTTCTTAACCTTAAGGTCTGGATTTTCAACCTTGAGACACCGGTAAATCTCTAATATGGTGGAGTGGACCCTTTCTATTTGCCCATTCACCTCGCTTCTGTAGGATGGAGTTAAATAGAGTTTAATGCCTAGCTTTTTTTTATGAAATTTAAGATAATTGGGCTGAGGAAGCCCCTTTCATTGTCCGTTACTAACATTTGTGGGACTGTGAAATAATGCAAAATCTTGATTAATTTCGATCTGATATAGATGGTTGATTTCTCTTTAATATGGAAAAATTTGGAGAACTTGGAGAACTTGTCAACCACCGTTAAGACTTTTTCGCTCTGGATTTCCATTATATCCATGTGGAGAATTTCACATGGGTACTTGGGGGGTGGAGTCGTTTGCAATTCGGGAATTGTCGGATGCCTGTCATATTTGTTTGTATTGCATACTTCACACAGAGCAGAGAATTTCCTAATTTGAGTCATCATATAGGGGAAATAAAACTTTTCCAGGATTTGCTCCCTGTTTTCCCTAGGTGCGCGATGGGCTCTACTGTGTTCTCTCTCAATAATAAGAAA
Source organism: Brachypalpus laphriformis (assembly GCA_945910035.1). NCBI lineage: Eukaryota > Metazoa > Arthropoda > Insecta > Diptera > Syrphidae > Brachypalpus > Brachypalpus laphriformis. The sequence goes on along the minus strand of OX246753.1, from coordinate 224,348,541 downwards.
TCTTCGCTTCTCATCAGCGACGTCCTCAACGACTCTTTGCGGCACCCGCAACCTGAATTTTACAAAATTCTCCAGATAAACTTTCTGAAGCATTCCCAAATAATTTTCCGGGATTTTTATCCCGTTTACCACATTTGGGTTGAGTTTTTCTCTCAATATTTCCACAAGGCTTTCGTGGCTTAGTGCCCGTAGGGGGATGTAATAGCGATTATAGCCGGGATGCGGCTCCTCATGAGAGCGTAAATCAATGCCAATCTTAAGGATCAGCTGATTTCTGAAGACATTGATTGGCGCTTCCACGTGTGGTATGAGATCTGAGCTGTTCTGATCAGCACTGTGCACAGTACCGGATTCGGTGTCACTAGGAGAGAGTTCACAAAGTCCTTCTTCAGCAATGTGGGTTCGATCTTCCATGGAGACTTGACCTTCGCTTGCAGTGTCCGTGGCCCCCGTCTGAAGGCGAGCTTACCTAGGCTTCACTAGCGGTTTCGTTCCTAGTATCTGACAGGCGATTGACTTTTGTTATAAGTCGTGAGAGAGCGTCAGCCACAGAGTTTGATTTACCAGGAGTGTAAATCAACTCGTAGTTGTACTCTTCTATCCAAGCCTTCCGGCGCTTAAGCTTTACGTTATGATTCCTATTGCTCGGCGCAAATGTCAGAGGCTGGTGGTCTGTCAAAATTCTTATCTTCCTGGCCCCATACAGATAATTTCTCAAATTATCGAGAGCCCAGACTACAGCAAGCATCTCCTTCTCGTTGGTGGCATCATTCTTTTCTGTTCGATTAAGGGAACGGGAGATGTATGCTATTGGCTTTTCCTTGCCATGATCACCTTGAGAAAGGACTGCGCCAATGGCGTAATCGGAAGCATCTGTGGTTAGATTAAAACCTTTGGAGAAATCGGGAAATGCCAGAACACCCGCAGAGGTAAGTAGTTCTTTCAAACTTTCGAAAGAGTTTATTGCTTCTTCATTAAGGGAGATTGGAACGTTCTTTGATTGGTTGGCGCTAACATGTGAAAGGTCTCCACGTGTTATGTTGGTTAGGGGCTTTGCGACCTTAGCATAGTCCCGAATGAACTTCCTGTAGTATGATGTTAAACCAAGGAAGCTCTTCAGTTCTTTTAGATTAGTTGGAGGAAGGATTTTTTTCGATCGCTTTGACCTTTTTTGGTCCGGGAGAATGCCATCTGGAGTAACCAGGTATCCGAGGAATTCGATGCTAGTGGCATTGAAGTTGGTTTTTTCCAGGTTTACCTTTAATCCAGCCTCGTTCAATTTGGAGAATGCGATCTCGACGTCCTTCAAGTGATCCTCTTCAGATTCGCTAAAGACGATTATATCGTCGATATATACGTAGCATATTTTGCCGATCATCACTTTGAGCACATCATCTATTATCCGCTGGAAGATAGCGGGAGCGTTCTTGAGGCTGAAAGGAAGCCTCAGATACTCGTACTTCCCATTCATTGTTGAGAAGGCCATCCATTTTCGGGATATCTTTCTCGTTCATCAAGATTTGATGAAATCCTGAAGTAAGGTCGAGTGTTGTGAAGAGTTTTGCATCTCCAAGACTAGCCAGCGTTCTATTGATATCCGGAATGGGATACGTATCCGGAATGGTTACAGCGTTCACACGGTTATAGTCGATTATCATTCGATACTGTTTTTCACCGTTATGTTTCAGTTTCTTAGGAACAACCCATATAGGAGAATTGTATGGGCTGTTCGAGGGGCGGATGATGTTTTCTGAGAGAAGTTCTTTAATCTGCTGCTCGACTTCCTCCCTCATGCAAGCCGGATAGGGGTAACTTTTTGCATAGATGAGTTCGTCTGTGTTTGTGCGGATTCCTGCTCTAACGTTAGTTCTTACCTTTTCATTGCCCACTGGACCGAAGAGAATATCGAAATTTTTACAAATAGCTTCCAGTCTAGATCTTGCAGATATTGAAATGTTCCCAACTAAGGTCAGCATCTGGTTAATAGCATTTGAAGGGCTATTCTTTAGGATAATGACTTTGTTGGATTCGATGCTGAGTGTATTTTTATCTCTATCAATCACGGCTTTTAATTTTTTTAGCGTGTCATCGCCGATTATGCCATCGAATGATGTTAAACCCGGGAGAACAAAGCATGTAATATTTAACTCACAGCCTAAATCAGAAAAGAATTTCCCACAAATTTTGTTTTCAATGCGAATCTTTCCAGCAGGGCTATTCACATAAAATTGTTTTTGCGCAGGATCGGTGCGTGGAATCAAACTTGGCCTAATAAAATGTTTATTAGCACCGGTGTCCACTAAGAATTTTAGTATGCCCCCTTCCCGCGTAACGTACTCTATATATGGTACGCTGGAAATGAGGCCCCTATCATAGAATTTTCCGATGTTGGCACTTCGTGGGGGAGGTCGGAAGATTCTTCCCCATCTGGTGTCTCAGGGTCTACGGTTGTGAAATGGTACAATCGCTGTTGTTTTCGAGAGTTATAGTTATCCAACCTGGGTTCCCGTTCGAAAGTGTTTGGTCGGTTCATGTAATTTACGTTCTTAGATTGGACTGTACCGTCCACTTCCATTTTAATCGGCGCTTTTGGAGCCCACGACGTTGGAGGCGGAGATTTTTGTTGGAACCTTGGATTCCAATTAGGGCGTAGCCTCTGGGCAAAGTTATTTCTTGCAACGGGTGGCCTATCGATGTTGCTATAGGGTCCTGCGTCGTCCCTGAAACTGTAATTTACGGGGGAGGCTATCGTATTAGGTGCCTTCACGTGCACCGACTTGCTTCGAAAATTTAGGTTCTGCATCTCCAGATAGGCTGAATATGCTTCAGTCAGGGTTTTTGGCTTTCGAATGACTAAGAGTCTTGAGAGGTCCCCGCTTAATCCTCGTACGAACACATCTAGTGCGCGATTTCGATAAGTTTCCACCAATGCGTTCATTGTTGCGGTGGAGTAATCTTCAGCCTTGATTTTACTAATAAATCAATGAAAACTGATGATTTACGGTTGCGTAAAAATCATCGACTCTCGAATTACCTTGTATCAGCCGATTAAGCTGATGTTCAAGTGTTCGGATGTCCCTTTTATCAGCGTAGTGGAGTGAGAGAACGCTTTTGATTTCGGACCAGTTATCGTCGAATAAATTGTATGAGATTAAGGCAGAGTCTGCCTTGCCTCTGACCTTCTGGCGAGTATGTTGAAGTATTGCCCTGTAGATGGGCTTATTACGAACTATTTCGTAATCCTTCAACACCGTCTCAACGCTGCGGACCCAGGAGACGTAATGCACTGGGATCCCGTCGAAGGTTTGAAATTCCTTAACGCAATCAGGAAGTTTAGAAATGTCCTTCAGGTCTTGTTCACTGGTCGGCCCACAGAGTGTTTCTACTTGCTCCGATTGCAGATTGGGAATCCTTTCTAGATTCAATTGTTCTAAGGCTAAAAGGCGATTCAAGATGTCGGTTAACTGATCGCTTACTGTTTTAACTGCTTCCTGGGAATTGGATTGTTCAATCCTACATATTCGGCCTTCAAACCCCCAGAGTTGTTCAAGGACACTGTTAACAGCACCCGTGAGTTGGGTTACCGAGTTCTTTAATTCGTCCATTATATCTTAGGGTGTGTAATTTCGCAACAGAAAAGGATTTTAAATAACTTTGCGTACCCAACGAGGGAAGCAGATTTCAATACAATTTTGAATTCTATATTTTTCTTTGCCCTTGAGTTATTATTTTTTACAATTTCTATTAATATAATTTTAATGGTTTTATTTAATTTGACATTCTTTTTCCTTTCAACGTATTTATTGCTTTTATTCTTTTTCTTTGTTTAATGCGTTTTGTTTTATCGCTCAGCACAACTATTATTTTCCCTAGATGCCCGCTGGACACTCTTCTTAAACTTTCGGGGTAGTCATCTCTGTTTGAAAGGCCCGTATGTATCCTTTTTAGTCGTTAATGCAATAACATTCGTAGCGACCTACTAAGCTACGAAGATCTTTACCCCAGAATATTAAACTTAATTAATGCTATAATGAACCGGCCCCTTTATTCTCGAGTTAGTCCCAAGGCATCATTTGTTAAGCTATGTGTGTCATTTGTGTGCTGAGCTATCGTCTACAGGGTGGGCCAACTACAAGTTTCTTTTTAAAAATGCAATAAAATGAACAAAATGAAATTTTTTCCATGTATTATGGCTTTATTAGTAAGAGCAAATATTTCTATTAATTATGGAACACAACGTCGTTCAAGTGGCTGCCTCAGCTGGTCTCGCAGTAGCGCATTCTGTCACTCCAATTTTCTAAGACCTTGTTGATGGTTTCGGGCTGTAGCTCACGGATCGCTTGGATGATATTGGCCTTAAGTGCTTGAATCCGGATTGTTGGCATAACATCGGTCCTTCACGGTTCCCCACAAAAAAAAGTCCAAAGGGGTAAATCGCAGCTCCGAGGCGGCCAATTGACATCGCCAAGACGGCTGATAACACGCTTTGGCAATTTGGTGCGCAAAAGACCGATTGTGACATGGGCTGTGTGGCATGGCGCGCCATCTTGTATGAACCAGAGGTCATCCAAAACCATGTCTTCAATTTCAGTAAAAAAAAAAAAAAAAAAGTCGTTAACATGGCTCTGTAACGCCCACCGTAGACCGAAACGTTGTTCTCAGCCTCATTTTCGAAGAACAATGGTCCATTGATGCCATCACTCCACAATTGGCACCAAACTGTCACTCTCTGTAAATGCATTGGCTTCTCGACAATAACGTGCGGGTTTTCTAAACCCCAGATGCGGCAATTTTGTTTGTTAACGTAGCCGCCGAGATGAAAATGTGCCTCGTCTGAAAAGATGATTTTTCGCCCAAAGTCGTTGTCAAATTGAAGCTGCTCTACGGTCGTGCGCTTTCAGTTGCTCAATCAATTGAACCTTGTAAGCGAATAATCCCAGATCTTTGTGCAGAATTCTCCTCAGGCTAGTGCGTGAAATGTTGAGCTGTTGAGATCAATGACGAGTTGATGTTCATGAATTGAGTCTCACACTCTCGGCTACAGCAGCCACATCCACGTCTGTGCGCACCGTACAACGACGGGGACCATGAGTGCTGTCCACTAGCATACCAGTCTCTTGAACTTTTTGCACAAATTTGCGTACAGCAGGCGCGGTGGGTGCTTCATTTCGGCCAAAACTTCTTTTCAAAAAACGCACTGTTTGGGCTACACAGCACTCACTTTGGAAATAAGTTTTCAATATTTTCCAATGTTGTTCAAGCGTAAAGCAACTCATTTCGTTCTGCGGAGGTATGGTCAGTGTCAAAATAACCTATGATTTAAAAAGAAATCACTAGATGGCCCACCCGTTACTTTTCGTGCAACAATATTTTATTTGACAAGTTTGTTTTAACTTTAACGTTTATTCAACAAATCTAATTTTACAATTCTTAACTAAATTTTTACTAAAGTCCAAGAGCATCTTTCGTTTTGATTCTCCTTTGTCCCTCCTTTGTACTTGCACTTCACTGATGGGTTCTTAGTTCGCTTACTTGAGTTTTTGTGTTCTTTTTTATTTTATAATCTGGTTTATCTTATTTATCTTAGTTTGTGTTTTTGCTTTGCATAATTTTATATTTCAGACAATTTGGCAAACTTTTTTTTTTAAATAATGTTAACTTGCACTCAAAAGATTCCTTTTGCTTTTTCTCTTTATCTTATCTTATGATCTTTTTTATTTTAACTTTTCTTTATCTCATCTCACTGTCTCATTTCACTTTTCTATAACTTATTTTGTATTTCTAATTTTCACTTTGATTTCACGGATTATATTATTGTTTGTTTTTCGAAAAGGACATTTGCGAAAGTAAAATCACTCCCTTCCGTATATCATAAAAAAATGACTTTTCAAGGGAACTCCCACTGTTCCCAAATCAAAGACAAGTTTTATACGTTATAAAGATTCCGTTTATTTTATTCAACAGTCCACCAACGAATGCCCTCGACTTAATCTTAATTACAATAATTCACTTAATTCAATCTAAACCTAAAATACTGCGTTGCAGTTCCCACACAGGCCCATCGCTACCGTTCACGATCAAGTAAGGTGATCCACCTGCCCGACGAATGTGCGTGGACCTAGCGGATGCGCGTGCATAGCAAATCGCATTGCTTGCACTTTTATCTTACTCGGTGGAAACGCTGAACGTGTTAGCTATCACTTAAAGAATTGTTATTATTATTATTATTATTATATTCTTTTGAATTTCCAACCAGGCAGACGGTAAAGCAATGCTCAAATGATTTTGTATTTCATTTATATATGCATGTTTATTAAATGAATTCACCAATAAAATCTAATATCTAATTTAAGTCTAATCTTGTCTTCCATGGAGGTTTTCTGCAGGTGATGTCCCCATATCGTTAGGATTAGATCGGTAAGTCGAGAGAAAAATGGATAGAGCTCCTTCCCACTGCGGTGTATCCGTTAAAATTTTTCGAAGTGCGGTCCTGAAAGTGGGCACAATCCTTTCAGCTGCGCCCTTGGATTCTGGGTAGGGTTTTGGGTAGTCCCTCTAGTGCAAAAATTGATCGCAAGGCTTGAGTTTGCCTCTGACGTGGTGGATGCTGAAAATCTTTGATGATTTACTTTAAAATCGCCTAATGCAGCCTCACATTAGGATAAGAAAAGGCTTGGTTCGATTTTTTAGATAACAATGACAACTTGCTTTATTTTACCTTAATATTTATACAGAATTAATGCTAGCCTAAACAAAAAGTGCATATTATAATTACAAAGATAAAAGTGCAAATTACGGAAAAATGAAAAAGAGTCAAATTATTTAATACAAAGAAAAACAAAAATATGCTGACTTCGCTTGTCGAGCATTGCCCTTTGTAGCTACTGCAATGTTGTTTATTGCATTCGTCATAATGCGTTGACATCAAAGTTTTGTTTTGTAATTTGTTTGTTGATATCATCAACATTTTGCCTCCTCCGGAGTTGTCTGCCAATTAATCTCAAAGGGATGATCTCGAGTGTTGTTGTATTCTCTTAGTTCGATATCGGCAGAGTGGTTAGTCCTACTTCGGCAATCACCGTATTTCAGTACCACAGCCAAGAAGCAGATAATGATCACTGCAATCGTAAACATTGCAATCGAAACCCCAATTGTCCAATACTGGTGTTTTTTAATGCTCTTCCAGTTGTGCTCATGTAGTCGGCTGAGTGCCTCGGCCCCGTCACGATTATTGAAGCTCAATACTTCCATTAAATCCTTATTCAACGGGATCACTGTTTCATTTGTAAAATATACCGGGGTTTGAGTTGATACTGATGTGTTGACAATAGCAGTCGATTTGCTGAAGTGCATCACTACTCTGGTCTCCTTTAATAATTTTGCTTCCAGTCGTACGAATTTCGATTGTATAACGCAGTCCGGAGTGACGTGAATGAGACCCGTGTTGTTTAAGATAACTTCTTCCCGAGTTGTGCCACAATTTACGAAGACAGTGGTTTCCAATGGTGTAATGAACATCCATGTATTGTGCGTCCATAATTCCTTCCAAATGATATGCGTTAATTTAATTGCTCTGGTTGGACATCTCTTGAAAGTCAGTTTCTTGTACAGCTGCTGGGCAATACAATCCTCACTTTGCTCAATACTGTGGAATATTGAAGGCCTGCGGATAAATGTTGTTTCGTTGAGTATTGATGCCTTGGTAATATCTTCCAGTGGTACTTCGAAGTACCTTTGTAGATTGTAGTTGACTCCCAGCACCGTCTGCTGTATCTGTACCTCCCGAAATGTCTCCTCGTCTATCTTCTCTGGAACAGCGTTCGTTTTTATTAAGTCATATTCATCGACGTCACTGATCATAAAGTATTCTGTGACTAAAACTTCCTTGGAAGTTGAGTACATCTCCAGTTTGTCCATTGGATCTGGTAATACCTTCATCTCTGCGCCAAGTTTCTCCGCACACTTCTTGGCGATTTCTTCCACGCTCTTGTGTGACAAGAATTCAAACAAATGACTCCGTTTGAGAAATACCGGGTGTCCGCCGGGAAGGTATACTACTTTGTTTGTTTATAATTTTTGATTAAATGAAAGAGAATAGATCTTATATTGACAAATGTTTTATTTAATGTCGGCAATTATGTATGGAATACAATATCAGGTAAATGTCCGCCTCTGCTAGTCTCACAAATGCGAGCCCTTTTGAGCACATTTTTCATTATATTCTCACACATTTCACGCGGTATTTCATTAATATCATCACGAATATTTTGTTTGAGTTGCTCAAGCGTTTCTGGTTTGTTTGCATAAACCTTGCTTTTCAGATATCCCCACAAAAAGAAGTCAGGAGCAGTCAAATCAGGCGACCGTGGAGGCCAATCAACATCACCATTTTTTGAAATAACTTGTTGTGGAAAGAGGTCTCGCAGTAATTCCATTGTAATCCTGGCTGTATGCGATGTGGCACCGTCTTGTTGATACCACATGTTAATCAAGCCCAAAGAATGCAGTTGTGGCATTAAAAAGTTTTCAATCATATCACGATATCGCTCCCCATTCACAGTTACCGTTACGCCGTTTTCATTTTCAAAGAAGTAAGGTCCAATGATTTCTCCTGACCAAATTGCACACCAGACTGTTACTTTTAATGGATGCAAAGGTGACTGATGAATAATTTGAGGGTTTTCCATTGCCCAGAACCGACTATTCTGTTTATTCACATATCCATTCAAATGAAAATGTGCCTCGTCACTCATTATGATTTTTTCATGAAAATCGGGGTTGTCATGGGCTAGCTGTAACATCGTATTGGCATATGTACGGCGGCGTAAATGGTCTTCTTGAAGAAGCTCTTGTGTCAACTGAATCTTAAATGGAAACAAATGCAAATCCAAGCTCCTGAGCACGGCGTCGAATTGAGGTTGATGGATTGTTTTGAACACTTCCTTGAACAGCAGTAATGTTTTCAGCCGATCTTGCAGTACGTTGTGGCCCATGCTTGGGCCTATCACCTACAGACCCTCTTTCTTCGAAATCATTCACTACACGATAAATAGTGCGTTTTGTTGGCACGTTGTTTCTCCCAAAAATTTCACGTAACTTTCTCATCGTCACAGCAATCGATGATTGATTTTGATAAAATGTTTTAACGATTAAAACACGTTGGTTTATCGAATATTTTTCCATAATAAATTTGCCACGTGTCTACTTCACGACTGCCAAATATGAACTGTCAAGACTAATGTTTACCGAAATGGCGGCAAAACAAAGTAGTATACGTTCCCGGCGGACACCTTGTACATTTAGCAGCTTGTTGTACTTTGTTTCGATTTCCCGCATGTAGCTGTGTGCCACTAGATAGGTGTTTGTCACATGTAGATTGATCTTATTTTCGTCAACCATTCTGTACCCAGATTCCATTTTGTTGATTTCTTCTAGACCAGCATTAAGTTCTCTTGTAAAGTTGTTCATCTTGTCGCTGATTCTAGCTTCTGTCTCATTTACACTGGAGATTGTAGATAGCATAATTTTAGTGTTCGTTTTAGCGCTTTTGATCAGCTCCTTTTGATTATTGTCCAGGTATTCAATGTCATGGTAGACTTCGTCATTAACTCCGAATAGTGAAGTGAGAATAGTTCCTAGTAGTCCTCGTTTTTGCCTAAGCTGGGGTGATACTTGAAGTCTATTGAAGATTGAAAATACATTTTTCCATTCCTCGCCCAGGTGATGACATAATTCCTCGCATTGACTTTCCTTTGTCACGCTTTTTATTCTGTTACAAAATTCCGTTAATTGATCTCTCGTCTTGTTTATGTTGGCTTGATCACGTAAGATATCTGTGATTGGGAAACGAATACTCGTGCGTAGTACGCCTCGTTGAATATTGGCTATTCCAATTTTTTCTACAAACAATCCTGCGTCCGGGTGAGTGATAATATACTTTGTCGATCCTGGCATGATAGATGCAAACAGCGTTAGAGTCACAAGGGCAATGGAGAAATTTGATGTCGAAGTTACTGATTTCTCTTTCTTATCTCTTAGATTCCTTCTGGGTCTGCTTCGTGGTGATGGTTCTGGCGACTGTTGAACTTCCTCAGGTTTGATAACATTGTCATCTGTTGGTAGCAAACACGCCTTTGCTACCGGTCGCTTGAATGTTCCCTTTTCTGTTTTGACGGTTACAACTCTGACAAGTTCATCTCCTCCGCGGTGTACTTCAATTATTTTGCCCAGAGGCCACTTTGATGGAGTCAGCAGCTCATTTTTCAGCAGCACCAATTGAACAATTTCGATATTTTTTCCTGACTGCTTACATTTGTGGCGTTGTTGTAATTTGTTGACGTAATCCTCGTACCAACGATTGCACAAATCTTGCTTGAGTTTTTGAATGAGTTTCAATCTTTTTAAACTGCTCTCTGCGACATCCAGAATGACATCATGTTGTGGCGCAATCAACGGCGATCCAATAATAAAGTGTCCTGGCGTAAGTGCATCAAGATCTTCAATATTGTCTGTTAACGGACAGACCGGTCTCGAATTTAAACATCCTTCTATTTGCACAAGAATGGTGTTCATCTCTTCGTATGTGAGTTTTTGCTCTCCTATGATGCGATTTAAATGATACTTGACTGATTTCACCCCAGCTTCCCAGAGTCCACCAAAGTGTGGAGCTCCAGGTGGGATAAAAATGCCACTGGATACCGTTCTCGACTAACGTGGTTTGTAGAGCATCAATCATGTTTTTTGCACCAACAAAATTTGTTCCGTTGTCACTGTACAGATGATGTATAGACCCTCTTCTGTTGATTATTCGTCTCAATGCTGCCATGAACCCATCCGTTGTTAAATCAGAAGTCAGCTCAATGTGCAGTGCCTTCGTTGCCATGCAGACAAAGAGCGCTATGTATGCCTTGTGTGATTTCACCCCTCGAGTTTGTGAACATCGTATGTTGATCGGACCTGCATAATCTACCCCACAATGAGTAAACGGCCGTGAAAATGTTACTCGTGCCTTCGGAAGTTGTCCCATGAGTTGATTTGTTTCCCTAGCCTTGAATCGAAAACACCTTACGCATTGATTTATTACAGCCTTAACAGTGTTGGTTCCTCGGATGATCCAAAATTTTCTCCGAATGTGATTCAGGGTCATTTTCATTCCACCGTGAAGTGTATCGATATGCGTCTTATTGATGATTAGTTTTGTCAGTGGATGCGATGATGCCAAAATCATAGGATGCTTCTGATCAATTGACAAATTTGCATGTTTCAATCGGCCTCCGACACGCAATATTCCACTTGTGTCGATGAACGGATTTAATGATGAGATCTTGCTGTTTGACTTCAGTGCTCGGTTCTCACTTAGATTCTTCAAATCCTCGGCGAAGCTGCCTTGTTGAGCACCCCTTACCAGCGCTTTTTCTGCTTCCAGAAGCTCCTTCACTGTTAAACTATCGTGTAATAATGTTTCGCCTCTCCTGCTTCTTCGGCAATTGGTTTTAAATCGTAAACAGTACGCGCTTACGCGTTTGAGTTTCGGAAGCGACGAAAACACGAGAGTAATTTTGTCCGTGCATGGAGGATTGTTGGTTTGCATGACCATGCAAGCGTGAGATTTTCTGATGTCAAATATATTTTTCTCTTCCATCATAAATTTGTTAGCTGGCCAATGTTGTTCGTCTTCTTTTAACCACTCTGGACCGTGCCACCATGTTGAATTTCCAGTTAGAGTATCCCCAAATGCTCCTCTAGACGGAATGTCCGCAGGATTCTCCCTTCCCGGTACGAACCTCCACTGTCCTTAAAAGATGTTGTTGCACATGGGATACCCGGTTGGCGACAAATGTGTTCCATTTCACTGGATGTTGTTGTAACCAGTTTAACACTATAGCTGAATCTGTCCACGCAAAAATTCTGGTGTATTCTGTGCTTGTCCCCTCTCTGATGTACTTCATTAGCTTTGTTAGAAGTGCAGCTGCGCATAATTCCAACCTTGCCAATGTAACTTGCTTCACTGGCGCCACCTTGGTCTTTGACGCGATGATACGTATTGTTGTAGAGTCAGAATTAATAACTTTCTGATACACCACTGCTGCATACGCTGATTCCGACGCATCTGCGAATCCGTGCAGCTCTATTTGAGAGTTTTCCATTTGTCGCGTCCATCGTGGAATTCTTACATTTTCAAGTGTTGGTAATCTTGTCTTGAATTCGTCCCATTCATTTAGAATTTTGTTGGGTCATTTTCGTCCCATTCTATGCCCAGGAGCCAAAGACTTTGAATAAGAATCTTTGCCTTGATTGTGATTGGTGACCACCAGCCAAAAGGATCAAGGATTTTGCCAGCGTCACTCAATATTGCTCGTTTGGTACCCTTTGTGCTGAATGACGACGAGTTGACTTTAAACTGGAAGTCGTCTGTCCCCGGACACCATTTGATTCCCAAAACCTTGAATGTTGTATGACAATCAAAGTCATGTTCTGGTTCCATTTCAATAACCTCTTTTGGCAACGCTTTTATGAACTTTGAACTATTTGATGTCCATTTGCGTAAGTTGAATCCACCCTTGTGAAATAGTTGCATCAATTCTTGTTGAAGGTTCTGACACTCCCTTAGTGAATTTGCTCCTCCAAGACAATCATCTACATAGAACCCTTCAAGTACTGTTTTGCTTGCACGTGGATACCTTTCTTTTTCATCCTCAGCTAACTAGCATAGAGTTTTTATTGCCAAATATGGAGCGGCAGCTGTACCGTATGTGACAGTTTTGAGGGCATATTCTCTTATTGGATCACTAGAATTTTCCCTCCACAAAATACTCTGAAGGTTTGTATCGTCCTGGTTGACTAAAATTTGCCGATACATTTTCTCGACGTCAGCTTTGAATGCAATTGGAAATGACCTCCATTGAAGTAGTAGAAGAAATAGATCCTTTTGAACTGTTGGACCTGTCATCATGATGCTATTCAGCGATTCCCCAGATGTCGTCTTCGCAGAGGCATCAAAGACCACTCTCAGTTTTGTGGTAGTGCTGTCATCTTTTATCACTGCATGACGTGGAAGAAAATACGTTTTTCCAGTATAACCCTCCGGTGCTTCCTCCATGTGTCGAAGAGCAATATATTCCTGAATGAATTTGGTATATTCATGCCGAAGACTCTCATTTTTTGCGAACCTCTGCTCTAACATAAAGAACCGCTTCAGTGCCATTTTGCGCGATTCGCCCAAAACCAAGCGATCCTTCAGCAATGGCAATTTGACGATTTACCGTCCCGTTGTATCTCGTTTATGAGTTTCTTGATAATGAGAACTTCTTCTAGCTCCCAAAACTTTTTCAAGGCTTCGTCTTCACTGCACACACTGATACACGATGTTATTACATTAACCTGTGTCTGCTTCTTTGGAGTTGGGGTGGTGATGACTGGTCCAGATAGTATCCAGCCAAATCTTGTGTTTTGTGCCATGGGCGTATTATTGGGACCTTTGATTAAACTATGCGTCAGAAATTGCGGCAAGATGTCTGATCCGATTAGTAATTCGATGTCCTTTGGTTGTCCGTACCATGGATCCGCCAACTTCAGCCCTTGGATGTGTGCCCAATGACTGGGTGTAAATTCATGTCCTGGCATTTTTGATGTAATGACAGGCATAACTAGTGCTTCTACCTTTAAGCTGACTCTTTCATCGTGAATTGATTGGATGACAAGATTGCATGCTGCTATGATTTCTGTAGCATGACCGTTGATTCCATTGAGCTTTGACTGATGCTTGACCAATGGTACCTTTATATGACGTGCTAACTTCTCCGTCACGACACACGACTGAGACCCTTGATCAATCAGAGCTCGTACGAGTTTTACTTGTCCTCCAACGCATACGTTCACCATGGCTGTGGCTAGAAGTATCATCCTGTTCTTACTGCTTTTATGTGCAGTAGCGATTCCTGTTGTTGTTTGTGCTTCTTCTCTAGCTGTTCCTCCAGTTACCGTCAGTGTTGTACCCTCACCCCGAGGGAAATGTAGTAGGGAATTGTGCTGTTTTGTGCATATTTTGCATGCCTTCTTTGACACACATTCTCTTGCGGCATGTCCATCTCGTAAACAGTTGAAACATAGCTTTGATTGTTGGACCACATCCACTCGGTTTTTCGGCTTCATACTCAAAAACTTTTTGCAGTTGAATAGGTGATGAGATTCGCTGCAAACAAAAAATTTCAACTGTGTGACTGTAGTCAAATGGTTTCTTGCTGGTGTTGTTTTATTTTGTGACTGGTGCTCACAGTAGAATTCACGACTGCCTTCTAATCCTCGAAATCTACCCTCGATGAAGTCAAAAAACTCACTTAGCTTTGGAATATTTGTTGAAGTTCCTCTTGATTGTTGATATAACTTTCTTGTTTCTCCGTCCAGTTTTGGATATATAAGCTGCATGACTATTGGATCCCATGAGCTCACGTCAACTCCCAAGTTTTTGATACCGTACAAAATTTCATTCGACGTTTCCATGATGGTTTTCAAGTCGAACGCACTTTCGTTTCGAACTGGTTTTAAATTAAGCAACTTTTGGATGTAGTTGTTGACCAAAGCTGCTGAATTTTGTAACCGTTTCGTTAGCAATTCTATAGCCGTTGCATAATTGCTTGATGTTGGTGACAAGTGGCTAACAATCCTTGCTGCTTCTCCGTTCAGGTTGCCTTTCAAATATTGGATTCGTTCGACGACGCTTAAAGAACCATTCTGGTGAACTAACCGATCAAACAGTTCCCAAAATGACGTCCACTCTTCATACCTTCCGCTGAATGTTGGTATACTTATTGTTGGGAGTTTTATTTCAGAATGTGTTGTTGTTTGGGGATTGCGCTCCGGTTGGTGTTGTCTATCTTCTGCTTCCTTAATTTGGATGTATGCATCTTGATACATTTGCTCTAAATCGATGAATTCATTATTGGACACATACTCCTGGTCGTAATCTGCGTCTTCCAGTGACGACATTATTTCATCGTTCATTATCACCAACTTTGTCCAGCATCCCTTCAGTTGATCCAATTTGAACCCGAGGTAAACTGAATTTTGACTTAAATACAAGTTGTCAATTATGCGTAGAAAGTTGCTCTTGATTAGATTCAACTTCCTGAACCTTGTTGGACACTTCGTGTTGTCAGCTGGCTCCCCCGCTTCTCCTGTACCTGATAGGCTGCTTCTCGTTTGTTGCATTGCTGCACATGAGCTTGAGGCTTGAATGCCTGCATCAGTGGGTGACGTCATAGATGCAGTCGCCTCTCTTGTCTTTTCTGGATCTGATGATTTGCTCGTTGATTGTTGTGTTGTTACTTGGAAAATTGGCGCTTGAATACCTGTATCAGTAGGTATCGACATCGACGAAGGTTGTGTTTTCTTCTTTATGAGCTCCAATTTTGCCTGGAACGTATCTTTAATATTGAGATAACTTACTTCAAATTGTTCAAAATACTTCTTCACGAAGTATTCATGCTGGGGATGTGTTTTCCTCAGCTCTTCCAAATGTCCGTTGTTTATTTGAAAGTCGACCCAGTGCTCTTCTAACTTCTCCAATCTCCTTGTTAGGTATTCCACAGAGTACCGGGATTCTCCATCCTTCTTGAAGTTAGTCCATAATCGATGAACTTCCTCCGTGATCCTGACTTGGTTTAGTGCAATCTCTTCCATTGCGCTCATTGTTACACTGACAGTAGCACTTTATGATGTTTTTTTTGTGTTTGTTGAATTGTGGCTTTGTACCACGACCTTGATGAGTGATGATTTGGTCTCGTACCACACTCACTGATGTTCACTTGTTTCTTGATCTTCCTTGGAATTTTGGTCTCACACCAACACTCACTTACATTCACTGTACTCAGTTATGGTCTCGTACCAACACTTAATAATCCGGCTCGAAGGACCAATGAAAATCTTTGATGATTTACTTTAAAATCGCCTAATGCAGCCTTACATTAGGATAAGAAAAGGCTTGGTTCGATTTTTTAGATAACAATGACAACTTGCTTTATTTTACCTTAATATTTATACAGAACTAATGCTAGCCTAAACAAAAAGTGCATATTATAATTACAAAGATAAAAGTGCAAATTACGGAAAAATGAAAAAGAGTCAAATTATTTAATGCAAAGAAAAATAAAAATATGCTGACTTCGCTTATCGAGCATTGCCCTTTGTAGCTACTGCAATGTTGTTTATTGCATTCGTCATAATGCGTTGTCATTAAAGTTTTGTTTTGTAATTTGTTTGTTGATATCATCAACAGATGCCATTCGAACAACAAAAGGGAACTTGGATTTCGATTCGACGACAATCAGCCACATCTGCTTCTGAAACGGTCCAGGGAAATCAATGTGCATTCGCTCCCACACTTGTTCGGACGGCGGTCAGCTGGTGTACTCCCTTGGTGAATTATTGACATAAGTTTGACATGCGACACATTTCGACACCAATTTGGTGATGTCATCATCAATGCTGGGCCACCAACAATATCAGCGTGAAATCTGCTTCATCAGGGTGAGTCCCCAGTGTCCATGGTGTAGAAGTGGCAGTTCCTTTGGTTGTCGCTGCATGGGTATAACCACTCTAGGGCTTCCACTGTGGAATAGAAGAACATTATTACATATTTCAAATGAGTCTTTTGCGAAAATAGGGCAATAACGAAAAGTTAACTTCCTGCACTTCGTTTGGCCACCCCTTTTGGATATAATGCATTATCTTAGAGAGCCGGATCGCTCTGAGTATCCTTGCCTATAGTGTTAGGATCTATAGGAAAATCTTCAACTCAAGAGGAGCAAACTTCATCAAATTGATGACCAGATTGTTCGGTGCGGTGGAAAATTTCATCCGGTCCAGTTGGTAACCGCGACAGTCAGCATTCTCGTGCTGTTTTATGGAACGATAACGTATGGTATACATGTATCCCATAAGAATGAGTGCCCATCGTTGAAGACGATGTATCGTCATATGTGGTAGCTTTTCGGACGGACTAAAGGTGGTGACCAGCGGTTGGTCAATTCAAATTGACGCCCAAAAAGGTATTGGTGAAACCTTTTAACTTCGTAAATGATGGAAAGAACCTCCTTCTCTATCTGACTGTATTTTTTCTGTGCCACGTCTAACGTTTTTGATGCAAACGCGATCAGTTTTTCCGTTTTGTCTGGATCGATATGGGAAATTACGGCACCAATGCCGTGCGAAAATGCATCCGTTGCAAGGGTGATTGGTAAGTCGTCACGAAAATGTACCAATCCCAAGAATGATAGAATACAAGATTGCGCTGTTACGTGCACAAAAATCCAATGTTCAGCGCAGATGACGTCAGTGTCTACTTGGACAATATAGAACAAAAAGTGTTTGATACAAAATAAAACAACATGAACTGTTTACACGTTGATTTCACGTTGGATTTTTATTTTTTTATTTTTTTAATGTAATATTTTGTTGAATTTTCTTCTTCTTTTATGGGAATTTTCAACGATTTCCCTATTTAATTTTCTCACCCTAAAAAACATTCTTGCTCTAAAGAACAGCTTTTTAACTTTTTCCTCGCAACTTATGTTCGCCGCTAGCTCCAAGTGTGCCTTTAGAAAATCTTTTGCAATTAGTAAATCATCACCGTTGACGGATTCAAAGATTTTTTCGAGTGCATTCATGTGCACCATCAAATCCGCCGTTGGTTTTGATAAACCTCCTTCGTTGAAGTGATTTACCCACGTAAATGTATCATCTCTTGCGTGGTCAGCTAGAATGTCTGGGACTTTGTCACGCAACTTGTGGCAAATGTAGCCGGCTAGATTTTCTAGTCGTGGGCGATGGATTCAAGTTCCTTCTCCTCATGGATGGGTTCGCTTCCTGGAATCTTCTGTTGGTGTCCTCGCATTCATAACATCAAACCAGTCATTAGCAAACAATAGTATTAGCATTACAGTAAGTGAAATAATTTTGTTTAAATATTATCGTTTAAATAACTGGAAGCATTCTTGCCAATTTTGGTCGCTTAAAAGGCCCAAGCTCGCTGCCCTTGTTAATGATTGGGCAATGGTATTTGAAAAAAGCTTGGTTGCAATTTTCACTTTCTGCCGCTCGGGTCCAAAGACGTTAAGATGGCTGCTGGTTATTTTATGCGTAACGTGCACGACAGGAGTCTAACAATAATCTCTTTCTTCACATTTTTACCATTTGCTTCAAACCCTTGATCAATAAAATGATTTCTAAGGAGTTTGAGCAAGTGTGGAACATCCACAAAAACAAAAATTTTGTTCTCATCGTGTAAAAACCTTAAACAATGGAATGAATATTAAATGAGTTTCAACGCAAAATACTTATGTATGCATATTTACTATGGCTTATCCATACTGATTTGAAGATTTTTGAATAATCCTCTATTTCCACCACCTAAGTCGCTAACAATGGCTACAACGTGGTAGCCGCACTGCTAAGTTGTAGCCAGTATGTTGGTCAAGATTTTGACTGTCATTTGACAATCGAAGGCGTAGAATATTGGCTGCTTCTATTTCGCCATCAATCCTATAGAAGATAATTAAGAAGGTGAAAATTAAGTAACAGCAAAGAAAATTATATTTACCTCTTAGCAAAGCCACTTGGACATAATTAGCAGGAGCTAATGTTGAGTCCGATGAACTGTCATAGCAGAAAGTTTTTGGGGTTTTCATTTCGTCAAAACTGAGAACAGACAATTTCTGCGCTTCATCGAGTTGAGTAGCTGCCGACAGAATCTTCACAACGGACTCAATAATTCTTGGCGAAATGTTAACCTTATGTGCCCAGATTTGAAGAGTCCGAACCCCAGGAAGCGGAAAATTCTTCTTCCGAAGCAGCTTATATGCCTTAGCACTTGTGGAGTATAGCGTGATGGTTTGTGCTATATCCGCTTCAGACCAACGGATTCTCTTAAGGACGTTCTTTAGTTTGTTTACCTTCTTCTTCTTCTTCCTTTTATCAGCGAGGTTATGATCCGAAAACAAGGGATCACAACCCTCCCACTTCACCGCATTTCTACTGATCCGCCTGTGGGGTTCGCCTATTTGACCTCAGAAAATATCGGCAGGCCTGCCGATTTTGGATCACTCGGTTACTGAGGCCAAATGATCTCTTCTTTGAACGTGGCAATGCCAACTGAGCCGGTCACGCTCTATTTTTTGTACGATGGTTTCCTTGATGTGAAAGCCTTTAGTTTGTTTACCTGACGTGCAGTAAATATTCGCTTCAATTTCTCTTCCATGTTATCACATTCAAATACAGTTTTTTTCAGAAGCTTCTCTAAAGTGCGTATTTTCTGCTGGAAACTTTTTTCATTTTCATTTAACAGGAAGTTCCTCCGTTTTAAGGCTTCACTAAAAATTGGTTGCATTGAAGTTTTGTTTTTAGGAAATTAGTAAACTTACACTTCACTTTCTAAAGATGCGATATGCTCCTTTAGAGTTTCTGTGGAAATCGTATTCTTCTTCTTCTTCCTTTTATCAGCGAGTTTATGATCCGAAAACAAGGGATCATAACCCTCCCACTTCACCGCATTTCTACTGATCCGCCTGTGGGGTTCGCCTATTTGACCTCAGAAAATATCGGCAGGCCTGCCGATTTCGGATCACTCGGTTACTGAGGCCAATGAAATGCCGATGTCGTCGCATTTGTCTGATCTAGGCGTTTATAGGCCTGCCTTTCCTACATCGCGATGTCTTTAGAACGTGCATAGATATTGCCTTTTTAACAGGGTTCAAATGATCCCTTCTTTGAACGTGGCAATACCAGCTGAGCTGGTCACGCTCTATTTTTTGTACGATGGTTTCCTTGATGCGAAAGCTTCCACGGATCTTCGAACTTCTTATTCGATCAAGCTTTGTCACTCCTGCTGTCATGCGAAGCATCTTCATCTCAGCTGCCGTTAATTTACTCTCATACTTTTTGTACATCGTCCAACATTGTGAACCGTATGTGAGCGCTGGACGTACAACTGCGGTGTAGAGCCTTCCTTTCAACTTAGGGGGCATTTTTCTGTCACAGGAGATAGCGGAATTTTCTCGCCACTTCATCCACCCTACGCTTACGCGATGATTGATGTCGTCATCACAAAATGTTTTGCTATTGTTCATAGATCCCAGATATTTTAACTTTTCGCACTTGGGAAGCACTGTTCCATTCAAATAAATATCTGGAATAGGCCTAAGTGGATCAGAGAACGGGCAGCATAAGTACTCTGTCTTTTTTGAACCAATGCGATACCCATTTCCCTCCAAAACGTCCACCCACACATCAAGTGCTCGTTGCAGGGATGTAGGATCCTGACTTATGATGGCTCCATCGTCAGCAAAGAATAACTGATGTACCTTGGGGTCCATCACTTTACCTTCAAGCAGATAATCAGGGACTGTAATAAAGAGCAGAGGACTTAAAACGCTTCTCTGGTGCACCCCGACTTTGATTGGGAACTCTTCGGCTACTCCAGCGGGGCATCTTATTCTTGTCTTTGCTCCCTCGTACATGTCCATGATCATCTGTACATAGGTTTCTGGAACCCCTCGATGTCTTAGCGGCACACATATCAGATCTCGTGGTTGTCTGTCGAATGCCTTTTCAAAGTCAACCAATACAATATGCAAATCCCTTAAGGAATCACGATGTTTTTCCATTATGATCCTTATATTTTGGATTGCATCTGCGGTTGATTTACCCGAGACCAAACCGCACTGATCATCAGATAGCCGTATTATTTTTCGTAGTCGGCCACCTAATACCCGCTCAACGATCTTCATGGTGTGTGACATCAGCTTGATCGAACGGTAGTTATCACAGTTTCGTGTATCACCCTTCCCTTTATATACAGGGAGAAGGTAACTTTCCCTCCATTGATTCGGCATTGGATCACCTCTCACGAATTTGGAGATGAGAATTCTGAGCCATCTGAACCCGATGTCTCCCATCTTTTTCCAGAACTCAGAGGGTATCTCGTCAGGCCGCTTTTCGTTTTTTGGAGTATTTGACCGCCTCACTAACTTCTTCGACTGTAATGTCGAGTATTTCTTCACAGTTAGGGGTGGCACTTGGAAAGTATAGCCGGGAAAACTGTTCATTTAAAAGTTCTTCACAATACTGCCGCCACCACTGCAGAATTTTGTCGTCATCCACAAGAAGCTGGCCATGAGCATTGCTAATGAACTTTGGCGAACGAATCTCTTGAGCATTCCTCCTTCTTTGGGCGGCTATTTTGAAGATAGTGGCGCTCTTGTTCATATTGTGTCTTTGCAGCTCCTGGATAGCCTGGTTTGCATCAGCAACCGGGGAAGATATTTTCTCCAGCTCCCGATACAGGCCCTCCGTACTCGCTGCTTGAAGCTGGGCGCACTTCTTCTTCGCTTTTCTCTTGCAACATCTGTATTCCACTTCGAGGCGAACTTTTTCGTCATTATTATAAGAGGGGCACTTTGACCAAGCTTTGAAAGCCGCTTTCTTCTCATTTATCACTTTCATAGCTTCATCACTCCACCACCATGTTTCTTTGGCGTGTTGATGGTGGCCTTTTGAAGCTCCTAGCAGTGATTTGGCCTGTAGAAATCGTATTCTCCACAAAAAAGTCATTGCTATTGCAGTCCTCTTCTTCATCAACTTCAGGTTCTTTTTCAGCCCCGTGAGTTGTAGTTGCCTCAGCAGGAGCTGGTATTTGCTGTAGCAAGCATGCAATCATCTCTTGTTTAGCTCGAACTTGTATTCGGTTAGAGCGAGATGAAACAGAAACTGTGTCAGCTTTTGGGTCTATAGTTGGAATAGTTCCCGACCTCAATTTATACCCATTTTTCTGACAAAGTCGTGTAAATTTTCCATAATTATGTTTGTATGAATTTAAACTGAAGTACAAGAACATACCCATTTCACATTGAAGATTCCTTTCGATATCATTGGAAGCAAAATGAGCACAACACAGGCTGATTTAATGCTCGCAGTTTGTTAAGGGGAGCTGCTACTTGGGTGAAGTTCTTAATTAACTGATTATAGTAGTTCAATTTGCCGATGAACGCCTCTAGGTCCTTTACATTACGCGGTTCAGGCAGGTATCGGATCGCTGCAACTCTCGCTTCTGAGGGGCGTATACCTGTAGCATCGATTATGTGTCCCAAGTAGTCGATTTCGCTCTTTCTAAATTGATATTTTCCTAACCGGCACACAGTGTTTTGTTCTAAAGCGAAAAATCAAAATATAGTTTTTTACCTAAACATATTTTTGTCGCAGAAATATAATCATGCAGTGTGAACTCAAAACGGTTTTATTTTGAAGAAACTCTCATCTATGTACATAAACTTCGCTCTGGAACATGAGCATAAAGGAGAATGATAGAAAAATTAATGGTTTAATGCTAATGTTTAGAGAGTATTTATTTCACATTATATCAAGTTTTCTTGTTAATTATTAAATTGTGTGTTTTGGTTTTAGTTATTTAAGTTATAATTAAAAAAATAATATTTTATAAATATGTCCTGAAGGCCCGAAGGTGTCAGTGTGCAAGCGTCTGGTGGTCGGCCTGTCCCGCTCGCCAGCCGACCGGGTCAAACCCGAAATGGCTACGAGCATCCTGTCAATGGTCTCGCGAACCATTACGGGGGTTAAGGGATGAGGGCGCGGTGCACCGATAGGGGCACAGATTGATTCTCTGAATTTCGACAACGGCATCGACTTAGGATAGGCACATGCAACGTCTCATTGCTCACAAGGAAGGACCTTGAGCTTATTGGGGAGGCTGTTAAAAGTCGATTAGATATAGTTGGCGCCTCTTTAAAGAAGCAGAGAGGTTCTAAAACTGTGGACCTTTCGGATGGGTTGAAGCTCTTCCTGCCAGGAGTCGCACCCTCAATGTCTGCTCGGGTGGGAGTGGGGATACTCACAAGTCCCAGGTTGACAGACGGAGTATTGGAGTGGATACCATTAGGAGGGAGAGCTGCGATCTTAAAGCCCAAGCTTGAAAGATCAACTCTGGCATTGGTGCAGATGTATGCACCGAATCTTCAGCCAGAGT
The DNA here is from genome assembly GCA_945910035.1 of Brachypalpus laphriformis. Taxonomy (NCBI): domain Eukaryota; kingdom Metazoa; phylum Arthropoda; class Insecta; order Diptera; family Syrphidae; genus Brachypalpus; species Brachypalpus laphriformis. Next base: position 224,325,509 of record OX246753.1, on the reverse strand, counting down.
ATGCATCTTTCTTAGATGAAGTTGATGTTCCCCTTGAAAAGGTTGCGGATATGGATTATTTTGTCCTGATGGGTGACTTCAATGCTCACGTGGGTGTAGATGTTATGACATGGAGGAGAGTGATTGGGAGGAACGGTGATCCTGATCAAAACGCGAACGGAGAGAAGTTGTTCGATTTTTGTTGTGAAAATGGCTTATCCATCATGAACACCATCTTTCCACACAAAAACATTCACAATTACACGTGGTACCATCAAAGTCTTCAGCAGAAGTCGCTGATCGATTTGTTTGTGGTACCATCGTGTAGGAAGAGATTGGTTTGTGACGTTCGCGTATTGAGAGGGGTCGAACTGTCAACTGATCATCACTTAGTGCTGTGCAAATTGTATCCTAGCGAGAGAGTGCCTCCCCTACCAAAGCGTAAACCAAAGACGGCTACACGCATACGATGGGAGAAGCTACAGGACGATGAGATACGGGAGACATTTGCGAGGCAAATATCTGAAAGGTTTGAACGAATTCCAACTGTTCCATCAAATGTATGGGAAGAATGGCAACTGTTTTCAACAGCGGTTATTGCCTCTGCGGGAGATGTTTGTGGAGCGGAGCGGCTTGGTGTGGCGGCTGGTGGTGAGAAAAGAACCGCTTGGTTTAAAACGCCTGGAGTTCAATAAGCCATCAAAGAGAAGAAGAGGGCCTTTAAGGTGTGGATTCACTTGGGGAACTCCGATTCTCGAAATCGGTACACTGAGGCGCGAAGAACTTGCAAATTAGCTGTGAAAACAGCGAAAGAACAGTCTTGGAGAGAGTTTTGAAATTGGAACGTGACTACAGATCTGCAAATAAGATGTTCTGGCGGACCGTCCGCCGATTCAGAGGAAAAAAGTTCAATATCGTTGAAGGAGAGAAATCCAAAGACCATACACTTCGCCCAATGAGGAGAACATCTTACGCAAATGGAGCGAGCACTTTTCAGAATTGCTCAATCCCGAACAGGGCACCGAAGATGACAGACTTATGGTGGAGAGTAGGGTGGAAAAGAGTCCTACGGTAGAGGAAGTAACTTTGGCGATCAAAGCGCTAAAAGTTGGCGCTGGTAAGGATGAAATCGAGCCAGAAATGCTCTAGGCTTTAGGTAAAGACGGAGTGCAATGATTCTCGCTTGTCATTAAAGTGGCCTGGAAATGCGGTGAAACACCTGGTGATTGGCAAATGGGGTGATATTTCCTCTTTTTAAAAAAGGGGACAAAAAAGACTGCGCCAACTATAAGGGTATATCCCTTTTCCGTGTCCTTGGAAAAGACTTCGCTAAGGTGCTAGAAACGCGTTCCAGAGCTGTGGTTGAGGACAGTTTGAGGGATGAGCAGTGCGGTTCGTCCCGTTAGAAGCGCAACCGACTAGTTATTCACTCCCAGAATGATTTTTGAGAAGGCCTGCCAAACCTGTCTATACTTGTTTTGTGGATTTGAAAAAAAGCATATGATAGGGTTCCTCGAGGCAAACTCTGGAGTGTTCTGCAGGAGTAAGGGATTGATGGTTCCCTGTTAAGGGCGATTCAGTCTTTATATACAAACTGTAGAAGCTGTGTTCGGATAAATGGTGTTAAATCAATACCTTTCACTGTGGGCGTTGGACTCCGCTAAGGATGCGTTTTGTCACCTCTCCTCTTCATTGTATATATGGATTGGATGTTGCAGCACAGCCGTGGCGGGAACGTTTCAAAGTGGGAGACCTAAGGATTAGACATCTGCTCTTTGCGGATGATTTGGTCATCCTTGGATCCTCTCAAACCGAACTTCAGCGCGCACTCGGAAGTAATGGTCGTTTCCAAAAAACCCATTCAGTGTACTCTGCATGTTAGTGGAGTCCCACTGAAGCAGGTGGATAAGTTTAAGTACTTCGGGATCCTATTCACGAGTGATGGGAAGAGCAATGCCGAGTTATCCTTTAGAATTGGTCAGGCTGGATCAATTTTGAGAGAGTTTGGTCAATCTGTTATAAGGAAGGCCGAACTTAGTGGTCAAGCTAAGCTATCGGTTTTTAACTCGGTTGATATTCCAACTCTCACCTAGTGTCATGAAATTTCGTTAGTGACCGAAAGAATAAGATCGCGGATACAAGCTGCCGAAATGAGGTTCCTTCGCGGTCTTGCTGGAATAACTCGGAAGGATCGAGTGCGCGAGGCGCTCAATGTTGAGCAGCTACTTCTCCGAACGGAACGATCTATGCTTCGATGGTTTGGTCACGTAGTGCGTATGCCCTCAGACTGGCTTCCAAGACGTGCTATGGTTGCCGTACCATCAGGTAGGAGACTCCGCGGAAGGCCTAGAAATAGATTGTTGGACCAAATCCGACATCTCTCCTGGAGCCGTCTAGGGATCCCTCCTGATGAATTTGGGTCAATGGCGGAGAATCGAGAAGGATGGAGAGTCCACATGATCATCCTACCCCCGCGACCCTCATGAAGGATTAGCGGGCCATTAAAAACGTATGTATTGTAGTGAATACACTACATACACCCTACACAATACCTTCTACCAACACCACGATCTGTCAATCGCCAACCGAATTACGCTCAGTGCCATATCGCTTGGTTCCTACTCAACCGAGCTCAACCAATGTGAATCACGAATCGCTCGCATTACCACTTAGCCCGCACCCATACAATACCAAATTCGCGCTAATTTTTAACTATTATTTTCTAAAATTCTTTTCCAAAGCTTCTACTATAAAGAATTTTAGGAAATAATAGTTAAAAATTGCCGCGAATTTTCAACTATTATTTTCTAAAATTCTAAACGGAACAGCCGTAAACTTTTACTATTAAGAACTTTAGAAAATGATAGTTCTTAATGAAACAGCCGATATCTATTACTATAAAGGTTTTTAGAAAATAATAGTTCAAAATTCGCGCGAGTTTTTAACTATTATTTTCTAAAGTTCTTAATGGAACAGCCGAAAGCTTTTACTATAAAGAGTTTTAGAAAATAATAGCTCAAAATTCACGAAATTTTTAGGTGCTTGGTTTCTGGAATGTAATAAAGACTACTTCCGTTCCTAAAACCCTCGCAAAATTCAAACGGAAATACTAAATCACTACTATTAACGTACGTTGTTATCTCACTTATCTTTATTTTGCAAATGAACTGACTTCAAGTCAAGCTTACAAACTATTGTGTTGTCAGTTCAACGAACGGTAAACTCTTCTGTTATGTTGACTAGTACATTGTTATGTTGCATTCTTCGTCAAACCAGGGGTTTCGCGGTGGTGGGCGAGCGAGACCCAGCACAACAGTCGTGGCGTTTCTGATGGCATGTTGGCAACGTTGTCACTGGTCTTCGGCACTTGATACTGGCGGCATAGGGGTGATTGAGAGATTTCGGGATACGCGTTCAGCGAGGAGTCTGGCTGCCTCTTGCGATTGTAGCTTTTCGACGTTACATTTTCTCACAGCGATTCTTCTTTGTTGCTTAGTTTGGGATATCCACATTCGTTCCTTGGCTACAACAAGGTAATGATCCGAGTCTATGTTGGCCGCTCGGAAGGTCCGGACATCCAGAATACTGGAGGCATGCCTTGCGTTGTTCGCAATATGATCAACTTGGTTGATCGTTACATGATCATTGGACCGCCATATCTGCTCATGAATATCGAGATGAGGAAACCATGTGCTTGCTATGGTGACATTTCGCTCCACAACGAAATCAATTAGCCTTAGTCCGTTATCAGACGTGGTGTCGTGTAGCATAAGCGTTGCCTGTTGCCTCTGTAGCAATCACCGTAGTAGATGTCACAGTTTTTCATCCTCGTTTTGCCCGGCCCATCCCATCGCACTTCCTGGATGGCGGTAATATCTGCTTTATAGCAGTCTAGGGCCTCTGCTAGTTGTTCGGCTGCACGTGGTCTATAAAGGGACAGAACATTCCACGTACAGATCCGAAGGTCGTTGTCCTTATTTCATTCGCTGGGGTGGTCATTAATTGAGTCGTCCTTATCCGAGGCTTTTGGTTGTTTTGGAACCATAGATTTTTTACGTGGTAGGGAAGTTACCCCGACGGCACAACCCCCAAACCTGGAGGGCCAGTTCCTTAATTATACCCCTAAGACGAGGGGTCGGGTATACCGGTGCCAGTAGTCCACTACGGGAGTATGAGCGCTGCCGTTGGCCCATTAAGGGCTCCTCCGCCACCATCTCTATTCCAATGTCCTGACCAACATTGGAAATTCCTTACCGACCTGTGATCTGAATACGTCGAAGCAGCTCGCACTAAGTTCAACCTAACTGGAACTATAGACACCACCGTTGACTCGGTCTAGGGAATTCTTCCGCTGCCGCCTGGAACAAGAATAAGTGCTATAGTGGGAAAACACTCTTCAGAATCAGAAATAGGTACAATGCTGATAATGCACTTGTGCCTGTGACTGAGAATTGACTAGTACATTACACTAAACACCGAAAATAGCTGATCTATGGCTATGGAAATTGCGTAAGGAGTAAGCATGGTGAATGGTGTAAGTGATAGATTTTCCAAAGTAAATTTATATAAAAGGAAGGATTGAAAGGAAGAAGAGCAAAAGCATTTTTTTTTTTTTTTAAACAGGTGTGTGGCCACGCCCAAATGGCGTGTAGGCACTGCGACCAAGGAGATCTATTGTGCCATAGGCCACTTTTAGGGCAGCAGTACTTCTACTCTCCATATGAAAGCTATAATTACGGCTGCGGAGGAGTTCCTTAGATCGTTTGGAGGTATAATCTCTTTAAGGAAAAAGCTTCCCCTAGTGCTACACAGAGCTACACACTCACATACATAGTATGTGCTCTGCGGTTTCGTCCTCTTCTAGGCAGAAGCGTCAGGTGATATCCTCCGAAATTCTCTTTTTGTTAAGGTGGTAGAGAAGTTGACAGTGACCGGTAAGGAAGCTCGCAAGCCTTCTTAGGTCATTTCTGCCGTATTTTAGGATATCAACTGCCTGTCTTTGGAAGGGTTGGACAGCTCTTTTAGCCTGCTTGAGACCTTGGGAGTTATTCCAGTGAGAGATGCACATGTTGCGTTCCCAAATGCTTAGGGTAGGTTTGAAGGCGGAATCGGGTATCCCGCAGAAGGGTTCAGGCCCAATGAACAACTCAGAGGAGCCCTTCCTAGCTAGCATTTCTGCAGTTTCATTGCCGTCAACGCCTACATGACCCGGTACCCACCACAATTTGACTTTACTGTGTCGGGCCAGATTTTGTAAGCTGTCGAACAGCTTAGAACTGATTTTGAACTGATCAAATCAGTGCTTTGAGCGCCGCTTGGCTATCGGCGAGTATATGGATAGAGGCACCTTTGATGCCTGAGTGCAGGTTAATGTTAGCACAAGTTTCAATGGCGTAAAGCTCGGCCTGGAAAACACTAGGACTCTTTCCGAGTGATTTCGAAATTTTATGGTTGGGGCCATACACACCGGCGCCAACTCCTGAATCCATTTTTGATCCATCGGTGTACCATACTATATCTTTTGGAACAAGCGACGGTCCGCCATTATTCCATATATCACGGCTTGGGATTACAATCTCAAACCTTCTACCAAAGTAGAGTCATTTAGACGCAAAGTCGGAGACCGTGCTGAGCATGTCTAGCTCGGGGAAGTCGGTCAATAGCTCCATGAGATCCACGTGATCCCGTGTATTATTAGCATCTGATTTTCTAAGACTAACTGCACTGCGGATTGCCACTTTTTTTTATAAATATATGTAACGGAGTAAGTCCGATTATGGCTTTTGTGGGATAAGTGTGCATAAGACCTGTGATGCCGAGGCAAGCTAGTCTTTGAAGTTTTGTGAGTTTATTAGTGGTTGTGACCTCTTTGGTTTTCGTCCGCCAGACTACGGACGCGTATGTCAGAATGGGTCTTACAACCGTGGTGTATAACCAGAAAATTACCTTTGGAGACAGGCCCCAGGTCTTGCCGTACATACGGCGACAGGCCCACAAGGCAGTATTCGCCTTGGCAATTTTATGCTTAACATGGGAGTTCCAGTTAAGCTTCTTATCCAGGACAATTCCTAGATATTTGACTTCATTTGACTTCATCTTCACTGAGCCAATATTCAGCGTTCTTCTTCTTGTAAACGGTACAGCGACTGCCTTGCTGGGGTTAATCGATAGGCCCTTCAAGCACACCAGTCCGATACTACAAGGAGTGCATTATGCATGAGATGACACACATTGTCTTCATGTTTGCCTTTAATGATGATCACCAGATCATCTGCATAGCCTATGGTTGTGAAACCTAAACTATTAAGTGTGTTGAATAAGTCATCCACCACGAGTGACCATAAGAGAGGCGAGAGGACGCCGCCTTGGGGGCAGCCTTTGGCCGCGGAGACCATCACAGAGACCTCTTCAGACGAAGATGATATTATGCGGCTATCGAGCATGTTCCTAACCCATCTGGTAGTAGGTTCGTCTATTCCCCTGCGTCTCATAGCACTAGTGATGGATTCATAACCAGTGTTATGAAAAGCACCTTCTATGTCAAGGAATGCACAAAGGGCGATTTCTTTGGAGCGGTAGGCAGCTTTGATCTCTGTGACGGGATAGTGAAGGGCGCCTTCCGTAGATCGACCTTTCCTGTATACAAATTGACTAGAGTGCAGAGGTAAAGTCTTTTCAAGAATGCCGCTAATGTGCAAGTCTAGCAGTCTTTCCATGGTTTTCAAGAAAAATGATGTCAAGCTGATTTGACGGAAGGATTTGGGTAGCTCGCTGGGTTTGTTACCTAGCTTAGGGATAAACACCTCATTTACCTCCCGCCAAGTTAGTGGAATGTATCCCAGGTTGAAGCTTGTTCTAAATAGAGCTACCAAGGCAGGCAAGATGTAATCCAGACCTTTCTGTATGAGAGCTGCAAAAATACCATCACTGCCAGGTGCCTTAAAGGGTTTAAATGAACCGATTGCCCATTTAATTTTTTCTTGACTGAACAGATTTCCAGACAAGCTATTGACCCTTCTGGAGGTGCCACATGTGGAGCCTTTAGGAGCAACAGGTACGTGGTCGCTTAGAATTGTTGAGCCAAGGAAGTGAACCTCGAGCAAAGTTTCCAGGGTTCCCTTCGACTGGCGGTATAGGTGCCATCAGGTTTCATGAGCAATCCCACTCCATTGAAATGATCCTTTGAAAGAGCCTTTTGGAGACGGGCTGCTACTGGAAGGGACTCGATATTTTCGCAGTTCTTTCTCCATGCTGTTCTCTTGGATTTCCTCAACTCTATGTTGAATTTAGTCAAAGCGGACCTAGATTCGTCCCAATTTTTATTGCGGTTTGCTGTGTTGAAAAGTTTTCTCACCCTTTTGCGGAGTATCTCTAGCTGGTCATTCCACCACGGTACGCTCCGTTTACCTGTATTGTCATTTTTCGGGACACAGCTACTCCTGAAGGAAGAGATTAGGAAGTCATTTAGTTGGCAGGCTGCCACATCAACATCACATTTAGATCTTAAAGATGTGAGCAGCATGTCATCCTTGACGGCGAGATTTGCCCAATTAGTTCGTTTCGGTACGTAATGCGTTTGATTATTATGTTTACCCCACCCGAGATGTTAAATCTGATATGCTGATGATCAGATAGTGAGGGTTCATTTGACACATGCCAATTGACAACCGAATTGGAAATAAAAGGGCTCGAGATAGTGAGGTCAGGTACCTCTTCTCGAATAGAATTTATAAAAGTTGGCTTGTTACCTTCATTACACACAGCTAAATTACTACTAGCAATATAATCAAGAAGTAACTCACCCATTTTGTTAATGTCGCTGCTACCCCATGCCACATGATGGGAGTTGGCATCGCATCCAATAATCAGGTGCCAATTGCGACAGTGACATAAGTTCACCAAATCATGCACAGCCACGGGCGGAACAGGCTCCGAATCTCCATGAAAGTAGGCAGAGGCGCACACGATCTCCCGAACTCCTCCTAAAATCGGAATTTCGACCATGCAGGCCACCAAATCTCTGCTGATGAACTCTGGGATGGGAAGAAAATTAATTTTAGAACTGATTAAGCAAGCAGCCCTAGGCATTAACTCCCCATGGGCATATAACAACTTACATGTCCTACTATGAAGGCCCTTAATTTTGCCTCCAACCACCCAAGGCTCCTGAATGAAACCAAGGGCGATTTTATCCCGGATGAACCGTTGGCTAAATATGTCCGAGGCACCTTTAGCATGATGCAGGTTGCCCTGCAGCACTTTGATGCCATCTTTCATCATTAGTGCATAATTGTTTTTCGTGGGATGGTTCCTTATTACTGGCAGACGTATTAATGCATGTTTTCTTAAGTTCACCATCCCAACGAGAGTGGCCTGCAAGCCTATCCCTCACAGCAGAAGCCGTCTTGTTTAAAAGAGTGGGCACAGGTGCCGCACCTGCCATCTGAGCAGCAGATGGTGTCACCGTCGAGACACTAGCATCGCAAGTCACTGAACCCTGCAATGTGGCCGCACTAGACTCAAGTGTACTACGTGCAACCTCATTAGAGACTTGTGAGGTGGAAGGTGTAGACACAGGTGTACTACGTTCCACAATACCCAACGGGTGGCGTCATCTGTAACTGCTCCTATGGCAGTTTATGCGGGCTTCTGCTCACCTGGGATCTTGTCTGAGCTCTTCAGGATCAGCCTAACTCTGTCAAAACAATATTCCACATTGCCTTTTAGCAGCTTTGGGCGATCGATCGAGCAGTCCGTGCCACCAAGTACCAGATGACCAAGATCACGCTCTACGGTCCTTTGAACCACCCTCCAGTTCCTAGCGAACAAATCAGTATTCTAAGCGTACAAAAGCGTCAGAATCTTACTAGTGGCAAAGCCGGTACTTTGTGGAAAGAACCCACGGATGATATGTGGTTTTGGAAATGAATCCTCAGTCACAAGCATCATGTTCAAACCACATTTCCCTCTGATTTTATCGAAATTGACCCTCATCCACTCTGCAGTGGAGGGGTCTGAGCAAATAATAAGGAGCCAACCTGATTTGTGAAAGAAACCATGAAACTGTGGCTTAGCGACCTCGTCTACCAGCTCAATAATGGTGTCCATGATGCTATTTTGGACGCCGGCCATTTGCTCGGCACTAAAGGGACTGCGCGCGGGAACCACACCCAGTTTGACAGTACCTACTTTGTCCCTGTACGAGGTCTTGTCGAGTGTGGCAGTCTCGGTCCTGGCTTTTTTCTTCTGTGGAGCAGAAGGGGTAGACTCCTCGAATCGCATTCGCTTCACCTCGGTACCCTTTTCAGGCTGAGAGGATTTGGCTATCTCCAGAGCACGTTCTCTGGAAGCGCCGTGTTTTGAGGCGCGATTGAATCTCCTCCTTTCAGCCGAAGTTAGTCGAACTGCTGCCGCTGGTGTTTAGGGACAATTTCTCAACACCAGCTTCAACGGCAGTGCATCCGGAATGAACCGAGTGCTCGTCCGAGAGCATGCTCGAGGACTCGCCGCAGAGAGTGACAGACTCCGAGTCAGGAAGGGAGGACGGGTCCGCCTCATCCCGTCTCCTATCAACGACAATGATGAGAGGGTCGGCTCTAGTAGCAGCGACCTCCTCAGGATTTAGGGAAAGCACGGTTGCTGACCCAGAAGTTGATGCAATAGAGGGTGCATCACCCTGTGAAGTTTTTAAAAGATCTGAAATTTTGGACCCACGAGTAGTCGGGAAAGGAATCATCGCCCACAGCAGAGCCCGGTGTACCATGGGAGGGCATAAAATAAAACAGGAGGTCGCCTGGGTATCCTGAGTTCGCATACTAACGACTAAGCACCCTCTTAGCCACGCATCCCTCGGCGCATGCTGTTCCACCTTGGATTAGATATTTTTTCCAGAGGTTGTCTCCTCACGTTGCACACGTTGGCCGAATACCACAGTTATGAATTCGAGCCGAATGGTCCGGGAGGCCCAGGAGAACACATAGTCCGGTTGAGCGTCCCGGGACCAGTAGGCAGATAATCATGCTATAGCATTCGTTGCCCGGCGGCCGCCCCGAGGAGGCAGTGTGTCTCCTCGTAACGGTTACTCAATAGGGACCGTACAAAAACTTTACCCTAAGAGTCCGCACCTGGCCACCAAAAAGCAAGAGTAAGCTCAACACCAAAAGCTAACGGTTGCAGCCTCGCATAAGACAGCGGACCATATAGCAAATACAGTAAAGCAGTACACATAAATATGAGCAAGAGTAAATTATGTAGCTATCAAAAGCTAACGGTTGCAGCCCCACATAAGACAGCGGACCTTTCAGCAAATAAAGATAATAAAGATAGTAAATATAATAAAGGCAATAAAGAGCGTTTTATTTACCTCCTTACTCTTCCCGGTTAGTACTCTTTCCTCTAGTCAGAGGAAGGACGGAATTATCCGGTTACAACATTGGTGGCAGGGGTGGGATCCACGTCAAAAAGGATCCTGCTACCAAATACCAGTTTCAAAACTCGAGGTGTTTCTGGGGCTATACACCAGAAAGTTGCGTGAAAAGTGAAAAGTAAAGTAAAAAGAAAGTCCCATAAAAGTAAGACCTGGTGAACTCAGCAGACGCCGGAGGCAAAGTTTGGGCAGTGTAAAAAGACCAGGTCGTAATCTTCAACTATAGGGCGTGAAGCCTACCTGGCACGCGAACCAAGAAACAACCACAGACAGGACTCAAAACAGGAGCAGCCGCACTCCATCAACTAAAGTAAATATTAAAAAAAAGAGAAGGAAAGTACATATTATACAGTTAAACACTAAAATTTATTGACCCTAACCGCCTACGCGAAATGTTATATTATATTATATTATATTATATATTATATACGTTATAGACTTAAACACTAAAATAACTTATTGACCCCTAACTGTCTACGCGAAATTCCCAAGCATTTTTTACCCGACGCAATGCCCAAACTTTAGAGCTATTTAAAGCTCTACCCTTCTTTCTCCAATACATCAACCTCATAACACCTACCATGGACGTCAAAATCTCACTTAATGACATAAATGGCATAATTCCTGCTTTTGACTGCAAGCCTGACGAACTGTGCAAATTTATCTTATGTGGCAATACTCTCTTTAAACACATAAAAGACGAGGTAAAACATAAACTATTCCTCAGTATTGTCAAAACTCGACTCTATTAACATTTTCAATACGGATTCCCCTCATTCCCAATAATAATCTATCCATGATACGAATTCCTTTCAGGGATGGAAAATACAGGGATCTAGTCATAGATACCGGAGCTGAAATCAGTGTCACGCGAAGTTCCACCAATTCGCCTGTGCTAAATAAGGATATGATAATATCCACTATGAGCGACGAAAAAGTGTCAAGTTCCAATATGACCACTGAAACCTTGTTTTTCCAAATGGGAGGGGATTCAATCAATATATCGCACCCCTTTCATATCTTGAACCATCAGGCCCAACAAAGCTTAGACGGTATAATTGGAAACGATTTCTTGAAAAAATACGAATGCCATATCAACTACCACGAAAATATATTACAAATTAATCCCTTTGTACATCACTCCACTGCCATTATTTGTGGGTTAGGAAAGGTGTTCAATGAACATCCCCCCCTCAACATATAACAAGGAAGCTTAACACATCCTCTAATTCATGCAAAGAGGTTATCCCCCTAGAAAAACTTCAAGAGGCCACACCTTACGAGGTAGTACTTACGAGTTAAGCTGAGAAAAATGGTAATAGTGTTAAACAGTGCGACCTAAGGCGACCAAACACTAACCCAATTACCGGTGAACTCCATCCTGCAATCGACGGGTCTAACCTGACTGATTTCCGTTCTTCTACTACCAACACTGTGTACCATAAGGACACTGGAGTAGAAAGTAAATCAAAGTGGGAACCGACTTCTGGACTCCGCATCTCAGAACGGATCATCAGTTATAATTTGATTACCGGAGAAATTCTCAAAGTTTTACCTAGAAAAGCATTGATTAAGCTTCTCCATATTGTAAATGCTGGGCTCAGATTAAAACACGTGCCGAGCCAATGGAAAGCTGCGGAAGTCATAATGGTTTTAAAACCAGAAAAACCGCCAAGTGAGGTAAAATCGTATAGACCAATTTCGCTTCTTCCAATCATATCGAACATTTTCGAGAGGATATTACTAAGGCGTCTCCAACTGGTTATAGAAGAAAATAATGTTATCCCTGACCACCAGCTTGGGTTCAGAAGCAAGCATTCGACGATTGACCAGGTGCATGGAATTACTGACGTAATCGAGAAAGCACTTGAAGAAAAAAAAGACTTGCTTAAGCGTATGTATTTCTTGACGTCTTCCAAGCCTTTGATAAGTTGTGGTATGATGGTTTGAAATGCTAGGTTAGGTTAGGTTATGTTGGCTGTCCACACGGGAGTGTAGACACACTTAGACCAGCGAAGGTCCTTTGTGATACCAGGATCAAACCATTAGGCCACTCAGGGACTAACAAAACCAACCGGAGCTTTTGACAAAGCGATGGATGCTCATGACGTCCAAGGACGCCAGATCGCAGAGGTCGTCAAGGAAGGGGGACCCTAGATGGAGCATTCTTTTATGTGACAGGGCTGGACATGTGCATAGGAGGTGAAGGATGGTTTCCTCCTCCTCCTCGTCCCTACAGCTTCTGCAGAAGTCATTGGAGAAGAGGCCAAGTCTTTTGGCGTGCTGGCCTATAAGACAGTGTCCAGTGAGAACACCGACAACGCAGCTGATTTGTGTACGCTTTAACTTGATCAGATCGGCACTACGTTTTTGATCCAGCTTAGGCCAGATCTGTCTCGAAATGTGACACGTTGAGCCGTTTCCCCATAAAAGGTTGGTCGCGCTAATAGCGTTCAGCTTTAGTAGATACTTACATGTAGCGAGGGGCATACCCAGGGCTTGCCTTTCAGGCAAAATCCTTAGAGTGGTACCCTGTCTGGCGAGGTCGTCAGCCCTGCAGTTACCTGGAATGTCTCTATGGCCCGGCACCCAGCATAGGTGAATGTTGAACTGCTCTGTCATCTCCATAAGAGATAGACGACAGTTTAAGGCAGCCTTAGAAGTGAAGGAGAACGATTCCAGGGACTTGATTGCCGCTTGGCTGTCAGTGAAAATGCTAATATCCCTGACAGATAATACATTACATTTCAGCCAGGACAGAGCTTCTTTAATCGCCATGATTTCCGCCTGGAAAACGCTACAATGATCGGGGAGGCGGAAAGAGATGCTCAGATTGAGCTGTTCGGAGAAAACACCACAACCCACCCCACCTTCCGTCTTAGATCCATCTGTAAAGAAGTGAACCGAACTAGCATCGACAGGGGGGGAGGTGTCCCATACATCCCGGTTAGGGATGCTCGTACTGAAGTTACGGTCAAATCTCAGTTTCGGCGGGGTGTAGTCCGTGTTTTCGTGTTTGAAGTTGAGAAGATCAAGGATCGAGGAGTGGCCAAGGCGATAGCTAGACCACTGAGAGGAGGCTTTCAAGCGGATGGCCGCACAGGCTGCCATCTGTTTGCCGAAAATATCTAAGGGTAGCAGGTTGAACAAGATGTCCAGTGCCGCGGAGGGAGTAGTTCTAAGTGCACCACTGATGCAGATGCATGCAGATCTTTGCACCTTAGCTAGTTGAGTGAGGTGGACAGCCCTTTCAAGAGCAGGCCACCATACGATCACTCCATATAGTAGTATAGGCCTGATAACGGACACGTATAGCCAATGAGTGATTTGAGGTTTAATACCCCAGCTCCTACCTATAGCCTTTTTACAGGAATAGAGAGCTACATTAGCCTTCTTGACGCGCTCTAGTAGATTGGCCTTCCAGTTTAATTTCCTATCCAAAATAAGACCCAAATATTTTGCGTTTTCAGAGAAGGTGAGACTGGTGCCATTTCTCAAGGGAGGGTCTATGAGGGGAACTTTATATTTCCTCGTGAAGAGAACGAGTTCCGTTTTATGGGGGTTAACCCCCAATCCACAATTGGAGGCCCATTTGGTGAGCCGAAGGAGAGCATATTGGAGGATATCCCTGAGAGTGTCCGGGTGTTTACCGGAGGAAGCAATAGCAATGTCATCAGCATAGGCGATCACTCTACAACCTGACGTATCCAGGTCCAACAGTAGTTCATTAACTACCAGGTTCCACAGAAGAGGTGATAAGACTCCACCTTGAGGTGTACCGCAGCGAGCAATTCTTCTGGCCGATGCTCCGCCCAGCTGCGTGTTAATAATCCTGCATGTAAGCAATTGATTGATCAACACTCCGAGCGAGGTGTCCACTTTCAGATTTACAAGTGCGTCGGTAATTGCCTTTGGTTTGACATTGTTAAAAGCTCCCTCAATGTCAAGGAAAGCCACCATGGTGTATTCTTTGATGCTCAATGATTTTTCGATGATGCGCACAAGCGAATGTAAGGCAGTCTCAACCGATTTGCCTTTGCAGTACGCATGTTGGGACGGCGAGAGCAGAGCTGGGCTAATACTTTGCCGAAGATGGATATCTATTAGCCTTTCTAACGTTTTGAGCAGAAAGGACGATAGACTGATAGGTCGGAGATCCTTTGGTTCCACGTGCGAGCTCTTTCCTGCCTTAGGTATGAATATGACTTCAACCTCGGTCCATAGTTTGGGAATATAGACCAGATTTAGACAGCCCGACAAGATGACTTTGAGCCATGGAAGCACAATGTCCTCGCATTGCTGAATTTCAGCTGGAATAACACCGTCAGGTCCTGGGGACTTGAAGGGTTTGAAACTGCGCATGGCCCAACGGATCTTTTCTGTAGTTATCAAGACTAGCGAGTTGCTGCAAGGTTGAGGGGGGGGATTTCCCTCTCGCGATATAGCAACAGAGGAGCTACCAGGAAAGTGGGTATCCAGTAAGATGTCAATGGATTCCTCCGCAGAGGAGGTCCAGTAACCATCCGGATGCAAAAGGAAGCTGGGTGTAGCAGGGCTTTTAGAGAGGATTTTCCGCAACCTGGAAGCTTCCGAGGACTCTTCAATGCTGTCGCAGAAAAGTCTCCAGGAGCGTCGTTGCTCCTTCCTCAGTGAGATTTTGTATTTTCTGAGAGACAGTTTATAGGAGTCCCAGTCGGCCGTCTCACGGGAGCTTTTAGCAGTATTAAAAAGGAGCCTACTGTCTTTCCTAAGAGTACTGAGATTTGCATTCCACCAGGGAGGTTTCATTCTACCTCGAGGTTTGCGGAGTGGGCAGGCCTCGGCCATGGCACCATTTAGTGCCGATGTTAGGGTGTTGACTAAATCGTCGAGGTCTTCAGTGCAAGAAGGTTCAGTAGGCAGATGGGAGGGAATAAGCGTTAATAAACGTTTCCTATAGAGGGACCAGTTGGTTTTTCTATAATTTCTAAAAGCCTTCTGGTCAGGCAGATAGTCATCAAGACTAAATTGGAGGTAACGGTGGTCTGAAAAAGAGTGCTCATCAGAGACTCTCCAGTCCTTAACCAAGTTATATAAATGATCGGAGACAAGAGTGATGTCCAGGACTTCTTGTCGGTTTCGAGTAATGAAGGTCGGTTTGGACCCCCTGTTACAGATTAGGAGTTTAGTACTAAGGATAAAGTCGAAAAGTTGCTCACCTCTTACATTTATGTCGGAACTGCCCCAGATTGAGTGATGGGCATTCGCATCACAGCCAATGATGAGACCAGTGTTTCGGCTCTCTGCTATAGCAATCAAGCTCCCCAAGATGTCCGGGGGGAGTGGGCCCGCAAGATCGTGACCTAAATAAGCCGATACCAACCAGTAATTTCTTGATCGCAATTCCAGGTTGGTAGCGACTATGTCTTGATTGCTGAAATTAGAGAGTAAATGAATGTTTAGATGGGTCTTCGCAAGGATGCAGGATCTCGGTTTACCTTCTTTTCTTGCGTAGATTAATATGTAGTTTGGAGTCTTGAGTCCACAAACCCGGTTTCCAACAACCCATGGTTCCTGGATCAAGACTAAGTCTTCCCCGTATTTGCTGAGCCGGAGAATGAGGGAGGCCGAAGCCGTGATGGAGTGATGCAGGTTAATCTGTAGGATCCGCAGCATTGGGGCTACTTCTCGCTACAGATACCATTACCACGGTATTATTGGCTTCCTCTGAATCTGATGACAGAAGGTCATCCTCGAGAGAGAGGCCACATGGGTCACTGTCCAGGAGTGATGGAGAGGGAGAGGGAGGACCAGAGAAGTCCAGTTTCAAAAGAGCGTCAACCATCTCGGTGTCTGTCGACGAGGAGTCAACCCCCGAAAAAGATGGAACGACGCAAGGGAGCGAGGGAAGGGGCTCGGAAGGAGAGGTATTCTTAGCTGGTGCAGAAGAGACTGCAACCTGCTTGGGAGGTACTTTCTCGAGCTCCTTCTCGTCACATTTGTAGACTTTCAGGGTGATGGAGCTGAAACCATAATTTACTACCCCTTTAGAAGATGCCAGGGGGGCCAGAGACTCTTCATTGATGACAATGATCACACTTCTGACGTCTCCTCTCGGCTCGTCCACTTTGGCAATCTTCCAATTATGGGTAGGAAGGGAGCTGTTGTTAGCCTTCAGAATATCCAGGATGATTTTAGGATCAGAGGGTTCAGCCGGAATGGTAGCACGTGTTCTTGGTCGGTTAGGAATCTGGTCCTTTTCCACGACCTCCAACTGTGCACCTGGCCAAACCTGTCCTAATCTGGAGACAGCAAGTTTAAAGAGATCCTTCGATCTTTGGTCAGCGCAGGCAACGAGTTTGACATGCCCTTGATGCCAGCCACCATCCCTGCAGGAAACATCAGGGCCGGGATGGTCACGTAGGATTTGGAGACAGTTGGTGGCGAGTTTAATCTCCACCTTCCTCCACTTATCCGCCGTAATGCTGCCATCCGGATCGCTATGGTCAACGACCGCAATCTCCAAGTGTGCCTTAAGCACTTGGTTGAAGGGCTTGGTAGTAGCGATGGACTGTACTACCTTGGTCTTTTTGGCAAGGGTGGGAGACTCATCTTGAGACCTCTGGCGTTTGGACGGCAAGTCCTTGCTGGATGAGTCAGGGGGGAGCTGGACACGTTTGAGTGCCCAGCTTAGAAAAGTCGTATGCTTCTGGGTCCTGTCCTGTTCAGGAATTACCTGGATGCGGCGAATTAGCTTATAAGCTAGCCGGCGATCTTGGTAGGAGATCTTGGGGAGAGCGACATTCGGCAAGCTCGAAGCCGAGCCATCCGTCGCCGCCGAAAGAGATTTGAGAAGGGGATGTGGATCCTTCGAAGTGGAGGGCACAGCACGCTGTAAGCTCGAGGCCGAACAGTATGCTGTCCCTGAAGGGGCAGAGATGTTAAGGGGTTTGCCCCCTCGCGTTTCGTGGTCTGGCTTTACGATGGGACCAGGTGTTGACACCACTGTCCTATCCGCCAGTGTACCAGACGCGCGTTCAGCAATCCTGGGGGCGTCAACCTGCTTGCAACGCTTGCAACGCTAGTGCTAGGCCTTAAGGCCAATGCGCTAGAAGGGATTGCCACAGCAGAGCTTGCAGGTATGCTTCCCAGGAGGCTGGAAGACGGTTTTTTAAGAGGACCGTCCTCTTTCTTTGTCTTTTTTATATTTTTTATGTTTTGTATGTTTTTGTTTTTATTGTTCATAATTGGACCCACGAGTGGCGGAGAATGGGAGGTCGACCTGCACAGAGATCCGCATTGTGCAGGCAAGGCAGGCTAATCCGGAGGTCGCCAGGTATCCGGATACTCCGTTAGCGACTGGACTATTATTTAAAGTGGGCCCCCAGCCAGGCTGATCCTCGGCACGGGTCGTATTACACCTTGATCCGGCCCACTGGAGAGGAGAGAGGGAGGGAAAGGATATGACGGGGAGGGATTAGGACGACTACAGCTTGGCTTCTTGTCTCATCTGGGGAAATACCCGAGAATCCTTGACCATTACTAGGCCCCTACACCACGGCGAGGTGTGTAGTCATGTAGTTTTTTTGAAATGCTAACTACGACAAGTTCTCCCTGTATACTTATACGATATTCTAGAATCATATCTCGGGAATAGACTCTTTCGTGTTAGACATGGAGTCGAATACTCCGAGCTCAAAGGAATTTCGGCCAGCGTTCTTGGGCCGCTTCTCTATTTGCTATATACTCGTGAAATACCGAACGAAGATGGCACTATCCTTGCTACGTTTGTCGATCACACCGCTATCCTAGCAGTAGGCAAAACAATCGGAGAAACGTCTCCAAAACTGCAAAACGCACCGAATAATGTAAATGAATGGAAGAGGGACTGGCGGATCGCCCTCAACAAATCTAAATCTGTTCACGTGAATTTCACTTACAAGAAAACTAATAACTTGCCAATTATCCTAAACTCGGCCGGATACCTTTTGCAAACGAGGCCAAATACCTGGGAATGACACTCGACGCAAAACTGAAATGGAATTCGCACGTGAAAATGAAACGTAAAGAACTCGAAATCAAATATAGAGAAATGTACTGGTTACTCGGAAAACATTCTCAGCTCAGTACTGAGAACAAACTGCTTTTATACAAGCAAGTGCTAAAGCCGGTGTGGACCTACGGTATACAACTTTTGGGTTGTACCAAGAAAACAAATGCAAATATTTTACAAGCTTTTCAAAATGAAGTGCTAAGAGAAATTGTCCAAGCACCGTTGTATAGTAGAAACGACGATATCCACAGGGATGTCGGAATTCCGACAATCGAAGATGAAACTACAAGCTTCGCGAGAAAGCATAGAAACCGACTAATCGGACATGTCAACAATACAGTCCTACAAATTTTGGATGAGAGCAATTTATTGCGCCGACTATAAAGGACGAAACCTTTCGACTTGGCGAGATAATGATTAACCGCGTCTAGGTTGCGGAATAACATATGCAGGATCTTTCAGTGGAAAGTGCCAAACGTTTTTAATTCATGATAGAAAGATTGCTTGATAAGTTAATACTTAGTTGCGATATCTAACAAATTTATATCGAAGGGTGGAGTTTTTTTAGTCAGTAAGAATCTGACACTACTATGAGCACACGCTTGCTATTCTCATAGTGTCTATGGAAGATTTTTCACCTACCCTCGGAAAAAAAAAAAAATAGACTGAGCAAAACCAAAAAGACTCAGCAAGAAGTAAGACTGAGCAGAATCAAAAAGACTCAGCAGTAAGTAAGACTGAGCAAAATTAAAAAGACTCAGCAGCAAGTAAGACTGAGCAAAACCAAAAAGACTCAGCAAGAAGTAAGACTGAGCAAATTAGAACTAAAATACATACTTTCAAACCCCGAAGTCAACAATTAATAAAAATTCCATTTAAAGATGAAAATTATGAAACCGATGTAACAATAAAAAACAAGGAAAAAATCGCAGAAGTATATTTGGGTGAAACACTAGTCGCACCTAGCAAATTTAAAACTAAGATATTTTAAATGAATACCTCAAACGCTTAGAAAATCAATAAATTCAGGACTGAATGGGATCCCGGAGGGACACAAAAGAGTAGCTTTTCTTATAGACCACTATTACAATACTATATAACTTCTACAAGAATAAAACAACACATTGTTTTTTTTAGGTAATGTGCGTACTTTGACATTTATCCAGCTCGTTTCGATCACCCAAGGAGGTCTAAAAGATCGAACCCATAGACCCTTAATAACTATTTTCCCCTAAACTTCTCACACATTATCTCTAACAACTTACGAGTAGCAAACAATCCACTAAACATAGCAGGCATGAGACACTCCAGCCAAAATGAATTAAAATTAGCCTCTTCAAGGCATAATTTTTCCCCTTTAAGGATAGTGGGATGTAGTGAATACACTATATGCACCCCACACTGCTCTATTCTGCCTTAAACGTTCCCAATTCTGAGACCCCCGAATTAAGGTTGAGCATTTTAACGGACGGTTAGGAGCACAGAAGATAGATGGTAATTATTAAAAAAAAAAAAAAAAACAATAGTATATGATACGAGTATATATGTTATATGTCTTACCAAATTAATTAAGAAATGTCTTTGCAACAATAATTATATTGTCTAAGAAACAAAAGTAATAAAAAGTATATAAGTCTTACGAAATTAACAAAAAAAAAAATGCTTTTGCAATAATAAATATAGTCTCTAAGTACATGCTCTTGTTCTTTGTTCTTCCTTTTATCAGCGAGGTTATGATTCGAAAATAAGGGATCATAACCCTCCCACTTCACCGCATTTCTACTGATCCGGGGTTCGCCTAGTCTCTAGGTACATGTAAACAAAAAATATATATATTGTAGTATCAAGTACATCGTCAAGTACTGCGTACAACGACATCTATTGCCTGCTGGCAGTAAATATTCCCACCTGATGTGCTTACGTTCCACAATTGTTAATTTTTAATTTTATTATCAACAAAGTACAAGACTTTCTTAGATAGAATTACAAAGAGCTTAAAAAAAAAATAACTGAAACAGTAAATTTAATAATAAAACAACAAAACAGGTAGAAAATAAAAAAATAAAATAAAATGAATATAAAAATGAAGGTAAAAATTATGACCGGGTAAGAGCATTCATAACGTTTCTTTTTATAATATCGACCGAAGAATTAAAGTCGAAGAAATGAGCATTTTCATTATACAACTTCATAAGCCCATTTATTGTTCCACACAATATCCCAATTATTCCAGGATCATCAATTCACCCGGAGAAACATCTAGCGTGTTTTAGAACCCCTTGCAATTTCATATAAATACCCATACCACAACCATCGTCGACACAGTTGTTTATAAGTGCATACAGCGATTACAAGAGGGAGATTAGACCAGTGTAGCGACAGTTTAATTTGAAATAAATAAAGAATAAAGTGATTAAATATTGTGTTGAAGTAAAGTTGGTGTTTGATAATAAATAAACGATTAAAATACACAAAGGAGAGTTTTATTTAAACGAACCCCAGCGAGAATATTACATTGGTGTCAGAAAAGTGGAATAAAACAGATTTTTTGTATTGCTTATTGTGTAAGTGAAAAAAAAAGGTTCGGAAATTGCTGGAAGATTTGTCATTGCCGCAACTAAAGGAAGTACTCAGCCAGCGGAATCAACCTACGACTGGTACGAAAATGGAATTGATTATTAAGTTGCGGAAAATAGTGACGAGGGTGCAGATCCTGAAAAAGCTTTGTTTGACGTCGAAGAAGAACAAGTAAGTACGACGAGTGACATGTCGACTTTAATGAAATTACTTTCCGAAAAATTCGAGAAGCTAGACAATTCTTTGGACCAGCAAAAGATTTCTCTAGAAGCTAAGATCGACAAACAAAAGAATTCTCAAAACGAAAAATTCGAGATGCTATGCAATTCTTTAGACGAGCAAAAGAAAAAGTTCTAGAGAATTCTAGACGCCAAGAACAAAAGAATTCTCTAGAGCAACAACTACTCGATCAAAGGAGTGTTCTCGAAAGCAAATTTGATGAACAAAATAGAAGTTTGGAAACAAGATTCGGGACAATCGACGAGAAGATTGGAAATGCAGAGACCAAAATAGAGACATTTGAAACAAAATTCGAGAATGTTCAAACAAAAATCGAGGCTGTTGAAGGAAGAATCGAGAATTTGGCAAAGGAACTCGAACACGTGAAGAAACAGAAAGTTCGGGAGTATTCAACCGACTGCCCGAGAATGAAAGAGATGCAGCCTCCCGTCTTCGATGGACAGACATCATGGCCGATATATAAGAGGCAGGTCGAAGCTGCGGCAATGACGAACAACTGGGACGACGCTTGCGCTTAGAGGATCAGCTGCAGAGTTACTACAAACTATTCCCGAGGACAAACAACGCAACTACCAAGTCCGATGAAAGCCATTGAGATGCGATTTGGGGAAGACCACATGCAGCAAGTATATAGGGTATAGTTGCGCAGAAGGGTCCCAGATGAAGGGTGAGACGCTCCAGCAGTTACAAGCAGATATCGTGCGGCTGGCACATTTGTCGTATCCAAACGCCGGTGAGGAGATCGTTAGCCAAATGGCAACAGAAGCATTTACCCATGCAATAGCTGATGCAAAATTGCAAATGGCTGTAAGAATGTCTGGAAAGAAAACGCTCGCCGAAGCTTTGGCGTTTGCTCTAACAATGGAGGCGGCAGATCAGGCATGTCAGGGAATCCACCGATGAGGGAAGTAGCCGCCATCGAATGCTCTTGCCAGAGGATGGACATCGAAGACCGAAACAACGCCCGCGGAGGACAAACTCGTTGCTGGAACTGCAACAAAATAAGACACCTACAACGGCAATACAGAAATTCACCCAGACGCAGAAACTGTCCACATTTTGCGAATAGGCGACGCAACGAAGAACCATCCAACAGGGACAACATCCATCCTGTTGGCCAGGCTTCTCGAAACCAGGAGTCGGGAAACGCCTAAGAGCCTGCTTCGCGGGGCAGAAGTTGGCTAATGGGATCGACGCCCCAAAAACCACCATCCAGATCTCCCAAACCAAACGATGCAACAAGAGTCTAACAGTGGAAGCATTCATCGGCAAAAACAAGTGCGTGGCTACTATCGATACCGGCGCCACGGCTTCCATTGTAAGAAGAGATCTCGTCCGGAAGTCTTGGCTGCACAACACCAGCTGCTACTGTCTTAGGACTGCGACAGGGGAAGCGGCGAGAGTATACGGAGAAGTTCGCCTCACGTTACAACTAGCAGGGTTGGCCGTTTCTCATGCGTTCCTGGTGGCCGACATATGTGATGAATGCATCATCGGAGTGGACTTTATGAAAGAACATGGCGTAATCATCGACATCGGGATGTAAGTTCTGCGGTACAGGAACGTAGAGATTCCAATGGTGTACGGGAACGAGAATGCAGCACATTTAAGGACGAAGTCTTACCACCATCTTCCGAGACTATCATTTGGACAAAACTAGAGGGTGATCCTGGGAGCAACCGATGCTACCTATTGGAGCCGGATTCAGGAAGGAATTCCCCAAACTACATCGTGGGAAAAGTTTTAGTGCAGCCAAAGAATGGCCTGGTCCCATTAAGGCTCATGAACTTAAAGAACCACAGCGGCAAACTAAAACAAGGGGAGGTTATTGGTGAATGTGTTCCGATATGTTTAATCTCGACAATAACTGGAAAGGAATCTGCTGGGCCCGTTTCATCAGCCAGGTTGGCGGAAGTAAAGGACATGATCCTCAAGCACTGCGAACTGGATCGGGATCAGCGAGCCATGGCAGAAAATCTAATCGGTGAGTACGCTGATATATTTGCCTCACAGGATGGAGAGTATGGCCGAACACATCTGGTGCAACATCGCATAGACACTGGGGATGCCAGACGACTACCATTGGCAAAGCAGACGGAGGTTGCGGATATGGTGTCAACGATAGAGAAGGAAGGGCTCATCGAAAGTTCTAAGAGTCCGTGGGCCTCACCTGTTGTACTGGTTAAGAAGAAAGAATATCGGTGACTTAATGACGTCACCAAAAAGGATAGCTACCCTCTGCCACGGATCGATGACACATTAGACACACTCTCAGGAGCGGTTACTGGCAGGTACAGATCGATCCAAAGGACCGAGAGAAAACTGCGTTTACTGCAGGAAATGGGCTGTGGCAGTTTACAGTAACGCCATTTGGATTGTGCAACGCTCCGGCAACTTTTGAGCGTCTAACGGAACACGCCCTGCGTGGATTGACCTGGAAAACTTGTTTGGTGTATCCGGACGATGTGATCGTGATAGGAAAAACATTCGAGGAATATCGCGACTACCTGAAGAATGTGCTAGAACGGCTTCGAAGCGCTCAGCTGAAGCTGAACCCAAAGAAATGTGACCTCTTCAGATCCGAAGTCAAGTACCTGGGCCACGTTATCTCATCAGAAGGAGTGCGAACCGATCCAGACAAGGTAGAAGCTGTGAAAAACTGGCCAGTTCCAAAAGACAAACATAAACTTAGGAGCTTTTTGGGCCTCGCCACGTACTACCGACGATTTGTAAAGGACTTTGCCGGAATCGCGAAAAGCTTACACCAACTGACGGAAAAAGGAAGGCAATTCAAGTGGTCAGGTGAGTGCGACAAAAGCTTCGAGAACCTTAAGCAGCAACTATGCGAAGCACCAACACTAGCATATCCCATTCCCGGAGAAATGTTCATCGTGGATGCAGATGCAAGTAACGTCGGTGTCGGAGCAGTTCTTTCGCAGGTGTACAACGGCCAAGAGAAGGTAGTAGCATACTTCAGGAAAGTGCTCTCCAAGCCCGAAAGGAACTACTGCGTTACCAGGCGAGAACTTCTGGCGCTTCTTCTGGCAAGAAAACACTTCCATAAATACCTCTGCGGCCAAAAGATCCTTTTGCGCACAGACAACGTGGCTCTTAAATGGCTGCTGCAGTTCAAGAATCCGGGCCAGGTCGCAAGATGGATTGAATGGCTGCAGATGTACGATTATGAAATACAGCATCGTAAAGGGAAACTTCATTCTAATGCGGATGCCTTATCCCGGCGACCAAGTAAGAGCGACTGCAAGCATTGTGTGCGGCAGGAAGAGAAGAACCTTCTTTTCATCCAAAGGGTAAGAGCTGAACCTATCGCCGGTTGGAGTGCAGAGGAAATCCGAAATGCTCAAAAAGAAGACCCGGACATCGAGCCGATATTAGCGTGGAAGGAGTTTATGGAAAAGCCAAATGGACAAGATATCTCGGACAGGAGCCCCACTCTCAAGGCATACTGGGCTCAGTGGGACTCCCTTCATGTGCAAGATGGTGTGCTGAAAAGGAAATGGGAAAGGCCGGACGGGAAAGATTTCATAATGCAGCTTGTCTTGCCGCGATCAAAAGTACACGAAGTGCTACGGGAGATGCATTATGGAGCATCCGGAGGTCATTTGGGTGCAAACAAGATGCTGGAGAAGGTGCGAGAACGTTTCTATTGGCTCAACGCAAGGGACGACGTAGAGAATTGGTGCCGAAAATGCGTCGTGTGTGCCGCCAGCAAGGGACCCAGAACGAAAACGCGAGGCAAGATGCACAAGTACAACGTGGGCGCACCCTTTGAACGGATTGCCGCTGACATCGCTGGTCCATTTCCAGAAACCGACAATGGTAACCGTTGCATCCTAGTCATCATGGACTACTTCAGCAAATGGCCGGAAGCGTTCGCCATCCCTAACCAGGAAGCGAAGACCATCGTGGAACAGATCGTCGACAACTGGGTGAGCAGATTTGGTGTGCCCATGGAACTGCATTCTGACCAGGGACGAAACTTTGAATCGAAGATATTCCAAGAGGTATGTCAACAACTAGGAATCAAAAAGACAAGGACGACCCCACTTTATCCACAATCCGACGGGATGGTAGAGCGCTTCAGCAGCGGTCGTAGAAGACCACCAGCGCGATTGGGATCGACAAATTCCTCTTTTCTTGTGGCCTACCGAAATGCTGTGCACAGTACTACTGGTCCATCCGAAGTATTGTTTGGTCGAGCAGTTCGGCTACCTAGTGAGGTGAAGTTTGGATCCCCTAACGATGAGCCCAAATGTGAAGAGGACTATGTGGCAGACCTCAGGGAAAGGATTCGAGACATACATCAGAGGACCAGGACGAGGATAAGGATAGCGAGTGACCGCATGAAAACCAGGTACGACACAAAGGCAACAACGTCCAGCTTCCGCGAGGAGACCTAGTATGGTTGTACAACCCACACCGGCAAAAGGGGAAGTCACCTAAGCTGCAGCAAGACTGGGAGGGCCCTTATAAAGTAGTCACACGCATCAATGACGTTGTCTTCCGGATCCAGCGTGGAGTAAGAGGCAAGATGAAGATTGTCCACCTGGATCGTCTTCATCGTTACCATGGCAGTAATCCAGATGATCTTGTTCGGGACGAACAAGTTTAAGAGGGGGGCAGTGTAGCATTGACTGCAGGATGGGTTGTGTACCAAACTAAAATTGTAGCGAGGACACCTATTGCCAAATCCGGCTAGCAGTAAATACTCCAACCTGATGTGCTTACGTTCCACAATTGTTCCACACAATATCCCAATTATTCCAGGATCATCAATTCACCCGGAGAAACATCTAGCATGTTCTGGAACCCCTTGCAATTTTATATAAATACCCATACCACAACCATCGTCGGGACAGTTGTTTATAAGTGCATACAGCGATTACAAGAGGGAGATTAGACCAGTGTAGCGACAGTTTAATTTGAAATAAATAAAGAATAAAGTGATTGAATATTGTGTTGAAGTAAAGTTGGTGTTTGATAATAAATAAACGATTAAAATACACAAAGGACAGTTTTATTTAAACGAACCGCAGCAAGAATATTACAATACATACATAAAAAAAGGATATTTCAGCTTAATTACTTCCTGCAATAATTGGGTAAAACTTAAAAAAGGGTTAATTTTATTACCCATACATTTATTGCAGGATGTAATTAAATTTTGTCAAATAGATAACGCAAGGAAAAACCCACGCTTACCCATTGAGTACTGTAAGTAAAAATCGGTATGATAAAATATCAATGAAAATGGAGAAAGTTCAGCCGATTTGTAAGTATCATTTTCCAGGCAGCAAAGGCGTGGCAAATATTTCCATGCTCTCTCTGCGTAGTTTTCCAATTGCATAGTGATTTGAAACGATTTATACAATGCTGATAATGCACTTGTGCCTGTGACTGAGGATTGTCTAACACATTGGACTAAACACCGAAAAAAAGCTGATCTATGGCTATGGAAATTGCGTAAGACGTATGTATGGTGAATGGTGTAGGGCAGGGGTCGGCAAGTCATTTTAAGTGAGGTCCAGACACGGCTAAAAACTTTTATCGAGGTCCAGAAAAAAGAACTGATAATGTTTTGTATTTTTTTATTTTGCTTCATTTAAGTAACTGTAGAAAACACAATAGGTAAAATTAATGAAAGAAATTACAACGACGATCTTGAGCCAGCTTTTTAAATATGGTTCACGCTGGGAACAGCAAATGCGAAGAGTGTCGTCAAGGTGGGCGTCTGATAATCTCGAACGATATCAGTTCTTCAAAAAATTCATTTTTGAGAAAGACGATTCGCATGTATATGTTGAGCCAGACATAGTAGCCAAGTTGATAGCTAGTTTTTTGCAATTTTGATATTTTTCTGAAACATGTTTACCCCAAAATTCTTCAGTGGATGCAGTTGCCGAATAACTTCGTAGTTACGTCAGTCCATTTTGCTACTGCAGCGACTTCATAAGGTAATTTAAGGAATTGAGATAGTTTCCCAATCTCTGCAAAGTCTTGGAATCTTACAGCAAATTCGTTTTTAAGATCGGATACTCGTAGAATATTTGAAAGCACTGCAATGTCTTCTTCTTCAGAGTTCTCCTTTTTACATTCAAGATTTGTTGGGAAATGAATAAATTCTTCTCTAGCAATATCTTTTTCAAAAACATCCAGCTTACGACGAAAAGCAGACACGCTTTGTATCAGATCACATATTAATTTCCCATTTCCTTGTAACTCGATGTTAAGCTCATTTAAATATTTCAGAACATCTTTTAGAAAAGCCACAGCTAGCACATTGCGCTTTTTTGTAATGAACTCCAAGTGCTTCCTTGCCTCCGGCGTTTCCAAGCTTTGCAAGAAGGAGATAGCTTGTTCTTTAATCAGCCAGAAACGTTCAATAACTTGACCTTTACTTAGCCAACGAATATTGTTGTGTTGTAGTAAGTCCGAATATGCCGATTCACATTCAGAAAGAAATGTCTGTGAATACGGGTTTTGCCACCATATATGAAATTGCATGGATGAGTTGCAAACGAACTTGCTTGTGTGTTATAGTGAAGCATATTTTTGTACAGTTTTCAGTATACAAGCATTATTTCACTTTATGCATCAAATGAAAGCATCGATACTCCGTCAAACATCGGTGCATCGGATTGACACACATTTATTTACATAAAATTTTGTATTAAATATCGACTGCATTGTTTGGTGCAGGTATGGGTGTTGAATGTATGAATGGTCGGCTAGTTATAAAAAATATATGTAATTGAATTGAATAGGTAGTCGGCATATTTAAAAATATTTGAAGGTCCAAGGTTCAACCTTCCGCGGTCCGCCAGTTGCTGGCCACTGGTGTAGGGGATAGATTTTCCAAAGTAAATTTGTATAAAAGGGAAGGATTGAAAGGAGGAAAAGCAAGAGAAAGTTCAACATCAAAAGCTAACGGTTGCAGCCTCGCATAAGACAGCGGACCGCATAGAAAATACAGTAAAGCAGTACACATAAATATAAGCAAGAGTAAATTACCCGTAAATTCCCCCTTGGTGGAACGAAGATCTATCTAATCTGAGGATGATAACTAGAGAGATCTTCAATGTCTGCTTTAAACACAAGTTCTGGCAACCATATAAGGATTATCTGAAGGAATACAAGAAATCCATTAAAAGTGCCAAGTCTCTTGCTTGGTGTTGGCAACTACAATACACACGCAGTGACGTCACCATTGTATGACAACTCTTAAATAACATACCAAATAATGTATACAAAACATAAAGTAATTCCAATACTAAAGTGTTATACAAGTAATTACTAATACTTATTTACTATAATGTATTATTTAACACCAAGATAAATTATAATTATTATGTAAAAGTAAATGCATTGGCGCCAAAATTCTTTGTATAAATACGAAATAACCCAATTAAAGACATGTATTCGAACAAAGGTTGCGTTTATAACCAATACATAGTAAATTTCTTTTCTACACCTATCTATAGAATTTTGAAGTTAAAAAAGTAAAATTTAAATTCCCCTAAAATCCGTGATAAATTCACTTGGAAAGACTACTGTCAGTCCATTGAGACCATAAAAGACTCTGCCAGGCTGAGTAAAATTCTACGCAAGGAGCATTCTAGCCCGTCCTTTATTAAACGGCCAGATGGAACTTGGACGGACTCCTCTAGCGAGTCACTGGAACTTTTAATGCAAACACACTTTCCAGGATGTAGTAATGAGATTGCCCTCTCACCAGTAGCTCAGGTCGCGCAATCTTCTTCCTGGAATGTTATTAAGACAACAATTACAGCAGGTAACACCTCCTGGGCCATTAACAGCTTCTCTCCCTATAAATTGGCCGGCCTTGACGGCATTCTCCCTATTATGCTGCAAAAAACATTGGACCAGGTGGTCCCGTGGCTAGTTCCGATCTACAGAAGCTGTATTCTCCTTAACCACGTTCCCCTGAGCAGGAGACGTGTTCGTGTTGTGTTTATCCCGAAAGCTGGGAAGCGGGGCCATGGATCCGGAAAGGATTTCAGACCCATTAGATTATCCTCTCTTCTTTTAAAGACGTTGGAATGCATCTTAGATATACACATAAGAAATACCCTAGATAAATCCCTTCTATCCAAATCTCAACATGCGTACACTAAAGGGCGATCGACAGAGACGGCGCTTCACGAAGTTGTGCGAAGGATAGAAAAGACAATCCATTTCAAACAATATACCCTTGCTACCTTCTTGGACATTGAAGGTGCCTTCAATAACGTCAGTACGGAATCGATTCAGGAAGCTCTGATCCAACTGGGTGTGGAAGAGTTTATTAGCAAATGGATATTGACAATGCTAAAAACCAGAATCATTCAGTCGAATCTCGGCAATAGCAGCTCCACCATATCCTCAAGGTGGGGTCTTATCTCCTCTTCTATGGCTTATGGTCATCAATAAAATTTTGTGTAGACTTGATAGGGATGGAGTCGCGTATGCGGTGACGTGGTAATACTGGGTATAAAGAACTGCGGCTATAGGCGCAACGGGTGCCATGAGAACATGTCCAACCGATGCCTTGAACGTTATTCTGCACCTTCTACCACTCGATCTTCACATTATGCAGCTATCATCATGTAGTGCGGTCAGGCTAAGGGAAACGGGATGCTGGTGCACCAACCCGTATGGTCACAGCAGTATCCTGAATTTGCTACCGCAGGATCTGGTAGCTAATCTGACCGACTACATAATTCCCACAGTGAACTTTAGAAATGACGTCACGGTCAGATTCCCAACCAGGGCGGAATGGGAAACTAGCGTACTGATAAATAAGTTGAAATCAACAATTTTCACCGACGGTTCAAAAACGGACTGCGGGGTAGGGGCGGGGATATTCTCTGATTCCCTCAATATTTGCAGGTCGTACCGGCTTCCTGATTCGTGCAGTGTCTTCCAGGCCGAAGTTTTTGCTGTACGTGGGGCCTGCCCCTTACTCAAGCAAACCTCTACACCCCTAAATACCATTGCTATCCTCATTAACAGCCAGGCGGCTATCAAGGCTATAGTATCTGCCACTACATCCTCGAGGCTAGTAGAACAGTGCAAAAAAGAACTCGCCTCGCTTGGTCACCGGCTAAGGATCTATCTCCTTTGAGTTCCGGGTCACAGCAAGATTGAGGGGAATGAGCGATGAATTCGCGCGGCAAGGATCTGCCCTTGATGCTTCGCTAGCACAGGCGGTGAACGTCCCGTTGGGGGCCCTTAAGGGAGGCATCTTCACGTACTATCTGCTAAAGGCGGATAGTAGATGGCAGGGGGTGCAGAACTGTGTCATCTCCAGGCAGATGTGTCCCAAATACTCCCTGAAAAGGCAACGCGGATCGTTGACGTACAAACGCCTTTAAAATAGCTACGCGTTTTTCTTGGAAAATACAAGTTATTACTTTTATTACAAAAAAAAATTCAAAAGTTTCGCAAAGTGTACCAAACAAGAATTCCCTAACCAAAAAATTAGGTGAGTAGAAGGAATCACCTCCGAAATACAGGCCCTTAAACGGAATAATTCGACACTGCAAAATCAAGTACAACAAATGGAAACTCGCTGCACCATTTTGGAACGCAAACTAGAGTTCTTGAAAAAAAAAGCGAATGAAAGGAATGTGGTGGTGCATATGCCGGCATAAACTGGTGTGGATGCAGGGACGAGAGCCAAGGAAATGTGTTTGGAATTACTGGGTACCACGGATGCCGCTCTAGGGACCGATACACGGGCACTACGCTCTAATAATAACATTGAGAACGTCATTGTAAAACTGCGCAAAAGAGAGACGTGAGTCGCATTCTGAATTCAGCACCAAAAATTCGAAACACTGGCATCTCTATACACAGACTACACTACAGCAGCACGGAAAAGAAGGAGGCGTCTATTAAAATTAAAAACAGAAATTACTACGAAAAACAGAAACATCAAAACGGAACTACGTGGGCAAACATTAAAAGTTGGAGACAAGGAGTTCTACTACGACAGCAACAACAACTTGCGATGCGAAGGTGACAGCGGAATACCAATTGTCCAGCAGCTGATCGATGACACCTGCCAATTGATAGTGACAGATGGTGGTGGAGGTGAATACATAAGAGCTTATGGTGCAAACACAAGGCCAAATACCAGTGGCGTCCGAAGGGGAGCAGTTCCTAAAAATAATTTTTAATTGTAATGCCGTCTGCCCTAATAACAATAATAGTAATAGTAGCAATAACATAAGTTTAGAGAAAAGAGAATTTAGAATACTATCGTATAATATAGCTGGTTTACGAAATAAGGCATTATTTAGCGAATTTTATAATTTTATTAATCAGTTCGAGTTTATTTTTTTATGTGAAACATTTATAGAGGAGAATAGTTACAGTAACTTTGAAAATACGTTTCCAAACTATGAATTCAAGTGGATTCCAGCGGTTAGGCTACGTGAGAGGGGCAGAGCCAGTGGAGGATGATTTTTTGGATTCAAAAGAGATCTTAATAACATCAACAGCGAATTCATAATTTTAGAGGATAGGATATATGTTTCTTTCAACTATGGTCCGGAAATATTCTGTATAGTATATTTAAATTGGGCAAAGAAGAAGGTATGGGAAACAGATTAGCTGGAATAAGTAGTCAATCTAAGGATCAAATTTGTAATGCAAAGGATACGCAGTTGTTAGAATTTTGTGATTCATTTGGACTACGAGTGCTGAATGGTACAAGTCTGAGTGACAAACAGGGAGAGTTCACATTTGTGGGAGGACCAGGGACATCCGTCAACGATTATTGTTTAGCAGGAGGTAAATGGGGCACCCTTATAACAGACTTTGAAGTGATGCAAGTTCCATATTCAGATCACTTCCCTATTGTTGTGACCTTTGAGCTGATAGTAACGGGTGACTTGGGTACAAGGAATATGAATCTTCTCCCGAAGCTAATATGGAACAAGGCTAAAGCATCGGCATATAGAAGGCAATTGGAGGAGCATCTACAATCCCGGAATTATGTCGACTTCGACAGAATTGAACATATTATATAGGAATTGTTCGCAATCAACAACCAACAAAATTACAAAAAACAACGACACAAAGAACCTTGGTTTGATAATGAGTGCAGTAAGGCGAGGCGACTGTCGTTCAGATGGCTGAAATTATTCCGGATTTTTAATGAATCTGCAATGAAAAATTCATACATTAAGGCTAATATAGAGTTTAAAGAGCTTTGCGCAGCAAAAAGGAAAATGCATTATGAATCAGAGGCTCGAAGACTAGTGCAGCGTAATAATCTCTCAGAATTCTGGAAACTGGCTAAAAAACTAATTGGTGGAAATTATGTCATTGACAGGGCACTAAACCTTACCGTCCTTCAAGCTCATTTTGAGAGGCTTCTGAACCCATCTGGCAGTATGCTTAAAATGCAGTATGCCATGCCTGGCTTCCAGAACGAAATGTTGAATAGGCCAATTGTATTGCAGGACATTGTTGAGGCACTTAGTAGTCTTAAGGATGGTAAAGCTGCAGGATCGGACGGGATACCAGCCGAATTCTACAAATATGGTACTAAGAACTGAACACGAATCTTACCTACTCGTTCAAAAACATTTTGGAAAATGGGATAATACGCTTCAAGGATGCCCTGATCTTTCCGATTCATAAAAAAGGTTGTATGACGGACCCAGGGAACTACAGAGGCATTTCATTCTTAAATGCGTCATATAAAATTTTTACATCGATATTGCAAAGTCCACTAACTGCATGGATAGATACCAATAATCTGCTCAAAGAATATCAAGCGGGTTTCCGAACAGGATATTCCACTGTTGATCACGTGTTTGTTTTAAATAGTATTGTGGACTCCTTTCCCCTGAGGAATAGGAAACTGTATGCATTCTTCGTGGACTTCAAGGCAGCTTTTGACTCAGTGGACGGAAATGCGTTATTCTACAAACTCTTGGCATGGGCATGTCGCTGAAGTTCGGACGTGTGATTGAAAATCTGTACGAGGGTACCAAAGCAGCTGGATGGAATGGTGAGGGCTTATCAGAATGGTTTCGTTCGGGATCAGGGGTAAGGCAAGGTTGTGCGTTCAGTCTAAGTTTATTTGCACTCTTCATTGAGGATATAGTGGATTTTTTACCTGGAGGGGTTCAATATGGAGGTGTATTGATTAAAGCCCTTCTCTTTGCAGACGACGTAGTGCTTTTGTCGTACTCACCCGAATCTCTACAGCTTACAATAAACCGACTCTCCAAAACTGCAAAATGTGGAATCTGGTGGTAAATTTGAGTAGGTTAGGTTAGGTTAGGATCGGCCCTCGATGAGGATGTACTTAGACCAGAAAGTAGGTCCATTGTACTGCCGGGTGGCTCACCCTCTTACTCTTGGAACCATTTGCTTCGTTGAATGAAGTCGAGAATTTTAGTCGTGCAGGCGTTGCCGAGATCATTAAGATCATTGTAGAAGTATTCACCCAGAGTGGGCTTCCTGATGTTGGCGAGCGCAGGACATGCGCACAGGAGATGACTGATGGTCTCTTCTTCCTCTTCATCTCTGCAGCTTCTGCAGAAGTCGTTGTGAGGGATACCTAATCTCTGGGCAAGTCTTCCTGTGACGCAGTGTCCGGTGAGGACATTTGTTATTTTTGAGCGGGTTCCTCTCTTGTGCTTCAAGAGTCCGATGGACCTGGATTTATTAAGTATCGGCCAGAGCTGTCTGGCGGTATGACATTGGTCTAGATGTTGCCATCGATGATTGGCTACTTTCTCGGCATCAATTTGAATAAGGTACTTAACATAAGACGCTGGCGCTTCAATGTCGGTGATGCTTATGCTATCTGTACCAGAGGAGCCTTGTCGTGCTAGTTCGTCGGCTGCACAATTCCCCGGTATGTCGCAGTGACCTAGTACCCAGCAAAGGGTGAGGTTGTACTGACCAGCTTTCTCGTTAAGAGATATGCGACAGTCTTTCACTGCCTTAGATCTCGTAGTGCTGGATGCGAGGGATTTGATGGCTGCCTGACTGTCGACATAAATAACAATATCAGGTGTTGATAGTGTGCTAGCCGCCAGCCAGTCAGCAGCTTTGCGAACTGCTGTGATTTCGGCTTGAAAAACGCTGCAGTAGTCTGGAAGGTTAAAGGAGATGTGTATGTCCAGATCTTCCGAGAAAATTTCGGCACCGACTCCGTCCTTGGTTTTGGACCCGTCCGTGAAGATTGACAGCGATTCGTTGTAAAGGACATTGCGTTGGGTCCACTCACTTCTGTCCGGTATCGAGTGCGTGTAGCCCTTGTCAAAATCGTATTCAGTGGGTAGATGGTCAGTGGAATTGGGAAGATGACGGTGCATCGAAAGTATATTGGCATGTCCCGTGTGTTGCTCCTTCGACTGCCTGGAGCCTCTCAGTCTTATTGCCGAGCTGACAGCCAATTGCTTGCTGACGATGTCAATCGGAAGCAGGGGAGCATGGTTTGGAGCGCCGCTGTGGGAGAAGTTCTCAGTGCACCGGTAATACTGAGACATGTAACTCGCTGAGTTTTTTCCATTATGGATAAGTTGGATTTCTTCTCCAAGGCGGGCCACCATACCAATACTCCATACATGAGAATCGGTTTAATGACCGACGTGTATAGCCAGTGCATGATGCTTGGTTTAAGGCCCCAGGTGGAGCCTACAGCTTTCTTGCAGATGTATAGAGCGGCCAGCGATTTTCTGACCCGTTCGACGACATTCTCCTTCCAAATTAGCTTGCGGTCAAGCTTTAGGCCTAAATAGCTAGCAATATTTGAAAACTTGAGGGTGGATCCCCTTATCTTGGGCGGAGTGAAGTCAGGCAGCTTGTGTTTTCTTGTGAATAGAACTAGCTCGGTCTTCGTCGATTTAACGGAGAGGCCACATTTATCGGTCAATCTGAGCAGTTCATTAAGAGCAGACTGCATGACATCGGCCAGCGTCTGCGGGTATTTGCCTGTTGTTAGAATGGCGACCTCATCTGCATAGGCAATAACATTGCATCCAGTTTTTTCGATCTTTCGAAGGGCCTCGTTGAGCACCAAATTCCACAGTAGTGGAGACAGTACACCCCCTTGAGGGGTGCCTCGATGTGCATGTCGCTTAACAGTACTACTTCCAAAGCATGCTGTTATTACCCTGTTCTTTAGAATGTGTTCTACGAAACAACAGATGGGTTCGCATATGTTGAGCCTACGTAAGGTACTGGTAATCGAATTTGTTTCAATGTTGTTGAAGGCTCCCTCTATGTCTAGAAATGACACTAGGGTGAACTCTTTGGTTGAAAGGATTTTTCGATTCTTTCCAGAATCTTGAGAAGGAAAGACGTTAGACTAATAGGTCTTAGGTCCTTTGGGAGGGTGTGCGATATCTTGCCTGCTTTGGGTATAAAGACCACTCTTACCTCGGTCCAGGCAGTTGGTATTGTTCCGAGCTCAAGACAAGCCTTCAGAATGCAAGAAAGATACTGCCATACTATATTGAAGGCCGTCTGAATCTGGGCCGGAAAAACACTATCCGGTCCCGGGGATTTGAATGGTTCGAAACTGTTTACTGCCCATTTCAGCTTACCTTCGCTGATAAGATGAGGAGGTGCCTGTGGGCGTGCAGCATTTACCAGGGCGTGATCATCTCTGGGGGTAGGTGTGCAGCCGGGGAAGTGAGTGTCCATGAGCAGGTTGAGCGATGCTTCGTCCGATTCCGCCCAGGATCCATTGGGATTCATGAGGACACTAGGTATAGTTGGTGTTTTGGAGAGGACTTTTCGCAGTCTAGAGGATTGAGACGTGTTGTCAATGCCCTGACAAAAACCGCGCCAGGATCTGCGTCTAGCTTTCCGAACCTCTATTTTGAAGTTCTTCAGACTTTCTTTGTAGATCTCCCAGTCCAGTGGTAGCCTTGTTCGTTTGGCTTTATTGAATTGTTTCCTGCTTGTGCAGCGAAGGCTGTTAAGTTCTGCATTCCACCATGGGGAACGATTGCCCACCTTTCTTCTTGTGATTGGACAGGATTCGATGAAAGCTATATTAAGTGCAGAAATTAGATAGATAGATAGATAGATATTTATTTGGTATAAATTTACAAAATTGGTTTGTTACCGAACATTTAAAATACAGAGATATGATATTATCTTATATCTTTCAACTGAAATATTTATGTATGCTGCAATCAATGGTACATGTTAAATAAAAAATGATTTCAACTCTGAAGGAAATTACCATAAAAACCTTCAATTAAACACAAAAAAAAAAGAATTAATGAATAAATAAATAAATAAATACAAATAGAAAATATATAAATTAATAAATAAATGAATAATTCATAAATAAATAAATAAATAAATAAATAAGTAAATAAATAAAACAATAGATAAATAAGTATATGCGACATATATTATAAATAACAATAAATAAATGAACATAAGTGAATAAAGAAACTAAATAGATAAATTAATATATATAAAAAAAAAAAAAAGAATTAATAAATAACACATAACGAACAGAGACATAAATAAATATAACAAATGTATTTGAACGGCTTTCTTATTGAAATAAGTGGTTTATGAGCTCATTGTCAGCCAAAGCGTAGCGCATAACAAGTTTACTTTTAAGCTTTTGGATTCTATCAGAGATCAATTCAACATTCCCTTTTTTGTGAACGTCTACAGTAGAGTGATGCCAGGCGAGGTTTAGCATCATTTTAAGTAATTTATTTTGAGATACTTGCAACCGTTTAATATGACATTTTGCACAGTCTCCCCATACTTGGCATCCATACACCAATATCGCTTGTAAGACGACTTTGTGAATTATAATTTTATTATCATTGCTAAGTAAAGACTTCCTGTTTATTAATGGGTATAACATTTTAGTAGCAATATTTACTTTTTTAATTGTTTTGGTAATTTGATCACTAAATGTTAGTCTGGTGTCAAGAGTTACTCCAAGGTATTGTACGTATGATTTCCACTGCACCTCAGTACCATTAACTCGGATTCGGCCTCGAGGAAGATAGCAAGCTTTTCTTTTTCTTGAGAAAAAGATAGCTTGCATTTTATTTTCATTCACTTTAATTTTCCATTTGTGGTAATATCTTATTAGTATTTCCATCGCATTGCTTAAATTTGTCTCGATGGCAAGAGCAAACTCATGCGATGAGAAAATAGCAGTGTCATCAGCATAAATAGCTACATTGTACTCTGGAAGGCTAGGAAAATCCGACGTGTATATATTATACAAAACAGGACCGAGGACAGAACCTTGGGGCACACCAACATAAAAATTGTTTAAATCGGAACAAATGTTATTTGCGGAAACTCTAAAACGACGACCAGACAAGAAACTTTGAACTATTTTACACAAATAAACAGGAAATCTAAACTTTAACATTTTGAATATAAGAGCGTTATGCCATACCGAGTCAAATGCCTTCTCTATATCCAACAGCAGCATACCCGTAGATTTCCCTACTGCGCGGTTAAGCTTTACGTGCCCACCTTTCTTCTTGTGATCGGACAGGATTCGATGAAAGCTATATTAAATGCAGAAGTTAGAACGATGTTTAGCTTGTCTAATTCCAATTGTGTAGTTGGTGTAGTGTACACTTGATTGGATAGTTTAGCAGAGAGGGATTTATTGTGCAAGCACCAGTCGGTTTTCCGTCGATTGCGGAAGACCAAGGGTGCGGTACTGTGACAGATTTCCAGTTTGTACTCCAGATAACGGTGATCGGAAAACGAATGACTGTCAGATACAGTCCAGTTGGAAATTGCAGGATAGATACTTTGGGAAGCAAAGGTGACGTCAAGCACCTCTTGCCGGGTCTTGGTAATGAAAGTAGGACTATTTCCTCTGTTACAAACTACTAGGTCGGTGCCTACTAAATACTCGAAAATAGACCTACCTCGAGGTTTAGTGTCGGTACTTCCCCATAGATCATGGTGCGCGTTGGTGTCGCACCCCAATAAGATGGCTTCTCTTCTCCTCTTTGCTTCATCTACCACTTCTTCCACTTCCGTGGATGGAGCAGACTCGGGGTCTTCATAGGGTAGGTATCCTGACGCCAGCCAGATGGTGGTGTTTTTTGATTTAAGCAGTGTTACTGCTAGGTCTCTTGTGCTATTGTGGGGAAGAAAAGTTAGGTTTAAGGAGGTTTTAGCAAGAATGCAAGCTCGGGTTCTACCTACATTCTTCGCGTGGTATAGCGTATATCCTGGGGCCCTCAATCCTATGACGGTGTTATCTCTTATCCAAGGTTCTTGGATCAGGGCGATGTCAAAGCCTCGTTCACTGAGGCGAAGTAACAGGTTAGCAGATGCTAAGGAAGAATGGTGGAGATTAATCTGTATCAGTTTTAGCATCATTATGAGCTGATACGGACCTCTCCACAACGGTAGCGTTTAGGTCATCGGGGTATGATGGTTCATCATCAGGGATTACAATGCGGGGGAGGGCA
This sequence comes from Brachypalpus laphriformis, assembly GCA_945910035.1. NCBI lineage: Eukaryota > Metazoa > Arthropoda > Insecta > Diptera > Syrphidae > Brachypalpus > Brachypalpus laphriformis. The sequence continues at coordinate 224,286,778 of OX246753.1, read as the reverse complement.
GGAGTCGCCAAGTTAGAGGGACCTGCGATGCTATTACGGTCCGCCGTGAAAAGCCTTACATCAATTACCTACAGACCACAACGGATCTTAAACTCCTTCGCGCGGAGTAGAGGTATTGATTCGGCAGTTAGAGAGATGACTAGCGAGCGGCCAGATCTCTTAGTGTCATTATCCGTTTTTTTAGAGCTCGGTGGCTCCTCAAATGCCTTTGACGTCTTTGACTGGTAGGTCCGGATTTTGATAGGCAATCAGGCTAAGGACTTTTGCTGGCTCGGGCGGTTCGAGTGGAACCCAGATCCTCTCTTTCGGCCTGTGGGGGATTTGGCTCCGTTCCACCGCCTTGAGCTTGGCTCCTGGCCAGATTTCACCTATGCTGCTAATGGCAGCGGCGATGAAGTCGACCGAGTTCTGATCGTCGCATGCGATCAGCTTAACAAAGCCTTGATGCCAGCCAGCGTCTTGAAAGGTGGGTGGAGAGTTGGGATGAGTTAGTATACGCTCGTAAAGGCAGTTCATCACTCTGCCTTCAATGAGCGTCCACTTATCGTAGGAGATCCTCCCCTCTTCGTCAGACAGGTCCACTATCGCGACGACGAGGCTGTCCTTCATCGTCTCGGAGAAGGGTTTGGAGCTCACTGAGCTCTTTGTCTTCTTCGAGGCGTTGGACTCCTCGTCTACGGACCTGCGTCTCTTGGGCGCAGAGTCTATCGCGACTACGGACTGTCGTTAGCGTGGGAGCGATTCTTTCGAGGAGAGGGATTCACTCTCTGATTCGTGGGTTGGCGAGTGCCCCGGGTGGAGGACTGGCGTGAGCCACGTGTGGAAGGGTGGCGTGTGCCACAGGTGGAAGGATGGCGTTGCCCACGGGTAGCGAAGTACCGCAGAGGCTTTAGCTTCATTAGCTCGCTGAACTGTCTGGCAATGTCAGTTGCCCAGACGTGGGATTCCCGCTCCTGCTGACTCCACTCCTTTTCCGCCTTTTTGCCTAGTCGGTCAAGGATGCGGAAAGCCGCTTTAGTCTCACGACTTAGCGATTTCCTCTCTTGGTCAGTGAGCTTGGGAAGAGATGGAGGAGCTGAACTGCACGTGGGTGTAGCGCTATTCACTTCGTCCGACAGCACGGAGCACTCGCTGACGGAATCATCGATGCAGAGATTCTGCAGATGCTCTTCCACATGTGTAGTGCTTTTAGAGCTGCCGACGATGTCGGCTGTTTCCGGGTTTTTTTGTTGAGGTCCGGGGTCAAGGTCTGGTTTTTTGTGTTTGTTTGAAATGTTGGTCCCACGAGTAGCTAGGGAAAGGGTGGTCAGTCTGCACAGAGCACCGCATTATGCAGATAAGGCAGTTGATACCAGAGCGTGCCCGCTGTCTCAGGATACACCGTTTGCGACTGAGCTATTTTTGGTTGTCCTGGGCCCTCAGCTGATCCTCGGTACGGTACGGTTGACACCTTGATCCAGCCCAGGGGGAAGAGTTGGTGGAGGGGTGGGGAAGAAGGATAGGAGAGATTAGGTAGGATGATTATCTTTTAGTTTTACTTCGAGCCTCTTCAAGTGAATCGCTCATCGTTGCGGCGATACCGCTTGGGACGTGATACGTCCCCGATGTCGATTCCAAGCGTCTTGAGCTCTAGTATAAGCCATCACACCGCGACAAGGTAGATAATCAAGTGATGGATAAATGTATTTACATATATAAATCTTGTCGTGACCCAATCTCACTACATTCGAATCTTTCTTTTTATGTTATTTTCTTATGCTTTGCCTGCTGCTTTCGCCTCTAGTTCCTTCTGAACTATATGTAGATTGCAGATTCTTTATTAATTTACTCATATTAATATTAACCATTGCTATTTATAGACTATTCTAAATGTTATAAATTGATAAAGAAATAAATTGAAATTGAAATTGAATTGAAAAAAAATCCTTAGCACCGACTGCAGTTCTACTACTATGTTGCCATTATCGTCCCTGCAGGCTTCTGTTATGGCTTTCATTTCATTTCATTTATTTCATTTATTTATTTAAGTTTAAATCTTTTACATTAGACCAATTGATCTCTTAAATTGTAAAAGTACAAGTTAATCATTTCACAAATTCAATAAAAAATGAAGCTACAAAATCGATTTAAGACATTAATATGAAAATAATACATAAGTAATAGCATTTTGAAGCCAAAACTTGGCAAATAAATCCATAAATAAACCTTAATTCTAATATAACTCTAATATAACTCACTAGACAAATACGCGAATAAAACAGCATCAAAATTATCCGCACAAAAAAGTCTTCTTACGTCGAGAGGTAACGAATTCCACAGACGAATGGCATTTACGAAGAATTGACGCTCGGAAGATAAACATTTAAAATTAGGACGAATAAGAACAAGTGAACGTGAAGAGTTTGAGAAATGCAATTTGTTATAGAGGTATGCAGGTTCTCTTGTTATAATTACTTTGCGCAATAACTTTAAACTACAGTAGTCAAAATAGGAATTCAAGGTACACCCAAGTATTGTTTTAACGTATCTGGAGACATGATCGTAGCGCCTGAGGTCATATACGTATCGAACAACATTGTTAAACGCCACATTTAGCTTCCGTTTGGTGTCTGCACTATGGTTACAAAATATTTCGCATCCATAGGATATCATAGGAATTATGAGGGCTCTCACGGGCATCAATCTGGTACCAAAAGCCGTATAATGCTGAGAAAGGGAGAGGTTCCTTAAACAACCGTAAATTTTACCAATCACTGTACGAACGTGATTATCCCAGGAGAGCATTCTATTGAACCAGACGCCGAGATTTTTGACCTTATCAATATATTCAATTGGGGTGGCTCCGAGAGAAATGGTAGGGAAGTAGCTCAAATCAAGTTTGTTTCTAAAAATGACTAGGCATTTCGATTTGATTGGATTTAGCCGCAAGCGATTACTCTCGGACCAATCTAAAATCCTTTGCAAATCATGATTCAGTTTACTAGCACCATCCTCTATAAGTCCTAGCCGGCAACTCATATAGAGCTGTACATCATCAGCATACATATGTACGGATGAAGTTCTTATACAGCGAGGAAGGTCATTTATAAAAATAGAAAACAGCAAGGGTCCCAAAATAGAACCTTGCGGAACCCCGCTCAGAATGTTAGCTAGTTGAGATTTACTGTTGTTTATGACGACCGTTTGTTTCCTTTCATATAGGTACGACTGTATTAAATTCACTGCGGACGACGAGAATCTGAAATCAGTTTTAAGCTTATCTAATAGTTTTACGTGATCCACAGTGTCAAATGCCTTAGAGAAATCTAGGAGTGTCAGAAATGTGATTAAGTCATTATCCATAGCAGTTCTTATATCATCACTTACTTTTAACAGAGCAGATATACAGCTGTGCTTTGGTCTGAAACCTGACTGGTTATTACATATTAGCATATTCGAATGCAAGAAACTCGACAATTGATAGAAAAGTAGTTTTTCCATAACTTTGGACAGATACGGAAGAATTGAAATTGGCCTGTATTCTGGCGGTGAAAGTCGAGTTCCTGGATTTTTAAGAATTGGAACAACTTTGGCCAACTTCCATGCTATGGGAAAATATGATGCCGAGATCAACGAATTAAATGTATGTGTGATTACTGGGAGTATATGGGGAAGTACAATTTTAATGAAGAGTGGATGAATGTCATCAATACCTACTGACTTCGATTTTATGCTGAGAATAGCTCTAACCACATCTGTTTGTTCAATTCCTGAAAATTGAAATTCATCTGGTCCAGCCGCTGCTGTGTTTGAGATATTTGAAATTGCAGATGTTGACCTTGTTGTTTGAAACTTCAAAAATTCAGCATTTAAGGCATCCGGATCTACCGCACCTAAGCTTCGTTTTTTCTTTCTTCCTACACCAAGATCGCCCAAATTCTTCCATAAGGTAGTGGATGGGAGATTATGATTTAGTCTAGCCGAATAAAATATTTTCTTGGCCTGTTTTATTTTGGAAACAACCTCATTGCGTAACAAGCGGAAATCGTTATACAAGTCAGGAAGTTTGAAACGCTTCCATCTTTTGTATGCTATGTCACGTTGATTTCTGAGTCGAAGGATTTCAGAGGTGAACCAGGGATTGTTTGGATATTTAACAATTTTGCTTTTAAGTGGAACATGAGTATTGAACAAATGTCGTATGTTATTCTGCAAACATTCTACTTTTTCCTCGGGGCATGTCATAAAATATATTTGTTGCCAGTTAGTCTCAAGCAGATCTTGCTCCAGAGCACTATTATTTATTCGTTTGAAATCCCTATACGAATATTTCAAAGGCATATTACACACGTCTCGTTTCAAGGTTACGAAAATAAGATCGTGCTTGGAGAAAACTGGAGACGACAATTGACTGTAGAGACTAACGTCTTTATGGTCACTAACAAAAAATAGGTCCAGTAAGGTGTTTGTGGTATTTGTGAAATGCGTGGGCATCGATATGTTAACTGGACTTAGGTTAAAAGTGCTCATTGTCTGAATAAACGGTTCAGACATTTCTTTGTTCAACAAGTTACAATTGAAATCCCCGCTGATTGTTATATCTGCGAAAGAAGTAGAAATATTTTCGAGGATTGTGTACAGAGGAGTACAGTCTATGCTACTATTTGGTCGATATACAACTCCGACTAGGCTTTTATTTCTCTCAAGTGTTATTTCTATAAAACAGAAAAATATTGCACAACTAGGACAAGAAGTAGCAACAAGTCTACAGTTTATTCCACTTCGAACATACATTGCCACTCCACCTCCGATCCTACCATGCCTATCCACGCGAAAGATTTTGTAACCATGTCTCCGATACACATATAATATCAATACTTGACTCCAAAAATAATCTTCTAAATTCATCAATCTTTGGGTAAAGGCTCTGTGCATTTATGTGACAAATGTGCAGGCCTCTGTACTGTTTACGTAAAACATTTAACATAACACGTAAATTATCGTTAATACCTTCGCCATGTACTACATTTTCATCAGTCGTACTCATAAAAAATGATTACGATTGAGGAAAGATAAATATTGTACGACGTAAGACACAATGAATACGGACAAACGGATAAACGTTTAATTATTTTATTTAATGATTGTCTGGTGAGTTTTAAAAAATTAATATAAAAATATATTGCTTTGAAAGTTTTACTAAAAATCGATAAATATTTGCTTTCTAGAAAACTAAGTTCGATATTAAAAAGAAACGTACAAAAAGACGACTGCATTTGCAGCTTAAACAAGTTATCTTTTACAAGCTCACGCATGATCAGCTGGTTCACTCGATGCAGTTGATAGTCTTTCATCTCTCTCGTACTCCTTCGTTGCAATTGAGTTCAAGCACTCGGAAGAATTCACCACAGCAGCTTTACCAAATGGTGTTTTGCGCACATAAACCTGGCCATTGCGCGTGAAGACTAATGTTATTTTCTTTTGGCGTTTAAGGTGAAAAGCTTCGCGAAAAATCATATGATTTCGTGCTGTTAGGCTTTCATTAACATAAAATTTCATGGAGGTTCTCTGTGTTCGTTTTAGGCATTCCATGCATTATGGCATCGGTAGAAATACTTTCACGCTCCAGCTGGTCAATTTTTGAAGTGAGAAGTGTTACATCTACACTCACTCGGTTTGCTGAGGTAGAAAGGTGTGAGCGTTCGAGCACTTCTATTCGCCCAGTAAGTTCAGATACGGTGTCACTTATTTTATTGAAGAGTTTGGTAAAATCGGAAACAATTTGATCAAGTTTCTCAATCTTATTAGTCAAATTTGCGTTGACGTCCATTATCAATGTTTTTATTTCATCAGATTGTTTTTGTATGCGTAACTCGAAACTCTTCAAAAGCTCCTCATCTCCCCGCTTTTTCGAAATCGCCGGTGAATTTTGTCGTTGGCTGTTTCTCGCTACAAAGTGGGCTTCACGGCTCGATTGTTGTTGTTGCAGATGGGACATTTTGGCACTATTATTTGTTTTATAAAATTTTTATTTCTGTTTTATGAATAAAAACAATGCACCAATCGATGGATGATAATGTCTTAGCGTATTTCAAGGTTTTATGAAGGAATTAAAAGCACTTTTATACAACTTGGAAAATTGTTTAACAAGTTAGCTTGAAAACAAAATTGCTTAGCCGAACTACGTCTTTATCTTATAAGCTCCATTACCACACGCTTTTGGTAAACTTTTCGAACATCAATTCTGGAATAAAGTCGCTCAATCTCCTCGATCGAGCGCTTTTCATACTACTTTTTCTTCTTTTTAAGAAGTCGATGTTCCTCTTTTCTCCTGCGCACCTAGAGCTCGTAAGCAGCTCTAGTCCTTCTATGCAGCGCTGGACGAGCTTGGCAGCGATGTCTAGACTAGACATGGCTCTGTATAACTCGTCTCTATACACGCTATCATAGACAATTTTGAAATCGATAAAGAGGTGGTGCGTATAGATTTTATATTCTTGTGTTTTTTCCAAGATCTGCGGTAGTGTGAATATTTGGTCAATGGTGGACTTTCCCGGCCTGAAACCGCACTGATAAGGACCTATCAGGTTGTTGACGATCGGTTTTACGCGTTCACATAATACGGCAGACAGAATTTTATATGCGATGTTGAGGATATTTATACCTCTGTAGTTGGCGCAGTTCAGAGGATCTCCTTTCTTCAGGATCCGGCAAGCGATGCTGAGGTTCCATTCATCGGTCATACTTTCGTCCGACCAGATTTTACAGATGTGCTGGTGCATGCTCCTTGCCAGCTCATCTCCTCCTGCCTTGAAAGTTCAGCGCCAATGCCGTCGGCTCCAGCAGCTTTGTTGGATTTAAGTTTAGATATTGCTATCGTCACTTCATTCTGATCGGGTTGACGGGAATCTTGACTCTCATCGTCACTGTTGAATGGCTCATTCTGCCTGACAGCGAAATATTGGTCATCATCGCCGTTTAACAGTCTGTAGAAGTATTCCTTCCATATCCTCAGCACCGACTGCGATTCTACTACTACGTTGCCATTTTCGTCCCTGCAGGCTTCTATTCTGGCTTTGAAACCCTTGCATGTTCTTTTTACCCTTTGGTAAAATTCTCGAACATCATTCCTGCAATAAAGTCTCTCAATTTCCTCGATCTAGCGCTTCTCATGCTCTTTTTTCTTCTTTCTGAGAAGTCGATGTTTCTCTTTTCTCCTGTGCACGTAGAGCTCGTAAGCAGCTCTAGTCCTTCTATGCAGCGCCGATTTGTACCCCTCTTGTTTAGCTGCAGTTGCTTGCCGGCATTCCTCATCAAACCAGGGGTTTCGTTGTGGTGGCCGAGAGAAACCCAGTATACCAGAGGCGCCATCTCTGATGACTTGTTGGCAACGCTGCCACTGGTCTTCAGCATTTGCTGCTGGCGGCATAGGACTTAGATTAAGATTAAGAGAAACTCTATCGGCAAAGGCTCTGGCGGTCTCTTGCGATTGTAGCTTTTCGACGTCAAATTTCGTCACAGTATTTCGTTGATTTCGCTCCATTCTGGATATCCGCATCCATACCTTGGCTACAACTAGATAGTGATCCGAGTCCACGTTAGCTCCTCGGAAAGTCCACACACCCAGAATATTGGAAGAGTGCCTTGCGTCGATCGCAATGTGATCTATTTGGTTGACAGTTTTTCGATCAAAAGAGAGCCATGTTCCTTTGTGAATATCGAGACGTGGGAACCGCGTACTAGCTACGACAAAGTTTCGTTCCGCCGCAAATTCGACTAGCCTGAGTCCGTTGTCGGATGTGATATCGTGCAGGCTGTGCTTTCCGACCTCGCTACTAAAGACGTCCTCCTCTCCTAGCTTTGCGTACTTCGTCGCGTCGTTGATCTTCTCGTGAGGTGCCGGAACGCATATTAGGCTAATGTTGGCAAATTTAGCCTTGATACGGATAGTCATAAGACGCTCGTTCACATGCCGGAAACTCAAGATTTCTTGCCTAGGTCTGCCTCCCATGACAAATCCGCACCCGAATAGACGCTCTCCTTGTTGTATGTAGCAATCGCCGTAGTAGATGTCGCAGTTTTTCATACTCCTTTTGCCCGGCCCATCCCATCGCACTTCTTGGATAGCGGTAATGTCTGCTTTGAGACACTTTATGGCCTCCGCAAGTTGTTCGGCTGCATGTGGTTTGTAGAGGGACCTAACATTCCACGTGCAGACACGAATATGTATGTCCATAAAAATACCGCATTTTTTACACGGTTTTTTATTTACACGAGTTCTTCGGGAACGTATCCTTCGCATAAAAACAGAATAAGGTGTATGGATAGTAGGAGTGGGTATAAATAAAACGAACTATTTAAAAAACAGGTTTTCATCTCGTAACGATATAACTGTTTTTTTTTTTTTTAACCTTTGCGCATTTCAAATTTAAAGAAAAAAAGAAAGACAAAAGCGAACGAGCCCGCAAACTAAAAAAATAACCAAACAAAGAATACACAAAATTCAACAGAGGCATGCGAACGGATAGTTCTGTTGCGCACACAAGAAAAACGCATTAAGGAGAAAACCAATAACATGATTCCACCCCTAATACATAGATACACTAACACATTATCATCACATTATCGTTTTTTAACGTTCCCTGCGCTTTTCGTTTAACTATAATACTACACCCGCTCGTTACCGTTTTTTTCCATTTTAACCTTTTCTGTGCTTTTCGTTTAACTAGTTCACCCACTCGTTGTCGTTTTTTAACGTTTTCAGCGTTTTTCGTTTTAATACTTCACCCGCTCGTTGTCGTTTTTTTTGTTTTCTGCGTTTTTCCGTTTTTTGTTCGTTTGCACTAAATGATATGAAAACGCTTTTTCCCTCGATTTGTGAAAGTAGTTATTTTTTTTAACAAGTTTTTAAACTAGTTACATATTTATTTTTTTTAATAACTATTTCGTTTCGTTAACACAAAAAACGAAAACGACCCACCTCTAATGGGTAGATCTACGGAAATCTTCGCTTTTAAACCAGCATTTTGCGCAATTGTCGGAATCCCTAGCCTGTTTATGAGCTGTTGCTTAAAATCATAATTTTAAATGTGCATTTTACAAATAATAAAATGTTTAAAAAACACAATGCATAATTAGTATTAAACATATCAGAATTATGTTTCAATTGGAAATCTCTGAATAAATTAGTTTTGTTTGTTTTGCATTTAATGCATCGCACAATAACAATAATAATTCTGCAAAACAGTTGCAACTGAGCATTGCAAAATTTCAATTAATTACGCACAGTATCATGTTGTATCGTGCTCAACAGTATCTCGACAAAGATACAAGTATGAAGGATACTCTTCAAGAGAAAATGGAATATGCTTTGAAAAGCATTTCAATTAAATGATCATCATCATCACCAGAACCTAAGCAGAGAGATGTTAAGTATCAAAAGATGAAAGACGATAAATAATAAAGAGATTTTTGACGTACGTTTACAGCTAACTTTTTCTTGCTGACCCTCAAATAGAGTTGGGTTGCGAGAAATAGATCTCTATGGTACTATAGATTTCACATCTTAAACCTGTTTTTATATACTGCCCTGTTCTAATATACCGACCGTTTTATATATACCGACCTGTTTTTTATATACCGACCCAGTTATTATATACTGCCCTGTTTTTTTATATACCGACCGGTTTTTTATACACCGCACCGGTTATTATATACCACCCGGTTTTTATATACCGCCCCGGATTTTATATACCGACCCGTTTATTTGGAACAAACCTAAATCAATTAAAGAAACTGTTGCTTTAGAAAACTGCTCAGTCATTAATCATCTTTGGAACCGAACGGATCGCAACTGCCCTATTTAATTGAAATCGACCTGTTTCACAAATATGGAACTCAATGAAGATTTACTTAAAGACCTCATAAAAACGAGAAAAGCTTTGCGGAGGAAATATAAGCTTCTCAAAACTGGGCAGATCATGAAGGAAAGGGAATTTGCAAATACTTTTAGGCCATTAGTTGAGCCCTTAAAAGAAATTGTGAAAAATATCAAAAGTCGAGATACTGTTGAGTACGATATAATGACTAAAACAAAGCCTCGACGAAAATTACAATTCCAAAGTCCACCAAAAGAAAAAACTTGCTTGTTTTGACTCTTCGTATCCTGAGTAGGGATTTCAATCCCGAAGCTAATTTTCAATCCCGGGATTCCGGGATTTGAAAAAATGAATCCCGGGATCCCGGGATTGGACAGAATCCGATACACAGGTCAAAAAATTGATAAGACATGTTTTTAACAAAAAAAAGTGCCTTATCTTTTTAAATAAAAAACAGCGTAGCTATTATGCTCTGCATTTTTTTTTTATAATGGTTTCGAAACCAGGCAAACCGCTAAATGGGAAGAAATCATATCGGCCTATTTCCCTATTGGCGGTTATCTCAAAAATATTTGAAGAACTTCTTTCCAAACGTCTACAGCCCGTAATCGACGAAAGACGTCTCATTCCTGACCATCAGTTTGGATTTAGAATTAAACATTCTACAATTGACCAAGTCCACAAAATAACTGACGTGATTGAGAAAGCTCTGGAAGAAAAAAAGATTTGTTGTGGTGTATTTCTTGACGTCTCACAAGCATTCGATAAGGTTTGGCACGAAGGCTTGGAGTATAAATTGCAACGACTACTGCCACGGCAACTCTTTCTAATCTTACTATCGTACCTCACCGAGAGACCCTTTCGTGTTAAGCACGGAAATGATTACTCGGACTTCAAGGAGATTGCGGCCGGAGCTCCACAAGGAAGCGTCCTTGGGCCGCTTCTATATGTACTCTACACGCGTGATATCCCGCAGGAAAGAAACTGTGTCGTCGCCATGTTTGCGGACGATACGGCGATATTGACCACGGGCGAAACTAGTGAAGAAGCAACTGGAAAGCTGCAACATGCTATTAATAAAGTCCACGCTTGGACGAATTCTTGGCGTATTGTGCTGAAAGAAAGCAAATCTACTTATATCAACTTTACCTATAAAAAAGTGGATAGATTACCTCTATATCTTAACTCGGCTTAAATACCGTACGCGAACGAAGCAAAATATCTAGGAATGACTCTAGATGTTAAGATTAAATGGAAATCACACGTAAAAAAGAAACGCGACGAGCTAGAAAACAAATACCGACAAATGTACTGGCTACTCGGAAAACGTTCGAAGTTGAGCCTACATAACAAACTGCTTATCTATAAGCAAGTGCTAAAGCCTGTGTGGACGTATGGTATACAACTATGGGATTGTACCAAGAAAAGCAATAGAAACATCATACAAACTTTTGAAAATAAAGTTCTTAGAACGATCGTTAACGCACCGTGGTATGTACGTAACGAAGATATTCATCGAGATCTGGGAATTCCCAGCGTCATCGAAGAGATAACAAAATTTGCGCGTAAACACAAAGATCAACTCAACTACTTGACGCGAATAATTCAATTCGTCGTCTGCAAAGGATAAAACCTTTTGACCTCGCGTCATAGTATATGCCGGTCGCGAAAAAGGCAGGAACTATCATTGGAATTTAACCTGCCTAAAGTTCTACATTTCTTTTAACTTCGTACGAACATTTTTTTTTCCCAAAAATCACGTGTATCGTAAGCGAAAATAAAACTGCTGGATAAGCGTCGGCTTAGTTGTAGTATTACTTTTGAAGAGAGGTGTTTTTTTAGTGAGTAAAAATCTCACACTACCATAAGCACGCTCAGTCGAGCCTTATGGTGTCTTTAGAAGATTTTTCACCTACTCCCGGCAACAAACAATTTTTTTTTATTATTAAAATAATTCAAAAGGAATATAATCATCCATTTTCCGTGTAACCGGTGGTCCTGCCGTTTTCTTCTCTCTTGATTGTCGACTAGTCGAAGCAATACTCAGTTCACCTCCCACTTTGGATTTATGGATGGCTAATAAGTGCGTGTGTAAGCCTTAAGTTGAACCTCCCAAGGTCTTCAGGGCAGCCTTACATTTTTTACACTGTGCACTTTTTCCATCTTTTGATGTGTAAAAATGATGCCAAACTGATGGTGATGGGTCAGATTCACAATCTTTTTTATGGTTGGTAAAATAGGTTTCACTTGACATTTTTGAAATCACACAATAATTATAGGGACTAGTACTTTATTTAAAACGCGTGCGAGAACACCGCAAACACAATAGAAACTAAACCATAACTACACTTGCTTCTCGTACAGTATTTTTATGACGCACTTGCAACATCGCTCACTCTTGTTCGAAAATACTTGTTTCTCTTTCTCCTTTAAACAGGTAACAAGCACTGAAGAAACCATAATACAAATAAAATAGATGAACGCATACCTTGATTTGCGCTTCAACGGCGATCTGTCAAGCACTACCGTAATCTAACCTATTCTAGATATGTTTCTTATCTGTACATAATTTTTGGAAAACGGCAAGGCAAAGGTTAATTTCGATCACAAAAAATTAATAATCAAAATTTTTAAAATCTAAAATTACTTAGGTATTTGCTTCAGAGACAGAGAGTATCAAATAAAATCAACTTTCAATCCCGAAAATCCCGGGATTGGTGACTGGCAATCCCGGGATCGTTCAAGAGCAAAAAACGTCCGGGATCCCGGGATTGATTTGCCTAATCGATATAGATAATATTGATCAAAGTACACCTGCCAACAGACCATCGCCATCAGAAGCTGATAATCTTGATCAAAGTACACCTGTCAATCGATCATCGCCATCAGAATCGAATCTGGATAAGATCTATGGTCCGCATTTCGATGTACAATCGAATTCAACAAAGTTGGGCAGATAAAGTTTTGTAATTAACGAGCAAAAGAATCTCGTTATTGATGATGAAATCTTCCCTAGAACAGAGGGCCTCTATGAATTATTTTTTTCGGAAAAACCCTAGAAAAGAACGATATACCAATGAAGACTTGGATGAATATCTTAAGATTCTACAAAACACAAAGGTACACTTAAAAAATGATGAAAACTCACAGATTAAAGGCAATGGAGGTTATAAGTATAAACACGTTATTCGGCCTTAATTACAACACCTTACGCAAAGAGTTATAAAGAAAATTGGAAAAGCATACAACAATAATTCATCACATATGAGCTATTCTAATAATCCCATTAAATATGTGTACTGGAATGACCCCAATGAGCTCGTTGAAAGACTAAGACTTTTAAATGGATCTCAAAATGCTGGCAATAATAATCATCAAAATGAGGTAAACTCAATTGTGGAAGAGCTACGGGAAGCAGATATCATATATTCACATCAGTTCTTATCAAACACATTGTCAAAAGTAAAATTAGCGTTAAGAATTTATGTTTATCTATTGGAAAAGTTTTTAAGTGGATACAAATAAAATAAAAAAATTCTTTTAGAATATGAATTTGTGTTTTATAACATATCATTTGTTTTCAGATTTAAAATCGGTCAGTTTTTCTGCTCTGGGCTTGTACGTTTTATTTTCACAATGGTGATTATTCAATAAAATTTGTAATTTCAGCATTAAGTACTGCTTCCTTGATTATCTGCTTTTAGGTAAGTGCGTCATGAAGAGATTCTGGATAATCTAAATTTACTTCTAATATATACATATTTTCTCCATTATCATCTAGCACTTTTATATAGACAATTGTTAATTTTTACAGATTTGTCCACTCAAATGCTTTATAAGGAAGTTATTGAGACATTACCCAAGCGTACAGTATCTAAATATACAGTATATTGCGTAGGTTTATCACCGATCAAATGAAGAAATTAATTCATTATTTGACTTTGAATATTTGTGACTGCATTGCGTTAACCTTCTTACTGAAGGAAATCACTAAAGACGATGCTTTAGTTGCCATTAAAGAATCCCTTACTAGCATAATATTTCTTAGAACATTCCTCATTAGTTAGTTCATTTAAAAATTCTATACGTAAGAGATAATTCATTTAATTTATCCCACGAGCTTAAATAATCATAAGGAAAGACGTCCCTTCCTTTGATTAAGTCTATGCTTTGATAATTGCAAAAACGAGACTTCGCATTAATCATCTTTTACTCCTTAACAACCCCTAAATCACCCTCCACTTCACCTGTTTGTTTCAATACTTTTAGCTTTGCTCTGATAGAACATTAACTATTGTACGTCACCTTTTTATTTATTTATCTCCTTTAAAGAGCTAACCTACCTCAATATTCTATATCTCACATTAAAATTACTAACTCAAGTCTAGCGTTTAAGAATAAACAATCAGTTTGACTCACAGGGTCCATATTTTTTATTCCTTCCTTATAGGTATCATCCTCTTTACTCATATCGTACTTTTTTTCTTTATGGAACAGAAACAACAACAGCATTTTTAGTGCACAGCATTTGCTATGGGATAAACATTTACTAACTCAGGGTCAGCATTCAATAATAAACAGTCCAGAACTTTTCTCAAATTCTTATCACCCCCAACCACTGTAACATCCATGTAGCACTTCTCACTCTAGCAAATGATCAATGGCCTAGCTATTTACTGCCAATTAAATCAAATTAATCTCTGAAATATAATCGTACATATGCACAGAGATCAATTGAAATATAGTAAAAAAATAAAAAATCTCCTCTAAACAATAATAACCCATCTGTGGAATCCGATATCCATTTCCTGGAATTAGTCAATTTCGCCAATCCAACCAATCTAACCTCCAACCCCCGATGACGTCACGCACACGCAGATCAATAGAAATAAAATTCCATTTTTTTTTCTACCGAATAGCAAACAAATCAATTTGACTCACATAGTCCAGATTTTTGTTTTCCCTTATGTCATCCTCTTTACTCATATTATACTTTTTTTTACCGAACAGCAACAGATAACATTTATACTGCACAGTATTTCCTATGAGATAAACATTTACTAACTCAAGGTCAGCATTCAAGAATAAACACACAGCTATGAATCTGCCTGACTCGTAGCCCAGAACTCTTCTCAAATTCTTATACGTGTTCATAATTCCTCTATGGAATACAAAACCCAATTCCTGGAATCAGCCCCTCTCCCCTCTCCCTCTCATTCTTTCTAAACGAAAAAAGACACACACTGATCAATAGAAATTAAAAAATAACCTCAAAGCAATCATAACCCATCTATGGAATTTGCCAATTTCCCCAATCAAACCAATCAAAAGACAAAAAGAAAATAAACAAACTTGAAATATGATGATTCCCCCAGCTAAACACTAACAACTATGAAATATGACCCCTCGCTCCCAATTCAGATCTCAATCCAAAAGCTAATATAAACAAACTTGAAATATGACATCTCGCTCCGATGATGATTCCCCCAGCTAAACACTAACAACTATGAAATATGACCCCTCGCTCCCAAATTCAGATCTCAGTCCAAAGACAAGAAATAAACAAACTTGAAATATGACACCTCGCTCCAATGATGATTCCCCCACAGTTAAACACTAAAACTATGGAATATGACACCTCGCTCCCAAATTCAGATCTCAATGCAAAAACAAATAAATAAACAAATGTGAATGTGAAATATGAAAAAAAAGACTCGTCCCAAATCTTACATCTCACTCTAACCCATTGCAGCGAATAACTCCTCCCATAGCTCCTCAACTCCTCAAGGGCTCTCACTCTAACACATAGCACCGAATAGCTCCTATCTTACATCTCACTCTAACCCATTGCAGCGAATAGCTCCTCCCAAAACTCCTCAGCACCTCAAGAGCTCTCACTCTAACACATAGCACCGAATAGTTCCTGCGCCAGAAGCGCTGCAAACCTACTACTCAGGCCAAAAATACAAAAATTGGTGCTGAAAAAATGAAGGAGATAGTGGACACACTCTTCCCGACTCAGCCGGTCAGACCACCTGACATCTTCCCCATACAACGCGAGGATGTCCCACTGTTCACACACGATGAACTGACCTCAGCAGCGTCCGATATAAAAAATAAGAAGGCTCCCAGACCCGATGGCATACCAGGAGAAGTGCTGAAAATCATCGCAAGAACGTGCCCACTGCTGCTGCTAAATATGTTCAACAGCTGTCTCTTGTACGGGATTTTCTACAGGAGCTGGAAGATACAAAGTTTGGTCCTAATCAGCAAGGGAAAAGGAGACCCGAAATCCCCATCAGCCTACCCGCCTTTGTGTATGCTGGATACAGCGGGGAAAGTTCTGGAGAAGATGCTGAAGGCCCGACTTACTGCGGCAATCCAGAGTGCAGGTGACCTGTCTGAAAGGCAGCATGGTTTTCGCAAGGGACACTCAACAGTAGGAGCTATCGAGGAAGTGGTTAAGGCAGCCCAAATCGCTCAACAAGGCAACCACTACTCGAGAAAAGTCGTCGTGCTGGTAACCCTAGACGTGAGGAACGCCTTCAACTCAGCAAGATGGGTAGATATCCTGGAGCCGCTGAAAAACACCTTCAGGGTACTACAGTATCTTTTGCAGGTGTTGTGGGACTACCTCAATGATCGAGAACTTCTTTATGATACTTCAGAGGGACTCCACTGAAAGGACATCACAGCAGGAGCAGCGCAGGGCTCAATACTGGGACCGGACTTGTGGAACGTATCGTACGATGGAATCCTTCGGATGGAGATGCCTGAAGACACCTTCCTCATAGGATACGCTGACGACATTGGAGCAGTGATCACCGCAATTGACACAACAGAAGCGCAGCGGAAACTAAACCAGGTCATGAGACGGGTGCAGGAGTGGATGGCCGACCATGGTCTACGACTGGCAGCCGAGAAGACTGAGATAGTTCTGCTAACCAGGAGACGGGTCCCGACTGACATCGATTTCCTGGTAGGTTCAGAGACGATCACCGGCAAGAGCGCAGTAAAGTACCTGGGTATGACCCTGGACTGCAAACTCACCTACTGGTAACAAATTAGATCGGCATCGGAAAGAGCAGCGAAAGTCATGACGGCATTCAGCAGGATTATGGCGGACACCGGAGTAAGCGGAGGCTGCTTATGTCCATCACTCACTCCATCCTTCTGTATGGGTGTGAGATATGGGCTGAGGCACTCAACCTGCAAAAGTACAGGAAGCAAATGGCTGGAGTACAGAGACGTGGAGCACTTCGAGTCACTAGCTCCTACCGCACAGTGGCTGATCCAGCCGTCCTCGTGGTAGCGGGAGTGGCCCCTGTAGATCTGCTAGCAGCAGAAAGAAAGTACGTACACGACAACAAGGCGGAAATAGGGGTTGAAGCCGCATTAACTGTAGCAAAGCAGAGGACCAAAGAGAGGTGAAAAGCAGGGGGAATGCTGAAACCAGAGGAAGATGGACCGCCAGGTTAATAAGAGATGTCGCTGCCTGGACGGAACGGAAACACGGGGAAGTGGACTACTACATCACCCAATTCCTAACCGGACGTGGTTACTTCAACCGGTACCTACGCAGAATGGGAAAGAAGGACAGCGCAGCCTGCCAGTACGGTGTCTCCGAGGAAGACGACGCCTACCATACCTTCTTCGTTTGCAACAGGTGGGCAGCGCAGAGATCTAGACTTGAGTTGGAGATAGGCAATTTCTCCCCAGACAACGTGGTCCGGAAGATGATCTCTAGTGTCGACAACTGGAACAGCATCAGCAATTTCATCCAAACGATACTAAAGAAGAAGAAGAGAGAGGAAGAAGAAAACATACCCTCAGAAAATTTTGTAACAAAATAAAGCCTCACCGGCAAGACAAATAAACCCGCTAAAGAAGAGAAATATGAAAAAACCGGCACCGAAAGGGGAAAGAAAGCGACACCAATCTGAAGTAATGCTATAAGGAGTGGATGGTGTCAAGTTAAACAAAAGGGTTAAGGTGGTTTTTTAGTGAGTACACAGTCCCACACTATTTGAAGCAGAGCGGGCCTGTTTCTCGTGAGCAGTAGCGTTTTCCACCACCCCTTAGGCAAAAAATAAAAAATAAAAAATACAGTAGCCGACGCACTATCTCGGCAGCAGCTGAATCAAATCTCAGACTCAAATACAGTTCACTCAGTGGAAAGCTCTGATGAAACCAATAAAGTTCTGAATCAATTCTTACAGCAAATAATTGTCAAGGAAGGTAAACTAACAACACACGAACTCAGTATTTCCTTCCCAGGTAGGCAAAGACATGTGACTTTTTATGCACAGAAATGACCTCATCAATATATTCAAGGAATTCCTTAAACCAGGCATAGTAGCAGTCTACGCGACAGCAGAAATAATATACGATATTAGGAAAATTTTCCAAAGTTTTTTAAACAAATTCATCAGGAGCAAAAATATATCACCAAACAAGAACAACAGCTGGAAATAGTCCATTAAACCGATGACAGACCACATCCCAACTGGCGCGAGAATTATAAGCAAATCAACCAACAATATTACTGTCCGCTAATGGCAGAATTTGCAATATAAACAAATATGATAGGAAACGTCATACTAACTTAATTGGTGAGTCACCAATCTCCAAAAAAACCGGGGGAGATTATTCATATCGATGTAATATATATTGAGCAACTAATATTTCTGACAGCAGTTAACTCATAGACTCAAGACAACAAAGATAATATTCATATACACTTAGAAACATTCAGTTTCGTACGGAGTGTGTTTTTACCAAAAGACACTTAATTCAGGACAAACGAATTTCAAATCCGTTCATAGATGTTCTTAAAATCATGTTGTTCTTTGTATTCTTTACAGTAATGAAGACAAAAGTTAAAAAAGAAATCTAACTGTAAATTTTGTCTGTGTTATGTGAGATCCTTCGAAGGCAGAGCAAACATTCAGTTTCGTACGAAGCAATTAAGCTCCTGTTCAGTTCGGCGTGTTAACATTTTAGAACTGAAATTGTTTGTTTTATTTAAAATATACTACTTTGCTAAGAATTTGAGGTACTTTTCTGTTCAGTGTGTTTTTTTTGTGAAATTAATTAATTTTTTTGAATGGGTGAAAACATAACGGAAGATATACTATCTTTGGTAATTTATCATCGAAAGAAAGGAATATCTTTGGGCGTAAAAGCTAAAATGCTACAGCTACATAAGTCTACGATACAATATATTTATAAGCGTTACCTTGAGGAAGGAAGAATTGAGAATGTGTGTAGTAACAAAGGTCCCAGAAGAATGACTATGTCTTCTGGAAAATTTATTTTGCGTGAAATAAAGAGAAATTTTAAGTTGTCTTCAGTCGAATCTTGTTAAATGCTTGCTGATTTTAACGGAACTGATGTACAGCCAATCAGCATTGGACCTACGCTTAAAAAGAATGTTTACTTTTCACGAGTATGGCGCAGAAAACCTTTGGTCAGCGAAGTTAAAACAAAAAGGCTTAATTTCGCCAAAGCATACAAAGATAAGTCGCTAGATTATTACAAAAATGTTATATTCGTTGATGAAAGTAAATTCTCACTCTTCCGAAACGACAAAAAACAAGAAAAAGTATACCACAGGCGTAACGAGGCTTATCTTTTGAAAAACTTATCGGCGACTGTAAAACACGGTGTACAAAGCGTAATGGTTTGGGGTGCTATGGGATATGGAGGTGTTGGAAATTTTAAATTTTATTCAAGGGGATATGAAAAAATAATTTATCTTAACATTCTTAAAGAGAAACTCGAACCTTCATCTAAGAAATTAGACATTAAGAACTCATTTCACTTGTAAAAAGCAAAGACCCAAAGCACATGGCTTTGGACGTTCGCCTTTGGCTCCTATATAACTGGCCAAAATGCATTGAAACACCCCCAAGAGCCCAGATATCAATCCAATAGAGCATCTGTGGGAGCACTGCGAAAGACAAATTAGGAAAACAAATGCCGTTAGAAACAAAAAGGAACTTAAAGCGCTAATTTTGAAAGAGTGGAATGAAATTCCATCCGATGTTACAAGAAAAAACCTCTTATAGACCGATTTCGCTTCTTCCAATTATATCCAAAGTGTTCGAGAGAATATTGGTTAGGCGAATACAGCCGGTTATAGAAGAAGGGCATCTCATCCCTGATCATCAATTCGGATTTAGAAGTAAGCATTCTACAGTTGAACAAGTACATCGAATAACACATGTAATCGAAAAATCACTTGAAGAAAAAAAGATTTGTTCAAGCGTATTCCTTGACGTTTCTCAAGCCTTTGACAAGGTCTGGCACGAAGGCTTAAAGTTTAAATTACGACAAGTTCTGCCAGAGCACCTATATAATATTTTGAAGAACTACCTTACGAATAGGCTATTCCGCGTCAAATGTGGAAATTAATATTCAGATTTTAAGGAAATAATGGCTGGGGTGCCGCAAGGAAGCGTTCTTGGTCCAGTCTTATATCTATTATACACTCGTGATATACCGCAAGTAGAAGGCACTGAGCTAGCTACATTTGCCGACGACACTGCTATCTTGACAGTAGGTAAAACGGTCGAAGATACTACAGAAAAACTGCAAGAAGCTTTGAATAGAGTAAATGAATGGACAAAGATTTGGCGAATCGCACTCAACGAGACCAAATCTGTTCATGTAAATTTTACTTATAAAAAAATAAATAATTTGCCGATCTTTTCAAACTCGGTTCAAATCCCGTTTGCAAACGAGGCTAAGTATCTTGGAATGACACTTGATACAAGGCTGAAATGGAAAACGCACGTTAAGAAAAAACGCAAAGAACTAGATAACAAATATCGAGAAATGTATTGGTTACTTGGAAAATATTCCAAGCTTAATATAGAGAACAAACTGCTTTTATATAAGCAAGTGCTAAAGCCTGTATGGACATATGGTATACAACTCTGGGGTTGTACCAAAATAAGTAATATTAAAATTTTACAAACTTTTGAAAACAAAGTGCTAAGAGGTATTGTAAATGCGCCATGGTATATCAGAAATAGCTATATCCACAGAGACATTGGCATTAAAACAATCGAAGACGAAATTTAAACCTACGCGAGAAATCATAGAAGTCGACTAGAAAGTCACGTAAATATTACAGTCCTCCAACTTTTGGAAGAAAGAAATTTACTGCTCCGTCTACAAAGAACCAAACCTTTAGACCTAGCGCGATAAGTAACCGCGTCTAAACTGCGGAGCTGGCAGGAACTTCTAATGGGAAGGTACCTGCAAAACGTCATTATCTCGCGAAACGAAAACTACTTGATAAGTCCAATACTTAGTTGTAGTAAAAATGAAAACAAGTCTGTTTTGAAGGGAGGTTTTTTAGTGGGTAAGAATCCCACACTACTATGAGCACGCGCTGTCGATCCTCATAGTGTCTTGTTGAAGATTTTCACCTACCCTCGGAAAAAAAAAAAAAAAAAAAAAAAAAAATATTTTTCACACGAATGGAAGGGACCTACAGTTTAATGCCGAATCCGAACGGCGATTTGAGAAGCTTTCTCGTGACAACAATACTCTCGGATGTTTGTCAGATGCTCGCGAGAGGTGGTACCGTGAAAAAACTGTTTGGTATTTTCTGGGATTCGAACTTGGAACCTCATGCGTAGTGATCCGACACACTCGCCATGGCGCCCACTATATTTATATATTATCTCATTATATCTCTTCGAAAAATTTATTATTCTTTTCACGAGGTTTAATTCAATTTTATTTTCCGATTTTGTGTTTTTTTTCCGACTGCTGCAGTTTTCTATTTAATATTGCCACTACAAAATAATTTATTTTAATTTCCAACTTTATTGTTCGGCGTCAAAATCAAAAGTGACTCGAACTTACCATTCTAACTTAACACTAAGCTTATAGCTATCGTTAGTAGGTTATCAAAATAAATTGCAAAACAATCAAAAACAGATAAACAAGATATGTTTAATTCTTATTGGCCTAGCAACAAGTCTCTACCGTTTCGGTTCTAGCGTGGCTGTGTGGCACTCTTTCAGCTTCGGCATCATGCATCTTCTCCTTTGATTAAGGTAACAGAGTGTGTACATGATTCTGGTACATGACAGGTGGCGAAAACAACATATTTTGTTATTGGGCAGCTGTTGCTATGCTACAAATGTAACTTCTATTCAAAGAGAGACACTAACCCAGCAACGGTTGCTATTAGACACTCGTGCAGCTTCGGCGTCACGCATCTTCTATTTTGACTAAGATAACAGAGTTACGAAAACAATATGTTTTCGTTCTTAGCAAGCTGTCACTGTGTTATGAATGTAACTCTGGATTAGAGAACAGTTTTGTGCCAGACAACGGCGGGTAAGTTGTCCAAAATATTAAGCAATAGCAACATAAATTAAAATTAGAATTTCGAAGAAAATTTTTCTTTTTTATAGCATTTTAGCTTTTTCTCAATTTTTCTATTTATATTATTTATTATTTTTTTGTGTTTTTTAGGCCTTTCTACACTAATTAAAAAAAATAAAATATGCGAGATTCCTGTAGTGATATTTCTAAGAAAAACAATTTTTTTATAGTACTATTAACTCCCTATCAAACATTTTTGATGAATGCTTTTTAGGCGTTTAAAAAAAAAAAATGTTGCCAAGTTGGCAAAATGTTGGAAACGTCAGCTACATATTGTTCCTACCATAATTTCTGCCTCCCAGGGAGATAGGGTAATTTTCCTTTTCTTCATACAAAAAAAAAACCTCCATTAACCCATAAATAAATAAATAAATATCTTTGTCTACAGAAATTCGCATTTAACCCTGTCCATATTTTCGCTAATCTTCTTCGATTCCACAATCGAACCTATCCCATCTTAGCAGCTGATGAGTAAATGCACTGAACGTTCTGTTTCTCCATGTATTTTCGCCGCGCATATTTCCGATCTTGTTCTTTGACTTCTCATTTTCATTTCCGATACAATCGCAGAGGCGCGTTTGGTTATCTTAAGTATACCAAGTTAAGTATTTCATTTTTTCATCGGTTTGTAGATAAAATTGAATAAAGTGAAAAGCGCGAACAGTGTTCTTTTTATTTTTTTTATTTTTGAGTATTCTTAAATCAGGGCCAATTTGATAGATTGAAGTAGGATTAAAAAAAAAGGCACAAACACGTGGAGTCAATAAATTGAAGTAGCAAACCTAGTGTTTCCGTTAGACTTCGCCTTGATCTCTCCTCTACAATTCAGGATATGAAATATCAAACCAGGATCAACCCAATATTTATTTTATACATCATGGTTTATTAATTTTCTATTTCTACTATCCATGTCCTTGACTTTTTCCTTTTCATCTTTTTCCGCATCTGCTGCATTATTTCTTAAAGATTTTATCGAAAACATTGAACTTATTTTCCTGAGTTTATCGTTAACTTTTTTTCCATTGCTATTGATACTATGCGAAGAAGCTTCTAGTGATTTCGATGAACTCTTCGAAGAAGATGATGAACTACCACTATTTTGACGAATTGGTTTTGTTGTCAACCAGAATTTTACGGCAAAATTTGTTTCTAACTTCAAAGCCTCAAATAAAGATATCTGAAGAATGATTCATATTGTTAAGATATTCACTGGGATGGTGAAATTATTACCTTTTCGTCAATAGCTACTGCTTTTACGTTCCACAAAAACTCAACTAATCCAATTAAAATCGAAGCAAGCAATCCGAGACCCAATACAAGAAAAACTCCGCCAACATTTTCAATCCCCAATTCCGGTGTATCAGCGCTCTTAGCCGAAATTTGGGAACAGCGGCCACCGCCATCTTTGTGCTTCCACCATTTGCGCTTAAGTTCAGCTAATGTACCAGATTCTCCAAGTTTTAAAACAGCTTTACTTATCTGTTTGCGATACGGTGAATCTGCGAAAAAGTTTTCTTAAAAAATACATCCTGGCGTTCCAAACCCTGTCCACTTACTGAAGGGCATCGCAATCCCATATGTTTTGTAGTCAAGCCATCCGCCGACCTGCATCAGTGTACAATTTCTTTCAACAATGTACTCCAAAGAAGTTGATTCCATAAGGAAAGCATAAAGACGTTTTCCTTTTAATACCCTGTCAACACCTTCTTCATTACTCTTGGTAAAAACAGACGGACGTGCTGACTCCATTGCGGACCACATTTTCTGATATGTACTAAAGTTAGAATCCTGGAAAAGATATTTACTTAGATGTATTCAAATGTTTAATTTATAACCACAATACTCTAAAGAATCCCATAGTACTCCCACCAGTAACAGCTCCGTATTTAATCTTACTCTGACTGGCTAAATCTTCAGCACCTTCAATAGAACTGTCCAAACGAGCATTGGTCAAAAAAGCAGCTAGATTAGCTGTATAGGAATTCAACATCATAAGCGCAAAAAACCACCACATTCCGGTAACGAGCCGAGTGGATGCAGCCCTATTAAGAAAAAAAAATTTGATTATAGTGACAGACCTACATGTATGTACATATTCATCCAACTCGTGTCTTCTTTATTTACTTTGGGAGAATATCACATCCTTGACCCATAATAGACCCCATTGTTAACCAAGTAGTATTCATAATACTCCAAATGTTCTCAACCTCCTCGGGTTCCTTGCATGGATGTGGGTTTTCCCAATCACCTGGTGCCATTCTCGAAAGTGCAAAAAGTAGTAGAGAAACGCCTAGATATGCGGTTGCCATGTAAATCCAAACATCAAGTGAAAACGGTGACAAAAAAGAAAATAAGTCAGGTGGAGGACTTTCTGGTTTCGAATACAGAATGCTGATACCCAGGGTCATAAAAGGAGGAGTAAAGTCGACTACTTGTCGACGAGCCGATGTCATTGTAAGATCGCATATTCCTAAGTCCGCGTTCTTGAATATTGGAATTCGTTAATTAAGTACTTTTTAATATGGGTATTTCACTTACCCCATCCAACAGTTGCTTAACTAAGCCATCCCATTGTTTGGTAACTTTGTCTAAAGACCCATACTTTCCATCTGGAGCCAGCTCAAAAATGTACTTGAAACCGAGAATTTGTGCAATATTGTCAATGAGATCCATAGAGTAGCCTTCGTACCGAGCATTGCCTTCCAGAATTTCTCCATCTTTTGGTACTCTGGAAAGTAGAAATGTATGCGTGTTAAACGCAACTGACAAAAGTTACATACATACTGAGAACGTCAAAAGTGAGTAAACAGACATTTGATTTATGGAGTTACATATAATTTAAGCAAAAAAAAAAAAATTGGATTCCAATGATACAATAGAAAAGCGTTGTTCAGTAGTAATAAAACAAAAAATAAAACAAAACTAATATATTTTTTTTATAATAAAAATTCACCATATTCCATATTTTAGGCGTCAAAAGTAAATAAACAACATAAACATCCTCTCGTTTAATACGAATCAGTTATTTTGACTGCTAGAATTGTTGAAAGATATTACGGCGGAGATAAGTTTTTGTTTTTACATTACGGCAGAGTGTACGCTGGTTGTGTTTAGAGGCTTAATAGCAGTTCAATTAGATTTTTTTTTATAATGAGGAGTGAAATTTCTTTGGAAACGCGAAAAAGTATAGTGGATCGTATCGTGGGAAGTCGTATCGGGATATTGGCCATATTGTTAGTGGAAACCATGTTTCTGCGAAAAAAATTATTGATAAGTTTAAGAGATTTAAAACATTGGAAAACTTCAAACGGACAGGTAGACCGAGGAAGCTAAATATAAGAGAAACCAGATAAATAGTGACTAAAGTGAAAAAAAATCCCAGCTCAAGTGCCGTTAAAATTGGGGAAAACATATCGATAGCGTTCGAAAAATCAGTTAGTGCGAGTACTGTACGGCGAACATTGCATAAATCGGGTTTACATGGTAGAAGTGCTAGAAAGAAACCATTGATGTCTAAAAAAATAAGAAAAAACGTTTTAATTTTGCAAAAAAATACATAAATAATGATATTTCGTTTTGGAAAAACAAGAAAGCAAATTTAACATTTTTAAAAGTCACACAAATAAAAAAATATGGAGGGAAAAGAACAAAGATTTTAGTGAGCAAAATGTAAGGAGCATAGGGGGATGCTTTAGGGGGAGGTTCAGTAATGGTGTGGGATGTATGGCAGCACCTGGGGTGGGAAATATTGTCTTCATTGAGAATACAATGAATAAGCAAGACTTTCTGAGCATTCTAAAGAATAACATACAACCGAGCGTAGACAAATTATGTATGATAAGGAATTGGATCTTGCAGCAAGACAATGACCCTAAGCATACTTCGCGGCTCGTTAAGGAATGGTTGCTTTACAGGACTCCAAAACAACTTGATCACCCTCTGCAATCACAGGACCAAAACCCCATAGAAGATTTATGGAATCAGTAGTAGTAGTAGTAGTAATTATGATTTTTATTTACCAAAAGTTTGGCCTGTTACAATAATTTACAGTAAATGACATTGGCAATTACCGTCAGCCGAAAAAAAAGAGAGAATTCTAATTCAAATTTATAATTAAAAACAAATTTTCAAATAAAATAAAAATACAGTTTTGGTTTTGGTTTTATGAATATGGTACAATATATCTTAAATGCTTCGTTTAGTATTTGTTGACGATATTTTGATGCAGGTCTAATATAGTTGGCTAACAGATTCCAGTCTTGACCATTTAATTGCGCGATTACCTCATTTTCTGCGAGCGTATTTTTACCCAAGTAGACCCGCCTAATCTCCTTTAATACGGGACATATTCCAATAAAGTGGAGAACGTCTTCTTTCGCACCAATGTTGCATATAGTGCATTCCTCATTCCCATCGCTTACGTAGGGCATAAATTTCAGTCGAAGAAGTTCGCCTCTGGCCTTGAAGATGGTGGAAATTGTATTAAGGCTGTTGCGATCGTGAAAATAATTTCTATCCCCCAGATCATGATCGAGTAAACGATAAGTGATTCTCGTCTCGCTATGCTGTGCTTTCACTCCGAATGCCGCTCGGGTGGAATCTTCAAGTAGTAGTAGTAGTAGTAGCAGAAGTGATTTTTATTGAATATTAGAAAATTGTTACTAATACATAATTAAATAATCACAAAATATGCATTGGCGTTTGCCGTCAGCCTGAAAAGAGAGATTTACAAAGGGGACAGTCCTGTTTCCAAGTGAAGCATATACGTTGGCGCGTTTTCCGGTAGCCTGAAGATTTTTTTGATAAAGTATCTTAGCAGCTTTTCAACTTCTTCAAACTGAGAGATACCCCATACTTGGGCGCCATAGCACATGACGGACCTAACCACTGCCTCATAGACTTTATACTTTGTACTAAGCGGAACGTTATTTTTAGAAAATATTCCCTTCCAATTACAGTTTATTGCCTTTTTTCCTTCCTTGAGTTTTTCCTGAAGGTGCTTTTTAAAATCCACTCGCGGTGTTAAAATGACTCCAAGGTACTTATATTCCTTTACGTTCTCAATTTCTTCGTTTTGGTAAAACCATTTTTCGTCCCTAGCGAAGCGACCGGTACCGTTTCGGAATACCAATATTTTGGACTTGCTTGTATTCAATTTTAGGTCCAAAAGTTGCAATATTTCTCTAGCTTGTTGATCATCATTTGCATCATGGATTGAGTTTCCGACAGGATGACGATGTCATCAGCATACAAGAGTACCCTTATTTTCATTCCAGCAAACTCAATTCCTCCAGGTAGAGATGTTGGCAAATCGTCCATAAATAGCGCGAAAAGAAGAGGACTCATGAGACAACCCTGCTTAACACCCATATGAGACTCAAACCAATTTGAAACATTGGAATCTTGAATATTCATCAACAGCTCCTGTAGGGTACGCTTCCATGTTTCCGTGCTATTTTCCTCTATGGGGAGATTGTATTCTCTGCTTAGCCTAGACCATTCGCCGAAAAATTGCTTTTTTTTGGTGTATCAGGAGTTTTGTGATGATATGGGGAAGGCGATGGCGGGGGAGCTCCATAACTTTTAGAATGTAAAGGAAGTACAACCTTAAGGTAAAGATATACCAAATTTAGGTAAGCCTGTTTCTAGATGCAGCATGTAGTTCGGAGTATTTTCCAGCAATCTGAAAATCTTTTTTAGAAAGTATCTAAGCAATCCTTCTACTTCCTCATACTGAAAGATACCCCAAACTTGGGCAGCGTAGCACATGATCGATCTCATAGTTGCTTCAAAAATTTTGAATTTGGTGCTTGGCGGTACGTGTTTTTTTCCGAGGATGCCATTCCAGCTGCAATTCATTGCCCTTTTCGCTTCTTTGAGCTTCTCTCTCAGATGTGTTTTGAACGCCATTTGAGGGGTAATAATTATCCCAAGGTACTTATATTCCTTCACAACTTCGAGTACTTCATTTTGCCAGGTCCATTTTTCCAGCCGTGAATACCGTCCAGTACCATTTCGGAACACCATTATTTTTGACTTATTGGTATTCACTGAGAGATTCCATAAGCTGCAATATTGTTGTAGCTTTTTAATCATCATTTGCAGCATTGTTGTGGATTCTGCAAGAATAACAACATCATCCGCGTACAACAAAACCTTTATATGAACTCCACCAAACACTAGTCCTCCCGGAAGAAAAGTTGTGAAGTCATCCAAAAATATGGAAAAGAGGAGAGGACTCAAGAGACAACCTGTTTTACTCTTATTATTTTCATAAAGGCTTTGTATTACTCTAAGCATTTTCGTTGATACTCCTAGGTTACTCAACTTATGGAAAAGAGCGTTCCTGTCAATTGTGTCGAAAGCCGCCCTGAAATCGACAAAGAACGCGTATAGTTTTTTGCCCCTATCAAGGTATGCCTGGGCAATGCTTTTTAGTGCAAATATGTTGTCTATTGTTAAATATCCTTTTCTTAACCCCGCTTGGAATTCACTCAGCAACTTGTTTTCTCGTACCCAATCCGTCAGACGCTCTAGAATAATTCCAGCAAATATTATTGTTACTGAGTTCATAAAGCATATTCCTTTATAATTATTCGGATCGCTTATGTCTCCTTTCTTAAACAGGGCGAAAATTATACTCCTTCTAAAATATCTAGCACCTCACCCATACCAAAACTATAATTGAAGGCTACCGCAAGTTTTCTGAGGAATTCGTTTGTCGCAAATTTGAAAAATTCGTAGGGGATAAGATCTTCACCAGGGGCTTTTTTTGTGCTGCATCTGTGCAGCACTTTGTAGAGTTCCTGGACAGTAATTGTGCGGTCTAGTGAGTCTACTGTTATGTAAGGTAGGGAGTAATTCAGTTGACTAGTGCTACTCGGTGGACTCAGCAACTGCTTGAAGTGATTGGCTAGTGCGGATGTTTCAACTTGAATGCTCCGTGCGAACATCGTACCGTTGAGGGATCGGACCGGCTTCCAAAACGAACGAGTATCTGAAATCCCATCCAAAGCTCTCGCCAGCTGCTGCGTGCACCTTCTTTTTTTGTTGATACAGATGCTTTTCTATGCCCTTCTCGCTTCGAGGTACATAATTTTTGCAACACTGTTGTCTGTTCTGTCTGCGGGCGCCATGGCGTAAGTGGTTAGTGTGTCGGATCACTACGCATGAGGTTCCAAGTTCGAATCCCAGAAAATACCAAACAGTTTTTTCACGGTACCACCTCTCGCGAGCGTCTGACAAACATCCGAGAGTATTGTTGTCACGAGAGAGCTTCTCAAATCGCCGTTCGGATTCGGCATTAAACTGTAGGTCCCTTCCATTCCTGTGAAAAATATAACGCACACAACATGAGTGGTTGCGAGAAGCTAGGCCCTGGCACTTTAAAGAGCTGTTGCGCCAAATATTTATTTTTATTTTTTTTTGTTGTCTGTTCTACGGACTAAACACAGGTAAGCAAATTAACTTTTCCTCGCTGCCATGCACTCCCAATCGAACCATGCTTCCTTTTTCTTGAATCTTCCTGACGGTTGAGATATACTCGCAGCATTCGAAATGCAGGAAACTAGTACATCTACACCACGGCTAGAGTTGAATTCGCTTTCGTTTATAGCGTCGAAATTGCTGTTCAGTTTTTGTTTATAGCTAAGTGCGCAGCTTTCCTTCCATTGTAATTTTGGTAACAGCCGCAGCTCCGAGACGGTAGATTCAAACGGAATATCCATAGACATCAAAGCTGTCAACTGCAAGTGATCCGAATAAGTGAGCTCCTTTACATTTAAGTCGACCACACACTTCAGCCAAATTCCACGTACGAGACAGTAGCCTATAGTTGAATAGGCTACACCTCGGACAAACGTTAGGTGGCCCTTCTCGTCGCTCTTAGATCGACCGTTTAGTACTGTGGGACCGGTCGTTTCAGACATTTCGGGTCAACTTTCTACCGTTGCCATCAATTGTTTTATCCGTTGCACACCTAAATAAATTTACGTTCTGACGTAAGAACTACGGTTCCACTTCCAGCAGCTGCGTATCACCTATTCTCGCATTACAATCTCCGATTACCATTACGTCTTCTTCGCCGAATTCCAATAGAAAGTCGTATAAGCTCTTAAAATCGTTTATCCATCTGCTACAATTGATATACACTGGGATTATCCACATTCGAACATCAATCGATGCTATTTCCACCAAAACTCTGTTGATTTCATTGTTAAATCGGCACCTAACGCTACTGTTTAACTGTTTTTTAATACCATACAAGCATCCTCCGCTAGCTCTTCCATGAGAAGATAATCGCGTTGCTGCTATCCAATGCAGTATATGGTTTCCAAAATAGGACTCAAAATGCTCCATGTTTTTGTCAACAAACGTTTCAAATAAAAAGAAGATATCGTACTGACAAATATGTTCGAAAAAAACATTAAAAAATAATTTGTTACCTATCCCTGCTATGTTATATAATATTATTTTTAAAGAAAAATTACTTTAACTAGGACTTATGGGATCATTTGGACCGGAAGATTCGCAAAGGACTATTAATGGCAAAGATGACCTTGATGGAGGAATGGTCCCAAATATCCTCCGATGTTACAAATAAACTTGTTGTGTCCATGCCACGTAGACTTAAACAAGGAAGGTCTGTCAGTAGAGGCACTCCGCAAGGTGGTGTGGAATTTGGCGATCAATGAGCTATTGATAATCACGGAAGGCGAGGAATGCACGGCAATCGCTTATGCAGATGATGTTGCTTTGGTTGTCTCAGGAAAGCACTAACATACTCTAAAAGAACTCCTACAAAACGCTTTTAACAAGCTCACCCGATGGGCGGTTCGGTGTGGTTTGGGTGTGAGCTCCCACAAAACTGAACTTGTACTCTTCTCCAGGAAGTATAAAATATTTTTAGGTCTCATCCTGGATAAGAAATTAAGCTGGAAACCTAATATTCAAGAAAGAGTAAAGAAAGCTACAGTAGCGCTTTTCTCTTGCAAAAAAGCTATTGGAAATAGATGGGGTTTACAACCCTGAATCACTTACTGGCTCTACATCTCGGTCATTAGACCGATACTCACATACGGGGTCATTGTCTGGTGGACGGCCTTAGAAAAAGCTATAAATAGCGATTATCTAAGTAAGGTCTAGCGCACAGCTTGTCTGTGTGTAGGCGGAGCACTACGTACAAACCCCTCTGTGGCACTGGACATTTTGTTTCATCTGATACCCCTCGATATATTTAGCGAGCAAATGGCAGCGAATGCAGCCGTTCGCCTCGAAGCTACCCAACAGTGGTCAAGAAAAGAATTTGGCCACGCTTCCATTTTAAATAAATGAAAAATCCCTCCCGAAAACACGGACTACACCATCCCACGTCTAAATTTTGACAAGAACTTCCTCGTCACCATCCCCTCCAGATCACTCTGGAATGATGATAAATTCTTAGAAGATGGGTCAATCCACTTCTACACTGACGGCTCAAAATCCAAGGATGGAGTTGGTGGAGGTGTTTTCTCTGACAGGCTTAACCTTAAGCTCTCCTTCCGTCTTCCAAATCATTGTAGCGTGTTTCAGGCGGAAATTTTGGGCGATTAAAGAAGTCTTATCTTGGCTTAAGAAAAACGTGATATCTGTTAAAAATATCCGCATCTTTTCAGACAGCCAAGCAGCAATCAAATCCTTGGAATCGACCTCTATAAATTCCTTAGTAGCTCTAGACTGCCGCTCGTTTCTCGTGGAGATGGCTGAACAGTTCAATATTCACCTGTGTTGGGTGCCGGGGCATAGGGACATTCCAGGGAATTGTAAGGCCGATGAACTCGCCAAAATAGGAACGACTATACCCATCCTGCCGGACAAAGGCTCCTTAGGTATACCAATCGCTACTTGCAAACTTAAATTTAAGCTGGATGCTATCGAGAGTACGAACCTTAGGTGGACAAGTGGATCCACATGTCTAACGACAAAACAAATTTGGCCGAAGCTAGATCTAAAACGTTCTAAGTTTTTGATTTCTCTCAACAGATTGCATATCGGCGCTATAATAGGTGTCATCACTGGACACTGTCTAATAGGCAAGCATGCCACAATCCTTGGCGTTTTTGCGAACGACTTTTGCAGAAGCTGCATGGATGAAGAAGAGGAGGAAACTATTTCTCACCTTCTTTGTTCCTGCCCTGCTCTCTCCCATAGAAGGAAGCTTCACTTAGGAGCCCCTTTTACAACGACATAGGCGACATGAAAAATATAGATATTAAAAGCCTCCTACGCTTCATAAGAAGCTCAAAATGGTTAACCGAGTAGGTAAGAGGAAATTTCTACCATGATCCATGGGTGCCGTGAACTAAGGCCATATGAACTAACGCCATAGTGGCTTTAATTCACTTTCAAATACGAATTAACGCCATAATCCACTTATGGCTTTAATTCACTTTCAAATGAGAACTAAAGCCATCACTTAATGTGAACTAACGCCATATGGTGTAAATTCACATTCAAATATGAACTAATGCCATAAAATGTTTTTGAGCTCTGAAGCACAGCCAGTGCAATGCAACAGTTTTGATAAAACTTTATCAGTCCAATGTCACACCACGATCGGCTCACGTTTAGTCCACAATAGACTTTTGACCCACATGGGCCAACAGTCCACAACATTTAGGGCCATATTTCCACAATCTTAAAGAAGAAGTGGGCCATAAGTTCAAAACTATTCTTATGACTTATATGGCACAGGGACATAAGCCCCAAATTTTTGTTTTGGGACTTATGTCCCACTCCATAGAGACATTAAGTCCACAATTTTTTTGACGAAAATGGGACATAAGTCCCAAATTTTTGGAGAGTTAATATCTATTCAAAAAACTGTGGATTTCCATTAGGCGTCGTATTTTAATGAATATAATATGAACGCAGGGATATATGTGAAGATTAAATTTTTTATCGAAGATGACGCATGCATAAGTCCACAATGCATAAACAGTGCAATGTGAACTTGGTACACACTCGAAAACATGAAGAGGGAAGTAACCTACAATAACTAATAATGCATGTTTCTTAATACATATGTACAGGGTGGGCCAACTACAAGTTTCTTTTCAAAAATGCAATAGAATCAACAAAATGAAATTTTTTTCATGTATTATGGCTTTATTAGTAAGAGCAAACATTCCCATTAATTACGGAGCACAACGTCGTTCAAGTGGCTGCCTCGGCTGGCCTCGCAGTAGCGCATTCTATCAATTTTCCAAGACCTTGTTGATGGTTTCGGGCTGTAGCTCACGGATTGCTTGGATGATATTGGCCTTAAGTGCTTGAATCGTTTCCGGATTGTTGGCATAACATCGGTCCTTCACGGTTCCCCACAAAAAAAAGTCCAAAGGGGTCAAATTGCAGCTCCGAGGCGGCCAATTGACATCGCCAAGACGGCTGATAACACGATTTGGGAATTTGGTGCGCAAAAGACCGATTGTGGCATGGGCTGTGTGGCATGGCGCGCCATCCTGCACGACCCAGAGGTCGTCCAAATCCATGTCTTCAATTTCAGTAAAAAAAAAAGTCGTTAACATGGCTCTGTAACGCCCACCGTTGACCGAAACGTTGTTCCCAGCCCCATTTTCGAAGAAAAATGGTCCAATGATGCCACCACTCCACAATCGGCACCAAACTGTCACTCTCTGTGGATGCATTGGCTTCTCGACAATAACGTGCGGGTTTTCCAAACCCCAGATGCGGCAATTTTGTTTGTTAACGTAGCCGCCGAGATGAAAATGTGCCTCGTCAGAAAAGATGATTTTTCGCCCAAAATCGTTGTCCAATTCAAGTTGCTCTAAGGCCCAAACTGCGAAGCGATAACGAAGCGGATGGTCGTGCGCTTTCAATTGCCGAATCAATTGGACCTTGTAAGCGAATAATCCCAGAATTCTCCTCAGGCTAGTGCGTGAAATGTTGAGCTGTTGAGATCGATGACGAGTTGATGTTCGTGAATTGAGTCTCACACTCTCGGCTACAGCAGCCACATTCTCGTCTGTGCGCACCGTACGACGACGGGGACCATGAGTGTTGTCTACTAGCATACCAGTCTCACGAACTTTGCACAAACTTGCGTACAGTAGGCGCGGTGGGTGCTTCATTTCGGCCAAAAGTTCTTTTAAAAAAACGCACTGTTTGGGCTACACAGCACTCACTTTGGAAATAAGTTTTCAATATTTCGCAATGTTGTTCAAGCGTAAAGCGACTCATTTCGTTCTGCGGAGGTATGATACTGACTTTCTGTCAAGATTTCGAGCGGGAAACAGCTCTCATTGTCAAAATAACCTATGATTTAAAAAGAAATCTCTAGATGGCCCACCCGTTATATCGACATAGATGCATACATAGGTATATACATTTTACAGTGAGGTAGGTATGGGGGGCATGCTGCAACCCCCCTGCCTGGGGTCATTGTTGGCAGGGGTTGCAGGGGGGCACCATGTCCCCCCATACCTA
The DNA here is from genome assembly GCA_945910035.1 of Brachypalpus laphriformis. Lineage (NCBI taxonomy): Eukaryota > Metazoa > Arthropoda > Insecta > Diptera > Syrphidae > Brachypalpus > Brachypalpus laphriformis. The sequence continues at coordinate 224,252,030 of OX246753.1, read as the reverse complement.
CCTCACTGTTTATACACCGTAAAATGAATATGTCTATGTATGCATCTATGTTGATATGGATATGTATTCAGAAACATACATTATTACTTATTGTAAGTTACTTCCCTCTGTTTTCGAGTGTGTACCAAGTTCCCATAAGGAAGTGAAGTTCATCCCCACCTTTATAGGTGCGAAATAACTTCATATGACTTTAATTCACATTCAAATGAGAACTTAGGCCACTTTCGAAAACGAACTAACACCATATGACTTTAGTTCTCATTTGAAAGTGAAATAAGGCCATAAGTGGATTATGGCGTTAATTCGTATTTGAAAATGAATTAGCACCATTATGACGTTAGTTCATATGGCCTTAGTTCACGGCACCGATCCATGTGCTATCACAATGGACCTATTATTGGTCTATGTGTATTGGCGTTTCTCAGCTGGCAGCCACTTCAACCTAACCTAACCTAACCTAATGGTGGCGCAACCAAATACTGAGTTTTGTTTTTGATATATTTTATTTACGAATTTCTTAAAGAAACGGTTAATGTTTATTTACTTTTCACGCCTAAAATATGGAGTATGGTGAATTTTTATTATAAAAAAAATATATTAGTTTTGTTTATTTTTTTATTTTTTGTTCTTGTCCCCATCAGGGTCGGGGAAATGAAGTAAGAATAGCCCTGAGGTAAGTTATGCCTGTCGTAGAAGGCGACTAAAATCCAGAGAAATCCAGGATCGTCTGACACATATTGTGCGGCACACCGCTCAGCGGCTATATATAAGCTGTGAGTATAAGTAACTGACCTATTTACGGTAATTAAAACTGAAGTTGAAAAACGATGGCAATGAACAAAACAAATAGATTAATTACCCCAGGTGGCCTACCAGCTGGAAAATCCACTCTCTTCGGAGATCGGTCCCATAGATTCTGGGGGACCATTTATTGCTTTTACATCAAACCAGCAGCAGGAGTACAAAAACATAAAGAACTTCGCCAACAAAATCTTCACCAAGGGTTGTTTCTTCGGAAACCAGAACAAAAAAATCGTATGGCGAAGAAGTTATACGTAAAAAAAAGAACCAATAGCTATGAAAAGATCGACAGAACAAGTAATCAGTGCCCCAAAAAACTAACGAGGGTTTTCAGGTTGAGACAGGTAATTTCTATAAAGAATGGCAAGATCAAATTCAAGCCAGGAAACAACTTGAAAAATTGGTTAAGATTCTTCAACAACACGTGAAAGCCAAACCAACAAAATACTGAACCTGAGTTTCAAACAGATGAGGACGAACTTTGCTCGAAACTGAAAGAAAGAAAAATAAACCCCCATCAAAAAAGCGAAGAGCAGAGAGTAGCCCTGAAACTACTACTAAAACTCAACAAAAGGTAGTAAGAGTAGAGAAAGTCTGAGCACACAAAATCGAGGAATAAAAGACGTAATAGTCCAAGCTATTCCTCACAAGAATGCTAAGACTAAAAACGGTAGACAAACCACCCCCAATCATGATCTCATGATTAAAGTTGTTTGGCGAGCTTAAGAGCATTATTGAGAAAAGTACGAAAAAAATATGCAAATATACATCGTACTTCTTCTTCCTTTTTTTTTATCAGTGAGGCTATGATCCGAAAACAAGAGATCATAACCCTCCCACTTCACCGCATTTCTACTGATCCGCCTGTGGGGTTCACCTATTTGACCTCAGAAAATATCGGCAGGCCTGCCGCTTTTGGATCACTCGGTTACTGAGGCCAATGAAATGCCGATGTCGTCGCATTTGTCTGATCTAGGCGTTTATAGGCCTGCCTTTCCTACATCGCGATGTCTTTAGAACGTGCATTGATATTGCCTTTTTAACAGCGTTCAAATGATCCCTTCTTTGAACGTGGCAATACCAACTGAGCCGGTCGCGCTCTATTTTTTGTACGATGGTTTCCTTGATGTGAAAGCTTCCACGGATCTTCGAACTTCTTATTCGATCAAGCTTTGTCACTCCTGCTGTCATGCGAAGCATCTGCATCTCAGCTGCCGTTAATTTACTCTCATACTTTTTGTACATCGTCCAACATTGTGAACCGTATGTGAGCGCTGGACGCACAACTGCGGTGTAGAGCCTTCCTTTCAACTTAGGGGGCATTTTTCTGTCACAGAAGATAGCCGAATTTCCTCGCCACTTCATCCACCCTACGCTTACACGATGATTGATGTTTTTTTTTCCGAGGGTAGGTGAAAATCTTTAACAAGACACTATGAGGATCGACAGCGCGTGCTCATAGTAGTGTGGGATTCTTACCCACTAAAAAACCTCCCTTCAAAACAGACTTGTTTTCATTTTTTACTACAACTAAGTAGTCGACTTATCAAGTAGTTTTCATTTCACGTAATAAGGACGTTTTGCAGGGACCTTCCCATTAGAAGTTCCTGCCAGCTCCGCAGTTTAGACGCGGTTACTTATCGCGCTAAGTCTAAAGGTTTGGTTCTTTGTAGACGGAGCAGCAAATTTCTTTCTTCCAAAACTTGGAGGACTGTAATATTTACGTGACTTTCTAGTCGACTTCTATGCTTTCTCGCGTAGGTTGGAATTTCGTCTTCGATTCTTCTAATGCCAAGATCTCTATGGATATCGCTATTTCTGATATACCATGGCGCAGTAACCAATACATTTCTCTATATTTATTATCTAGTACTTTGCGTTTTTTCTTAACGTGCGTTTTCCATTTCAGCTTTGTATCAAGTGTCATTCCAAGATACTTAGCCTCGTTTGCAAACAGAATTTGAACCGAGTTTGAAAAGATCGGCAAATTATTTATTTTCTTATAAGTAAAATTTACATGAACAGATTTGGTCTCGTTAAGTGCGATTCGCCAAATCTTTGTCCATTCATTTACTCTATCCAAAGCTTCTTGCAGTTTTTCTGTAGTATCTTCGACCGTTTTACCTACTGTCAAGATAGCAGTATCGTCGACATATGTAGCTAGCTCAGTGCCTTCTACTTCCGGTATATCACGGGTGTATAATAGATATAAGACTGGACCAAGAACGCTTCCTTGCGGCACCCCAGCCATTATTTCCTTAAAATCCGAATATTCATTTCCACATTTGACGCGAAGTAGTCTATTCGTAAGGTAGTTCTTCAAAATATTATATAGGTGCTCTGGCAGAACTTGTCGTAATTTAAACTTTAAGCCTTCGTGCCAGACCTTGTCAAAGGCTTGAGAGACGTCTAGGAATACGCTTGAACAAATCTTTTTTTCTTCAAGTGACTTTTCGATTACATGTGTTATTCTATGCACTTGATCAACTGTAGAATGCTTACTTCTGAATCCGAAATGATGATTCGGAATGAGATGCCTTTCTTCTATTACCGGCTGTTTTCGCCTAATCAATATTCTCTCGAATACCTTGGATATAATTGGAAGAAGCGAAATCGGTCTATAAGACGTTTTTTCATTCGGCGGTTTTCCGGGCTTAAGGACCATTATGATTTCGGCGACTTTCCATTGACTGGGAACATATTCTAGTCTAAGTGCGGCCTTTATAATAAACAGAAGCTTAATTAGACCTTTTCTTGGTAAGGCTTTAAGAACCTCTCCCGTAATTAGGTCGTATCCAGGAGCCTTCTTAGGTCTAAGTTTCTTTATTTCTACCTTAAGTTCGGTAAGTGTTGCATTTCTTATTACGCTATTGGTTATATAAGACGTATTTACATTTTCAATAAGAGCTTGTCAATCAAGGCGAATAGGCTTGGCTCGTTGCAGGGATGTAGGATCCTCACTTATGATGGCTCCATCGTCAGCAAAGAATAACTGATGTACCTTAGGGTCCATCACTCTACCTTCAAGCAGATAATCAAGGACTGTAATAAAGAGCAAAAACTTAAAACGCTTCCCTGGTGCACTCCGACTTTGATTGGGAACTCTTCGGTTACTCCAGTGGGGCTTCTTACTCTTGTCTTTGCTCCTTCGTGCATGTCCATGATCATCTGTACATAGGTTTCTGGAACCCCTCGATGTCTTAGCGCCACCCATATCAGATCTCGTTGTTGTCTGTCGAATGCCTTTTCAAAGTCAACCAATACAATATGCAAATCCCTTAAGGAATCACGATGTTTTTCCATTATGATCCTTATACTTTGGATTGCATCTGTGGTTGATTTACCCGAGACAAACCCGCACTGATCATCAGGTAGCCGTATTATTTTTCGCAGTCGGCCACCTAATACCCGCTCGACGATCTTCATGGCGTGTGACATCAGCTTGATGGAACGGTAGTTATCACAGTTTCGTGTATCACCCTTCCCTTTGTATACAGGGAGAAGGTAACTTTCCCTCCATTGATTCGGCATTGGATCACCTCTCACAAATTTGGAGATGAGAATTCTGAGCCATCTGAACCCGATGTCACCCATCTTTTTCCAGAACTCAGAGGGTATCTCGTCTGGCCCAACCGCTTTTCGTTTTTTGGAGTATTTGACCGCCTCACTAACTTCTTCGACTATAATGTCGGGTATTTCTACACAGTTAGGGGTGGCTCTTGGAAAGTATAGCCGGGGAAACTGTTCGTTTAAAAGCTCTTCACAATACTGCCGCCACCTCTGAAGAATTTTGTCGTCATGCACAAGAAGCTGGCAATGAGCATTGCTAATGAACTTTGGCGAACGAATCTCCAGAGCATTCTTCCTTCTGTGGGCGGTTATTTTGAAGATAGTGGCGTTCTTGTACATATTGTGTCTTTGCAGCTCCTGGATAGCCTGGTTTGCATCAGCAACCGGGAAAAATATTTTCTCCAGCTCCCGATACAGGCCCTCCGTACTCTCTGCTTGAAATTGGGCGCACTTCTTCTTCGCTTTTTTATTGCAGCATCTGTATTCCATTTCGAGGCGAACTTTTTCGTCACTATTAGTAGTGGGGCACTTTGACCAAGCTTTGAAAGCCGCTTTCTTCTCATTTATCAATTTCTTAGCTTCATCACTTCACCACCATGTTTCTTTGGCGTGTGAAGCTCCGAGCAGTGATTTGGCCTTCTTTAAGCAAGTTCGCTGTAGGGAATCCCACATATTTTGTGCTCTGCACTCTTCATCCTCAGCTCCGTTGATGGTGTGAGACAGGTAATTTTTCATTACGAAAACAAAAGCCTCGCCTGTTTCTTTGTCCAGATTGTACCACTTGATTTTCTCAGAGACCCTTGTTTGTTTGATTTTCTTCGGCGTTTTCATAAAAATTTCTGTTAGCAGGAGACGGTGTTGCCGAGCGATTGCCTCTTCCAGGATCACTTTGCAATCTTTTACCCGAGGCTTCATGAAACTGGCTACCAAATGGTAGTCAATCTGCGTTTCATCTCCACCACTGCTGTAAGTGATCAGGTGTCGGCTTTGTTTGATGAACATGATATTTAACACGCAAATATACATCGTACAATAAGGACAATTGGAAAGTCAATGTCGATGACGCTGATGCATATAGATCTGTCACTGAGGAATTGAGTAAAAATAAAATACAGTGGCACTCATATGAAAATAAAGCTACAAGGTCCATAAAAGTAGTAGCTAGAGGTCTTCATTCATCGTGTGATGTAAAATAAATCTCAGAAGACCCAACTCAAAAAGGATTTCAAGCTCTGGAAGCCAGCAATTTAATAAAAAATGAGACAATTAAAGATTCCAATGGGAAATCAGTGATAAATAAAAGGCACCTGCCTTTATTCATGCACACTTTTGACAATAAAGAAAGTGTCGAGAAGCTATACACTATTAAATCAATTATGGGAATAGTTGTAAAGATTTAGCTACTTCGAAAGTCCAAAACTGTCCCACAATGTAAACGTTGTCAAGCATTTGGACACACACAAAAATACTGCAACCGCGACTATGCTTGTGTAAAATGTGAAGGTAAACATGCAACCAAAAATTGTTCTCTCAATAAAGAACAGGAAGCTAAATGTGTCAACTGCCAAGGCAATCATCCTGCAAATTATAGAGGATGCCCAGTTGCAAAATAGTTCCAAGAAAGTAAAAGCGAACGCACTTCTAATAGAACTAATTTCCAAAATGTAACAAATAAAAAACAACGATTAAAAATAAACCTTAAAACCAACCGGCCAAAGAAATCGTTCAGAATAAAAGTATGGAAAATAGCAAATCGTATTCTCAAAATGTTAAAAATGTACGGAAAGATGAGGAAACTTCCCTGAAAGAATTACTGGCGATTATCCTTAAAAGAATAGATAATCAGGATTTAACAATAAAACAGTTAGGCGAAAAAGTCGCTATCAAAAAACAATGATGGACAGAAAATTAAAAATCGCAGCATGGAATGCAAACGGTCTTTCACAGCACACGTCTGAGCTGAACATCTTTTTAGACATCAAAAATAATGACATTTGCCAGGTGACGGAAACACATTTCCCCGTGGTTAAAAGTCTTGATATTAAAACACCAAAATATACCTGTTACCACGCACCACATCCAGCTAGAGGAGGATCGGCTATACTTATAAGGAAGAACTTGAAGCATTATGAAGAATCCAAGTTCATTAATGAGAATATGCAAGTTACAACAATAAGTATTTATTTAAAAAGGAAAGAGTTGAAGGTAGCAGCAATTTACTGCCCACCCAAACGCTCCCCAACTGAAGAAGACTACCATATACAGAACTTCTAAATTTGCTGGGACATCACTTTTTTGTTGGTGGTGACTTCAATGCTAAACATACCCACTGGGGATTTAGGTTAACAACAACAAAAGGAAGAAGGCTTTATCAAGCAGGTCGCAAATACAACTGCGAATTCTTTTCCTCTGGATCGCCTACATACTGGCCATCTGATCCCAACAAAATTCCAGACCTAGTTTTTGTAGCAAAAGGTATTAAACAAAATCATGTAAGTGTTGAAGGAAATTATGACCTATCGTCAGATCATACTCCGGTGATCTTGTCACTAAGTGAAACAGAAGTGCAAGAAAAAAGTTATCCTAAGCTTGTAAACAAAAGAACGAACTGGATTAAATTCAGATAAAGGTTAGAAAGTTTTATAAACCCAAGATCTCCTATGGAAACAAGAGAGCAAATTGATCATGAAGTGGAACAATTCATTGTTGATGTACAACAGGCGGCAGAGGAAAACACTCCAGCTAATTTGAACAGGAGGCAACCTGAAACAAAATACCTCGCCGTGATAAGGGAGCTGATATTAGAAAAAAGAAGGGCTCGTAGAAAATGGCAAACCACGAGATTCCCAGGCGATAAGGCTGTGTTCAACCGTCGTAACAATGATCTTAAAAAACGAATCTATGTATTCAAAAATGAGTCAATTAGTAGATTTCTACAAAGCTTAACGACGGATGCGTCCACCGACTACTCCTTGTGGAAAGCAGGTAAGCGTCTAAGAAGACCTCAGTTTCAAAACCCACCCTTGAAAGCAACAGACGGTAAATGGATCGGAAACCCGAAAAAAAGTTGATTTGTTCGCAGGACATCTATTGAACGTTTTCAAACCATTATCGTCAAGTACAGCTACTGAAAATCTAGAGTTTGTTGATAAAAGGGATGAAGCTGAAATCCCCCTTGTCAAGCTCAGAGAAGTACGAAGCATGTGTCAACACCAGTTGTCAAATAAAAAAGCACCAGGTTAGGATTTAATAACTGTCCAGGTTTTGAAAGAAATGCCATTAATAGCCTTAAAAAAAAACTCCAATTTATAATAAGCGCGTGTCTAATGCTGAAATTGCTGAAGTAATTGTAATATCAAAGCAAGGAAAACCACCAACAGAAGTAACTTCTTATAGACCGATATCCCTTATACCAATTATGGCAAAGAATTTCGAAAAAAATACTCCTGAAAAGGCTAAGCAAAATCATCGAAGAAAGAAGTCTAATCCCGAATCATCAGTTTGGATTTAGAAATAAATATTCCACGATATCTGTACACCGAATTACGGGTATAGTGGAAAAAGCACTGGAAGAAAGACAAGTTTGTTCGGCACTATTTTTAGATGTTGCTCAAGCATTTGACAAGGTTTGGCATGAGGGCCTTGAGTAGAAACTGCATAGGGATTTACCTAGACAGTTTTACGAAATACTGAAATCCTATATTTCAGATCGACTCTTCCGAGTCCGATACGAACAAGAATATTCGGAACTAAAAAAAATGTAAGCAGGTGTTCCACAGGGAAGTGTCTTAGGACCAACCCTATATCTGTTGTATACCAGGGATATTCCTGTGGACAACAATGCCATGATGGCTACTTTTGCAGATGGCACTGCAATATTATCACGTGCTAAATGCACTGTGAAGGCGACGGAGAAACTGCAGAACGCAGTCAATAGAGTCAGTGATTGAACGCAACAATGGCGTATCAAACTCAATCAGACAAAGTCAACTCACATAAACTTCACAAATAAAAAGATAAATAATCTTCCAATATTCATTAACAATCAAATTGTACCCTATGCCAATACAGCAAAGTACCTTGGAATGACTTTGGACGTAAAGCTAAAATGGAAAGAGCACATTAAAAAGAAAAGAGAAGAACTAAACTTTAAATATAGAAAAATGTACTGGTTACTAGGAAGAGACTCAGATATGTCTATCCAGAACAAAATCTTGCTATATAAGCAAGTATTGAAACCTATCTGGACGTACGGCATCCAATTATGGGGCTGCACACAGAAAACAAATATTCAAACTATACAGACATTCCAAAACAAAGTCCTTCGTGGAATAATAAATGCCCCTTGGTATATAAGAAATAGCGATTTGCACCGTGACCTTCAAGTAGACATGGTGACGAAAGTGGTTAAAAAGCACGCTGTGTCTCACAATCAGCGACAGCAAAATCACATCAACTCCGAGGTAGAAACCGTCTTAAATGTACGAGACAATATCCGGAGATGTAGAAGAACCAAGCCTCACGAGCTAATGGTCTAAAAGCTATGGAAAGTACTTAACATTTTAAACTTTCCTCAACGTGTTTTTAAATATAAGAAACAAAAATCATTTGTCGATCTTACATAGATTGATCCTGACTAAGGAGGTGTTTTTTAGTGGCGTTAGAGTCCCACACTACTTGGTAACCGAGAACTACCAAGTTTCTTTCGAGATTTTTCACCTCCGTTACACTTTCGTAAGGGCACAGAACATGGACTGTGCTCCAGCCGAGCCTAACTCACGGTTTTTACCGGGGTTGTATTACCATTAAATAAAGCTTTTGTTTTGTATCATTGGAATCCAATTTTTGTTGTTTGTTTTGCTTCAATTGTATGTAACTCCAGAAATCAAATGGGTATTTACTCACTTTTGACGCTCACAGTATTATCTCACTCAATATTAAAATATGGCAATAAGAGAACTGAAATAAAATTTAATATACCACATGTAAATCACAGATCGGCATGCGATCATATTTTTGTGACTTAACCCTTGGTCTCACTGCCAATAATTCATTGCAAGAAATATGTCAAGCAATCGAAACTTCCAATGGAGACCGCAAATTTCTTGAAATCATTCATTTTATGAAATATATTTCTGGTTTTATTTCCTGCAATCTCTGTGGATATAAACCCTGAAATAAATTTGACAGGGACTGTCAATTTGAGCGTTACTACAAAGAAAACATGGCGGACTGGTGCCTGATATGAATTCTGAAATAAATATGTCTCGTGGAGACCCGGTGTCAAGCAAGAATTGGTCGTTGCTTTCTCTTACACGATATGGTTGAAAATGAAATGTCTTGACAAAATTTGCCCAGCAAATAAAAAAAATAGAAATTTCTAAAATGATGTCTGAAATTAAGTCTGACAAATATTCTCGTGGAGACTCGAAGTAAAGTCTACTCACAAAAAAGCGGTGCAAGTGTATACGGCAGAGATTGGAATGCGATCATATATTTGCGACTTAAAATCTATTCACAAAAAAAGCGGTGCAAATAGGTATTTACCGGCACCGCAAACTAACCCCTGGTCTCCATTGGCAATAATTCATTGCAAGAAATATTTCATGCAATCAAAATTTCCAATGGAGATCGCAAATTTCTTGAAATGACTCATTTCAAGAAATCGATTTCTGCTTTCATTTCTTGCCATCTCTGTGGAAATAAACCCTGAAATAAATTTGACAGGGAGTGTCAATTTGAGTTTTACTACGAAGAAAACATGGCTGATTGGTGCCTGACATGAAGTCTGAAATAAATATTTCTTGTGGAGACTCGGTGCCAAGCAAGTGGTCGTTGCTTACGTGATATGGTTGAAAATGAAATTTCTTGACATAATTTGCCCACCGAATAAAAAAATAAAAATTTCTAACATGATGTCTGACATAATGTTTGAAATAAATATGTCTCATGGAGACTCGGTGTAAGCGATTGTTGTGCTTACCATGCTTTCTACAATGAAGTTAATTGGGTATGTTTCTATTTTTCTCATTCTCATTCTGTACTACCGCATTTTCATATCGACTTCGCCGAAGCGTTGGTATTTGCCACCGCTTATGAATAACAAAACACCACAAACACCGCATCTACCCTCATGTGTTCATATGAATCAAAAACAAAAGATTTTTGAAATTTTATTTTATTAATTATTTTTTTTTCTAAATAAATAAAATTAAATAAAATTTAAAAAATCTTTTGTCTTTGGGTCATATGAACAAATGAGCGTAGTTGTGGTGTATGTGGTGTTTTTGTTATTTATAAGCGGCGGCACATACCAACGCTTCGGCAAAGCGCACCGCACCGCTTTTATCTCACTCATCGCTATGATCTGAGAAAAAATGATCAAACACCGCATAGTTAAGGTGACCATAATTTTTTCCTCTCAAAGCGGGACACCTGTACATTTCTTTCGGCAAAACATACATTTTTTTTTTGCCTAAGGGGTAGTGGAAAAACGTTACTGCGCACAAGAAGTGTGAGACTTCTACTCTCTAAAAAAACCAACTTTAACCCCTTTTGAACATGACACCATTAACTCCGGAGCCGGATTTCAATTTCAATTCAATTTCAATTTTTCTTTATTCATATGTAAGCAGAAAAAGTTAACAATTCAATATAAAATTTGTGAGCATTTAATACATATAGAATAGTTAGTGACATCTTTATTTTAAAAAAAAAATAGAAGTGATGCCACATTTTAATAAATTTTACTTTGTGAGGGGTGTACAAAGGAAGATAAACAGAAATTACATTTTTTTAAATCCAGTAAGTGAGGAAGAGTAAAAATTGATCTTTAACAAATAAAAAAGTGTTACAATCAAAAACTAAATATAAATGGCAGAAATAGCTACGTACTTAGTTAAGCAAATGAGCAAATCATTTTATTTTTTATCTTTTTAAACTGAAAAACGCAACAGGGTTTCGATTTCGTGATGATTAAAACCAAGAAGCCATGATTTAATTACTTTTGTAAACCGGGATAAATTTCTTATGGACCGAATTTCCAAGGGCAGAGTGTTAAATAATTTGCATGAAACAGTAGAGTAAAAGTTTCTGTAACTTGTAGTGCGAAAAGCAGGAACATTTACAACAAAGTTTGAATGGCTACGTAAGCTGTGTAAGTCGGAAATTGGACTATCCAGATACCCGCCTCTAATAAAGAAGACCTTCAGAACCTTAAAATAAAATAAATGACGCAAAGGAAGAATTTTCAAGGTCCTGAATAGGTCCATTGTGTGTGCTGAACGGTGAGAATTACAAACATTTCGAATTGCAGATTTTTGAGAGACCGTTAATTGCTGTAGTTTGCTAAGGTAAGCGCCACCCCAACTGCAAAGTCCATATTGCAATCGTGATTGGAATAAACCATAATAAACCCTTTTCAAAGTGTTAAGAGAGCAATACTTTCTAAGGCGGAAGAGACAACGAGTAGGATAAAGAAGATATTTTTTCAAAGAAAGAATGTGTTTGGACCAGTTCAAATTTGTGTCTATGGTAACACCAAGATACTTAAAACTATCTACACTTTCAATCTTGAAGCAATCAATACTGCAGTTAGCATTCCTATTGAAAGTTTGCCCACTTTGGAATCGGCATTGGTTGTTCAGCAAATCGTGACTTGCGCAGTCATGAGCATGAAATATTATATCTTAGTCGGGATACTTCTGCTCAGTAAGACTGAAAAACATTAACTTAGTTTTGCTACTAACAATAAGTCTATGATTGGCAAACCAACATCTTAGTAAGAAAACGTCATGGTTTATGTCAGCAATTAAGTCTAACGAACTGACTGAACAATATGCAATTCCAAGGTCGTCGGCAAAGGCTTTAGTTTTACCCACGAATGGAAGAGCAAATAAGAAATTTATGTATATACGAAATAAAATTGGGCCAAGTACAGAACCTTGGGGCACCCCCAAGTTATTGGTTTTTGAACTGCTTATATTGCTGCCAATTTTTACGTATTGCATTCTATCTTTAAGATAAGACTCAAACCAATTATATATGAATCCTCTGAAACCGGCCTTATATAATTTATCTAAGAGAATTTCATGGTCAACCATGTCAAACGCCTTAGTTATATCCACAAAAAGGCCAGCGCAAAAATGTTTGTTATCTAACCCCTTGTATAAAATAGAGCAAAACTCCAACAAAGCATCCTCAGTGGAGAAGCCATTCCTAAAACCAAACTGCATAGGACTAAGAAAATTGTTATGATTAAGATAGGCTAAAATTCTCTTTTTTATTAATTTTTCAAACACTTTTGAGATTGAAGGCAACAGAGAAATTGGTCTATAATTTGATTTGTCTGTCCTGATACCCTTCTTAAATAAAGGAATCATTACACCGCATTTAAGTGCAGAGGGAAAAGTCCCAGACATAATGCTTAAATTAAAAAGGTAAGACAAAATATCTACTAAATTGGGTTCAATGTTCTTTAGAACCAAATTCGAAATTTCATCATATCCATGAGAATTGGAATAAGGAAGAGAATTAATGGTTTTTAGTAATTCAAATCCCGTAATAGGCTCAAAAACGAAGCTGTTTCTATAATCATTGCCTTCAGTACCAGGCTTAGTGCAACAGATATAAGAAGTTTTTGTACTACCTGAGAAATAAGTTTGTCCAATGGAAGCAAAGAAATTACTGAATTCGTTGGCTATATCTAAAGGATTTGAAATCTTAGTACTACCATTTTTAAGTATGATGGGATCTGTGATAGAACAAACTTTTCGACTAACAATACTGTTAACCACTTGCCACTCTTTCTTAAGATTCCCACTTGCCGCTTGTATTTTGAAATGATAATAGCTTTCCCGAGCGTTTTTAACTTCCTTATTTAATTTTTTGCACAGCTTGTTAAAACGATTTTTTAAGTTATTATTCAGTGGATGTTTTAAAATTTTTTTTCTTAATTTATGTTTTAGATTAATTTGTTTAATAAGGGTACGAGTTATCCAAGGTTTAAGGCGATACTCCGATTTTTTTTGTGTTAAAGTGAAAGTGGATAAACTTAAATAATGTTTTAAAATGCTAAGAAAAATATCATATGCTAAGGAGGCATTCTGTTCAACATAAACACTGTCCCAATATTCATAGCGTAGCCTATCGTTCAATTCGTGAAAGTTAATTTTATCAAAAAAGGCGAAAGGGTTCCTACATTTCATGTTTTCAAAAAAGATTCCCGTCATACAATGATCGGTTATACGAAGGTCCAAGTTAATACCAGCAAGGAGATCCACAGCAATATTTTCAAGACGAGCAAAAACATGGTCAAGGCAGGTGCCTGAAATTGGTCTGGTAGGTTCAACAACAAAGGATAACAATCCATGTTCAGCCATGAGCGCTTGGTAAGAATCCGAAATGGAATTAGAGTCTAAAATATCTAGATTAAAGTCACCTAAGATGACAAGATTTCCAGATGGTTCATTAGCCAGAAAGTTTGAAAATTCGTCTAAAAACAAATTAGGTGGCGAAGAGTGAAGTCTATATACACAGATAAAAATAAATAATTCTTTGTGAATATTGCAACAAACTATGATGATATCCGCGCTTCTTAGATTAAAAACTTTCACATCACACTCATACAAGTTCGATACAAAAACTCCCACTCCACCGGCAGAGTACGTATCGTTGGTGTTTGCAAAAAAACTAAAATTAGGAATATGGTAATCTTCAATTTCGAAAGAATAAATCCAAATTTCAGATACAAATATTATTTGTGGCAGGTTCACAAGAGCTTCAAGATTCCCAATCAGTAAATCGAAGTTTTGACGTAAACTACGTATATTTTGATGTAAAACGAAAAATGATTTGCCATCTGAATCACATCTAAAAATTCTATCAAAACTACTTCTAATGGTTCTAATAGTGGGGCTGTCGCACATAAGATGCATTACTTCAGAGTGATGTCGTTTTCTTTCCCCTTTGGGGACCGGCTTTTTCACATTTTTCACCTGGTGCGGGCTTATAATATTGTAATATCATTGCTGGGGTTCGTTTAAATAAAACCGTCTTTTGTGTATTTTAATCGTTTATTTATTATCAAGCACTAACTTTACTTCAACTCAGCATTCAATCACTTTATTTTAATTGTCGCTACAAATTTACTTTCAATACGTCGCTTGTTTTCACCACTGGTCGAATCTCCCTCTTGTGATCGCTGTACGCACTTATAAACAACTGTCTCCATGGTGGTTGTGGTATGGGTATTTATAGGAAATTGCAAGGGGTTCTAGAACATGCTAGATGTTTCTTCGGGTGAATCGAGGATCCTGGAATATTGGGATATTGTGTGGAACAATTGTGGAACGTAAGCACATCAGGTTGGAACGTAAGCACATCACGTTGGAATATTTACTAGTAGTAGGCAATAGATGTCGTTGCACACAGTACCTGACGATGTACTTGATACTACACTGCCCCCCTCTTAAACTTGTTCGTCCCGAACAAGATCATCTGGATTACTACCATGATAACGATGAAGACGATCCAGGTGGACAATTTTCATCTTCCCTCTTACTCCACGCTGGATCCGGAAGACGACGTCATTGATGCGTGTGACCACTTTATAAGGGCCCTCCCAGTCTTGCTGCAGCTTGGGTGACCTCCCTTTTGCCGGTGTGGTTGTACAACCATACTAGGTCTCCCTCGTGGAAGCTGGACGTTGTTGCCTTTGTGTCGTACCTGGTTTTCATGCGGTCACTCGCTATCCTTATCCTCGTCCTGGTTCTCTGATGTATGTCTCGGATCCTTTTCCTGAGGTCTGCCACGTAGTCCTCCTCACATTTGGGCTCATCGTTAGGGGATCCAAACTTCATCTCACTAGGTAGCCGGACTGCTCGACCAAACAAGACTTCAGATGGAGTATGTCCGGTAGTACTGTGCACTGCATTTCGGTAGGCCATCAAGAAGAGAGGAATTTGTCGATCCCAATCGCGCTGGTGGTCTTCTACGACCTTGGAGAGATGTTCGTTTAAGGTTCTGTTGAAGCGCTCTACCATCCCGTCGGATTGTGGATGAAGCGGGGTAGTTCTCGTCTTTTTGATTACTAGTTGTTGACATACCTCTTGGAATATCTTCGATTCAAAGTTTCGTCCCTGGTCAGAATGCAGTTCCATGGGCACACCAAACCTGCTCACCCAGTTGTTGACGATCTGTTCCACGATGGTCTTCGCTTCCTGGTTAGGGATGGCGAACGCTTCCGGCCATTTGCTGAAGTAGTCCATGACGACTAGGATGTAACGGTTGCCATTGTCGGTTTCTGGAAACGGACCAGCGATGTCAGCGGCGATCTGTTCAAATGGCGCACCCACGTTGTACTGTTGCATCTTGCCTCGCGTTTTCGTTCTGGGTCCCTTGCTGGTGGCACACACGACGCATTTTCGGCACCAACTTTCTACGTCTTCCCTTGCGCTGAGCCAATAGAAACGTTCTCGCACCTTCTCCAGCGTCTTGTTTGCACCCAAATGACCTCCGGATGCTCCATCATGCATCTCCCGTAGCACCTCGTGTACTTTTGATCGCGGCAAGACAAGCTGCATTATGAAATCTTTCCCATTTCCTTTTCAGTACACCATCTTGCACATGAAGGGAGTCCCACTGAGCCCAGTATGCCTTGAGAGTGGGGCTCCTGTCCGAGATATAGAAGAAGGTTCTTCTCTTCCTGCCGCACACAATGCTTGCAGTCGCTCTTACATGGTCCCCGGGACAAGGCATCCGCATTAGAATGAAGTTTCCCTTTACGATGCTGTATTTCATAATAGTACATCTGCAGCCGTTCAATCCATCTTGCGACATGGCCCTCCGGAGCCTTGAACTGCAGCAGCCATTTTAGAGCCGCGTGGTCTGTGCGCAAAAGGAACTCGTTGTGTACCTGCGAAAGAACCGCTCCGACGCCGACGTTACTTGCATCTGCATCCACGATGAACATTTCTCCGGGAATGGGATATGCTAGTGTTGGTGCTTCGCATAGTTGTTGCTTAAGGTTCCTGAAGCTTTCGTCGCACTCACCTGATCACTTGAATTGCCTTCCTTTTTCCGTCAACTGGTGCAAGCTCTTCGCTATCCCGGTAAAGTCCTTTACGAATCGTCGGTAGTATGTGGCGAGACCCAAAAAGCTCCTGAGTTGGTGTTTGTCTTTTGAAACCGGCCAGTTTTTCACAGCTTCCACCTTGTCTGGATCGGTTCGCACTCCTTCTGACGAGATAACCTGGCCCAGGTACTTGACTTCGGATCTGAAGAGGTCACATTTCTTCGGGTTCAGTTTCAGGTGAGCGCTTCGAAGCCGTTCTAGCACATTCTTCAGGTTGTTGCGATGTTCCTCGAATGTTTTTCCTATCACGATCATATCGGCCAGATACACCAAGCAAGTTTTCCAGGTTAATCCACGTAGGACGTGTTCCATTAGGCGCTCAAAAGTTGCCGGAGCATTGCACAATCCAAATGGCATTACTGTAAATTGCCACAGCCCATTTCCTGCAGTAAACGCAATTTTCTCTCGGTCCTTTGGATCGATCTGTACCTGCCAGTAACCGCTCTTTAAATCAAGGGTGGAAAACCATCGAGCTCCTGAGAGTGTGTCCAATGTGTCATCGATCCGTGGCAGAGGGTAGCTATCCTTTTTGGTGACATCATTAAGTCTGCGATAGTCCACGCAGAATCGAGTGCTGCCGTCTTTCTTCTTAACCAGTACAACAAGTGAGGCCCACGGACTCTTAGAACTTTCGATGAGCCCTTCCTTCTCCATCGTTGACACCATATCCGCAACCTCCGTCTGTTTTGCCAATGGTAGTCGTCTGGCAGGCTGACGAATTGGTCTGGCATCCCCAGTGTCTATGCGATGTTGCACCAGATGGGTTCGGCCATACTCTCCATCCTGTGAGGCAAATATATCAGCGTACTCACCGATTAGATTTTCTGCCATGGGTCGCTGATCCCGATCCAGTTCGCAGTGCTTGACGATCCTGTCCCTTAATTCGGCCAACCTGGCTGATGAAACGGGCCTCGCAGATTCCTTTTCGGTTGTTGTTGAAATTGAACATATCGGCGCACATTTACCAATAACCTCCCCTTGTTTTAGTTTGACGCTGTGGCTCTTTAAGTTCATGAGCCTTACTGGGACCAGGCTGTTCTTTGGCTCCACTAAGACTTTTCCCACGATGTAGTTTGGGGATTTCCTTCCTGAATCCGGTTCCAATAGGTAGAATCGGTTGCTCCCAGGATCACCCTCTAGTTTTGTCCAAATGATAGTCTCGGAGGATGGTGGTAAGACTTCGTCCTTGCTGAGTATTGTCCTTAAATGTGCTGCATTCTCGTTCCCGTACACCATTGGAATCTCTACGTTCCTGTACCGCAGAACTTGCATCCCGATGTCGATGATTACGTCATGTTCTTTCATAAAGTCCACTCCGATGATGCATTCATCACATATGTCGGCCACCAGGAACGCATGAGAAAAGGCCAACCCTGCTAGTTGTAACGTGAGGCGAACTTCTCCGTATACTTTCGCCGATTCCCCTGTCGCAGTTCTAAGAAAGTAGCAGCTGGTGTTGTGCAGCCAAGACTACCGGACGAGATCTCTTCTTACAATGGAAGCCGTGGCGCCGGTATCGATAGTAGCCACGCACTTGTTTTTGCCGATGAATGCTTCCACTGTTAGACTCATGTTGCATCGTTTGGTTTGGGAGACCTGGATGGTGGTCTTGGGGGCGCCGATTCCATTAGCCAACTTCTGCCCCGCGAAGCTAGGTCTTAGGCGTTTCCCGACTCGTGGTTTCGAGGAGCCTGGCCAACGGGATGGATGTTGTCCCTATAGGATGGTTCTTCGTTACGTCGTCTATTCACACAATGTGGACAGTTTCCGCGTCTGGGTGGATTTCTGCATTGCCGTTGTAGGTGTCCTAATTTGTTGCAGTTCCAGCAACGAATTTGTCCTCGGCGAGCGTTGTTTCGGTCTTCGACGTCCATCCTCTGGCAAGAGCATTCGATGGCGGCTACTTCCCTCACACGGTGGATTCCCTGACAGGCCTGGTCTGCGGCCTCCATTGTCAGAGCAAACGCCAAAGCTTCGGCGAGTGTTTTCTTTCCAGCCATTCTTACCGCCATTTGTAGTTTCGCATCGGCTATGGCATGGGTGAACGCTTCGGTTGCCATCTCGTTAATGATCTCCTCGCCGGCGTTTGGATAGGACAAATGTGCCAGCTGCTCGATGTCTGCTTGTAACTGCTGGAGCGTCTCACCCTTCATCTGGGACCTTCTGCGCAACTGGACCCTATATACTTGCTGCATGTGGTCGTCCCCAAATCGCATCTCAATGGCTTTCACCAGACTATCGTAGTTGCGTTGTTTGTCCTCGGGAATAGTTTGTAGTAACTCTGCAGCTGATCCTCTAAGCGCAAGCGTGAGGGCAATGGACCTCTCTTCATCGTCCCAGTTGTTCGTCATTGCCGCAGCTTCGAACTGCCTCTTATATATTGGCCATGATGTTTGACCATCGAAGACAGGAGGCTGCATCTCTTTCCTTCTCGGGCAGTCGGCTGAATACTTTGAATACCGTTGAATACCGAACTTTCTGTTTCTTTACGTGTTCCAGATCCTTTGCCAAATTCTCGAATCTTCCTTCAACAGTCTCGATTTTTGTTTGAACATTCTCGAATTTTATTTCAACATTCTCTATCTTCGTTTCAACATTCTCGAGTCGTCCTTCAACGACTGTTTCAAATGTCTCTATTTTGGCTTGTGCATTTTCAATCTTCTCGTCAATTGTCCCGAATCTTATTTCTAAACTTTTATTTTGCTCATCGAATTTGCCTTCGAGAACGCTCCTTTGATCGAATAGCTGTTGCTCTAGAGAATTCTTTTGTTCATCGAGCTTGACATCTAGAAAATTCTTTTGATCACCCAAGGAACATTCTAGTATTTCGAACTTTTTCTTTTGCTCGTCTAAAGAATTGTCTAGCTTCTCGAATTTTTCAGAAAGTAATTTCATCAAGGCCGACATGTCATTTGTCGTACTTACTTGTTCCTCTTCGACGTCGAACAAAGCCGTATCAGGATCTGTACCCTCGTCCGTCATTATTTTCCGCAACTTAATTATCAATTCTGAATATTGGGATATTGTGTGGAACAATTGTGGAACGTAAGCACATCAGGTTGGAACGTAAGCACATCACGTTGGAATATTTACTACTAGTAGGCAATAGATGTCGTTGCACACAGTACCTGACGATGTACTTGATACTACAATATCTTACCGGTAAGGCTTTCGTCGATTTGGTAAACTTACTGAGGGTATATTTACTTCCCCTTTCTCTATTTCGATCTGAGTACCGTCTCAATGAATAAATATATTTTATTCCACGTGTCGATACTGGGGACCATCTTGTTTACGGCACTGTTAGCCCACCGGAAGTCGAGCTACAAAAAGATGGAAAGCGCAAGGAGTTTCAAGAAAAGACGCAACAAATAAAATTACATCCTCCGCCACCGATAAACACTGGCATCGAAGTTTAAGGTGACATCTCTCCTAAACAATAAGTGGGAAATCAATATCGATGATGCTGACGATTACCGAGCCGTGTCTCAAAAATTGAATGCCGAGGAAATAAGTTAGAAAGACCACTGCGTGTTGTAGCAAGGGGACTCCACCACTTGCACCAAAGAAGATGTTATAAACGACCTTCAAGACAAAGGCTTTAAAGTTCTTGATGCCGTCAATATTGTAGCATTGACTGCAGGATGGTTTGTGTACCAAAAACTGAAACACTGTATCTCAAACTGTAGCAACTATTGCAAAACATTCTAGCAGTAAATATCCCAACCTGATGTGCTTACGTTCCACAATTGTTCCACACAATATCCCAATATTCCATGATCCTCAATTCACCCTGAGAAACATCAAGTATGTTCTAGAACCCCTAGCGATTTCCTATAAATACCCATACCACAACCATCGTCGATACAGTTGTTCATAAGTGAATACAGCGATTACAAGAGATATTCGACCAGTGGTGAAAGCAAGCAACATTGTGAAAATAAGTCTGTAGCGACCGTTTGATTTGAAATAATAAAGTGATTGAATATTGTGTTAAAGTGAAGTTGGTATTTGATAATAAATAAACGATTAAAATACACAAAAGACGGTTTTATTTAAAACGAACCCCAGAAAGAATACTACAATATTAACAAGAAGAAGAAGCAACAGTCGGAGGGAGATCAGGAAAATTGGTAAAGCGTGGACTTCTACTATTCATGCTTAGTTTTGATAAAGATGAAAATAAAGATGTTATATATTGTATTAAGACTATTCTAAACATGGTGGTCAAAATCGAACATATGCGTAAGAGCTCCAGATCGATCCCGCAGTGTAAGTGCTGTCAAGGCTTCAATCATACGCAGACTTACAGCTAGAAAAATGGCGATGCGTTAAATGCGCAGGTAAACATCCCTCGAAAGAGTGTCACCTAAATAAGTAAACCCCAGTCACTTGAATAAACTCCAAAGGAAAACATCCTGCGAACTATCGATGTTGCGAAGTGGCGAAAGAGCTTCAAAAACGGCGCGATACGCTTAAAAATTCCATGCGCTTGAATACGAAACCAATCAAGAACAGACCCAAAATAGCTGCGAAAAAAGCAGCGAAAGATTGAAAATCCGCCAATATTGACTTAAGGTCGGATAATGAAGAAAAATCCAAGCGTAGTAGAGAAAAGGTGAAAGAAAAATCTTCGAATATTGACGTGCAGTCTTATGCTCAAGCGGCGATGATTGCTAATGGCAAGTACATGACCGACAACCCACGGGAGATCAAGGCAAGAAACCATCCAAACTTTAAGGTAAAGACTCCTGCTCAACTTGCTGCATTGGAAAACGGTGATAGAGATAGCTCACAAGATCCTGTATCCCATGGTTTCTTCTTAATTCTTGCATAACTTGAAGAGCAATACAAAAACAAACAAGCTTATTTTTGAGAGACTAGTTGCACTAGAGAGCAACATTCATAACAGGCGCACTTCAACCCGAATATGAAAGAAATGCTACAAAATTTTACATGGAACGCTAACGGCCTCATACGAAGACCCGACGAGTTAGAAATATTTATATGAGAAAAAGATATTGGTATATGCTTGGTCTGTGAAACTCATCTGACAAAACAATCGAAAGTTAAGATAAGGGGATATAGCTTGTATCACGCCTTCCACCCATCGGAAAGAGCCAGAGGCGGATTATCCTTGTTTATAAAAGAATGTATCGAACACTCAGCGGAAGTAAAGATTGAATTAGAAGCAATGGAAATAAGCACGATACGCGTTAGAAATAGACATTTTGCCTTCACTATTTCGTCTATATTTTGTCCACTGCGATGTAAACTGGAAGCAAGTGATTTCACAAACATTTTCAACTTCCTTAAACCAAATTTTATTATTGGTGGGGACTTCAACGCGAAACACCTTTTCTGGGGTTCAAGGTACGCCTCTCAGAAAGGTAGAAAGCTTTATAATGCGGGTATGCAATACAGTTGTGATTTTCACTCGACGGGTAAACCAACATATTGGCCGAGTGATAGAAATAAGATACCAGATCTGACCGACTTCTTTGTTGTTAGAGGATATCTGGCAACTGTGTAAAAGTTGAAGAAAGTTTCGATCTCTCCTCTGATCATTCTCCAATCATCATGACGTAAGTGAAGCTTGATTAAAAAAGTAGGACCGGCTAGATTAACCAACGCGAAAACTGATTTAGATGGCTTTAAAAAAACATAATGAGGCAACTATTAAGCCAAGCGTATCACTTAAAACGCCCTATGAACTCTCTAAAACCGAATCCAACGGTTTCAGTTTAAAAACGATCAAATTATGCTTCGTTCGTTCATCATTTTTCTCATTCTCAAACAAACGATACATTATAGATACGAGTACATAGTAGATGCAGACACGGTACATGGAGCGACAGAGCACAAAGTACCTATTACCTACCAGTTATGTATTTCAATTTCAAGTCTGTTTTTTGCTGTTTTTGTTTCTAGTTTTTCCTTTTTTGTGCTGTCTCTGGAAGTCTGTCTGTGAGCAATATTATTTTTAGTAAATATATTTACTGAGAATGAGTTTAATGAACGAAACAAGTTTAATATGGGGTGGTCTTTTTTCAAAGCGGCACATTTTGCGTTCTTTGGGGACAGCGGGACACAAAGCTCTAAAGCGGGACTGTCCCGCTGAAAGCGGGACGTATGGTCACCTTACGCATAGTGCTTGAATTAGTATGACTACATGAATGGAACATCATAAGTGTTTGCGATCAATGCGGTAGCGATACATATTTTATGAAGGATCAATGATTTAGAGTCGTAGAAAAAACGAATAGGTATATACCTATATATTGTACGAATAATTGCGGTATATCGCTGCAGATCTCTAATGTACATATGTGTTGGTACTATGTGACTGTGGAGTAGCAAATGGGCCACTGTTACTTAACGATAGAGGTAACATGGCAATAGAAGTAGGGGTATCTGTGTTCACGAGAGAAACGTTAGTCACCCTTATTTCTTTAGGTTATTAGGTTATTGTTATATGGATTCACTTTCTTATGCTTCTCGTAATCCCTTAATGTAAAAAGCTATGTATTCACGCCTATGTTGGCACATGATCAGTTCACCTTTTAGATGTAATTGCACAATGCAGCAAATTTTTCAACTCTATAGATCACGAGTTTAAGTTTTTTAGACTTGCTACTTAAATCGCCAATGTAAATGGAAATTCATGACTTTAATTAAAAACTCCCCCTTCGGGTAGGGGTCAGAATATACCCGAAGTAGGCATGTCTGTCGTAAGAGGCGACTAAAATCCACCCTCCGTATACCGAGTATGGCGAGTATGCAATGAACAAAACAAAAGATTTTAATACCCCAGGTGGCAGTCCACATACACTGGAAAATTCACCCTCTTCGGAGGTCGGCTCTACGGATTCTGGGGAGAGCCATTTATTGCACCTAATAAATCCCTTCTCAAAAAGTACAAGGGTATCTCGATCTCCACCAACAAGATCGAACGTCTCCGGAAAAAGAAGTCCGCCGGAAGCGCAAGCGCGTGAAAAACGGGACTCAGCGAAATCAAAAAGCATTGAGGAGGAAAACGACGTACTCCGTACCAAGCTTACCAAAATGGAGCTACTCTATCGTGAGCTTAAGAAAGAAGTAGATTTACTCAAGCAAGAATATAATGCCCTAAAAAACACGTATCTACAAAAAGAAAGTACAGTTAGACCACATCGCTCACCTAGTCACGAATACCAGACGGACGAAGAAGAGCTAACACGTGAAACTAATTGGGTCGAAAACAAACGACCTAGCAAAAAACGCAAAGCTGGTTCGTCAACGGAAGTCGAACCACAAAAACATGAAAAGCGCAAGGAGTTGCAAGAAAAACAACAACAACAAAAATTACGTCCTCCGCCACCGTTAAACGTCGTTGGAATAACGGACTATAAAAAGTTGCATTGCCTCATTAAAGGAACCCTGCCATCGAAGTTTAAGGTGACATCTCTGCAAAACAATACGTGGAAAATCAATGTCGATGATGCCGACGGTTACCGATCATTATCCCAAAAATTGAATGCGGAAAAGATTCAGTGGTATACTTACCAAAATAAGTTAGAAAGAGTTGTAGCAAGGGGACTCAACCCCTCGTGTAATAAAGAAGATGTAATGCACGACCTTCAAGATAAAGGCTTTAAAATTCTTGATGCCGTCAATATTATCAAGAAGGAGAAGCAACAGTCGGAGAGAGATCATGAAAAATTGGTAAGGCGTGGACTTCCACTATCCATGCTTAGTTTCGATAAAGATGAAAATAAAGATGCTATATATGGTATCAAGACTATTCTAAACATCGTGGTCAAAATCGAACCCATGCGTAAGACCTCCAGATCGATCCCGCAGTGTAAGCGCTGTCAAGGCTTTAATCATACGCAGACTTACTGCCAGAAAGAGCCGCGATGCGTCAAATGCGCAGGTAACCATCCCTCGGAAGAATGTCACCTAAACAAGCAAACCCCAGCCACTTGTATAAACTGCAAAGGAAAACATCCTGCGAACTATCGATGTTGCGAAGTGGCGAAAGAGCTCCAAAAAAGGCGCGATACGCTTAAAAGTTCCATGCGCCCTAATCCGAAACCAATTAAGAACAGACCCAAAATAGCTGCGAAAAAAGCAGCGAAAAATAGGAAATCCGTCAATATTGACTTAAGATCGGGTAACGAAGAAACCCCCAAACGCAGTAGAGAAAAGGTGACAGAAGCAAAGTCTTCGAATACTGACGCACAGTCTTATGCTCAAGCGGCGATGGCAGCTAATGGCAAGTATATGACCGTCAACCCACGGGAGATCAAGGCAAAACACAGTCCAAACTCTAACGTAAAGACTCCTTCTCAAGTTGCGACATTGGAAAACGGTGATAGAGGAAGCTCACAAAATCCAGTATCCAATATTTTCTCCTTAATACTTGCGAAACTTGAAGAGCAATGCAAAACAAACAAACTTATTTTCGAGAGACTAGTTGCACTAGAAAGCAACATTCATAACAGGCGCACTTCAACCCGAATATGAAAGAAATGCTTAAAATTCTTACATGGAACCCCAACGGGCTTATACGAAGACTCGACGAGTTATAAATATTTATACGAGAAACAGATATT
The DNA here is from genome assembly GCA_945910035.1 of Brachypalpus laphriformis. Classification (NCBI taxonomy): domain Eukaryota; kingdom Metazoa; phylum Arthropoda; class Insecta; order Diptera; family Syrphidae; genus Brachypalpus; species Brachypalpus laphriformis. Next base: position 224,226,929 of record OX246753.1, on the reverse strand, counting down.
GATATATGCTTTGTCTGTGAAACTCATCTGACAAAACAAACGAATGTTAAGATAAGAGGATATAGCGTGTATCACGCCTTCCACCCATCGGAAAGAGAGGCGGATCATCCTTGTTTATAAAAGAATGTATCGAACACTCAGCGGAAGTAAAGATTGAATTAGAAGCAATGCAAATAAGCACGGTACGTGTTAGAAATAGACATTTTGCCTTCAACATTTCGTCTATATATTGTCCACTGCGATGTAAACTTCAAGAAAGTGATTTCATAGACATCTTTAACTTCCTTAAACCAAATTTTATTATTGGTGGGGACCTCAACGCGAAACACCCCTTCTGGGGTTCAAGGTACGCCTCACAGAAAGGTAGAAAGCTTTATAATGCGGGTATGCAATACAGTTGTGATTTTCACTCGACGGGTAAACCAACATATTGGCCGACTGATAGAAACAAGATACCAGATCTGATCGATTTCTTTGTTCTTAAAGGAATATCTGGCAACTTTATACAAGTTGAAGAAAGCTTTGATCTCTCCTCTGATCATTCTCCAATCATTATGACGGTAAGCGATGCTCTGATTAAAAAAGTAGGACCGGTCAGATTAACCAGCGCGAAAACTAATTGGGATGGCTTTAAGAAAGATATTGAAGCAAATACTGAGCTGAGCGTATCACTCATATGAACTTGAAGTTGAAGTTGATCGCTTCGTCGAAATCCTACAGAATGCCGCGTGGAAGAATACTCCCAAACCAAAGAAAACGCCGGCAAGCTACATTCAAACTTATCCGCAGGAAATAAAAGAGATGATTAAGGAGAAGAGAAAAGCACGCAAAAAATGGCAACAAACTCGGGCTCCGCAACATAAAGCACATCTTAACCGTTTGTGCAACTCACTAAAAAGTTCTATTAAAAACCTTAAGAATAATGAAATCAAACTTACCTAGAAAACTTAACGGCAGAAAAAGATTCTAATTACTCGCTTTGGAAGGCTATAAAAGGTATTAAAAAACTTCAAATTCAAGCCGCCCCAATTAGGAAAAATCAAGGCGAATGGGCCAGGCATGATAAAGAAAAAGCGCAAGAAGAAACTTTCAAACCGTTTGATGGAAAAGCTCTTATTCAAAATATAAATACGTCTTATATAGCCAATAGCGTAATAAGAAATGCAACACTTACCGAACTTAAGGAAGAAATAAAGAAACTTAGATCTAAGAAGGCTCCTGGATACGACCTAATTACGGGAGAGGTTCTTAAAGCACTACCAAGAAAAGCTCTAATTAAGCCTCTGTTCATTATAAACGCCGCACTTAGACTAGAATATGTTCCCAGTCAATGGAAAGTCGCCGAAATCATAACGGTCCTTACGCCCGGAAAACCGCCGAATGAAAAAACGTCTTATAGACCGATTTCGCTTCTTCCAATTATATCTAAGGTGTTCGAGAGAATATTGATTAGGCGAAAACAGCCGGTAATAGAAGAAAGGCATCTCATTCCGAACCATCAATTCTGATTCAGAAGTTGAACATTCTACAGTTGAACAAGTACATCGAATAACACATGCAATCGAAAAGTCACTTGAAGAAAAAAAGATTTGTTCAAGCGTATTCCTAGACGTCTCTCAAGCCTTTGACAAGGTCTGGTATGAAGGCTTAAAGTTTAAATTACGAAAAGTTCTGCCAGGGCACCTATATAATATTTTGAAGAACTACCTTACGAATAGACTATTCCGCGTCAAATGTGGAAATTAATATTCAGATTTCAAGGAAATAATGGCTGGGGTGCCACAAGGAAGCGTTCTTGGTCCAGTCTTGTATCTATTATACACCCGTGATATACCGGAAGTAGAAGGCACTGAGCTAGCTACATTTGCCGACGACACTGCTATCTTGGCAGTAGGTAAAACAGTCGAAGATACTACAGTAAAACTGCAATAAGTTTTGGATAGAGTAAATGAATGGACAAAGGTTTGGCGAATTGCACTCAACGAGACCAAATCTGTTCATGTAAATTTTACTAATAAGAAAATAAATCATTTGCCGATCTTCTCAAACTCGGTTCAAATTCTGTTTGCAAACGAGGCAAGTATCTTGGAATGACACTTGATACAAAGCTGAAATGGAAAACGCACGTTAAGAAAAAACGCAAAGAACTAGATAATAAATATAGAGAAATGTATTGGTTACTTGGAAAATATTCCAAGCTTAATATAGAGTACAAACTGCTTTTATATAAGCAAGTGCTAAAGCCCGTATGGACATATGGTATACAACTCTGGGGTTGTACCAAAATAACTAATATTAAAATTTTACAAATTTTTGAAAACAAAGTGCTAAGAGGTATTGCTAATGCGCCATGGTATATCAGAAATAGCGATATCCACGGAGATCTTGGCATTAAAACAATCGAAGATGAAATCAAAAACTACGCGAGAAAACATAAAAGTCGACTAGAAAGTCACGTTAATATTACAGTCCTCCAAGTCTTGGAAGAAATAAATTTACTGCGCCGTCCACAAAGAACAAAACCTTTAGACTTAGCGCGATAAGTAACCACGTCTGAACTGCGGAGCTGGCAGGAACTTCTAATGGGAAGGTCCCTGCAAAACGAGCTTATTACGTGAAATGAAAACTACTTGATAAGTCGAATACTTAGTTGTAGTAAAAATGAAAACAAGTCTGTTTTGAAGGGAGGTTTTTTAGTGGGTAAGAATCCCACACTACTATGAGCACGCGCTGTCGATCCTCATAGTGTCTTGTTGAAGATTTTCACCTACCCTCGAAAAAAAAAAAAAATGGTAGAACGTCAACCTATGCTAAGCTCAGTAAAATAAAATAAGGTAGGTACAACAAATAGATTGTAATTGAATCCTGTCTACATATTAATATTGAAGTGAAATCTAAAACTTCAAAAGTTACGAAAAATAATAATAATAATTTACGGCTTTGCAATGAAGGGCACGATTGAAGCATTTACCATGATGTTTTTCAAAGTTTCTGTTGAAAGCGCTTGAATTTCTGTGCGAAGCACACGCACTCTTTCAGATAACCCCAACGAAAAAAGGCGGTTGCCATCAAATCTGCAGAATGCGGTAGCCAATAAATTTTCTATTTTCGAAAATTATTCCGTGTCCAAAAATGTACTTAAAAGTACGATTGTGTCTTGGGCAGCATGAACAGTAAAAAAAAAAAATACTTGGCGCAACAGCTCTTTAAGTGCCAGGGCCTAGCTTCTCGCAACCATTCATGTTGTGTGCATTATATTTTTCATACGAACGGAAGGGACCTACAGCTTAGTGCCGTATCCGAAGGGCAATTTGTTTTGAGAAGCTTTCTCGAGACAACAATACTCTCGGATGTTGTCGAGAGGTGGGACCGTGAAAAAACTTTTTTGGTGTTTTCTGGGATTCGAACATGGAACCTCACGCAGTAGCTCCGTCCTATTGAAACCACATCACCGGCCAGTTTTCAGCAGCAAGAAGTACAATATTTTCGATCATATCGATATTATACCAGGATCTCATGATCAGATTTTGAATAAAGCCATTTTTATTTCCGCAACTGCAAAGTTTAGACATTTCTGGTGACCTCTGGGTTTTTCTCTCGCACCACTTGCAACAAGAGTAAATTCTTTTTCACAACATGGATCAGTGACGTAGCAGACATTCCTAGCTGAGCCGAACGCATTCTGGTGAATGCTACTGTAGTTGTTTGAAAACTCTGCTCTACACGTTCAGTATTTTTCTCAGTGCGTCAATCACAGTCAATCACAGAGCCATATCAGAGGGTGAAATTTATACGTTAAAATGGCAACGATTTGTTCTTTTGAATACACTGATTTAAATAACGAAATTCTATAATTTTTTGAGTTCTGAATCTCTTCATTATTTTTTTTTTTCAGATTTTGTTGGTGGTCAGACGGTAGTCTATGCGATTCTATTAAACACAAGCGTTTTCACTTAGGCTAGGCTCAATAGCTGTTACTCTCAACCTAGTTGGTGACCGCTGGGTGCTTAGCACCTTGGTCAGAGATTGGGTAACCAAATCCTTTGGAAGATCTTGGCAGCAACATATGAGAGAGGGGGAAAGAGCGCTTTCTCTTTTAAGCACTTCTTCTTGTTTCGGATGACAGCGGATGAATTCCCAGGAAGAAGTCAACGTTGGCGTCTATAGTTTCAGTTAAGTTGAACTGTCTCGACATATTTCCAATGTAAGCCAAGATCTTGGAATAGAGATGGTGGCTGAGGAGCCCTTAATGGGCCAACGGCAGCGCTTATATTCTCACAACACCAACTGGCACCGGGATACTCGGTTTCGCGTACTAGGGGTATAACATAAGCACCAGCCCCCCAGGTTGGAACCTGTGCCGTGGGGGTAACTTCCCTACCACGTAAGTAACCTTCGATTATGAAGCAACCAACAGCCTCGGATACGGATGTTTTTACTGTTGACGACTCTAATAAACATATAAAAGGATAACGATCTTCGAATGTTACGTGCCTCTAAAAAATACATGCAGCCGGATGACTTGCGGATGCCCTAGATGGCTGCAAGGCAGACATTACCGCCATTTTGTGTGGTAGGCTGGGCTGAGCAAAAAGAGGATGAAAAACTGTGACATCTACTAAGGCGATTGCTACGGCAGCGTTTATTCGGGTGCGAAATGTTAGGCAAGAAGTCTTCAATTTTCGGCTTGTGAATGAACGCCTCATGACTACCCGTATCAAGGCTAAATTTGCCAATATTAGCTTTATATGCGCTGACGCCCATCACGAGAAGATGGCCGACGCGACGAAGGATGACTTCTACCAGTTCTTCGACAAGACGTATGAGCTATGCCCTAAAAACGATGTTAAAATAGTCCTGAGCAATTTTAACGCAAAGCTGCCGATCGAGGCTCTATGCCACCAGCAGCAAATGCGGAAGAACAGTGGCAAAGTTGCCAATAAGCTATCAGAAATGCCGCCTCTGATATACGGTGTTTCACTCAGCCACCACAACGAAACCCCTGTTTTTATAAGGAATGCCGGCAAGCACATTGTGATGTGATAATGTAATATACCATACATCGATAGGTGCATATTTGCAATTTTTCTTTATTTTCCATCCAAAGTTTTGTCTATGTTTGAAAGTATAAGTAATTTAATATTAAGTATATGTGTACCTTATGTGTTTTTGTGTTTCAAAAGTGTTTTTGTTGTCATTAAATAAATCAAAATATTGTGTTTCAAAAGTGTTGTTACCATTAAATAAATGAAAATATTGTTTTTCAAAGGTGTTGTTGTTAGCATTAAATAATTCAAAAACATTGGCGGCCGTGACAGGACACTATAGCTAAAAAAGTTTAGCTGGTCCTAAGTGACACAAAAAAATAGTGTTATCTTTGTGAGCTGGTAAATAATTTAAAATTTTGTCTCAATTGGAAGGTGCGGTGAAAGATTTGGCATTCTACGCGACTCAGAAGGAATTAATGGGAGAAGAAATTTGCCGGATGAGCCGCAGTTATGAAAAGGATCCTGAGAAGAGAATAACTCTTATCTACCTGAGAGAGCATCGCGAAAGTTTGGATCGAAACTGGGAAAAGTTCGGTGAAAAGGATACTATGATCCGGGAAAGCTTTTCCGACCAGTTGGATCATCGTTTTTTCAAGAAGAGCTGGTAAAACCTCCAGATGTGAAGGACACTGACCGAGAGGAGATTAGCAAAGCTGCAGCACTAAGTTATCCGAAGGGTGCCCTACATACAGGGACGATTCCAAAGGGTAAAGTGGAGCCACCACGAGTGCAGAGGATAAGTCTACTTCCTGCGTTATCGATTCAACCCCGGGCGATGCCACGAGAAAGCATGAACCAAAGGGAAAGGTTTGTTCTCCTAATGGACATTCTAGAAAAGTTCCTAGACAAGTATTCTCCAGAAATTTCTCTGAGGCGAACTCAATAGTTCTGCCAAATTAAAACAAGATCCGTAAATCAAAATTGGGATGCATTATCAACGCTATACAGAAAATCGGAGGACCAGGTACCAAAAGACGATGTGGCTAGTTACTTTAATATACAAGAGCGTGTAGAAACGGTGCTTTTGCAATTGTATGAAATTTTGGCGGTATCGCAAACAAGAAGTACACAAGTTAATCCATCAATGAAGCTGCTAGAGATAGAACTTCCAAAGTTCGATGGAAACTACCTCAACTGGCGGCAATTCCTATGACCCTTCAAGCAGCTGATACATGACCAACCGATTTCACATGCACAGAAATTGTATTATCTACGAGCGAACGTAACTGGAAATGCCCATAGCCTGATCCAACATTTTCAAGCCACCAACAGCAATTATGAAATAGCTTGGAGTACTCTTGTGGAACGCTTCGACAACAAAAAGCTATTACTGACATTGCAAATAAACAGGCTATTGGCGCAACCAATCACCGTGGGAACGGCTTCCAGTCTTAGAAGGCTTCACGACATGACTAAGGAATGAAGGCATGCAGGCTATGAAAAATCTGGAGTACAAGACCGAGAGTCTTGCACCTCTTGCTACAGAAACTGGACAAGGAGAGCAGAGCATAGACTCTAGAGACCCTAGAGGCCATCAGCAGCCGAGAAGACAGGAAGAAACTGACCGTAGTAGTTGCTACAAATGCAGATAACACTCACAACTGCGCTATGTGCAGTTCAGGTAAACATGGAATATGTAATTGCACACATTTTTTTATACTTTCAGATGAGGACCGGGATAGAGCTGTGCGCAGACTACACCTATGCAGAAACTGTTTGAAGACCGGTCACTACTCCAAATCATGCCAGTCAAGAGGTTGCCAGAAATGTGATGGCAGGCACAACACTCTTCTACATCGGCAGCAACCTAATTATCAAAAACCTCGTCATAATCACCAACAATATCAAATTTAGTAGAAGAAAACTTCGCCTCATCAGCAGCAGGACCACAGCCAGCAGCAACCGAACATCAATGGTAATAATCTGCAACCCAGTCAATACGGTAAGCGCTATTGAAATAAGAGCTTGTTAAGTTTAGTAAATATTGATCAGCCGTCTGCACATCTGCAAATGCTGCCGTAGACTGTAATATAAGAAAGCGCCACGTTTATTTGGCCACTGCAATCGTCAATATCATTTCTGCGTGTGATTCAAGTATTCCGTATAAAAGCGGACTTTGCCCACGAGTTAGGTCATAGAAGGCATCGCTTGAATATTTCAATAAGTGGTATTAGAGGTAAGGAATACAAAGCCGAGCTTGTCACCAATGTGACAATTGAGTCAAGCATCATGCCTCGAATTATCGAATACCAAGAATTAGATACAGTACGTTGGAAGCCACCGCCGCATGTACACCTTGCGGATCCGACGTATTCCAAGCCCCAACACATTGACATGCTCTTAGGAGCAAAAATATTCTTTGATTTGCTCTTACCAGGAGATATTAAAATAGCAAATAATATACCCGTATTGCGCAATTCCAAATTGGGGTGGATTATAGCTGGAAGTGCATCAGCGGGCGATCCAGCGGCGCACTGCCACGTGGGCACAAAAACTTAATTTTCCTCATTAGACAAGCTCGTGTGAAGGTTCTGGGGAACAGAAGATCATGATGCTCCTGTGAATACGATGAGCAAGGAGGAACATGATAGCGAGGCACACTTTCAAAGAAACACAAAATGAAATGCGAACAATCAGTTTGTAGTACGACTGCTATTTAAAAAGAATCCAGGTGCAATGTTAGGAGAGTCATTTGAATTAACTAAAAAAGGATTCTTGGCATTGGAAAGACGACTGGACAAAACCAATGAGTTAAAATCCGCATACATCCAATTCATGCAAGTGTATGAATCCCTTAGCCATATGAGTCCAATTGATGAGAAGAAATTATACAAGATACGTTACGTTCTACCTTACGTTATGAAACTCGAAAGTTCATCAACAACACTTATAGTTGTATTCCATGCTTCAGCAAAAAGTACATCAGTACACAGACTTACGTACCGACATTCTAATAGTTGGTCCAACAGTCCAACTAGATTGGTTTTCTAATCAAAATCTACGGGGGACATAATCAAAATCTACAGACAAATTTTAGTAGATTTGTGGCAACATTTTTAACACCTTTTAATATCACCACATTTCGAGTACAAGTTTTCCGCGCATATAAAAGTTTGATAATGGAACGAAATGGCAGCAGAACAAAAGCGAGCCATCAGTCATTAGCTGTCAGTACGTGTCATAGACACGTACATAGGTCATTTGATTTTGTTCTTCCACCCCACGCGGTCGGTTTACCCGAAAGCCTTTTTGTGTAAAATAAATTGTTTTTTAATCGGAGGTTTTCTTCTCCCGTAAAATTGTTTTTTTTATTTTTTTATTGGAGTTGGAACCTGGAGCGACGCGACGCATCCAAAATTTCATCACCGCCGAAGTCGCATGCGCCCGCATTCTCCCAACACCATATTGGTGACCCCGTAGTTCCTTTTTGTGGAACAAAAGCCACGCAACCGAGTGCTGCGGCACACTTGCACGAAGAGGAGCCTCATCGTCATCGCTGCCGCCAAGGCGAAATTCGCCACCACCACTATCATCATCACAATCGCTGCCGTCAAAATTGGAATTTCTTCAAGAACGTCATTGGCACTTACATCGCCGCAAAAAAAGCGCAGTCCAGCCACCAGCATCGTCATCATCATCGTCGTCAGTGTTGGGACTTCGGAATTTAAATGTGTGGTAGATTTCGAAAAAAAAGGGTGGTAGATTTTAAAAAAGAGTGGTAGATTTGAAATTTAACTGGTTCGATTCTAAAGTAGAAAATCCAAGGAAAAAAACTTATTATACAAAAAAAAAATAAATATATTTCACTTTTATAAATAATACACAAAAAAAGTAATTCATATAATGCATAACATTATACAAAAGATAACATAGGAAAAAAGTAACCAAACGAAATTCATTTAAAAAAAAATACATTGACATTATTGCCATTGATTAGTTATGTGCACAAATTCGCCATTGACAAATTTAAATTTTTTATAAAAATTAATTAAGTTCAACGAAGGATTAAATACATTATCTTTTTCACTCATTTCTTTGGCAAATAAAAGATTTTTAACAGTCTCTACTTGTAGTCGATTTCTTTTTTCTTTTTTATTTCGTTCATCACAGAGAAAGTTCTTTCGGCTGCCGCACTACTGTGGGGCAAAACAGCCAAATTGCACATATATTTACTTAATTCCTTAAATAAAAAGCCCTCATAAATATTTTTTTCATTGCTCAAAAGCTTCCAACCTTTTACAATATCATCTTGAAATATTGTTTCAAGTCTTTCATTTTTAAATAAAAGGAAAGATCTCCACTCGTTATTTAGAATTTCTTCTGAAACTCCATGAAAAGGAAACGCTCTTAAAAGAGGAACTATTGTTTGTAATTCACCTCTTTGAATTACCTTTGGATCTAGATATTCTAGTAATTTCATTTTATCACTTGAAAAATCAAATCTTTTTTTCAATTCATCACATAATTTGACATAGTAACAAAGTAGTCTTTCTCTAACAACATTAATATCAATTTCGAGTCCATATTTTGAAATATGTTCTTCAAATTGTAGTCCAAAGTACATTTTTTCCAAAGGTAACTGTACATTCTTATCTTTATAATCTATCAATAAATCTATATTTTCGCGTTTTACAAAATTCTGTAATATCTTTTTAAATAAATATGAAATATGATTGAAGAGTAAGTGTACCACAATCTTTTCGGATTGAAATAATTTATTAATCTTATTTAATTCATTAAGAATAAAGCTTAGAAACAGGAAGTAAGCTAAATTCGTTGCGTTCAGTTCTTCCAAAATATCACTTGCATTACATTCATTCAATTGTTCGTATGACATCAATAAAAAATAATGCTTCAACGGATGCCACTGTTCAATCAAACGATTAACTGCAGCTTCAAGAGATAACCAGCGAGTTGCACTTAAGCCTAAAATCTTGTGTGGCATACTGGCAAAAAATGTTTCAAAATTTTGGAAATCATTTTGGCGTTTTGGGCTATGTGCAAAAAAGGAATATACATTTCTGACTAATTTTTCCAATTTCGCTGGTAATTCTCTTGAAGCCGCGGATGAGCATAAATTAATAGAATGGCACGTACAACCCATATAAAATAGATTTTTATTTATATGTTGAAATTTTGCCTTAACCCCTCCTTTGCTACCTTGCATCACTGAAGCATTATCTGTGGCCAAGCCTATCAAATTTTCATTTGGTATATTAAGTTCAAACAATGTATTTACCACTGCTTCGTGTATGTGCGAAGCTGTTCCACCCTTTACTTCCAAAAGACCAAAGAAGCGATCCACAACAGTACCGACGTCTTCACAAATATACCTCACGATCATAACGAGACACTTGTTTGTTGCTATATCCGTAGCTTCATCAATTATCAGGGAGAATTTTTTTAATTTTAAATCCTCAGCAATTTTATTTCGTCTGTAAGGTCCTAAAATTTGATTTACCATTGAAGTAGCTTTTTTTTGCCACATTTAATAGGAAAATTGGTTGGAAATAAATTATGGAATAAATTCGGCAAAGAATCCATCGTAGAGAAAGGTAAGGAATGTTGTACGCAGTACATTACCAACGTTATTGTTTTATTCATTTTTTCATAATCAGAAGAACGAGAAGCCAACTGAATACATTCTGGTAAAGTTGGCTGCTTTGCTGGGTTTTCGGCAACTTCTTTTGCTTTCTTAATGTGCCTTTGGCTAGACTCGTGTCTGTCTAAATTTGATATGTCATTAGCTAAAGATTTTTGACAACAGTTACAAAATGCTTCTTCATTAATTTGAGTAAGCCAAAGTCTTTCAGTTTCCCACTGGCTTTTATATTTTTGCATGTATTTCATTTTTTTGGTTGTGGTAACTTCCTCTCGATCTTTCCTTTGTACATCTGAGCTGTTTTTGTTGCTAAAATTGTATTTTAATTTTTGCTAGTTTATTTAAATAGTTAACATTTATTAAGATTTCTTACGAGCATGATGACGTTATATTTTCCTTAGTTGCACCTACCCCCTTGCACCTTCCAAAGCCGCTGTTGTCAGATAATGATCTAAAAAATTATTTTAGGAAACATACATAATTAAAGAAATACAAATCAGCTCACCTTTCAGTTCTTTTGAAATATTTTTCCATTTTCACAAATCACAACTTTAAACCGGTGTTGGCTTGGCGGCTTTGCAATTGCGAATCTCCATGTGCAGTGTGAAATTATTCCAATCAGCACAAAGGAAAGCCAAACAACTTATATTCCTATTCTGTTCTTAATTTTTGTACTAGTATGTGTACTGTGTCGTCAGAGAACCGAAGAACGTTCTCTGATTCTGTTTATGTATTATTTCCATTGGAAATTGTGAGAAAAAGAAAGGAACAGGAATAAAATGTGTAGAAAAAAATATGGACATGGGTATACATATCTGGAAAAATTTGGAAGTGCGAAAAAAATGCAATGAAGAAGAAATAAAAAACGTGGTAGATTTTTTGCTTAGAGTGGTAAGCGTGGTAGATTCAAAATAGTGGTAGATCTACCACAATTGTGGTAAAGTCCCAACACTGATCGTCGTATCGGCGTCGTTGCCACTAAGTTCTAGGAAAATCGAAACTAGACCATCTAAAGTACCGCAAGACATCAAGAAGTGATGCCAAAAAAGTACAGCAAGACACCACCGAAGTAACACCGCAAGAAGATATCGCACCACCAGAAACCGACGCTAAAAAAAAAATACAGCAAATATTTTGTAAGGTGACTCGTTTTTGCTTGTCATTTTGTCTTTTCTATTACCAAACTCTTAACAAAAGTGTATAAATAAAATTTCGTCTGGTTATATTTATATAACGTTATATTTTTTTTTAATAAATTTTTTTTTTTAAAGTTCGGAATAATTGTTTTGTTATGGCCGGTTCGGAAGACGAGAGTAATAGTGCAGGTAGTAGTAAAGAGGAGAAGAAAGTTGCTCCAAGCGGTAATTTAGAAGTGTCGCTCGCGGGAATAAGCCACCCATATCCTTCATATTGGAACCAAATGCCGGAGCTATGGTTCACGCAGATGGAAGCTGTATTCACGATGCGCAACATAAGCAAAGATAATACGAAGTACCTTCAAACGGTTGCTCAACTTCCAATAGAAGTTATCATGATAGTTTCCGATATCATAAATAGTCCTCCACCTGCCAATTCGTACAAAACCGTACGCGGGACTCTTATAAAAAGAAATAAAAAACACGATTGTTGTATATCACAAAACAGTGGAAGAAGCAACGAAGATGATGCAAGCAGAATTCAACGAAGTTGGAAAATGGTGTCACGATAATGGCCTTGTGATCAACGGATCAAGAACGAAGCTGATGCATATGCGTAACCCGCAATTTCCAGCATCAGAAGTTACAATAAAAACCTTCAGTTGCACAGATTAATGCCGTTGTGAAGTTATTGAGACAGTCGATGCGTACAAGTACATTGGATCTGTACGTGGAATGTTCTGTCCCTTTACAGACCACGTGCAGCCGAACAACTAGCAGAGGCCCTAGACTGCTATAAAGCAGATATTACCTCCATCCAGGAAGTGCGGTGGGATGGGCCGGGTAAAAATAGGATGAAAAACTGTGACATCTACTACGGTGATTGCTACAGAGGCAACAGGCAACGCTTATTCGGATGCGGATTTGTCATACGCGGCAGATTAAGGCAAGATGTCTTAAGCTTCCGACACGTAAGCGAGCGTATTATGACTATCCGGATCAAGGCTTAATTCGCTAACATAAGCCTAATATGTGTTCATGCCCCCACGGAAGAAAAGGACCCTGCCACCAAAGAGTGTTTCTACGAGCTCCTCGACAAAACATACGAGCAATGTCCTAAATACGACGTTAAAATCGTATTGGGCGATTTTAGGCAGAATGAACCATTCAACATAGACGATGATAGTCAAAATTTCCGTCCAGCTGACCAAAACGAAGTGAGAATAGCAATATCCAAGCTAAAATCCAACAAGGCTGCTGGACCTGACGGCTTACCGGCCGAACTTTTCAAGGCAGCTGGGGACGAATTGGTAGAGTGCATACACCAGCTCATCTCTAAGATTTGGTCAGACGAGTGAATGCCTGATGAAAGCAACCTCAGCATCGTTTGCCCGATCCACAAGAAAGGAGACCTCAACTGCGCCGATTATAGAGGCATCAGTCTCCTCAACATGGCATGCAAGATCTTTTCTGCGATATTGTGTGAACGCCTGAAACCTTTTATCAACAGCCTGATCAAATCTTCACACTTCGGCAGATCCTGGAGAAAACCTAAGCATTCCAAATCGATACTCTCCGCCTCTTTATCGATTTCAATGCCGCCTATGACAGAATCTATAGAGAAGAGCTTTATAGAGCCATGTCCAGTTTCGACATCCCTGCCAAACTTGTCCATCTGTGCAGGCTGACGATGGAGAACGCTCGCTGCTCCATCAAGGTCGGTAATGAGCTCACCGAGACCATTGATGTCAAAAAAGGTTTTAGACAAGGTGACGCGCTGTCATGAGACTTCTTTAATATTGTCCTTAAACGGATTGTGCGGAACTCACAAGCCAACACCGGAGGCACAATTTATTACAAGTCTGTACAACTGTTTGCATACGCCAACAATATAGACATTATCGGAAGAACTCAGCGGGCTGTCACCGGTGCGTTTGCAAGCATTGAGGCGGAGGCGGACAAAATGGGTTTAGCGATAAACGAGGGCAAAACCAAGTATATGCTGTCAACAAGAAGGGACAGCCAACACCGACGAATTGGACAAAACGTCAAAGTGGGCAGCTATAACTTCGAGGTAGTAAGGGACTTTGTCTACCTTATCTTTGCTATAAACTCTGAGAACAACAGCAGCACAGAAATCAAGCGAAGAATAACTCTTGCCAATCGTTCTTTTTGTTGGGCTTATAAGGCAATTCAACAGTAAAGCCCTATCTCGAACAACTAAGGAGACTCTGTATAAGACACTGATCATCCCAGTCCTGCTTTACGGCGCTGAAGCATGGACTTTATTAAAAGAGGATGAAGATATCCTTGGTCGCTTTGAGAGAAAAAATCTTCATAAGATTTTCGGTCCCGCTGTGTTGACGGGTTTTGGTGTAGAAGATTCAATCACGAACTATACGAGCTATACAGCGACATTGACCTACTCAAAAAACTGCGTATTGGACGTCTAAGATGAGACGCCAACGCTCCGCCCGGCAGAGTCTTCGAATCTAACCCCAAGGGACGACGCAGTAGAGGGAATCATCGCCGTTGGTGGCGCGCACAAGTTCAAGGGGACCTCGACCAACTTGGAGTGCGCAACTGGAGGCAATTAGCTGAAGACCGAGCTAAGTGGAGAGGCTTGTTGGTTGAGGCCCAAGTTCACCCCGAACTCTAGCGCCACCTAAGTAAGTAAGTAACGATTGATGACAATTTCCTCTGGGAACCATACATAAGTAACTTACGTAATAAGCTGAAAGGATCGCTACTTGCACTGGCATGTCTACATCAGAAATCAACAGCCTGTGTACGCAAACAAGTTTACAACGCTCTTGTCGAATCAGGGCTGAGTTATTGTATGCTGGCATGGGGAGGAGCAGCACATTGATAAACTGCAGCGCATCCAAGATAGAGCCTTAAAACTTATATCAACAAGCCAACCAGCAAGAAATAGAGTAAAGGTCTTAAATGTAAAGAAGATTTTTGACATGACCGCCGCATTAGAATACTATGATGATCTTCGCTTCCGGATACCAATTAACCATCAGTTCAACACAAGAAGACGAGCAGAAGGCCTGTACCAAACTATACGGGAAGAGACGGCTGATGTATACCGTGCCGAGCATTTTAAATAACCCGCCTCAGAATCTCAGAAACGTAGTTGAATTAAATTTGGGAAAAAGTAGATTAAAACAACATTTTATGGAAACAATAACTTTACCTTAATTTGAAATATCATTCCTTAGGTAAAGTCTTAGTGAGAATGAAAAAAGTTTAATATTTAGTATCAAATTGTCTCCTTTCTTATCTCTTTTTTATTATTTTTTCTTTTCTTTTTCATGATAAATTTTTATAATTACATATATTCGCTATTAATTTATATTAATTAGCAATTTAATGCAAAAAGAAAGATCACTAGATATCAAAATAAAATGTATTGTTGAATTAATATCCTGCAGATAAGCCAGGTTGGCTTCGCAGGCAAATACAAATATGTAATACAATGTAAAATTATACAAATAAAATAAATGAAATGAAATGAAAAAAAAAAAGTCGTGGCTCAAGTGATTGCCCGATACGATAAGAGCAGTAGTGATGATTAGGGAAACCGATGATATCAAAGTTCTAACAGAACTAGTCGACAAAATTTGGCAGACGAGTTTTGCCTCTACCTGACAGGTCGACGCGGCGACGTCAAGCAACGCAGTTCTGCAGAATTTAATGATCTCGGTGAACGAATTAAAAACGCGTTTTGACAGGTTGGAGATGTGACAATCTCGATTTCCCAATAGAACTTCATATACAAATAGGAACCCGAATAGATCACCTAGTAGGAACATTTCATTTTCGCGACCGAATCCTAGATCAAGTATTGCTGGATCCAGCAATTATGTATGTTGGTTTTATCGGAAGTCCCGGACTAGGGCAACGAAGTGCGAAGGAGGTGATTGTAGTTTCGGGATGTAATTAAACAGTTTTAACCGGTCGGAGAACTAACTTCCCCGTCGTTAAAGCGGCGAGCGACGGTGGAAGCAATAGCCGCTGACTTTTTATCAAATGTAGGAAAACGAACTTGACGTTTTTGATAGACATCGGCCGGATATTTCTATCATTCCTCCAAAGTTTTTTTTTTAAATATAACGCAAGATACCGTATCGAATATCTTCGCCGCCAACAATACACCTATTAAAACATTTGGCACGCACCTTGTTGCCTTAGATTTCGGATTGTTCAGAGGTTTCAAGCATCGGTGCCGAATTTTTGACAAAGTTTAAGTTCGCGGTAAATTTAAATACACGAAAGCAGATTGGCAATAGTACTAAACTTTTGGTTTCGGTTGTCACTTCAACCAGCAGTTCTCAATCAGTACCGCAATCACTTTCTACGTGGACAACCGGTGGACCATACGGAGCTCTGCTGAAAGAATTCCCTTGTCTCACTAAGCCACCGAATTACGAGCTTCTGGTTAAACATAACATTGTGCATAGGATCTTAAAAAAAAAAATATATTTGGCGCAACAGCTCTTTAAGTGCCAGTGCCTAGCTAGATCTTTACAAAAAGTAACCTCCCGTTCTTGAGCCCAAGGCGTTTAGATCCCGTGAAACATCGGATAGCTAGAGATGAATTCGACAATATGGTCCAGATCGGTATATGTAAGGCATCATCGTCTTCAGTTTCTTCTCTGCTTCTCTCAGTCCCCAAACGGGACAGTAAAGACTGGCGGCCTTCCGGAGATTATCGGCGGCTTAACGCTGTTACGGTTCCCGATAGATATCCGATCCCCCATATACATAACTTTTCAATTCACATCAGCGGCCGTTAAATTTTTTCGAAAATCTATTTGGTGAGAGCGTACCACACAGCAATCACGATCCCATTCGGCCTTTTCGAGTTACGCGTATGTCAAACGGCTTACGTAACGCTGCGCAAACTTTTCAACGGTTTTTAGACGACGTGTTGAGAGGCACGACATGCTGATAGCGAGTAAGTCCCACGAGGAACATCGATCCCACCTTCAAATCCTTTTTGAACGTCTTTCGAAAAATGGAATTAACATAAATCTATTGAAATGTGAATTTGGAGTTTCTTCTCTAAACTTTCTGAGTCACGAAATTTCCGAAAACGGTATAAAACCACCCGCTAATAAAGTGCCCGCGATACAAGAATTTCCACAGCCTACGTCCATTGTCAAACGTGAGTTGTCAAACGGTAGTGCATGCGATCATATGAAAACACAAGCGTTTTCACTCAGCTGAGGCCTACCAACTCCTACTCTCAACCTCCACGCGGTGACAGCCGGGTGCCTAGTACCTTAATCCAAGAAATGGGTAACCAACCCCGTTTGGCGGATTCTTGGTGGCAGCAGATGAGAGAGGGGGGGAAGAGTGCTTTTCTCACTAGAGCACTTCTTCCTGTTCCAGGCGGCAGCGGACGAATTCCCTAGACGGAGTCAACGGTGGCGTCTATAGTTCCAGTTAGGTTGAACTTAGTGAATACCTTGCGCGAGCTGCTTCGACGTATTCGGATCACAGGTCGGTAAGGAATTTCCAATGTTGGTCAGGACATTGGAATAGAGATGGTGGCGGAGGAGCCCTTAATGGGCCAACGGCAGCGCTCATACTTCCGCAGTGGACTACTGGCACCGGTGTACCCGGCCCCTCGTCCTAGGGGAATAATTAAGGAACTGGCCCTCCAGGTTGGGGGTTGTGCCGTCGGGGTAACTTCCCTACCACGTAAAAAACGCATGGTTCCGAAACAACCAAAAGCCTCGGATAAGGATGACCCAACTAATGACGACCCCAGCAAACGAAATAAGGACAACGACCTTCGGATCTGTACGTGGAATGTTCTGTCCCTTTACAGACCACGTGCAGCCGAACAACTAGCAGAGGCCCTAGACTGCTATAAAGCAGATATTACCGCCATCCAGGAAGTGCGATGGGATGGGCCAGGCAAAAAGAGGATGAAAAACTGTGACATCTACTACGGTGATTGCTACAGAGGCAACAGGCAACGCTTATTCGGATGCGGATTTGTCATACGCGGCAGACTTAGGCAAGAAGTCTTAAGCTTCCGACACGTGAGCGAGCGTATTATGACTATCCGGATCAAGGCTAAATTCGCTAACATAAGCCTAATATGTGTTCATGCCCCCACAGAAGAAAAGGACCCTGCCTCCAAAGAGTGTTTCTACGAGCTCCTCGACAAAACATACGAGCAATGTCCTAAATACGACGTTAAGATCGTATTGGGCGATTTTAACGCCAAAATAGGAAAGGAGGACGTCTTCGGTAGAGCAGTCGGTAAGCATAGCCTACACGACACCACGTCTGATAACGGACTAAGGCTAATTGATTTCGCTGTGGAGCGAAATGTCACCATAGCAAGCACATGGTTTCCTCATCTCGATATTCATAAGCAGACATGGCGGTCCAATGATCATGTCACGATCAACCAAATTGATCATATTGCGATCGACGCAAGGCATGCCTCCAGTATTCTGGATGTCCGGACCTTCCGAGCGGCCAACATAGACTCGGATCATTACCTTGTTGTAGCCAAGGTACGAATGCGGATATCCCAATCTGAGCAACAAAGAAGAATTACTGTGAGAAAATTTAACGTCGAAAAGCTACAATCGCAAGAGACCGCCAGACTCTTCGCTGAACGCGTATCCCGAAATCTCTCAATCACCCCTATACCGCCAGCATCAAGTGCCGAAGACCAGTGGCAACGCTGCCAACATGCCATCAGAAACGCCGCGACTGATGTGCTGGGTCTCGCTCGCCCACCACCGCGAAACCCCTGGTTTGACGAAGAATGCCGGCGAGTGCATGCAGCAAAACAAGAGGCATACAAAGCGGCGCTGCAAAGGAAGACGAGAGCTGCTCGTGAGCTCTACGAGCAAAAGAGACGGGAAGAACATCGGCTTCTCCAAAAGAAGAAGAAAGAGCATGAGAAGCGCGCGTTTGAGAATATCGAGAGTCTATACTCCAGGAACAATGTACGGAAGTTTTACCAAAAGGTAAAAAGAACGTGTCAGAGAAGTAATACCCGTACAGAAACCTGTAGAGATGAGAATGGAAACCTCGTAGTAGAATCACAGTCGGTGCTGAGAATATGGAAAAACTACTTCTGCAGACTGTATAACGGCGACGAAGACCAACATCCCGCTGTCAGGCAGAATGAACCATTCAACATGGACGATGATAGTCAAAATTTCCGTCCACCTGACCAAAACGAAGTGAGGATAGCAATATCCAAGCTAAAATCCAACAAGGCTGCTGGACCTGACGGTTTACCGGCCGAACTTTTCAAGGCAGCTGGGGATGAATTGGTAGAGTGCATACACCAACTCATTTCTAATATTTGGTCAGAGGAGTGTATGCCTGATGAATGGAATCTCAGCATCGTTTGCCCGATCCACAAGAAAGGAGACCCCCTCAACTGCGCCAATTATAGAGGCATCAGTCTCCTCAACATCGCGTACAAGATCTTTTCTGCGATATTGTGTGAACGCCTGAAACCTTTTATCAACAGCCTGATTGGACCCTATCAGTGCGGTTTCAGGCCAGGAAAGTCCACCATCGATCAAATCTTCACACTTCGGCAGATCCTGGAGAAAACCCAAGAATTCCAAATCGATACTCACCACCTCTTTATCGATTTCAAGGCCGCCTATGACAGCATCTATAGAGAAGAGCTTTATAGAGCCATGTCTAGTTTTGACATCCCTGCCAAACTTGTCCGCCTGTGCAGGCTGACGATGGAGAACGCTCGCTGCTCCATCAAGGTCGGTAATGACCTCACCGAGACCTTTGATGTCAAAAAAGGCTTTAGACAAGGTGACGCGCTGTCATGTGACTTCTTCAATATTGTACTTGAACGGATTGTGCGGAACTCACAAGCCAACACCGGAGGCACAATCTATTACAAGTCTGTACAGCTGCTTGCATACGCCGACGATATAGACATTATCGGAAGATCTCAGCGGGCTGTCACCGGTGCTTTTGCAAGCATTGAGGCGGAAGCGGCCAAAATGGGTTTGGCGATAAACGAGGGCAAAACCAAGTATATGCTGTCAACTAGAAGGGAAAACCAACATCGACGAATTGGACAAAACGTCACCGTGGGCAGCTATAACTTCGAGGTAGTAAGGGACTTTGTCTACCTTGGCTCTGCTATAAATTCTACTAACAAAATCAGTGCAGAAATCAATCGAAGAATAACTCTTGCCAATCGCTGTTTTTTTGGGCTTATAAGGCAATTTAACAGTAAAGCCCTATCTCGAACAACTAAGGAGACTCTATATAAGACCTTGATCATCCCAGTCCTGCTTTACGGCGCTGAAACATGGACTTTATTAAAAGAGGATGAAGATATCCTTGGTCGCTTCGAGAGAAAAATTCTTCGTAAGATTTTCGGTCCCGTTTGCGTTGACGGGTTTTGGAGGAGAAGATTCAATCACGAACTATACGAGCTGTACAGCGACATCGACCTAGTCAAAAAACTGCGTATTGGACGTCTGAGATGGCTAGGACATGTAGAGCGAATGGACACCAACGCTCCGGCCCGCAGAGTCTTCGAATCTAACCCCGAGGGACGACGCAGTAGAGGGAATTATCGCCGTAGGTGGCGCGCACAAGTTCAAGGGGACCTCGACCAACTTGGAGTGCGCAACTGGAGGCAATTAGCTAAAGACCGAGCTAAATGGAGAGGCTTGTTGGTTGAGGCCCAGGTTCACCCCGAACTGTAGCGCCACCTAAGTAAGTAAGTAAGTACGTCCATTAGACAAATCCAAAGATTCACCGGCATAGTAAAATTTTACCAGCGGTTTATACCGCAACTGGCTGCACTTCTGACTCCCATTCACGACCATTTGAAAAAGCTTCTTAAAGCGGATAAAAAAAACGCCTTTCTTTTGGTCGTCTGAATGTGAGGACGCTTTTTGTAAAACAAAAACAGCACTTTCAAAATGTACTTTACTGGCACATCCATCGGAAGATGCAACATTCAGCATCAAAACAGATTCTACTAGTACGGCCATTGGAGGTGTGCTCGAACAAAGTACGCATGGCAAGCGCGAACCTTTAGGATTCTTTTCAAAAAACCTTTCTCCAGTCAAGAAGAAATATTCGACCTTGGATAGAGAGAGAATCGCTGGCAATTTACGGTGCTATTAAACATTTTCGATATTTCGTGGAACGTAGATCTTCTTAAATTTTTGCGGACCATAAGTCTCTGTGTACTGGGCGCCGTGGCGTAAGTGGTTAGTGTATCGGATCACTACGCATGACGTTCCAAGTTCGAATCCCAGAAAACACCAACAAGTTTTTTCACGGTCACAACTCTCGCGAACGTCTGACAAACATCCGAAAGCATTGCTGCCACAAAAAAGCTTCTCAAATCGCCGTTCGGATACAGCACTAAACTGTAGGTTCCTTCTATTCGTGTGAAAAATATAACGCATACAACATGAGTGGTTGCGAGAAACTAGGCCCTGGCATTTAAAGAGCTGTTGCGTCAAATATTAATATTAGTCTCTGCGTACTGCCATCGCACCAAAGTCACAACGAAGTCCATGACAATGCCGTCAACTTGACTAGATATCTTAATTTAGTACGAACATCCGGTATATTAAAGGGGCTAGCAACGTAGTAGCCGATACCCTTTCACGTGCCGACGTTGACGAGATATCAAGCATTGACTTGATTAATATCGATGCTAATAAGCTAATCGCTTCGCAAACGTCAGACACATTGCTTAAGGACTTAATAGATAATCATGAAAATTCGAAAACTAGTCTAGAACGCATTCTCGACCCTCGAACAGATAATAATATTTACTGTGAAACATCCTCGTGCAAAATTCTGCCCTATATTCCGAAAGAAATGTGCAAACAAGTATTCGACACGTAGCACTCTCTATCGCATCCTGGCATTCGTACATCTCGAAAGTTAGTAGCTACCAAGTATTTTTGACCAAACATAAATGTTGACATGGGGTTTTAGGCCATGACTTGCGAAGCCTGCCAAAAGTCCAAAGTCAATCGACATACTCGGACGAATCATGGTCAATTCGATATTCCGTCTGGCCGATTCGAACACATTCATATAGATCTGGTAATCCAGTTGCCACCTTCGAATGGAGCTACATTTTCACGATCATTGATCGTTTTACCAGATGGCCGGAAGCGATACCTTTGAGAGATATAAGAACAAGCACAATCGTGCGGAGGAAAGAAACTGCGTCGTTGCCACGTTTGCGGACGATACGGCGATATTGACCACGGGCGAAACTATTGAAGAAGCAACTAGAAAGCCGCAACATGCTGTTAATAAAGTCCACGCTTGGAAGAATTCTTGGCGTATTGTGCTGAACGAAAGCAAATCTTTTCACGTAAACTTTACCTATAAAAAAGTGGATAGATTACCTATATACTCGTATCTTAACTCGGCGCAAATACCGTATGCGAACGAAGCAAAATATCTAGGAATGATTCTAGATGGTAAGCTTAAATGGAAATCGCACGTAAAAAAGAAACGCTATGAGCTCGAAAACAAATACCGACAAATGTACTGCCTACTCGGAAAACATTCGAAGTTGAGCCTACACAACAAACTGCGTATCTATTAGCAAATGCTAAGGCCTGTGTGGACGTGTGGTACACAACTATGGGGTTGTACCAAGAAAAGCAATAGAAACATCATACAAACTTTTGAAAATAAAGTTCTTAGAACGATCGTTAACGCGCCGTGGTATGTACGTAACGAAGATATTCGTCGGGATCTGGGTATTCCCAGCGTCGTCGAAGAGATAACAAAATTTGCGCGTGAACACAAAGATCGTGTTGGGAATATGGTGTCTTTGGAAGATTTTTCATCTGCTCTCGGCAAAAAAAAAATAAAAATACAAAAATTCGTAAAACAATATACATATTACGCGATTCGCAATACTACTGCAAATAACAACGGATCAAGGCAGTCAGTTCGAAAGTCATCTGTTCCAAGAGCTCAATAATCTTCTAAGGTCGCATAAAATTCAAACAACGCCTTGTCATCCTCAAGCCAACGGTATGATCGAACGTTATATGTGAACTCGAGCTATGAATGGCCTTTTATACTCTTAGGGATACGGACTTCGATTAAATAAGATTTAGGTTGTACGCCTGTCGATCTAGTTTACGGCCAAACGCCAAGAGTACCAGGCAAATTCTTAGTTAACGATAACAGCGTATTGGTAAACCCAACTTCACTAGTCGACAAACTTAGGGAAGCAATGCGAAACGTTATCCCGAAAAGCAGTGGTACCTCAGTGCAGCGCGATCTTTTCGTACCCAAAGATCTTACGGATTGTGATATGTTTTTGAATGGATAGATAGAGTTCAAACCGGGTTAAAAGCGCCGTATGAAGGTCCTTAAAGAGTATTAAAGAGACTGCGAAAATATTTCGTGTTAGATATGAACGGAAAAACTTCATCCATTTTCCTGGACTGCCTTAATCCTTGTATCAATACGACATACTTGGATATGTATTTGCATTTTCAAATGCAAAAATCACCGGGCTGAATTTTCCAGTAGCTTCCCAAAAATAGAAACTCAACAAATTGCAATTAATTTTAAATATATAAATATTGATAAATATCTACTAGGTTATAAGGATTTCATACGTGAATCGCACTAACCATACGTGCATACCCGGGTATGCACGTGTTGACTAATCGTTGTGCGACACTCGCATTGACACTAAGGTTAAACCACTTACATCACGGAATCATTGCAAACGCAAATCTTTCCAAAGAAAAATCACAGCGTGAGATTCGCAGTTTAAATACTACAGCTGCTTTACCCTCGGTTCAAGTATAGCGAAAGAATTTTTCCTAGAACGTTATTTTTTTTTAAAGTAAAAAATGTCGACTCTTTTGCTAGGGGGAGTAAATGTGGTTACGAGTACACGTTTTCCGCGCATACAAAAGTTTGGTAATGGAACAAAAAGGCAGCAGAACAAAAGCGAGCCATAAGTCATTACCCCTAGTCTCTATTGGCAATAATTCATTGCAAGAAATATGTCAAGCAATTGAAATTTCCAATAGAGACCGCAAATTTCTTGAAATAATTCATTTTATTTGCGGTCTCATTGGAAATTTCGATTGCTTGACATATTTCTTGCAATGAATTATTGCCAGTGGCGACTAGGGGTTAGCTGCTCTGACACGTAGACCATTCGATTTTGTTCTTCCACCCCACGCGGTCGGTTCACCCGAAAGTCTTTTTGTGTAAAATAAATTGTTTTTCAATCGGAGGTTTTCTCCTCCCGTAAAATTGTTTTTTTTCTTCAATTGGAGTTAGAACCTGAAACGACGCGACGCCGCATCCAAAATTTCTAGCGATAGAATGCTGCAATTAATTTTATGGAGATCGCAATATGATCGTCCAATACAAACATACCAACTTTATACTGTAACTTATGGCACAGCATCGGTGTCATATCTAGCTACAAAATGCTTGGTAAAACTCGAAGATGATAACAAATGTGAATACCCCCGCACTTCGGAGGTCATAAAAAAGTGTTTTTACGTTGATGATTGTCTAACAGGTGCAGAGAGTATACTACCCCCTGTGGGTTAGGGGTTAGAATATACCCACGGTAGGCATGCCTGTCGTAAAAGGCGACTAAAACGCCAACCCGCCGTCTTTCTTTAGATTATGGTACTAAAATTTTATGCAATGAACACAACAAACGGTATTAATACCCCAGGTGGCAGCCCAGTTCAACTGGAAAATCCACCCTCGCAAGAGGCATGCTCTACGGATTCTGGGGAGAGCTATTTATTGCACCAAAATTTAATAAACCCATTTAGGAAAAGCTCAAGGCTACAAAGATCTCCGCCTCAAAAGACTTCTCCTAAAGCGCAAAATTAAAGTTTCGCAAACCCGGATGTGTTAATTCGGGAAACGCAAACCTTGGAAGAGAGTACTCTGAAAAAGGAAAACGCCGTGCTCCGTAAGAGGCTCGACGAAATGGAGCTGTTGTGTCGGGAGGTCAAAAGCAAAGTTGAGAAACTTGAATCAGAGAATAAAGTTTCTTGGCTTCAAAACGAGTCTTCAAAAACTCATACGGTTACTCATAGTGAGCCTTCTCCGGGTAGCCATCACTA
This sequence comes from Brachypalpus laphriformis, assembly GCA_945910035.1. NCBI lineage: Eukaryota > Metazoa > Arthropoda > Insecta > Diptera > Syrphidae > Brachypalpus > Brachypalpus laphriformis. Next base: position 224,202,004 of record OX246753.1, on the reverse strand, counting down.
CAGTACGGACGAAGAAGTACTCGCTCGCGAAACAGATTGGATACTTAAACGAAGACCATCTAAAAAACGCAAGGCCGGCTCATCGCCCGAGATTGTTCCACAACACGAACCTAATCGGAAATCGTAGCCAAAATCTGATAAGAAAATTGAAAGCAAACGCGCACCTCCACCAATAAATATTACAGGCGTTGCGGACTACAATTCTTTGAGGAAAATTTTAAAAACAACGATCGCTACTGAATTAAAGTAACTTCCTTGCAAAACGATGCATGGAAAATCAAGGTTAATGACGCTGAGGGCTATATCTCAAAAATTCAACGGCATACTTACGAAAACAAGTCTGAGAGACCCTTGAGGGTAGTAGCTAGAGGACTTCATCCATCATGCGCTAAAGAAGACGTTATAGGTGATTTACGCGATAGAGGTTATAACATTCTCGACGCCGTGAACCTTTAAAAAAAGGAGAGAAAACGTGCTGCTTTTTGTGCTGGCATTTAATGAAACGGAAAGCCAGGAAAAGATATACAACATTCATACAATCATGAGTATGTTCGTTAAAATCGAGCCGCTACGTGTCAACACGAAGACCATCCCTCAATGTAAGCGTTGCCAAGACTTTAACCATACACAGGCGTACTGTCGGAAAGAGCCGCGCTGCGTTAAGTGCGCTGGAAAACACTCTTCGGAAAATTGCAGTTTGAGCAAAAATGAAAAAGCAACTTGCGTTAACTGCAAAGGAAGGCACCCAGCAAATTATCGCGATTGCGAAGTCGCTAAGGAACTACAGATGCGACGGAAAAAATCTACAACGCCAATTGTACGGGGAACAAAATCAGTCGATCGGGCTCCTAAGTCGATAGAACGTATTGCTAAGCAGACTGAGGGGGCTCGTAAACCAATTGTTCAAACTACTAAGCCGACTGAAAGGACGCTTAAATCAGCAGGGCAGACTCTTACAACAGTCAACCAGCCTTCTGAGCCGATTAAACGTACGTCAAAGTCGTCCACTAAAAAGGCTGAATGAAAAATAACCTCGGATAAGCCAGTCTGACGTATTCTCAGGCTGCAGTCAAAGCAACCAAACGAAACGACGGCCCACCCTCTGATCCGTTGAATGAAATTCTGAACTGCATCTACGCCAAGTTCGAGGAAGTTAACAAACGGATTCTCGAACGTCTTAGTAACGTCGAAAGCTTTTGTATGGCTAACCTTATATCTAAATCTAAGTAAATATGGGCGCTTTACTTAAAATAATAACATGGAATGCAAATGGAATCTTACAAAAATCTAACGAATTAGAAATGTTTCTAATAAGAGAAAATATCGACATATGTTTGATCTCCGAAACCCATCTAACAAGGGAGTCGCAAATAAAGATAAGAGGCTACGCTGGTTATCACGCCTACCATCCTTCTGATAGAGCGGCGCGGTTCGTCCTTATTCATTAAAACTAACATCGAACATTCGGCCGATATAAGCATAGAATTGGAAAAACTGCAGTTGTGCGCGGTAAGGGTTAAAAATAAACACCAGAGCTACAATATACCATCTGTTTACTGTCCGCCGCGATGCTTACTAGAAAAAGATGAAGACACGAACCTCAATGACCTTGGTTCAAATTTCCTTATTGGTGGAGATTTTAACGCGAAGCACACTTTCTGGGGTTCAAGATGTACATCTTCTAAAGGAAAAATTCTCTACGAAGTGGCATATGAATTCGGTTGTTGTTTTTATTCGGCGGGAAAACCGACCTATTGGCCAACTGACTCACAAAAAATTCCCGATCTTATCGATTTTTTTGTTACAAAAGGCATTTACGAGAAGTTTATTACAGTCAAAGAATGTTTTGATCTCTCTTCTAACCACTCGCCGGTAATTTTATTACTTGGAGAAGCGCTGATCAAGAAAAAAGGACCTCCAAGGCTCACTAGCAATGGAACAAACTGGGAGGGCTTTATAAATGATTGCGAAACAAATATCGCCTTAAATGTATCACTTAGAACACCTTCTGAACTAGAGGACGAAATTGATCGTTTCGTGGAAGCAATTCAAAGAGCGGCATGGGGAAACACTCCTTCTAGAAGCTATAAGATCAACCGCAACGAAATGTATCCTAGAGAAATCATTGGCCAACTGACTCACAAAAAATTCCCGATCTTATCGATTTTTTTGTTACAAAAGGCATTTACGAGAAGTTTATTACAGTCAAAGAATGTTTTGATTTCTCTTCTAACCACTCGCCGGTAATTTTATTACTTGGAGAAGCGCTGATCAAGAAAAAAGGACTTCCAAGACTCACTAGCAATAGAACAAACTGGGAGGGCTTTATAAATGATTGCGAAACAAATATCGCCTTAAATGTATCACTTAGAACACCTTGTGAACTAGAGGACGAAATTGATCGTTTCGTGGAAGCAATTCAAAGAGCGGCATGGAGAAACACTCCTTCTAGAAGCTATAAGATCAACCGCAACGAAATGTATCCTAGAGAAATCATTGAACTGGTGAGGGAGAAAGGAAAGCACGAAAGAAGTGGCAAATCACTCGTGCACCGCAGCATAAAACGGTCCTTAACCGACTATGCAATCGGATTAGAGATAGTATTCGCGAATTTAAAAGCAAAAAGATAGCGGCCTACCTTGAAAATCTCTCGGTGAAAGAGAATCAAATTATTCGCTTTGGAAAGCGCTAAAAGGCATCCGGAAACCTCAAATGCAAGCACCACCAATTCGGAAAATCGATGGAAACTGGGCCAAGAGCGACAAAGAAAAGGCAGAACTTTTTGCTTTGCACTTAGAAGAAACATTTAAGCCGTTCGACGGCCCTCCGTTAACGCCCGACTCCCCAGTCACTACATCTGACAACTTTAAAAGTAAAAAAAGTTGCATCAATTGAACTGAGGGAAGTGATTAAAAATTTAAGGACAAAAAAAGCTCCGGGTTACGACTTGATAACGGCGCAGGTAGTCAAGGAATTGCCAAATAAAGCTATTATCAAACTGCTCTATTTGATCAACGCTTCGTTCAGATTGCTTTATGTTCCGAGGCAATGGAAATTCGCCGAGATTATAATGGTCCCGAAACCAGGCAAACCGCTAAATGAGAAGAAATAATATCGGCCTATTTCTCTATTGCCGGTTATCTCAAAAATATTTGAAAAACTTTTTTCCAAACGTCTACAGCCCATAATCGACGAAAGACGTCTCATTCCTGACCATCAGTTTGGATTTAGAATTAAACATTCTACAATTGACCAAGTCCACAAAGTAACTGACGTGATTGAGAAAGCTCTGGAAGAAAAAAGATTTGTTGTGGTGTATTTCTTGACGTCTCACAAGGTTTCGATAAGGTTTGGCACGAAGGCTTGGAGTATAAATTACAACGACTACTGCCATGGCAACTCTTTCTAATCCTACGATCGTATCTCACCGAGAGACTCTTTCTTTTTAAGCACGGAAATGATTACTCTGACTTCAAGGAGATTGCGGCCGGAGTTCCACAAGGAAGTGTCCTTGGGCCGCTTCTATATGTACTCTACACGCGTGATATCCCGCAGCAAAATTCTTGGCGTATTGTGCTGAACGAAAGCAAATCTACTCACGTCAACTTTACCTATAAAAAAGTGGATAGATTACCTCTATATCTTAACTCGGCTCAAATACCGTACGCGAACGAAGCAAAATATCTAGGAATGACTCTAGATGTTAAGCTTAAATGGAAATCACACGTAAAAGAGAAACGCGGCGAGCTAGAAAACAAATACCGACAAATGTACTGGCTACTCGGAAAACATTCGAAGTTGAGCCTACATAACAAAGTGCTTGTGGAGTACGCCGTAGCACCCTGTGCTACAATTCACTAATGTAAACACCTTAAAATGAATTCTTATTTATGTCACAGTTATGTATTGTATATAAGAGTTAGAAATAAAGTTAGTGTTATTCAGAAGCTCTTCGCGTTTGGTCTTTCTCCTCCTTGATCTTGGTCGCTTGTAGGGATATCCACATTGGTGATCCCGAGAAAAAACGGAAAACCTTACAAGCCGTAATAATTTTCCAACTCCTTTGTTTCAATGACGGACAACGAAAACACACAAACCAACGCAAAGAAAAATGACTTGGTTTCCGAGCAGCAGACAACCGATAACACCAGCGAGATTTCCAAGATTTCAACAAAAATTCCGCCATTCTGGAAAATTCGCCCTGACCTTGGTTTTCTCAAGTGGAATCACAATTTTTTACCTCTGGTATTAAAAACGACGTAACTAAATATCATACCATTGTGGCCGACATTGAAGGCAGCATACTGGCGCAGGTAAGCGACATCATTCTAAACCCACCCAAAGAAAAACTGTACCAGACACTAAAGGACAGAATAATTGCTCAGTATGCGGAAAGAAACAAGGAAACTCTTGAACCTGGCGAAATCAACGTGAGCTGACTCTGACTGGGAGCTATACAAAGCCAGTCAGAGGAACTTCAAGAGCGCAACGCAAAAAGCCAGAAGACAGTCGTGGCAACGCTTCTGCGACGAGATTAAGGGTACAACAGAAACGGCCAGATTGAGGAAAATCCTCTCCAGAGAATCGAAGACTCTAGGTTCCCTAAAGAACACTGAAGGAAGCTGGATCGAGTCCTGTTTGGAATCCCTTGAATTGCTTATTAAAACGCACTTCCCGGGGTGTACTACCGTACCATGTAGCAGTACTAATAACAATCACAACGAATCGGAACCCCCTGCGGATTTGGTAACAGAGGGCAGAATAGAGTGGGCAATAAGATCGTTCTCCCCCTTTAAATCCCCAGGACTTGATGGGATTATACCGATCATGCTGCAAAAAAATGCACCAATCATTACCCCAATTCTCAAAAAGCTATTTGCCAGTAGTCTTAAACAATGTTACATACCAAGAACATGGAGGGAGGTAAAGGTGGTTTTTATACCTGTGGAGACCTGTTGCAACAGATCGCGAAAGCTCGGAGAAATGCACCGAGCACCCACAGTGAAAGTGCGTATGATGCGGTGTGGGTGAGCAGCAGCAGAGATGCAGCTTGGTCAGTCGAGCGAGAGCAGTCGAGCGGTGCGGACGTGGGTGGTCTCTACCAAATATATGTGTATATCGAATTCGTGTCATAGTTTAATAAAATGTACGTAATTCACTAAAGGCAACAAGCGGGTTTTATTGTACGGTGCAGGTTTACACATTGGTGACGAGGTACAAATTATAGAAAAAAAAAGCGCGAAAGTGTGTGATTTTTTTTTGTTATTTGTTTTGGTTTTACAGTTCAGAGCTCGATCAGAAATCTGATATCAGATTATACGAAGAATAGTGACACTAAACTGTTACTGGACAATTGCTATTAAATTGGAAGCATAATTTAGACACATTGAATTGTGGAAAAAAGTAGACATGATAAGTACATGATATAAACATGATAAGTACAGTGCTAATTTGTTTACAGGACAGTAGTCGAAACATTAAATTGTGGAAAAAGAAGAAAAAAAAAAAAAACAACAGCAATTAGCACATTAAATTGTGAATCGTTAACCATTTCATGCCAGAATTAATTTGGGAGTGGCTAATACTTTTTCAAGGATTAGAGTTGTTAGCCTAGACGTAAATATGAAGTGATATCAATTTCAAAGTCCTATGTACCCTGGTTTAGAAGTTATGAAATGTTGCCTAAAAAGTTTAAAAAAATTTCTGACCATAAACTAAAAGTTTTTTTCGATTTTTTTTTGGTTTTTCCTAATTTTCTTACATGTGTTTAATTATTTTACGTACTTGGTTTTGTACACTTAAATTTCTTTATATATTTTTTTAAATAATTTGCAAACTCATATTTCGCATAAAAAAAATTGTACATATGCACTCACCGAAGATCAGCTACAAAGTGATCACTAGCAATACTTTCAATAAAATATTCGAAAAAAAAATTGTACAACAAACTTGCACAACATATCAACCTATTCTAAAAAAAAAGTCGTTAGAGAATAAATTAAAATTACGCGACTTAGAAGCTAAAACATACAATGCTGCCTATAGGCAACATTTGGCATGAAAGGGTTAAGGACTGGGGGATTGGTGGAAAGGGTGTACGTAGGGGATACCGAAGTAGTAAGATGAGTGACATCAAACCTTTCCTCTGTGACATTATAGATAAGTCCTTAATTCGAGCGGAGTGGGAAACAGCGATTGTAATAGATGCGGGCGTCGGGGTCATTCAGCTAATAATCCGAATTGCCCGGCCAAGAACGTGAAATGTAACAAGTGTGGCTTAATTGGACATTTTGCACGTAAGTGTAAAACGAAACTGGACAAACGTAAAGCTCACAATTTAGAAGAAGGGTTTTCGAAAAGGCAAAGAACTGAATCATCAAAGGTTCGTCGAATTATGGATGAAACTGTAAGTTGTCAGAGAGGGGAGAACAGCAGGGTAAGCGAACATAATTATTTTAGAATAATTAAGGAAGATGATTGCCATATGAGCGAAATCTTAAGCTGTTGTATTTGTGGGCCATCAGATATCCATGGTCATTGACTCAGGGTGTCGGTTCAATCTGCTTAGTGAGACTGATTGGAGTGAACTCCAAAGGCAGAGGGCAGTACTGTGGAATATCCGGAAAGAGTCCACAAAACAATTCCGCGCATACGCAGGAAAGGATTTACTCAAAGTTAAGGCGGTATTTGATGCATCGATAACCGTAGACAGGAGGGACGAGCTGTTTTCTTCATGCTTTGTGATTGAAAATGGAAGACAATCATTGCTAGGTCGTGATACGGCTATAAGGTTAGGGGTTTTGAAACTGGGTTTAGAGGTAAATCGTATCAAAAACCCTGAACCATTTCCAAAGATTAAAGGAATTAAAGTTAGACTATCCATTGACGAGTCCGTCAAACCCATACAACAGCCATTGCGCCGAGTGCCAGCTGCATTGGAAAGAAAGGTTGAAGAAAAGCTAAACGAAGCTTTAGAACAAGACATAATCGAACCCGTATTGGGACCAAGTCCTTGGATTTCCCCAATAGTTGTTGTATTTAAGGAGAATGGGGAGATTCGTCTATGCATTGACATGTGGCGAGCAAATGCTGCTATACTGAGGGAGAACTTCCGCTCCCCACATTCGAATCATTTATGACTAAGTTGAAAAGAGCTAAATACTTTTCAAGACTTGACCTAAAGAGCGCATATCATCAGCTGGAATTAGACGAGGGTAGTAGATATATCACAGCTTTCATCACACACAAAGGGGTCTTTAGATATAAGAGGCTGCTGTTTGGGGTGAACTCGGCTCCGGAAATCTTTCAGAGAATATAAGAAAGTATCTTAGCCCGTTGCGAAAATACGTTAAATTATTTAGATGACGTTATTGTATCTGGAAGTACTGGAGAAGAACATGATAAGGAATTAAAGAAGGTACTGGATATTTTCAAGGAGGTGGCTTTAAACGAGGAAAAATGTGTGTGGAAAGTCCTATCCACTACAGGAATAAGTCCAGACACTGATAAGATAAACACTGTGTTAGAATTTCGAGCCCCAGAAAACAAAGAGGAGACAAGAAGTTTCTTGGGATTGGTGACATATTTGTGTAAATTCCTGCCAGATCTAGCTGATATCACGGATCCGCTTAGGAGTCTAATAAAGAAAGATACAAAGTTTGAATGGGGAGGGGCTCAGCAACGGTCATTAAGCGTTTAAAGGAGTTGCTAGCGAAGTTAACAACTTTATCGTATTTCAACCCAGAATACCGCATTCGCCTTATTGCCGATGCAAGTCCGGTTGCTCTTGGGGCTGTCCTCATCCAGGTTGAAAAAGATACTCCGCAGGTTATATCGTTCGCGAGCAAAAGCTTATCGGAGGTTGAGAGGAGATATTCTCAGACCGAAAAGGAAGGACTTGCGCTGGTGTGGGCTGTGGAACGGTTTCACTACTATTTGGCCGGAATCGAATTTGAACTAGTGACAGACCACAAGCCCTTAGAAGCAATCTTTAAGCCTACATCGAAACCTCCAGCACGTATCGAAAGATGGGTTCTTAGACTATAAGCGTTTAAATTTAGGGTCATCTACCAAGCCGGAAAATCGAATATAGCTGATTCAGTTTCACGGCTATGCGCAATCCAGAACGCCGACACATTCCATCAACAGGGGGAACATACTGTATTTGCGATCATAGAAAAGTCGGTCCCAAAAGCAATCACAATTTCAGAATTTGCTGAAAATAATAACCTTGACCAGGATCTGATGGAAGCTGTCAGCAATATTAAGCATGAGAAATGGGACTCGAAGATGTCAAACTGTTATTTTCCCTTTCGACTAGAGCTCTGTACCTTAGGCAATATTCTTTTAAGAGGAACCAGAATTGTTATACCTGTAGCGCTGCGGTCTCGGGTTTTAGAATTGGCACACGAGGGTCATCCAGGAGAAACAGTCATGAAGCGTAGAGTCCGTTCGAAAGTTTGGTGGCCACTTGTGGATAGAGACGTCGAAGGCTTTGTAAAAACCTGTCGGGATTGCCTGATTGTATCTAGACCATCGCAACCAGTTCCTATGAATAGACATTCGTTCCCAAATAGTCCGTGGTCATGGTTGTCAATGGATTTGTTGGGACCTCTATCGAACCATGACGTTGTAATTGGTTATTACTCGAGATATCAGGAAATCAAATTCCTAAGAAAAATAGCATCAAGTGAGATTATAAGTAGTCTAGAAGAGATGTTTTGTCGACTGGGTTATCCAAAGGCGATACGACTGACAACGGTCGCTAGTTCGTCAGTGACGAATTTAATAACTACTGCGTAAATAATAACATCACACATATAACCTCACCACCTTACTGGCCACAAGCGAACGGAGAAGTCGAAAATATGAACCGATATATCTTAAAACGTCTTCAGATTGCTAGTTCCAAGGGATGTGACTATAGAAAGGAGATCCAGAAGTTCATTTTGATGTACAACGTAACACCGCACGGAACAACTGGTAAAGCTCCTTCGGAGCTATTGTACAATCGGGTGATCCGGGACAAAATTCCTTCAATACAAGACATGGATGAACAGACTCTGGATTCAGAAGCAAGGGATATAGACGCAATGAAAAAACAGAAAGGAAAAGAGAGAGAAGACGAACGACGGGGAGCCAGACATTGCGATATAAAAGTTGGAGACAAGGTCTTGCTTCGAAATTTAGTAGTCGCGAATAAACTGACACCCAACTTCGATACAACTGAATGCGAAGTTGTCGATCGTAATGGTAATGAAGTCACAGTCTATTGTGGGCGTAAAAACATTAGGAGGAACATAAGCCACGTTAAAAAAATTCCCGTCATCCCAGAAGATAATTCTCCTATCGAACTTAATAGAAACTTTTCCAATCCCACAGCTACCCAGGTTACAACAACGCTGGACGAGCACAGTCGAGCAACAACTTCTACAGTCGCAACCCAGTTGGATGGTATTCACGGGGAGTCCGAGTTCTCAGCCCTAGTATGACATTGAAGTTGACAAAATAGAAGGGATGTGGAGACCTGTTGCAACAGATCGCGAAAGCTCGGAGAAATGCTCCGAGCACCCACAGTGAAGTGCGTATGATGCGGTGTGGGTCAGCAGCAGCAGAGATGCAGCTTGGTCAGTCGAGCGAGAGCAGTCGAGCGGTGCGGACGTGGGTGGTCTCTACCAAATATATGTATATATCGAATTCGTGTCATAGTTTAATAAAATGTACGTAATTCACTAAAGGCAACAAGTGGGTTTTATTGTACGGTGCAGGTTTACACAATACCCAAGGCGGGCAAGGCTAGTCACACCACCGCGAAGGACTTCAGACCAATAAGCCTTACCTCTTTCATCCTGAAAACTTTTGAAAGATTGCTCGACATCTACATACGTAGTAGAATACGCCCGGGGGACTTATCCTCACCCCAACACGCATACACGAAGGGTAAATGTGTGGAAACTGCCCTACATCATGTTATCGGCTCTATAGAAAAATCACTTAAGGATAAAGAGTTCATACTAGCTGCTTTTTTGGACATTGAAGGAGCCTTCAATAATGTAAATACCGAAGCGGTTAAAAGAACCCTAAGAAACCTAGACATCGACATCAGTCTAATTAACTGGATTGTTAGCATGCTCGAGGAACGACATATAACCACCGAACTTAAGGGTTCAAAGCTCGAAGCATACGCCTCGAGGGGTACCCCTCAAGGCGGGGTAATCTCCCCACTGCTCTGGGTCATTGTTCTTAATGAGGTACTACAACAACTAAGGTACAGCGGGGTCAGAGCTACAGCGTACGCGGATGACGTCGTGCTGCTTGCAACAGGTAAATTCCTGCCTACCCTCAGCGAACAACTTGACGGATCCCTAAATACTATTAGCATATGGGCCAGGAGCTGCGGTCTAAAGGTTAATCCCCAAAAAACCGAACTCGTACTTTTTACGAACAAGAGGAAAATACCGGAGTTTAGTATACCTTCTGTTGATGGTATCCCACTCAGATTGTCCGATAGCGCAAAATACTTGGGCCTTGTACTTGACAAAAAGCTCAACTGGAGATTAAATATAGAGGAAAGAATTAAGACAGCAACAATAGCCTTTTACTCATGTAGTAGAATTGTTGGTGGAACCTGGGGACCCTCCCCCAAAATCATACTATGGATGTATACGGCTATAGTTAGACCCATACTGACTTACGGCAATCTAGTATGGTGGCCAGCTGTCAACAAATGCACCAACTTAAAGGCAATCACCAAAGTTCAAAGTCTAGCGTGCATTGGCATCACCAGTGCAATGAGGACAACCCCAACCGCAGGACTCGAAGCTATCCTCAACCTGCTGCCGCTAGACATCTTTATACGAACATCAGCAGCCATTAATGCTATGAGAATAAGTCAGTCAGCGAACTGGAAACCAAGCAGAACAGGTCACTCGATGATCCTACTCGATTACTTTGGCCTCATGCCCGTAACGGATTACATGACGCCATATTTAGACTTTACAAGGCCTTTCTCTACCGCCTACCCTAGCAGGGAAGATTGGAAAAGTGGTCATATACCCAATGCCGAATCTATAACCATCTACACGGATGGTTCAAAAATGAGCACTGGTGTAGGATCAGGTATCTTCTCCGACCCTCTAGGTGTATCAATATCCATACGACTTCCAGACCAGTGCAGTGTTTTCCAAGCAGAGGTCTTAGCAGTGGCAACAGCCGCCCGTGAGTCTGCGATAAGGGCAATACCGCCAGAAGGTATCACCATCTTTATCGACAGCCAGGCAGCTATAAAAGCGATTACTGCCATAGAAATTAAATCGAAGCTTGTGAAGTGTTGTCGAGAAGAGCTCAGGGTTCTTGGAACACAGCACAAGGTATCGCTCTGTTGGGTCCCTGGACACGAGGGTATCCCAGGCAATGAGAAAGCCGACGAGCTGGCGAGAATCGGCTCAGCAGCCCCAACAGAACAAGTTGACCCCCCTGTGTGTATCCCGCCTTGCACACTCAAGCTCGCTGCAGGGAATAAAGTCACTGAGGAGGCGAACACAAGATGGAACTCCATGGAAACTTGCACCATCACTAGGAAGCTATGGCCATCTTTCGACAAAGCAAAGACCGAGAGAATCATTCGTAAAGATAGGAAATCCCTTTCCACCCTCGTGGGCATCATCACGGGACACAACACTCTGCGGTACCACTTGAAGAAACTACGCCTGACGGAGGAGGAACTCTGCAGAGGCCGTGGTGACGAGGAAGTTTTTGAGGACACAACCCACTTCCTGTGCCACTGCCCGAGTCTTCAACACTCCAGGAAAAAGTTCCTTGGTAAATTTTTCTTCCAGGATCTCAAGGAACTCTCCGGCGTTTCAACGGAAAAGATGTTGAACTTCATCAAATCATCAGGTTGGCTTGTATGCAGAAATGAAGTAAGTTACTGAGTAGTTTTTAGTTTCATTGGGTAAGGGATCACTTTTTCTCCCATGGGTACCACAATGGGTCAACGCTGACCTGAGTGTGGCAGAGAGCGTCGCTCCCTGCCAGCCCACATACCTAACCTAACCTATGCTGAGTCTGAACAAAAGCGACTCCGCAAACTTTTGCAAGAAATCGAACTAGGAGACAAAAAACCTTCCGCCTTGCTAAGAGAGTTAAAAGATGTGGCTGGAACGAATATTAATGAGGAGCTATTAAAATCTCTGTGGTTACAGCGCCTACCACCACATATGAGGAGTACTTGGCGGACAAAATCACAGCAGTCAGCGATAACTCGTACGCAGCCACTATAAGTACCAAGCCAACTACATCACTTGAAAGCAAAATATGTCAACTGACGCACCAAGTTGAACAATTGAAATCGGCAATATCATCCGGCAGACAATCCCGTTCGAGATTCAGGCATCGAAGCAATTCACGTATTAAAACCAACAACAACAACTCAAATTATTGCTGGTATCATAGCACACATGGTGAAAAGGCGAAGAACTGCCGTTCCCCATGTGCCTTTGTGAATACAGCAAGAAAGCGGGAAAACTGAAGGGGTTGTCACTTGATGCGGCGAGTGACATTAGCCAACAAAATTGCCGCCTATTCATCTCCGATCCAACCACACACCTCAAATTTCTAATCGACACGGGCGCTGATATCTCTGTTTTGCCGCCATCGTCAATTTAACTGAAACGTAAAAATCACTGCTCGAATTTTTTGTACGCAGCTAACAACACAAAAATAAAAACTTTCGGAGAGAAAACTTTAATATTAAGCTTGGGACTGAGAAGGAATTTTAAGTGGACATTCATGCCGAGGTCAGCCGCCCCATTATCGGTGCAGATTTCCTGCAATATTACAACATTCTGGTGGATTTGAAGAACAAGCGATTGATTGATAGTCAAACATTAGTCAAATCTTGTGGTAGCTTAACTAGAGAAAGTTCTCTAAAAATATCAAATATTTGTTGCGAAAATCCTTTTAATGCACTTCTTTTAGAATTTAAGTCGATAACAAGATCTCCACCTGCACTGCCCCCCACCATAACCGATCCGAAAGTGACACACCACATCCTCACAAAAGGCCCTCCAACGTTTTCAAATGCGAGACGATTATCACCAAAAATGCTACAAATAGCGAAACGCGAATTCCAGTCGATGATGGAGCAAGGTATCTGTCGGTCATCGAAAAGCCCGTGGGCCAGCCCCCTCCATATGGTACCAAAGAGCAACGGAGAATGGCGTCCATGTGGCGACTACCGGCAACTAAACGCAGCAACTGTTCCTGACAGGTACCCCATACCCCACGATTTCACTTTCTTCTTAGGAGGGCAGACAATTTTTCAACATTGGATCTGCAACGCGCCTACCACCAGATTCCGGTGGAAACCAAAGACATCCCAAAAACAGCTATAATCACCCCGTTTGGGCTGTATGAGTTTTGCAGGATGACCTTTGGCCTGCGGAACGCTGGACAAACATTCCAACGATTTGTCGATGACATGCTTCGAGATTTCGAATTCGCGCATGCCTACATCGACGATATTTTGATTGCTTCGCACAGCAAGGAAGAACACCAGATGCATTTAAGGAAAGTATTTCAACGTCTTCAAGAGTTCGGGATGGTGATTAACATCGAAAAGTGTCAGTTCGGACAACCAGAAGTACGCTTCCTTGGACTCGTGATTAGCGCCAGAGGTATCAAACCATTAGCAGACAAGGTGCATTCTGTCAAGAACTTCAGCCGCCCCAAACACGTCAGTGACCTACGCCGATTTCTTGCCATGGTCAACTTCTATCGTCGCTTCATACCGCATGCCGTCAACTCTCAAGGTAAACTCCAGACGTTGATCAAGGGAAACAAGAAGAACGACCGAACTCCAATCGAGTGGACCAGTGACACCTTAACAGCATTCGAAAAATGTAAGCAGTCCTTATCTAAAGCTACAATATTGGCTCACCCTAGTGCAACTGGCCAACTGGCATTAATGGTCGATGCATCGGACTTCGCTGTTGGAGCCGTTCTACAGCAGTTTCTTGAAAATTCTTGACAACCTCTAGGATTCTTCTCGAGTAAACTATCGCCGACGCAAAGCAAATATAGTACCTACGATCGAGAGCTGCTCAGCGCATATTCAGCGGTAAAACATTTTAGACATATGCTCGAAGGTCGCAGTTTTTCTCTCTTTACAGACCATAAGCCGCTTACCTTCGCATTCAGTCAAAAATTGGGAAAGGCCTCGCCACGACAACGGAGACAACTGGATTATATCAGCCAATTCACAACTGATGTGAGGTACATCGCAGGAGGTGAGAACATCGTTGCTGATGCATTGTCCCGTATCGAAGCCATCACCGCCACCAACACCATCAACTATTCCGTCCTCTCAAGATCCCAGTTAAAAGACGAGGAACTACAAGGATTGTTAACTGACAGCTCTACGGGACTGGTATTTAAGAAATTCCCAGTGCCAGGCAGCGACAACATTACGATATTCTGTGATGTTTCCACCGAGCGCATCCGACCGTATATTACGAAAGAGCTAAGACGATCAGCATTCAACAGCGTGCATTCCATGGCACACCCTAGTGTTCGAGCTACTACGAAGATGGTGAGTGAGCGATTCATCTGGCCGAATATGAAGAGCGAATGTCGGACATGGACATGGACATGCCAGCGCTGCAAAATTTCACGACATAACGTTACGCATATCGGTGAGTATAATGAGATAGATAACCGATTTCAGCATATAAACAATGACATCGTTGGCCCCTTACCATCGTCGGGAGGATTCCGTTATTGTTTAACGATGATCGACAGATTTTCTCGATGGCCGGAGGCTGTACCTATCGAAGACATTACTGCAGAGACAGTTTGCCGCGCCCTATACACAACCTGGATATGTCGTTACGGAGTTCCACAGAGAATAACAACAGACCAGGGTCGGCAGTTTGAGAGCGAATTGTTTAAGAAGGTATAAAAAACTCTCGGCATTACACACCTACGCACAACTCCGTACCACCCGGAATCAAATGGAATCATCGAACGATGGCATCGTACGCTGAAAGCAGCAATTAAATGCCACACCTAAACGAATTGGGTCGACGTCCTTCCCACCGTCCTCCTTGGACTTCGAACAGTTTACAAAGAGGGTATAAAGGCCAGCGTTGCGGAAATGCTCTACGGAACCAATTTGACGATTCCGGCTGGAGAATTCGTGCATCCTTCGAAATCGAATCAAGCAACACCTGATTTTGTCACATCTTTGCGCTGCACAATGTCTCAAGTACGATGTCCTGAGACTTCAATGCATTGCAAGAAGCCATTTTTCATTCAAAAAGATCTCGCGCGAGCTGCCCACGTCTTCATACGTGATGATACGGTCAAACCGCCTTTGCACCCACCATACATCGGACCATTCCCTGTTGTAAAGCGATCGTCGACATTCTACACTGTTGAAAGAAATGGAAAACAGGTAAATATCTCAATCGACAGGTTGAAAGCAGCTCATGTGTTGGACAAAGCACAAGAAAAACAGCAGCCCCAGAACCCCACTGAAGTTAACGACACCCCTACGTACGTAACTAGGTATGGAAGGCGAGTTACGTTTCGCAATACTCGTAGTTGATCTCAACCACTGCAGGGGGAGTACTGTGGAGTACGCCGTAGTACCCTGTGCTACAATTCACTAATGTAAACACCTTAAAATGAATTCTTATTTATGTCACAGTTATGTATTGTATATAAGAGATAGAAATAAAGTTAGTGTTATTCAGAAGCTCTTCGCGTTTGGTCTTTCTCCTCCTTGATCTTGGTCGCTTGTAGGGATATCCACATGCTTATCTATAAGCAAGTGCTAAAGCCTGTGTGGACGTATGGTATACAACTATGGGTTTGTACCAAGAAAAGCAATAGAAACATCATACAAAGTTTTGAAAATGAAGTTCTTAGAACGATCGTTAACGCACCGTAGTATGTACGTAACGAAGATATTCATCGAGATTTGGGAATTCCCAGCGTCGTCGAAGAGATAACAAAATTTGCACGTAAACACAAAGATCGTGTTCACGGCCATTGTAACCGTACCGTCATTCAACTACTTGACGCGAATAATTCAATTCGTCGTCTGCAAAGGATAAAACCTTTTGACCTCGCGTCATAGTATATGCCGGTCGCGAAAAAGGCAGGAACTGTCATTGGAATTTAACCTGGCTAAAGTTCTACATTTCTTTTAACTTCGTACGAACATTTTTTTTTCCCAAAAATCACGTGTATCGTAAGCGAAAATAAAACTGCTGGATAAGCGTCGGCTTAGTTGTAGTATTACTTTGAAGAGAGGTGTTTAGTAAAAATCTCACACTACCATAAGCACGCGCGGTTGGGAATATGGTGTCTTTAGAATATTTTTCACCTACTCTAGGCAAAAAAAAAAAGAGAGTATAAAAGATGCTGAGAACTTGTTAACTAAAATCTGGCATCTGTTGAAGCTGGGTGGCTTTGAACTAAGAAAGTTTTGTGCCAACCACCCAAAAATATAAAAAAAAAATTCCGGAAGAACAGCTTGTTACATTTTATCAATCAGAAGGGATTATTTTGGGATCCTTCCTGTGACGCATTTAAATTTAAGTTTAATTTTGATGAGTCCAGCAGATAACATGAACGTGTTTGCAAGCGAACTGTACTTGCCGATCTTGCCAGGTTGTTTGATCTGTTAGGACTACTTGGACGCACAATAGTAGTTGAAAAGCTTTTCTTGCAAGAATTATGGAAAAAAAGTTAGCTTGTGATGACCAAATTCCCGAAGAGTAAGCCAATAAGTGGCGTTATTGCTTGTAAGGATTCTCCATGCTAAAAGAACTAAGCATCCCACGATATGTTTGCCGCCCTTGTAGCGATATTGAATTGCACGCATTTTCGGGTAGCAGTCTAAATTCTTTTTGGATCACGTGTATATATCCGATCGATTGATGACAATGGAAATATTCATTCACAACTGCTGTGCTCAAAATCGAGAATTGGACCTCTCAAAGCAATATCCATAGCACGCTTAAAACTGCATGGCGCTGTTCTCATGGTGGAATTGGCAGCAAGGCTTCTGCAACTGCTAACTAGTAAAATAAATACAGTGTACTACTACAAGGACCCTACTACAGTGCTTGCATGGATAAGATCATCTTCCTACACATGGGAAACATACGTTGCGAATATGGTGGCGAAGATCCAAGCAAACACGGACATACAGCAGTGGAACTACATAAAGGGGAGTATTAATCCGATATGGTATCAAGAGGTATAGAGCTTTAGACGCTTCTCAAAACGTCCGCCTGATTCAATGGTCCAGACTTTCTTATCAAAGACGACAGCTTATGGGAAATAATACAATATGCTGTTCAAGAAAGAACGTCGTAAGAAGAGTTCCGTGCTAGCAGGGTCAACAGTTAACAACGGAATTCCAATTAAATAAGTCAATCATAGAAACTATTTCCATTCATTACAAAGGATATTTCCATACTGCTTTCGGTTTTATAATAATTGCAGAAAGCATAAGTCATTTAAATATGGAGGTCAACTAACAGCGGAAGAACTTCAACATGGAACTGATTTTATTTGGGTATGTGTTCAAAAAGGGGCATTTTCGGATGATTACCGTTAACTGCAGAGGGGTGCAGATGTGCATAAAGGCTCCAGCACAGCATCGCTGTCGCCATTTTTTGATGAAAAAACAAAATTAATCAGGGCCGGCGGAAGATTCAAAAATGCATCAATTGTGGTTGATGCTAAACATTAGGTCATATTACCGAAAAATAATTGCATAACGAAACTGCTTCTAACATATTTGCATCAGACGCATATGCACGCAGCTCCTTCAGCTTTGATTTCAATTTCAGGACAAAAATATTGGATCCTAAATGTTGGCAGAATGGCGCGACAGATAATTTCAAATTGCATAGAATGCTTTCCAGTAAATCCAAGGTTTATAGAGCAGATGATGGGCAACTTGCCAACGGAAAGGGTTAGTCCATCTCGTCCATTTAATTACTGTGGAATCGATTTTTGTGGACCCATAAAAACTCAAAGTCAGACGTAAAATTCCTATAAAGTCATACTTAGCTGTATTTGTATGTTTTTCGACAAAGGCAATTTACATAGAGGTAGTGGGAAATCTGTCTGCGGAGGCATTTATCTATGCTTTAAAAAGATTTATTGGCAGAAGAGGCTTATGCCATACCATAATTTGTGACAATGGCACAAATTTTGTGGGCGCAAAAAACGAGCTGATGGACCTACGCACGGAACGCGTTCGAATCTGAGAATAATCAGTTAGCTATCAAATCAATGTGCTTGAAAATGGTACTAACCCTTGGATGGGCAGCTGTTTGGGAGGCGGTAAGATAACCTGCTGTGCCTCGATAGGCCCATATGAATATTGTCTAGGCTGCTGTGCCGATGGTTTTGTATATGGTATAAAAATGAATTTGAATAAAGAAAAAAATGGTTTTGTATTAGTTCAGGTATAAATTTACTGTTTATTGTGCGAGGTTAAATAAATAACGCTTCTTTTTTCTTCTTTCTTTTTTTTTTGCTTGCGCAAAGGAATGTGGTTATCTTCCAGATCTCTCAAGATACCAGTAGCCGAGGCTGCTAGCATGCACTATTCGCAAGTCTGAATAATCGACGCCTACGTACTAATACACACCCTGCACCCCTCTACCGCTCTCCCCGCGGGGCTGCTGCTTCTGCTCTCCTTGCTCTCTCAATTATTCGGAGCTCTTTTTGCACATTCGTTATGAGTGTACAAACTACCAGCCAATTCTCCTCTGACCGCAGCATTTGATCTATCAGGAATGGTGGACGTCGCAGGATATTCCTCCATTCTGTGAAGCTATTACAATGGAATATTGCCTGCTCTGTATCTTTCGATCTGAACAGTGTGGACAGAGAGGTAAATTATCATGCCCAAATATGTGCAAATATTTGCGATAGACATCGTGACTCGATATGAACTGCGTAAGGTGGTAGTTGCAGTCCCCATACACTCGCTTGGTCCAGACCTCAATGGTGGGGACAGTTTGTAGGCCCATCTACCTTACATAACGCATCGGTAACGTATGTACTGTACATAGGCATGGCATGAAGCCCGTGTTTCGACTTTTCTATGTGTGGCACATACATTTCGGCCCCTTCGGATAGGAGTTAGAATATACCCGAGGTAGGCATGCCTGTCGTAAGCGGCGACTAAAATCCACCCTCCGTATACCGAGCATAGTGTATACAAAAAATGTAATGAACAAAACGAAACGGTTGAATACCCCAGGTGGCAGTCCAGGTTCACTGGAAAATCCACCCTCTTCGGAGGTCGGCTCTACGGATTCTGGGGAGAGCCAATTATTGCAACTAATAAATCCCTTCTTAAAAAGTACAAGGGTACCTCGATCTCCACCAGCAAGATCGAACGTCTCCGGAAAAAGGAGTCCGCCGGAAGCGCAAGCGCGTGAAAAACGAGACTCAGTGAAATTGAAAAGCATTGAGGAGGAAACGACGTACTCCGTACCAAGCTTACCGAAATGGAACTACTCTATCGTGAGCTTAAAAAAGAGGTGGACTTACTCAGGCAAGAAAATAATGCCCTAAAAAACACGTATATATCTACAAAAAGAAAATACTGTTAGCCCTCATCGCTCAACTAGTCGCGAATACCAGACAGACGAAGAAGAGCTAACAGGTGGAACGAATTGGATCGAAAAGAAACGACCCAGCAAAAAACGCAAAGCCGGCTCCTCACCGGAAGTCGACCCACAAAAAGATGGAAAGCGCAAGTAGTTGCAAGAAAAGCCAAAAAATATAAAATTACGTCCTCCGCCACCGATAAACGTCGTTGGAATTACGGACTATAATAAGTTGAATTGCCTCCTTAAAGGAACTGTGACATCGAAGTTTAAGGTGACATTTCTCCGAAACAATACGTGGAAAATCAATGTCTATTGATTTAGACTATTCTAAACATCATGGTCAAAATCGAACGTATGCATAAGAGCTCCAGATCGATCCCGCAGTGTAAGCACTGTCAAGGTTTCAATCATACGTAGACTTACTGCCAGAAAGAACCGCGATGCGTTAGATGCGCAGGTAAACATCTCTCGGAAGAGTGTCACCTAAATAAGCAAACCCCACCCACTCGTATGAACCGCAAAGGAAAACATCCTGCGAACTATCGAGGTTGCGAAGGGGCGAAAGAGCTGCATAAAAGGCGCGATACGCTAAAAAATGCCATGCACCCGAATCCGAAACCAATTAAGAACAGACCCAAAATAGCTACGAAAAAAGCAGCGAAAGATAGGAAATCCGTCAATATTGACTTAACCCTAGAAAGATAAAGTGCGCCTCAGAGGCGCCCGCGACACAGATATATTGCTGTCATCTGTTAACCGACGCGCGTATAAAATGCTACATAACTTTCTTATAAATGAACAATAATAATATATATTTGTATTTTATTTACTTATTAATAATGTAACAATTCATTGAAGTTATAAAAAAAAAGAATAATTATTTAAATTTGTAAAATAAATCGGTTTTTAAAATTGTGCGCCTCTCGCGCGCATGTTTATCTTTTCAGTGCTGTAAAATAAGGTTATCTTTCTAGGGTTAAGATCTGGTAATGAAGAAAAACACAAACGTAGTAGAGAAAAGTGACAGAAGCAAAATCATCTAATATTGGCGTGCAGTCTTATGCTCAAGCAGCGATGACAGCTAATGGCAATTATATGTCCGACAGCCCCCGGGCGATCAAAACCTTAACGTAAAGACTCCTGCTCAAGTTGCGACATTGGAAAACGGTGGTAGAGGTAGCTCACAAGATCCTGTATCCCATGTTTTCTGACTAATTTTCTTGTGAAACTTGAAGAGCAATGCAAAACAAATAAACTTATTTTCGAGAGACTAGTTGCACTTGAAAACAACATTCATAACGCGTGCACTTCAACCAGAATATGAAAGAAACGCTTGAAATTCATACATGGACCGCCAACGGGCTCATACGAAGACTCGACGAGTTAGAAATATTTATTCGAGAAAAAGATATTGATATATGCTTGGTCTGTGAAACTCATCTGACAAAACAATCGAATGTTAAGATAAGGCGATATAGCGTGTATCACGCCTTCCACCCATCGGAAAGAGCCAGAGGTGGATCATCTTTGTTGGTAAAAGAATGTATCGAACACTCAGCGGAAGTAAAGTTTAAATTCGAAACAATGCAACTAAGCACGGTACGTGTTAGAAATAGACATTTTGCCTTCAACATTTCGTCTATATATTGCCCACTGCGATGTAAACTTGAAGAAAGTGATTTCACAAACATATTCGACTTCCTGAAACAAAGTTTTATTATTGGTGGGGACTTCAACGGGAAACACCCATTCTGGGGTTCAAGGTACGCCTCACAGAAAGGTAGAAAGCTTTATAATGCGGGTATGCAATACAATTGCGATTATCACTCGACGGGTAAACCAACATATTGGCCGACTGATAAAAATAAGATACCAGATCTGATCGATATCTTTGTTGTTAAAGGAATACCTGGCAACTGTATAAAAGTTGAAGAGAGCTTTAATTTCTCCTCTGATCATTCTAAAATCATTATGACGATAAGCGAAGCTCTGGTTAAAAAAGTAGGACCGGCCAGATTAACCAGCGCGAAAACTAATTGGATGGCTTCAAAAAAGATATTGAAGCAAATATTGAGCTGGGCGTATCACTTAAAACGACACATGAACTTGAAGTGGAATTATACTCCCAAACAAAAGAAAACGCCGGCAAGTTACATTATGGGCAAGGCATGATAAAGAGAAAGCGCAAGTTTTTGCCGCCCACCTGGAAGAAACTTTAAAGCCATTTAATGGACACGGTCTTATTCAAAATATAAATACGTTGTGTATAGACAATAGTGTAATGAGAAATGCAACACTTACCGAACTTAAGGAAGAAATAAAGAAACTTAAACCTAAGAAGGCTCCTGGATACGACCTAATCACGGGAGAGGTTCTTAAAGCACTACCAAGAAAAGGTCTTATTAAGCTTCTGTTCATTATAAACCCCGCGCTTAGACTAGAATATGTTCCCAGTCAATGGAAAGTTGCCGAAGTAATAATGGTCCTTAAGCCCGGAAAACCACCGAATGAAAAAACGTTTTATAGACCGCTTTCATTCCTTCTAAATATATCAAAAGTGTTCGAGAGAATATTGATTAGACGAATACAGCCGGCTATAGAAAAAAAGCCATCTCATTCCGGATCATCAATTCGGATTCAGAAGTAAGCATTCTACAGTTGAACAAGTGCATAGGATAACACATGTAATCGAAAAAATTCTTGA
Organism: Brachypalpus laphriformis; assembly: GCA_945910035.1. NCBI lineage: Eukaryota > Metazoa > Arthropoda > Insecta > Diptera > Syrphidae > Brachypalpus > Brachypalpus laphriformis. The sequence continues at coordinate 224,179,651 of OX246753.1, read as the reverse complement.
AGAAAAAAGGATTTGTTCAAGCATATTCCTCGACGTCTCTCAAGCTTTTGACAAGGTCTGGCATGAAGGCTTATAGTTTAAATTACGAAAAGTTCTGCCAGAGCACCTATACAATATTTTGAAGAACTACCTTACGAATAGACTATTCCGCGTCACGAATAGTCAGATTTTAAGGAAATAATGGCTGGGGTGCCGCAAGGAAGCATACTTGGTCCAATTTTATATCTATTATACACTCGTGATATACCACAAGTAGAAGGTACTGAGCTAGCTACATTTGCCGACGACACTGCTATCTTGGCAGTAGATATAACGGTCGAAGATACTACAGAAAAACTTCAAGAAGCTTTAGATAGAGTAAAAGATGGTCAAAGGTTTGGCGAATCGCACTCAACGAGACCAAATCTGTTCATGTAACTTTTACTTATAAAAAAATAAATAATTTGCCGATCTTTTCAAACTCGGTTCAAATTCCGTTTGCAAACGAGGCTAAGTATCTTGGAATGACACTTGATGCAAAGCTGAAATGGAAAGCGCATGTAAAGAAAAAACGCAAAGAATTAGATAATAAATATAAAGAAATGTATTGGTTACTTGGAAAATATTCCAAGCTTAATATAGAGAACAAACTGCTTTTATATAAGCAAGTGCTAAAGTCTGTATGGACATATGGTATACAACTATGTGGTTGTACCATATAGAGAAATGTATTGGTTACTTGGAAAATATTTCAAGCTTAATATAGAGAACAAACTGCTTTTATATAAGCAAGTGATAAGGTCTGTATGGACATATGGTATACAACTCTGGGGTTGTACCAAAATAAGTATTATTAAAATTTTACAAACTTTTGAAAACAAAGTGTTAAGAGGTATTGTTAATGCGCCATGGTATATCAGAAATAGCAATATTCACAGAGATTTTGCCATTAAAACAATCGAAGACGAAATTAAAAACTACGCGAAAAAGCATAAAAGTTGACTAGAAAGTCACGTTAATATTACAGACCTCCAAGTTTGGATGAAAGAAATTATTATTAAGTAACGGCATCTAAACTCCGTAGCTAGCAGGAAATTCTAAGGGGAAGCTACATGCAAAACGTTATTATTTCGTGAAATGAAAGCTACTTGATAAGTCGAATACTAAGTTGTAGTAAAAATAAAAATCAGTATGTTTTGAAGGGAGGTTTTTTAGTGGGTAAAAATCTCACACTACTATGAGCACGCGCTGTCGATCCTCATAGTGTCTTGTTGAAGATTTTCATCTACCCTCGGAAAAAAAAAACATACATTTCGCATTAACAATGCCAATCTTTTGCTTTGGCACGTACGAATACAAGGCATATTTTTCATTGTAAAAACCAAACAATGTCTAATACAGTGAACGATTTTTTTTAAATCAGCCGGAACGAAAAGTTTGTTTGAGCGAACAGTGCCCACAATAGCGAGTCCGACTTGAAGCAAAAGTTCGGCCAAAGACAGTGAAGTGAAGAAATTACGTCAATAGATAAAGCGCCCTAAATTATAATAACATTGAATCAATCACAACATCACATACTACAAACGAAAACATATGCGTTTACCCAGCGGTTACTTTTCGATATTCACACATGAAAACATTTTTTTTCCACCAATCGGGCCAGAAATAACCCCGATTTGGTTTCGTTGTGCTCAGCAAACATCGCCGCAAGAAGTCAAGGAGTTTCGGGCCGATTTATTTGGAAACAAAAACATTGCATCAACTTTGTGCAACAGTGTGAAAAAAAACAAATAAATTCTTAAAAGCGATTTACACGAAAAATAACCACTATACACCGCTGGGAAGAGCTTCCCCTCTCTTCTCATCGTGGCTATACTGGAAGATCTAAAAGGTATATACATACAAAAAAGCTCTTGGTCTCTGGCGCAAAATATTTGTGGGAATTGTGGAACCTGGGTAAAAGTGGAAAGAGAGAGGAGTTTTTAAAGCTCCAAACTGATCGTATGCACAAACCTCCCGCCAAGCTCTGCAATGAAGCACTGCAATCAAAACGCCTAAGAACGCACCGCATAATTTAATAACAAACCACATATGAGTGTTCAAAGATCGCCCCCAGTGGGGCGAAACAACACCTTATTCTTACTAGGCGTCATCTCGCCCTTCAACACAACAGCTACGACTTCTTCCGCTGCTATCACAACCGTCGCGGTAATCAACAATTCCATGACAGTAGTAGTTACTAGCTCAATTACATCTCCAATCATTACAACCCCATCATTACCGATCCTTTTAGCATCCACCACCGCCCAAAATGTACAACCTCTACTTAAAAAATCGGAAAGCACTACACCACCAAAAAGAGAGAATCAAACCACCTCTGTATAAAAAAGATTCAGAACACCCCCAAACAAAATAATACTGGTCCCAATGCTTCCTAAAAATCAAAAACTAAAAACCAAACAGTACTCGACTCGTACTGGCTGAGCAAACCTAGAGTAAATACAAACAACAGATTCGAAATATTATCCTTAGACGAAGAAACTGACAACAGAAAAGAAACATAAAATGTGCAATGTAACAACGATGAAACAGAACCACGCAAAATCAACAAACCCCATCCAATCTATGTTCAAGGAGTTGAATGCTTCAAAACGCTGACCAGTGCTCTAAATACAGTTGCAAACATTAGCTATGATTTAAAAGTCCTCAAAAACAATCAAATAAGAATTCAACCATATGATTCCACAATCTATAGGACAATCATAAAAATTCTACACCAAAAAAATACAAAATATTACACTTTTAAGCCGAAAGAAGAAAGAGGCTTAAAGGTAGTGCTGCGTAACATGCACCATTCCGCGGACCCAGAAGACATCAAACAAGAGCTCGAAGAAATGGGGCACAAAATATTTAACATACACAACATGCAGCATAAACAAACAAGAAAACCCCTCCTATTATTCTTCATAGAGATACAGAACAACGAAAACAATAAAAACATATACAGGAAACCACACCGCCAACTACAAAGGATGTGAAATCTACAAAACCCAAAAAACCACAAAAAAATACAACGTTCCCCACCATTACGCAAAAAGAACTACAAAACCAAAACCAAGACGAAGGGAAAACCACCGCCGCGTTTGAACCAGGAGTGAGCTACGCTACAGCTGTTACCTCAAACCCTGCTCCTAAGTCGGCACTCCTCATAAAAAAGACTGATTATGATCCCCCAACTACTATTTCCAATTTCCAAATTGAACAAAAGTCGGACCAAATGAACAATATGACAGAACTAAAAGAGATGATGAAACAACTAATTAGCCAGATGACTAATATAAAGAACATCATTACCTTGTTAGTAACAAAACTAAATGGACCGCAAACATAATTTGCTTAAGATGGCTTTAGCATCTACTTAACAAACCACCCCGACGGCACAGCGCATGGAGGCACGGCGATTATCATCAGAGACCGAATCAAATTGACTGAACTTTAACAATACAAGACGGAACACATTCAATCTACAACAATACAACTGGAGGACAGTAATGGTCCATTACTAATTACCGTCCTTTACTGCCTACCCAAACACATGATCAGCACAAATCAATTTGATACTTACTTAAAGACTTTAGGACAAAGATTCATACTAGCAGGAGACTTTAATGCCAAACATACGGACTGGGGATCCAGACTAACAAACAAGAAAGGGAAAAATCTGCTAAGCGCCCTCAAAGCTAACAATTGCAAGTTTGTAAGCACAGGTGAACCAACATACTGGCCAACTGACCCGGCGAAAAAGCCAGACCTACTTGACTTCTGTGTAACAAAAATCATCAGTCTTCATAAACTAAAAATAACATCCTGTTTTGAACTTTCATCGGACCATTCGCCTGTTGTACTAGAGTATTCATGCAACATGCCCTACCCCTGAAAAACCCAAACTTTATAACAACAAAACGGACTGTGACGCATTTCAATAATTTTTAGACTTAAATCTACAAACTAATATATCTCTCAAATCACACATTGACATTGAAAGATCAATCATTTATTTCAACGACATGATCAACGAAGCTGCATATCGGACAACACCAAAAAATAAAGCAAAACCAAACGATAATGCTACCCCAGACCATTAAGGTAAAGATTAAAGAAAAAAGGAAACTAAGGAAAATGTGGCAGAGCACCGGCAGACAAACAGAAACTAAACAAAGCAAACAAAAATTTAAAAGAAACTCTAAAGAGAAATCAGAACAACACTTTGACAAACTACTTAAAAAACCTGACTCCAACCTCTGAGACAAACTACTCACTTTGGAAAGCAACAACAAAAATGAAACACAAGGTAATTCACTATCCTCCTTTGAGGAAAACGGATGGAAACTGGGCCAGAGAAAATCATGAGAAAGCAAATACTCTAGCGGAACACTTCTGGAAAACTTTCTCCAATTACGACGGCAACACTAACTTTCCACAACTACAAACCCTCAGGACTAACAACCCAAAAATCAATAACGTAACATTAAGTGAAATAAAATGTTGCATAAAATACAAAGTGGACAACAAAAAAGTCCCAGGATATGATCTTTTAACAGGAGAAATACTCAACCAACTACCTGTCATCATACATACCAATCAGCTTACATCCTGTCCTATCGAAAACCTTTGAAAGACTACTGAGCGACCGAATGACACCCATATTGAACAGCTTAAATGCAATACCTAACCACCAGTTCGGATTTCGAACACACACCCTCGACAATCCAGCAAATTCACAGAGTGACTAACTAAATTTCAACCCACTTGGAGGAGAAAAGATTCTGCGTAGGAGTATTCCTTGACGTAGCTTAAGCTTTCGACACCGTATGGCATGATGGCCTACTGCTTAAGCTAGAAAATCTTCTACCAACGGACTTCTACTTGATGTTTAAAAGCTACTTAACTGATCGACATTTCTATGTCAAGTATAAAGACGATCACTCAAAACTATATACAAAATGAGCTGGAGTCCCTCAAGGCAGTGTATTAGGACCTTTATTGTACAACCTCTATACCAGAGACATTCTTCTTCCAACACAGACAACATCGATGATTGCCACTTTGCTGATGACACCATACTGCTTTACTCCCACAAATGCTTAAGCACAGCGACTATGCAACTACAAACAATTCTAGACGACACTTTCAAATGGGTTGACGACTGGCACATAAAACTAAATGAAGAGAAAACGGTCCAGGTTATATTTACTACAAAAACGAAATTTACACTTCAACCACTGAAAATCAACAGCAAAGACCTCTGTATCGACACGGTAGCCAAATATCTAGGAATCTATTTAGACAGCAAGCTGAATTGGAAGCACCACATACAACAGAAGCGGAACCGAATGAAGAACAAATTCAGACAACTATACTGGCTGCTTAAAGGAGACTCACCACTATCCATTAACAACAAAATCCTATTATATAGAGATATCATTAAACCAATCTGGACTTACGGAGCTCAAATCTGGGGCACGGCAAAGAAATCGAACACAAACATAACCCAACGACAAAAATCTAAAATACTACGAACAATAGTTGACGCTGAATGGTACAATACATAAAAAACAACGACATTCACGAAGATCTTCGAATCCTCACGGTAGCGCAAGAAGTATCCAGAACGAGTAAAAGGCACACAACAAGACTAATATCACACTCAAACAGCGAAGTCAACACCCTCCCAACCCAAGAAATGGTAAACAGAAGACGGCAGAAAAGAACAAGACCTATTGATTTGACCATGTAAAAAAAAAAAAATAATAAAAATTGTATTTACGTATATTTTATGAATGCATTATATTTATGTAATATTACTAAACATGGTAGTTAATCGAATAATTTTGTTGACACTGGTCACAAATCAAATATATGTAAATCCCTGACTATCTCCTTCTTAGTGTCGCTTAAGACAGATGTATGGTACTTGGGAAATAAAAAAAAAAAAAAAAAATCATTGCATATGTTTAAACTCCAAATGGGCCTGATTAGGCCCAGCTGCCCATCCTAGGGTTAATTGGAAATTTATCCCACCTCGCTCTCCACATTTTAGAGGTCTTTGGGCGGCAGCAGTTAAGTCTGCAAAAAATCTTTTAATACTCATCTCCGTGAAGTATCGCTAATTTACGAGGAATTGCTAACAGTCGTTATACAAATAGAAGCGATTTTAAACTCGCGGCCTCTCACTCCGATCACAATAACTTATAAGCCTTAACGTCTGGACATTTCCTAATTGGAGCGCCACTTACAACTCTGCCTGAACCAGATGTTGCGGACAGCAATATTAATAGTATTTGAAAATTCCGTCAACTTCAACAAATCCAACAGCACTTTTGGAAATGATGGTCATGTAAATATTTATTTCTTCTATAACAAAGGATTAAATGGACTCATAAAATACCCAATCCGGCTCCTGGCGCGATGGTGGTACTTAAGCAAGCAAATGTTCCGCCAATGAAATGGAAACTAGGACGTGTGGAAGAAGTGATAAAGTGATAATGATGATTTAATTCGGGTGGCCATTGTCAGGACCCAGAATGGTACTTTCAAAAAGGGTAATACACAACCTGTGCCCACTGTCCATACCAGAAGCGGTTAATGCAGATAATGTTCCAGAGAACTTGGTATCCGACAGGCGACGCCCTGAAGATACCTGCCAAACAAAAGCTGAAAGATGGTTCTCGGTGGTTCTCATAGTATTGTTAAGTGTCCTTTCATCACTGGCACAGGCAGCGGAACGAGTCAAAATAAAACAGTTTGCATATACGAGTAGGCATTGGAAAAATTCAAACTGTTAACAGCAACTGGAATATTTATATATACTACAATTTTACAACATATTTTTTGGAATTACGCGAAATCAAATCTTATCTTCGCCAATTGGAAGAAGTTTGCACGCAAGAGCTCATTCACCAAACATACTGCAAACCAAAGATTGACACAGTAACTCATAGACTTACAGCAATACAACACAACAACAAGCTTATTTACACCTACATCATGGGTGGGCAAGAAAGAACTGGGTCACTCAGGTCACCGCTGGATATTGAGGGAAAATTGGCAAGTTGTTTTTTTGGGGTTCTTCATTAGGATGACGTCAGACATATTTGGGTCCAAATACACAACGCTAGGCAAAACCAACAGCATCTGACAGAAATGATTCGAAAACAATGTTCTATTGCGGATTCTACGTCAAGTCTCGTTAAGCGTAGTGAACTTCAAATTAATCAGCAATTTCAAGCTCTAAATGCTTACTAAGCTAAACTGCAAACGTCATTCAAGATAAGCATGGGCGAAGTGACTTCAAGCAAAATATCGCTGCTTTAACTTCATATTTGATTCTGATGATTTGAAATTTTGAAAAGGTTCAAGAAATACGTGCTTTTAGATCTAAACCATGCAAAGATAAATCCGCAAATAATAACACCGCACCACCTTGCCGAATAAATTATGGGTATAAAGGCACATTTACCGACTAGGTTAACATTGGCGAAGGGAACAATGATGGATTTATACAAAATGGCATCAGTGAAGGGGCGATTTCTGGAGCAGGCAGTTGTCTTTGAAATGCGGCTCCCACTTGCCGACACCGCGGAATTTCAATTGTTCAATTTAATTCCCATTTCAATTTTACAACAAACTTACAGTTATCTAATGAAACATCTTCGCCATTTTTAGCAGTTTCACCAACAAGGGATGCATTTTTTGCACTCTCCGAATTGGAACTAAGTTCATGCAAGATTTTATCATCTCAACACTTTCTCTGCAACAAATTACATCTTACTTATACCAAGCAATTCGCTGCTATATATCGTTTCAAATCACTATGCAATTAGAAAACTGCGCAGAGAGAGCATGGAAATATTTGCCACGCCTTTGCTGACTGGAAAATGATATTTACGAATCGGCTGAACTTTCACCACTTTCATTGATATTTTATCATACCTATTTTTACTTAAAGTACTCAATGGGTAAGCGTGGGTTTTTCCTGTGCGTTATCTATTTGACAAAATTTAATTACATTCTGCAATAAATGTATGGATAATAAAATTAGCCCTTTTTTAAGTTTTACCGAATTATTGCAGGACGTAATTAAGCTGAAATATACGTTTTTTATGTATGTGTGTATGTGGGTTAGGTATAAAAATAATATTTTCTAACTATTTTTTAAATAAATAAATATTTGGCGCAACAGCTCTTTAAAGTGCCAGGACCTAGCTTCTCGCAACCACTCATGTTGTGTGCGTTATATTTTTCACACGAATGGAAGAGACCTACAGTTTAGTGCCGTATCCGAACGGCGATTTGAGAAGCTTTTTCGGGACAACAATACTCTCCGATGCCAGACGCTCGCGAGAGGTGGGACCGTGAAAAAACTTTTTGGTGTTTTCTGGGATTCGAACTTGGAACCTCATGCGTAGTGATACGACACACTTACCACTTACGCCACGGCGCCCATTAACTATTTTTTTGCATGTATAAAAACGCGAACATGTACATAATAAGTGCTATTGCATTAAAAAAAAAAACATCTAATATATTGTAGCATTGACTGCAGGATGGTTTGTGTACCAAAAACTGAAACACTGTATCTCAAACTGTAGCAACTATTGCAAAACATTCTAGCAGTAAATATTCCAACCTGATGTGCTTACGTTCCACAATTGTTCCACACAATATCCCAATATTCCATGATCCTCAATTCACCCGGAGAAACATCAAGTATGTTCTAGAACCCCTAGCGATTTCCTATAAATACCCATACCACAACCATCGTCGAGACAGTTGTTCATAAGTGAATACAGCGATGACAAGAGATATTCGACCAGTGGTGAAAGCAAGCGACATTGTGAAAATAAGTCTGTAGCGACCGTTTGATTTGAAATAATAAAGTGATTGAATATTAGCGTGAAAGGGAAGTAGCCGCCGTCGAATGCTCTTGCCAGAGGATGGACGTCGAAGTCCGAAACAGCGCTCGCCGAGGACAAATTCGTTGCTGGAACTGCAACAAAAGAGGGCACCTACAACGGCAATGCAGAATTCTACCCAGCCACGGAAACTATCCACACTATGGTAATTGGCGACGTAATGAAATACCATCCAACATGTATAACATCCATCCTGTTGGTCAGGCTTCCCGAAACCGACAATGGTAACCGTTACATCCTAGTCGTCATGGACTACTTCAGCAAATGGCCGGAAGCGTTCGCCATCCCTAACCAGGAAGCGAAGACCATCGTGGAACAGATCGTCAACAACTGGGTGAGCAGATTCGGCGTGCCTATGGAACTGCATTTCGGTAGGCCATCAAGAAAAGAGGAATTTGTCGATCCCAATCGCGCTGGTGGTCTTCTATGACCTTGGAGAGATGTTCGTTTAAGGTTCTGTTGAAGCGCTCTACCATCCCGTCGGATTGCGGATGAAGCGGAGTCGTCCTCGTCTTTTTAATTCCTAGTTGTTGGCATACCTCTTGGAATATCTTTGATTCGAAGTTTCGTCCCTGGTCAGAATGCAGTTCCATAGGCACGCCGAATCTGCTCACCCAGTTGTTGACGATCTGTTCCACGATGGTCTTCGCTTCCTGGTTAGGGATGGCGAACGCTTCCGGCCATTTGCTGAAGTAGTCCATGACGACTAGGATGTAACGGTTACCATTGTCGGTTTCGGGAAATGGACCAGCGATGTCAGCGGCAATCCGTTCAAAGGGTGCGCCCACGTTGTACTGTTGCATCTTGCCTCGCGTTTTCGTTCTGGGTCCCTTGCTGGCGGCACACACGACGCATTTTCGGCACCAACTCTCTACGTCTACCCTTGCGCTGAGCCAATAGAAACGTTCTCGCACCTTCTCCAGGGTCTTGTTTGCACCCAAATGACCTCCGGATGCTCCATCATGCATCTCCTGTAGCACCTCGTGTACTTTTGATCGCGGCAAGACAAGCTGCATTATGAAATCTTTCCCGTCCGGCCTTTCCCATTTCCTTTTCAGTACACCATCTTGCACATGAAGGGAGTCCCACTGAGCCCAGTATGCCTTGAGAGTGGGGCTCCTGTCCGAGATATCTTGTCCGGTTGGCTTCTCCATAAACTCCTTCCACGCTAATATTGGCTCGATGTCTGGGTCTTCTTTTTGAGCGTTGCGGATTTCTTCTGTACTCCAACCGCCGATAGGCTCAGCTCTTACCCTTTGGATGGAAGGAAGGTTCTTCTCTTCCTGTCGCACACAATGCTTGCCGTCGATCTCGCATGGTTGCCGGGATAAGGCATCTGCATAAGAATGGAGTTTGGTTTGAGGATCCTGGATGGTGGTATTGGGGGCGTCGACTCCGACATCCGACTTCCGCCCCGCGAAACTGGTTCTTGAGCGGTCTCCCCACTCCTGGTTTCGGGAAGCCTGACCAACAGGATGGATGTTATACATGTTGGATGGTATTTCATTACGTCGCCAATTACCATAGTGTGGATAGTTTCCGTGGCTGGGTAGAATACTACATTGGTGTCAGAAGTGGGATAAAACAAATTTTGTGTATTGCGTTTTGTGTAAGTGAAAAATAAAAATGGTTCGGAAATTGCTAGAAGATTTGTCATTGCCGCAACTAAAGGAAGTACTGAGCCAGCGGGAGCAACCTACGACTGGTACAAAAAGAGAATTGATTATTAAGTTGCGGAAAATAGTGACGGACGAGGGTGCAGATCCTGAAACAGCTTTGTTTGACGTCGAAGAAGAACAAGTAAGTACGACGAGTGACATGTCGGCTTTAATGAAATTGCTATCTGAGAAATTCGACGATCAGAATAGAAAATTCGAGAAGCTAGACAATTCTCTAGACGCCAAGCTCAATGAACAAAAGAATTGTCTAGACGCCAAGTTCGATGAGCAGAAGAATTCTCTAGATGCTAAGCTTGACGAACAAAAGAACTCTCTGGAACATCAGCTATTCGATCAAAGGAGTGTTCTCGAAAGCAAATTCGTTGAACAAAATAAAAGTTTGGAAACCAGATTCGGGACAATCGACGAGAAAATTGGAAATGTAGAGACCAAAATTGAGACATTTGAAACAAAATTCGAGAACGTTCAAACAAAATTCGAGGCTGTTGAAGGAAGATTCGAGAATTTGGCAAAGGAACTCGAATGCGTGAAGAAACAGAAAGTTCGGGAGTATTCAACCGACTGCCCGAGAAGGAAAGAGATGCAGCCTCCCGTCTTCGATGGACAGACATCATGGCCAATATATAAGAGGCAGTTCGAAGCTGCGGCAATGACGAACAACTGGGACGATGAAGAGAGGTCCATTGCCCTCACGCTTGCGCTTAGAGGATCAGCTGCAGAGCTACTACAAACTATTCCCGAGGACAAACAACGCAACTACGACAGTCTGGTGAAAGCCATTGAGATGCGATTTGGGGACGACCACATGCAGCAAGTATATAGGGTCCAGTTGCGCAGAAGGTCCCAGATGAGGGGTGAGACGCTCCAGCAGTTGCAAGCAGACATCGAGCGACTGGCACATTTGTCCTATCCAAACGCCGGCGAGGAGATCATTAACGAGATGGCAACCGAAGCGTTCACCCATGCCATAGCTGATTCGAAACTACAAATGGCGGTAAGAATGGCTGGAAGGAAAACGGTCGCCGAAGCTTTGGCGTTTGCTCTGATGATGGAGGCGGCAGACCAGGCGTGTCAGGGAATCCACCGTGAAAGGGAAGTAGCCGCCGTCGAATGCTCTTGCCAGAGGATGGACGTCGAAGTCCGAAACAGCGCTCGCCGAGGACAAATTCGTTGCTGGAACTGCAACAAAAGAGGGCACCTACAACGGCAATGCAGAATTCTACCCAGCCACGGAAACTATCCACACTATGGTAATTGGCGACGTAATGAAATACCATCCAACATGTATAACATCCATCCTGTTGGTCAGGCTTCCCGAAACCAGGAGTGGGGAGACCGCTCAAGAACCAGTTTCGCGGGGCGGAAGTCGGATGTCGGAGTCGACGCCCCCAATACCACCATCCAGGATCCTCAAACCAAACTCCATTCTTATGCAGATGCCTTATCCCGGCAACCATGCGAGATCGACGGCAAGCATTGTGTGCGACAGGAAGAGAAGAACCTTCCTTCCATCCAAAGGGTAAGAGCTGAGCCTATCGGCGGTTGGAGTACAGAAGAAATCCGCAACGCTCAAAAAGAAGACCCAGACATCGAGCCAATATTAGCGTGGAAGGAGTTTATGGAGAAGCCAACCGGACAAGATATCTCGGACAGGAGCCCCACTCTCAAGGCATACTGGGCTCAGTGGGACTCCCTTCATGTGCAAGATGGTGTACTGAAAAGGAAATGGGAAAGGCCGGACGGGAAAGATTTCATAATGCAGCTTGTCTTGCCGCGATCAAAAGTACACGAGGTGCTACAGGAGATGCATGATGGAGCATCCGGAGGTCATTTGGGTGCAAACAAGACCCTGGAGAAGGTGCGAGAACGTTTCTATTGGCTCAGCGCAAGGGTAGACGTAGAGAGTTGGTGCCGAAAATGCGTCGTGTGTGCCGCCAGCAAGGGACCCAGAACGAAAACGCGAGGCAAGATGCAACAGTACAACGTGGGCGCACCCTTTGAACGGATTGCCGCTGACATCGCTGGTCCATTTCCCGAAACCGACAATGGTAACCGTTACATCCTAGTCGTCATGGACTACTTCAGCAAATGGCCGGAAGCGTTCGCCATCCCTAACCAGGAAGCGAAGACCATCGTGGAACAGATCGTCAACAACTGGGTGAGCAGATTCGGCGTGCCTATGGAACTGCATTCTGACCAGGGACGAAACTTCGAATCAAAGATATTCCAAGAGGTATGCCAACAACTAGGAATTAAAAAGACGAGGACGACTCCGCTTCATCCGCAATCCGACGGGATGGTAGAGCGCTTCAACAGAACCTTAAACGAACATCTCTCCAATGTCATAGAAGACCACCAGCGCGATTGGGATCGACAAATTCCTCTTTTCTTGATGGCCTACCGAAATGCAGTGCACAGTACTACTGGACATACTCCATCCGAAGTCTTGTTTGGTCGAGCAGTTCGGCTACCTAGTGAGGTGAAGTTTGGATCCCCTAACGATGAGCCCAAGAGTGAAGAGGATTACGTGGCAGACCTCAGGGAAAGGATCCGAGACATACATCAGAGGACCAGGACGAGGATAAGGGTAGCGAGTGACCGCATGAAAACCAGGTACGACACAAAGGCAACAACGTCCAGCTTCCACGAGGGAGACCTAGTATGGCTGTACAACCACACCGGCAAAAGGGAGGTCACCCAAGCTGCAGCAAGACTGGGAGGGCCCTTATAAAGTGGTCACACGCATCAATGACGTCGTCTTCCGGATCCAGCGTGGAGTAAGAGGCAAGATGAAAATTGTCCACCTGGATCGTCTTCATCGTTACCATGGCAGTAATCCAGATGATCTTGTTCGGGACGAACAAGTTTAAGAGGGGGGCAGTGTAGCATTGACTGCAGGATGGTTTGTGTACCAAAAACTGAAACACTCTATCTCAAACTGTAGTAACTATTGCAAAACATTCTAGCAGTAAATATTCCAACCTGATGTGCTTACGTTCCACAATTGTTCCACACAATATCCCAATATTCCATGATCCTCAATTCACCCGGAGAAACATCAAGTATGTTCTAGAACCCCTAGCGATTTCCTATAAATACCCATACCACAACCATCGTCGAGACAGTTGTTCATAAGTGAATACAGCGATGACAAGAGATATTCGACCAGTGGTGAAAGCAAGCGACATTGTGAAAATAAGTCTGTAGCGACCGTTTGATTTGAAATAATAAAGTGATTGAACATTGTGTTAAAGTGAAGTTGGTATTTAATAATGAATAAACGATTAAAATACACAAAAGACGGTTTTATTTAAAACGAACCCCAGAAAGAATACTACAATATAAATACACATATTTAATTAAAAAAAACATGCTTTAATTTTCTCAAATTTTCCATACCCATATTTTGAAGCCAAATTCATATTAGCAAAACATTTTTCTTCTCCTGAACACAATAACTGAGAACTAACCATTCTTCGATCAAATTGTCATTACCAACTTCACTAAAAAAAGAATGAATGCATACTCCGCACATTCTCTTTACACTCATTTTTCACATTTTTCACATTTGGCAACGGTGGCTTCTTATTTTCTCTATACATTTAACACCTTATTGACCAATCGTATTCAAGAAATTGATCAGTCTGCGTTGAGAATTCACGCAGTAAACATGAAAGTGAGGGTATATGTGATTTTTCTTCTGTTTTGTGTGGAATGACTGGAAAAGAGAAAACATGCGCGAACTTACTGCATACCCATTTGAAACGATCTATATCAGGAATTTAAGGAACCTTGTACGCTGAAAATGCCAGCCAGGGTTGTCGATCGATTCTAGTTAAATGTAGCCCAAAAAATTGGGAAAAGTAGCAAAAGTAGCTAAATTTTCCATTCTGAAAAGTAGCCTAAAGTACAATACCAAAAAAAACAACAATGTTTGTAAGAGCAACTAGTTTATTTTGCAAAAATGGTGGATGAATAAATGAAGAATATAAGAATAAGTTACATAAACCTTAATAAAAAGAAATACGTAATTAATAAAAAAAAAAAAAAATTATAATTTCTTTTTTTTTTTTTTGTTTATAATTTGCACGTACTCAAGGGGTTATGAATACCCTTAACATGTTTACACACAGTGTGGGCGTTGAAAGGGATAGATGGAGAGAGAGAGAGAGAGAAAGATTTTGGTGGAAGTGTTTGAAGCTCAGTTGATTATGCTTCAGAGAAACTCAATGAGAAATAAATAAATGCTTACTGACATCAGGATTTGAACTATGAACCATTAGCGTGGCAATTGACGACGTTACTACCACCCCCAATATTTGTATACATGCTCGTATGTACGCAAATACAGTTTAGATAAGGCTTTTTAAAAGTACTCAGATTTAATTTGCTTAGCAAACATTATTAGCTCTACGGTACTAATATTGTCCCCGTTGGTCAGGTAATTTTTTACAAGATTTAGATTAGAAAAAACTCACTTAGCTGCTGCTGTGCTATTGGGAAGACAGAGCATTTTGGAAATGAAATTAATAACATCGCAATACAATGGTTCTTGTCTTTCATTTCCTTTCCATTTTGCTCATAAGTAAAAGAAATGCTTTCAACAATATTTCTATTTGCCTTACTTATCACAATTGCCAGTGTCCTCCAAGCGATATGAAAAGTCCGAAAATAATGGACTACTGGTAGTATATTTTATTTCTGTCAAAGAAAGTAACATTTAGGCTAGTCAAACGGTAGTGCATGCGATCATATGAAAACACAAGCGTTTTCACTCAGCTGAGGCCTACCAACTCCTACTCTCAACCTCCACGCGGTGACAGCCGGGTGCCTAGTACCTTAATCCAAGAAATGGGTAACCAACCCCGTTTGGTGGATTCTTGGTGGCAGCAGATGAGAGAGGGGGGGAAGAGTGCTTTTCTCACTAGAGCACTTCTTCCTGTTCCAGGCGGCAGCGGACGAATTCCCTAGACGGAGTCAACGGTGGCGTCTATAGTTCCAGTTAGGTTGAACTTAGTGAATACCTTGCGCGAGCTGCTTCGACGTATTCGGATCACAGGTCGGTAAGGAATTTCCAATGTTGGTCAGGACATTGGAATAGAGATGGTGGCGGAGGAGCCCTTAATGGGCCAACGGCAGCGCTCATACTCCCGTAGTGGACTACTGGCACCGGTGTACCCGGCCCCTCGTCCTAGGGGAATAATTAAGGAACTGGCCCTCCAGGTTGGGGGTTGTGCCGTCGGGGTAACTTCCCTACCACGTAAAAAACGCATGGTTCCGAAACAACCAAAAGCCTCGGATAAGGATGACTCAACTAATGACGACCCCAGCAAACGAAATAAGGACAACGACCTTCGGATCTGTACGTGGAATGTTCTGTCCCTTTACAGACCACGTGCAGCCGAACAACTAGCAGAGGCCCTAGACTGCTATAAAGCAGATATTACCGCCATCCAGGAAGTGCGATGGGATGGGCCAGGCAAACAGAGGATGAAAAACTGTGACATCTACTACGGTGATTGCTACAGAGGCAACAGGCAACGCTTATTCGGATGCGGATTTGTCATACGCGGCAGACTTAGGCAAGAAGTCTTAAGCTTCCGACACGTGAGCGAGCGTATTATGACTATCCGGATCAAGGCTAAATTCGCTAACATAAGCCTAATATGTGTTCATGCCCCCACAGAAGAAAAGGACCCTGCCTCCAAAGAGTGTTTCTACGAGCTCCTCGACAAAACATACGAGCAATGTCCTAAATACGACGTTAAGATCGTATTGGGCGATTTTAACGCCAAAATAGGAAAGGAGGACGTCTTCGGTAGAGCAGTCGGTAAGCATAGCCTACACGACACCACGTCTGATAACGGACTAAGGCTAATTGATTTCGCTGTGGAGCGAAATTTTTTTTTTTTTTCCGAGGGTAGGTGAAAATCTTCAACAAGACACTATGAGGATCGACAGCGCGTGCTCATAGTAGTGTGGGATTCTTACCCACTAAAAAACCTCCCTTCAAAACAGACTTGTTTTTATTTTTACTACAACTAAGTATTCGACTTATCAAGTAGTTTTCGTTTCACGAAATAATGACGTTTTGCAGGTAGCTTCCCATTAGAAGTTCCTGCTAGCTCCGCAGCTTAGACGCGGCTACTTAACGCGCTAAGTCCAAAGGTTTGATTCTTTGTAGACGGCGTACTAAATTTCTTTCATCCAAAACTTGGAGGATTTTAATATTAACGTGACTTTCTAGTCGACTTTTATGCTTTCTCGCGTAGTTTTTGATTTCGTCTTCGATTGTTTTAATGCCAAGATCTCTGTGGATATCGCTATTTCGGATATACCATGGCGCATTAACAATACCCCTTAGCACTTTGTTCTCAAAAGTTTGTAAAATTTGAATGTTACTTATTTTGGTACAACCCCAGAGTTGTATACCATATGTCCATACAGGCTTTAGCACCTGCTTATATAAAAGCAGTTTGTTATGTATATTAAGCTTGGAATATTTTCCAAGTAACCAATACATTTCTCTATATTTATTATCTAATTCTTTGCGTTTTTTCTTTACATGCGTTTTCCATTTCAGCTTTGTATCAAGTGTCATTCCAAGATACTTAGCCTCGTTTGCAAACGGGATTTGAACCGAGTTTGAAAAGATCGGCAAATTATTTATTTTCTTATAAGTAAAATTTACATGAACAGATTTGGTCTCGTTGAGAGCGATTCGCCAAATCTTTGTCCATTCATTTACTCTATCCAAAGCTTCTTGCAGTTTTTCTGTAGTATCTTCGACCGTTGTACCTACTGTCAAGATAGCAGTGTCGTCGGCAAATGTAGCTAGCTCAGTGCCTTCTACTTGCGGTATATCACGAGTGTATAATAGATATAAGACTGGACCAAGAACGCTTCCTTGCGGCACCCCAGCCATTATTTCCTTAAAATCAGAATATTCGTTTCCACATTTGACGCGGAATAGCCTATTCGTAAGGTAGTTCTTCAAAATATTGTATAGGTGCTCTGGCAGAACTTGTCGTAATTTAAACTCTAAGCCTTCATGCCAGACCTTGTCAAAGGCTTGAGAGACGTCAAGGAATACGCTTGAGCAAATCCTTTTTTCTTCAAGAGATTTTTCGATTACATGAGTTATTCTATGCACTTGTTCAACTGTAGAATGCTTACTTCTGAATCCGAATTGATGATCCGGAATGAGATGCCTCTCTTCTATAACCGGCTGTATTCGCCTAATCAAAATTCTCTCGAACACTTTGGATATGATTGAAAGAAGCGAAATCGGTCTATAAGACGTTTTTTCATTGGGTGGTTTTCCGGGCTTAAGGACCATTATGACTTCGGCCACTTTCCATTGACTGGGAACATATTCTAGTCTAAGCGCGGCGTTTATAATGAACAGAAGCTTCATTAGACTTTTTCTCGGAAGTGCTTTAAGCACCTCTCCCGTGATTAGGTCGTATCCAGGAGCCTTCTTAGGTTTAAGTTTCTTTATTTCTTCCTTAAGTTCGGTTAGTGTTGCATTTCTTATTATACGATTGTCAATATACGACGTATTTATATTTTGAATAAGAGCCTGTCCATCAAGCGGTTTGAAAGTTTCTTCCAGGTGGGCGGCAAAAACTTGCGCTTTCTCTTTATCATGCCTGGCCCATTCGTCTTGATTTTTCCTAATTGGGGCGGCTTGAACTTGAGGTTTTTTAATACCTTTTATAGCTTTCCAAAGCGAATAGTTAGAATCTTTTTCCGCCGTTAAGCTTTCTAGGTAAGTTTGCATTTCATTATTCTTAAGGTCTTTAATAGATCTTTTTAATAAGTTACACAAACGGTTAAGATGTGCTTTATGTTGCGGAGCCCGAGTTTGTTGCCATTTTTTGCGCGCTTTCCTCTTCTCCTTAATCATCTCTTTTATTTCCTGCGGATAATTTTGAATATAGCTGGCCGGCGTTTTGTTAGGTTTCGGAGTATTTTTCCACGCGGCATTCTGTAGGATTTCGACGAAGCGATCTACTTCAACTTCAAGTTCATAGGGCGTTTTAAGTGATACCCTCAGCTCGGTATTTGATTCAATATCTTTTTTGAAGCCATCCCAATTCGTTTTCGCGCTGGTTAATCTGGCCGGACCTACTTTTTTAATCAGAGCATCGCTTATCGTCATAATGATTGGAGAATGATCAGATCAAAGCTTTCTTTAACTTTTATACAGTTGCCAGATATACCTTTAACAATAAAGAAATCGATCAGATCTGGTATCTTATTTCTATCAGTCGGCCAATATGTTGGTTTACCCGTCGAATGAAAATCACAACTATATTGCATACCCGCATTATAAAGCTTTCTACCTTTCTGAGAGGCGTACCTTGAACCCCAGAAGGGGTGTTTTGCGTTGAAATCGCCACCAATAATAAAATTTGGTTTAAGGAAGTTGAATATGTTTGTGAAATCACTTTCTTCAAGTTTACATCGCAGTGGACAATATATAGACGAAATGTTGAAAGCAAAATGTCTATTTCTAACGCGAACCGTGCTTACTTGCATTGCTTCTAATTCAATCTTTATTTCTGCTGAGTGTTCGATAGATTCTTTTATAAGCAAAGATGATCCGCCTCTGGCTCTTTCCGATGGGTGAAAGGCGTGATACACGCTATATCCCCTTATCTTAATATTCGATTGCTTTGTCAGATGAGTTTCACAGACTAAGCATATATCAATATCTTTTTCTCGTATAAATATTTCTAACTCGTCGAGTCTTTGTATGAGCCCGTTAGCGTTCCAAGTAAGAATTTTAAGCATTTCTTTCATATTCTGGTTGAAGTGCGCGTGTTATGAATGTTGCTTTCTAGTGCAACTAGTCTCTCGAAAATTAGTTTATTTGTTTTGCATTGCTCTTCAAGTTTCGCAAGTATTAGGGAAAAAACATTGGATACATGATCTTCTGAACTACCTCTATCACCGTTTTTCAATGTCGCAACTTGAGAAGGAGTCTTTACATTAAAGTTTGGACGGTTTCTTGCTTTGATCTCCCGTGAGTTGTCGGTCGTGTACGTACCCTTAACTGTCTTCGCCGCTTGAGCATAAGACTGCACGCCAATATTCGGAGATTTTGCTTCTGTCACCTTATCTTTATTACTTTCGGATTTTTTATCATTCACCGATCTTAAGTTAATATTGACGGACTTTCTACCTTTCGCAGCTTTTTTCGTAGCTATTTTGGGTCTGCTCTTGATTGGTTTCATATTCGGACGCATCGAATTTTTTAGCGTATCGGGGCGTTTTTGAAGCTCTTTCGCCACTTCGCAACCTCGATAGTTCGCAGGATGTTTTCCTTTGCAATTTATACAAGTGGCTGGGGTTTGCTTGTTTAGGTGACACTCTTCCGAGAGATGCTTACCCGCGCATTTGACGCATCGCGGCTCTTTCTGGCAGTAAGTCTGCGCATGATTGAAGCCTTGACAGCGCTTACACTGCGGGATCGATCTGGAGGTCTTACGCATGGGTTCGATTTTGACCACGATGTTTAGAATAGTCTTGATACCATATATAATATCTTTATTTTCGTCTTTATCAAAACTAAGCATGAATAGTGGAAGTCCGCGCTTTACCAATTTTTCATGATCTCCCTCCGACTGTTGCTTCTCCTTCTTGATAATATTGACGGCATCAAGAATTTTAAAGCCTTTATCTTGAAGGTCGTGCATTACATCTTCTTTAGTACACGAGGGGTGGAGTCCCCTAGCTACAACACGCAGTGGTCTTTCTAACTTATTTTCATAAGTATACCACTGAATCTTTTCGGCATTCAATTTTTTAGATACTGTTCGGTAACCGTCGGCATCATCAACATTGATTTTCCACGTATTGTTTCGCAGAGATGTCACCTTAAACTTCGATGCCAGAGTTCCTTTAAGGAGGCAATGCAACTTATTATAGTCCGTAATTCCGACGACGTTTATCGGTGGCGGAGGACGTAATTTTGGTTGTCGTTGCTTTTCTTGCATCTCCTTGCGCTTTTTATCTTTTTGTGGCTCGACTTCCGGTGAGGAACCAGCTTTCCGTTTTTTGCTGGGTCGTTTCTTTTCGACCCAATTCGTTTCGCGTGTTAGCTCTTCTTCATCCGTCTGGTATTCGTGACTAGTTGAGCGATGTGGGCTAACTGTATTTTCTTTTTGTAGGTACGTGTTTTTTAAGGCATTATTTTCTTGCCTGAGTAAATCTACCTCTTTCTTAAGCTCACGATAGAGTAGCTCCATTTCGCTAAGCTTGGTACGGAGTACGTCGTTTTCCTCCTCAATGCTTTTAGATTTCGCTGAGTCCCGTTTTTCACGCGTTTGCGCTTCCGGCGGACTTCTTTTTCCGGAGACGTTCGATCTTGTTGGTGGAGATCGAGATACCCTTGTACTTTTTGAGAAGGGATTTATAAGGTGCAATAAGTGGCTCTCCCCAGAATCCGTAGAGCCGACCTCCGAAGAGGGTGGATTTTCCAGTTTACCTGGACTGCCACCTGGGGTATTAAAATCTTTTGACGAAATGTCACCATAGCAAGCACATGGTTTCCTCATCTCGATATTCATAAGCAGACATGGCGGTCCAATGATCATGTCACAATCAACCAAATTGATCATATTGCGATCGACGCAAGGCATGCCTCCAGTATTCTGGATGTCCGGACCTTCCGAGCGGCCAACATAGACTCGGATCATTACCTTGTTGTAGCCAAGGTACGAATGCGGATATCCCAATCTGAGCAACAAAGAAGAATTACTGTGAGAAAATTTAACGTCGAAAAGCTACAATCGCAAGAGACCGCCAGACTCTTCGCTGAACGCGTATCCCGAAATCTCTCAATCACCCCTATACCGCCAGCATCAAGTGCCGAAGACCAGTGGCAACGCTGCCAACATGCCATCAGAAACGCCGCGACTGATGTGCTGGGTCTCGCTCGCCCACCACCGCGAAACCCCTGGTTTGACGAAGAATGCCGGCGAGTGCATGCAGCAAAACAAGAGGCATACAAAGCGGCGCTGCAAAGAAGACGAGAGCTGCTCGTGAGCTCTACGAGCAAAACAGACGGGAAGAACATCGGCTTCTCCAAAAGAAGAAGAAAGAGCATGAGAAGCGCGCGTTTGAGAATATCGAGAGTCTATACTCCAGGAACAATGTACGGAAGTTTTACCAAAAGGTAAAAAGAACGTGTCAGAGAAGTAATACCCGTACAGAAACCTGTAGAGATGAGAATGGAAACCTCGTAGTAGAATCACAGTCGGTGCTGAGAATACGGAAAAACTACTTCTGCAGACTGTATAACGGCGACGAAGACCAACATCCCGCTGTCAGGCAGAATGAACCATTCAACATGGACGATGATAGTCAAAATTTCCGTCCACCTGACCAAAACGAAGTGAGGATAGCAATATCCAAGCTAAAATCGAACAAGGCTGCTGGACCTGACGGTTTACCGGCCGAACTTTTCAAGGCAGCTGGGGATGAATTGGTAGAGTGCATACACCAACTCATTTCTAATATTTGGTCAGAGGAGTGTATGCCTGATGAATGGAATCTCAGCATCGTTTGCCCGATGCACAAGAAAGGAGACCCCCTCAACTGCGCCAATTATAGAGGCATCAGTCTCCTCAACATCGCGTACAAGATCTTTTCGGCGATATTGTGTGAACGCCTGAAACCTTTTATCAACAGCCTGATTGGACCCTATCAGTGCGGTTTCAGGCCAGGAAAGTCCACCATCGATCAAATCTTCACACTTCGGCAGATCCTGGAGAAAACCCAAGAATTCCAAATCGATACTCACCACCTCTTTATCGATTTCAAGGCCGCCTATGACAGCATCTATAGAGAAGAGCTTTATAGAGCCATGTCTAGTTTTGACATCCCTGCCAAACTTGTCCGCCTGTGCAGGCTGACGATGGAGAACACTCGCTGCTCCATCAAGGTCGGTAATGACCTCACCGAGACCTTTGATGTTAAAAAAGGCTTTAGACAAGGTGACGCGCTGTCATGTGACTTCTTCAATATTGTACTTGAACGGATTGTGCGGAACTCCTTTTGGAGGAGAAGATTCAATCACGAACTATACGAGCTGTACAGCGACATCGACCTAGTCAAAAAACTGCGTATTGGACGTCTGAGATGATTAAGACATGTAGAGCGAATGGACACCAACGCTCCGGCCCGCAGAGTCTTCGAATCTAACCCCGAGGGACGACGCAGTAGAGGGAATTATCGCCGTAGGTGGCGCGCACAAGTTCAAGGGGACCTCGACCAACTTGGAGTGCGCAACTGGAGGCAATTAGCTAAAGACCGAGCTAAATGGAGAGGCCTGTTGGTTGAGGCCCAGGTTCACCCCGAACTATAGCGCCACCTAAGTAAGTAAGTAAAGTAACATTTAATCTTGTTTGTACTTCCCGGTCTCGCTCGCTTCAAAGGAATGAAGGATTTAAGGCAGTTCACTACTTTTTGAATCCTGACAGAATAAATAAACGACGGAAGGCATCGCGTGTTTTGATTGCATCGAACAACAAATTCAGCATTCAGCCACAAATGCGCTGTTGGGATCGAAAGGAACAGAAATCATTACCAGAGACCCTGCTTATATGTTAAGTGGTGCGTGCGTAGTGGGCAGTCATGCCGTGTTCACACACTGCAGTTTTCAGTTGAGCACTACTTACCAAAGTTTCGGGGTGGAATAAGTGAACTAAAACAATTGTGTATCGGAGAGCGTTCTCACATCCAAATATTCATATCATCCCTTGATCCTCACTACTCCACGATTGAACTAATAATGATAAATGGAAGAGAATGGAACATTTCGGGTGTGGAACGTGACTTTCCTCTCAATTTTTATATTTCCTTTATGACTGTCTCCCTTTCTTTACCCCTCACTCTTCTCACCCATATTGCATGGATCTTCAAAAATAAGTGCAATGTAAATACGAAAAATAAAAAGTAGCAAAATGGGTCCCATTCTGAAATTTAAGTAGCAAAGTACCAAACTAAGAAAGTTGAAAAAAAATGTAGCACTTTTGCTACAAAAGTAGCATTGTGGCAACGCTGATACCAGCCATGTCCAACCCTCTAAATCCCCATACCGCCTCTAGCCGGGCATTACCTAAAGGCCTATATATGATTCGGGTGTTTGATTTTCTGGCAAGCAATGAGCCCATGCTAAAGCTCACAGATGGCTCTGTTGGTTGTTGTGCTCGGTATTTCCGTACCGCGTTCGTTTGGTAGTTATATGAGTCCAAACTTAAAATTTGTTCAAATAAGTCTAGGATAATTATTTTGTTTAATACCAGATTTTGAATTTTTGATAAATAACAGTACTTTTCATAAAATCAAGTTGAATCAATTTTCGGTGAGTTGGAGAAGTGAGGAGCTTCGAATGGTGTATTGCAATTTGATTATGGTGTGCATTTACTTAGAAAATTTTGGCCATTTATTTAGCCCGCCTGTAGGCAGGCAGGGCCAGTGAGGTAAACTTTTTTCACCATACAAAATCATATTGCATTACATTTTCGATTGTTTTTTTCGGTATTGTTTCCTCCAAATTTGCATTATTTTTATATTTACAACCTGTCGAAAATGTTGGACGCCGAAATCGAAGGGCTGATGAATTCAGTTCAGACCGACAATGAGACTGGCAGCGAAGGTGAAGAAGTGACGACAGTTTGGCCGTTCCAGATTACATTGATGAAGAAAGTGAGGCATTCATTGACCAATGTTTAGATTCGATTGAAATGGGTGAAGCCATTGCTGCGGGTATGAACCTGAGTAGTCTCAGTGCGGGTGAAGGAGAATCAATACCATCTACTTTGGCTAATGCTGCGTTTGATTTTACTGCTACTGTTATGTCCGATGATGACTTCTACCAGCTCTTGGACAAGACGTATGAGCAATGCCTTTGCCAAGACGTTAAAATTATCCTAGGTGATTTTAACGCAAAGCTAGGAAGAGAAGACGTCTTTAGTAGCGTGGTGGGAAAGCACAGCCTGCACGACATCACATCCGGCAACGGACTCAGGCTAATCGACTTTGCGGCGGGGCGAAACTTTGTCGTACTAGTACGCGGTTCCCACGTCTCGACATTCACAAAGGAACATGGCTCTCCTTTGATCGAAAAACTGTCAACCAACACACATCACATTGCGATCGACGCAAGGCACTCTTCCAGTTTTCTGGGTGTCCGGACTTTCCGAGGAGCCAACGTGGACTCGGATTACTACCTAGTTGTAGCCAAGGTACGGTTGCGGATATCCAGAACGGAGCGAAATCAACGAAATACTGTGAGGAAATTTAACGTCGGGCGGCTACAATCGCAAGAGACCGCCAGAGCCTTTGCCGATCGAGTTTCTCTTAATCTTAATTTAAGTCCTATGCCGTCAGCAGCAAATGCGGAAGACCAGTGGCAGCGTTGCCAACAAGCCATCAGAGATGCCGCCTCTGATGTACTGGATTTCTCTCGGCCACCACAACGAAACCCCTGGTTTAATGAGGAATGCCGGCAAGCACATGCAGCTAAACAAGAGGCGTACAAAGCGGCGCTGCATAGAAGGATTAGAGCTGCTTACGAGCTCTACGTGCGCAGGAGAAAAGAGAAACATCGACTTCTCAGAAAGAAGAAAAAGGAGCATGAGAAGCGCTCGATCGAGGAAATTAAGAGACTTTATTGCAGGAATGATGTTCGAGAATTTTACCAAAAGGTAAAAAGGACATGCCAGGGTTTCAAAGCCAGAACAGAAGCTTGCAGGGACGAAAATGACAACATAGTAGTAGAATCGCTGTCGGTGCTGAGGATATGGAAGGAACACTTCTGCAGACTGTTAAACGGCGATGATGACCAATATTCCGCTGTCAGGCAGAACGAGCCATTCAACAGTGATGATGGCAGTCAAGATTCCCGTCAACACCCGGTCAGAATGAAGTGAGGATAGCGATATCTAAACTCAAATCCAACAATGCTGCTGAAGCCGACGGCATTGCCGCTGAACTTTTCAAGGCAGGAGGAGATGAGTTGGTAAGGAGCATGCACCAGCTCATCTGTAAAATCTGGTCGGACGAAAGTATGCCCGATGAATGGAACCTCAGCATCGTTTGCCCGATCCTTAAGAAAGGTGACCCTCTAAACTGCGCCAATTACAGAGGTATACGTCTCCTCAACATCGCATGTAACATCCTGTCTGCCGTATTATGTGAACGCGTAAAACCGATCGTCAACAACCTGATGATCCTTATCAGTGCGGTTTCAGGCCGGGAAAGTTCACCATTGACCAAATATTCACACTACGGCAGATCTTGAAAAAAACCCATGAATATAAAATCGATACGCACCACCTCTTCACCGATTTCAAAGTTGCCTATGATAGCGTGTATAGAAACGAGGTATACAGAGCCATGTCTAGTCTTGGCATCCCAGCCAAGCTCGTCCGTTTGTGCAGAATGACGATGGAGAACTCTCGCTGCTCCATCAAAGTCGGTAAGAACATCACCGAACCGTTCGATGTCAGGAAAGGTCTTAGGCAAGGTGACGTGCTATCATGCGATCTCTTTAACATAGTACTTGAGAGAATTGTACAAAACTCACAAGCCAACACCGTAGGTACAATCTTTTACAAGTCAGTACAACTACTCGCTTATGCCGATGACATTGACATAATCGGAAGAACTCAGCGGGCCGTCAATGAGGCATTTACGAGTATTGAGACGATTGAGACTTCAACGATTGTTTGCATCGGTGCCAATGCTTCAACGTCTCTCTGTTGACAAACAGACGTGTGCAACAAAAATGGGAGGTAATCCAACTCGCCAGTACATTCCACGACAGATCGGGCAAGAAGACATGCAAATTACTGGTATGCAAGACGGAAACGCAAGCACTTTGTACTAAATGCAACTTGAATTCGTGTAATTAGGTTACGAAATCTGGTTTCCTTACTTTTCATTCTAAATAATATTATTGGTTTTAATTTTTTATACACTATAATAACTTTTTGTCTTAATTACCATTCATTTTCATTCGTTTTAATCAATAAAAATATTTTTTCGATTCAGCAAACCAGTTTTGAATTTTTATTACTGGCAGCTCCAACCCGCTCCAAGGCGGTTGACCTATTTTTACCTTTATCATATTAAAAATCTCATGTAATCAATAATCGGAGACGGTAGGTATTTTCCATTTTTTCTTCAGAACATAATCTGAATTTCTGAGCGAAATCAAAATTAGGGGAGTTAGAGGGTTAAGGCAGTACTTTTGTGGAATACAACAATATTGCCCCCATGAGGAATTCATTCATGATCATGATGAACATAAGCGCCTGAGTGATAAAAAAGCATTATAGAAATCAAGTACCAGTAACCTACCGCAGGTAAATGACATTGACGAAATTGATTTCTTAAAGCTACAAAATAAAATTGACACGATAATACAGCAGTCGAAGGAGTTGCCCGCACGAAAAATTAGCTGGCATGATTATTATCATTACGGATTGGGCTATCTTTTGCTTGCTGGCATGATAAGGTAGTGGTCGTGTATTTAAATTTATTTAGATTTATTGGTTAAAAGAAAATCGCTGTACATGTAAGAGCAACACACTTATAAATAGTATGTACAGGTGACAAGTAAACATATTTAAAAACAAAGATTGCAAGAAGACTTACTAATAACGAATGAAAAGAAAAGATACAAAAGAAATTTAATATATACACCAAGTAGATAAAAATAAAAAAGTAAAGAAAAAGTGTGAGTAATTTCAGTTAAGAAGCGAAATGAGAAAAACAATCCATTGAAAATTACCTATACTCGACTATAAAGTTCGCCCGGTGAGGCAGATTGTTCCAAAGACGAACAGCATGAATAAAAAACTGCCCGCGAAATATCAAGCAGGTATGTATAGATGGTCTTATGGTAATACAATGGTTGGACCGAGAGAAGAAGAGTTTGTTGTGAAGATACTCTGGTTGCTGTCTGTGAATAATCTTGAAGAGAAAGATATAAGATCGATATCTTAGGAAAGCATCAAAATCACAACCAAGAAGTTTGCGACGTTCCACTGAAACATGGTCATATCTACGAAGATTGAAATCAAAGCGAGCAGTCGAATTAAGTGCCTTTTTAGATTTAGAACAGAAATGAAATCACAGTCCGCAAAAAGTTCGCAGCCATAGGAAATAATAGGCACAATAAGTGCTTTTACAAGTTTTAATTTAATTTTGACAGGTAATATTGCTTTGCTAACTGATAGGCATCTGAGCGATGCATATATTTTAGATACTACGGTACAATATGGTTGTTCCATGTAAGCTCACTGTTAGAAATTATGCTGAGATTCCTTATAAGGGTGACATATTCTATATGGGTGGAGTATAACTCTATAGAAGGGAAGTTAGAAAGACATGGTGGATGCTTAGAGATAGGAATAATTTTAGATTTTCTGGATTAAACATGAGTGCATTTTGTGTAGACCACTCCGTAACAGAGCGTAGATCATCATTCCTTTTTTCTACAGAATCTTCCACCATTCATTTAGGAAAGCTTAGGTCAAGCTGGAAATTACAATGAGACAACACAACAGGAAGGTCATTAATGAACATGGTAAAAGTAAAGGGCCAAGTACAGATCCTTGCGGGACACCACAGTTAACGGCACGGAAGGATGACATTTAGAAATTGTTAGAAACAGCTTGAACACGGTTAGTAAGATATCAGTAATTTAGCTTGTTAGAAGGAACAGAAAAGTTAAATTGAGAGGACAGTTTATTACAGAGAATTAACGGATTTACACAATCGAAAGTTTTTGAAAAATCAAGCAAGGCCAATAGGGAAGTTTTGTCCTCATCAATAGCCTGCCGAATGTCATCAGATATAGTAAAGCTGTTATCCAACTATGTCCTGATCGGAAACCTGATTGCATGGCTGTTAATAACTTTTTGCGCTCTATGAATTCTTTAATTTGGCGACTTAAGATTTTTTTCGGAGACTTTGGAAAGGAATGGGAGGATGGCGATAGGTCTGTACTCCGGAATGTTCCCTTTTTTCGGAATAGGTATGCTCTTGACTTTTTTCCAGATGGTAGGGTAAGAGGATGTCATAAGTATTGTGTTAAATATATACATGGGTAATATGGGGCAGAATTATAGGCAGAAGTATTTTAACGAAATCAGGGTGGATATTATGCAAGCCAACTGATTTACATTTTACAAATAATATCGCCATTCCAACAGTGTATAAATTTATTCTGTTTAGTTCAAAACCACTTACTTACTTACTTACTTAGGTGAACCTGGGCTTCAACCAACAAGCCTCTCCATTTAGCTCGGTCTTTAGCTAATTGCCTCCAGTTGCGCACTCCAAGTTGGTCGAGGTCCCCTTGAACTTGTGCACGCCACCTACGGCGACGAGGTCCTCTTCTGCGTCGTCCCTCCGGGTTAGATTCGAAGACTCTGCGGGGCAGAGCGTTGGTGTCCATTCGCTCTACATGTCCTAGCGATCTCAGATATCCAATACACAGTTTTTTGACTAGGTCGATGTCGCTATACAGCTCGTATAGTTCGTGATTAAATCTTCTCCTCCAAAACCCGTCAACGCAAACGGAGCCGAATATCTTCCGAAGAATTTTCCTCTCGAAGCGACCAAGGATATCTTCATCCTCTTTTAATAAAGGCATGTTTCAGCGCCGTGAAGCAGGACTGGGATAATCAGGGTCTTATACAGAGTCACCTTAGTTGTTCGAGATAAGGCTTTACTGTTGAATTGCCTTATAAACCCAAGAAAAAAAAAAAGAAACAGCGATTGGCAAGAGATATTCTTCGCTTGATTTCGTTGATCTTGTTTTTCGAGTTTATAGCAAAGCCAAGGTAGACAAAGTCGCTTACTACCTCGAAGTTATGGCTGCCCACTGTGACGTTCTGTCCAATTCCTCGGTGTTGGTTGTCCCTTGTTGATGACAGCATATATTTGGTTCAAAACCATCCGTACTGCTATTATTGTGAGTCAATATTGATCAGGAGCTCAAAGCAGTGCAAGGAACAGAGGTAATAAAACAGTCATTTAATTCATCTAGGTCAATGTCCTCATTATTCACCGGATAGTGGTTTTGGTATAATTTTCTGTTGAATATTGTTTTAGTCTGAACGCGTGACCAGGTAGGGTGATTGAACGAAATCGCTCTAGAAGTTATGCATAAGGTCCATCTACATCTGCTTGATTAGCTCGCACTGACGCCACTTGTACTTTAGAGAACTTTCCAACTGCAGATAAACTGGTGGTCTGATCGATGACGCGTTGTTGCCTTAGGTCGACTAGAAAGCCAAAATGGCTGCAAAAATCGATCCCCATTATGGGACGTGTAAAATCCGCCACAATAAAATGCCGTGTCATTTCTCTGAGCAGTCCTAGGCTGAGGTTTAGGGTAATTGTGCCATAGGTATTAATTAGAGAACCATTAGCAGCATAAAGCTGGTATTTTAGCGGTGTCAGCGATGCTTTCGTTCGTTGTCGTGGATAGACGGAGACTTCCAACCCTGTGTCGACCAAAAATTTTTCTCTAGACGATCTATCCGTAACGAAGACGCGGGAAGAGTTTAACTGAAAGTCGTTATTAACGGCTCTCGGTGTCGTTTTCCGAAAATTTGCACCCAGCTTGACATTTTCGTGCATTTTGGGCAAACGTAGAATGATACCAACATAATTTTAAATTGGATAGTACTTGCCTACTTGGGGACCTACTCCTGGATTTGCTTTGGTGGTTTGGGCTTCTCGATCTTGATACTCCATTTGACGTTTAGAAGGCAGCGACTGATGAAGAAAGAGCAGCAACTTGGTTCGCGATGTCTGAAGCTGTTTTTGAAGTTCAAAACTTGCTTCTGCGGCTACACTATGGAGGGAGAAGACTTCGTGTAATTTGTCTGCGAGGTCACCAAGCGCAGAAGACGGAAGATGATGTCTGCGCCACGAGGCAGACCTGTGTTTATCCTGGGAGATGGGACAGGTCTTCCTTATCTAAAAGCTGAAAAGTCGTTGCCTCTTTGGACTTGGAAAAGCGCGATATAAGCGTGATTTTTAAAGTTTGGTAGGGCGTGTTTGTCGGCAGGCTGATAATTAAGTTTTCAACTTCAGACGCAGAAGGCCGGCAAAAATCCTCATCCTAACCCTCCACGTGGGTGCCAGCCGGTGATAACCACCACAGTAGTCTTGTGCGATGTCAAGATGGGGTTAGCTAACGGCAGTGAGCATTGTATAGGATTCTTAACTCCTCAATAGTTTAATCCGCTTTTCCGTAATACTCTCGTGGGACCAAAATAAAAATGAATCCAATAAAAAACACAAAAAAAAAAATTAAAACCCGAGCACTTCATCGGAAGATGAACTGTTCGCCTCCAGTCAGTGGACCTTAGTGGGAAGCGAGAACCTGGAATTGAGTTCCCGCTCCCCAAACCGTCTATACCCTCCACTGCGGCAGCATCGCAGGACACTCGACTTAGTGCCCATAAGCGCGCTGCACATAACCGGAAATCAGCCAGCAACCGCAGGAAAAGTGCGTAGCAGAGGGTCATCTTTATTCTGGGTAAGAGTACCAAGGCCGGTACGGTTTCTGAACGCGACCTGGCTGATAAACCAAAATATCAGAAGATCGCTGATGAGTACATCAACTCCCGAACAGAACAACCCCAACCTCAACAACTATGAAAGGCCGAAGCGGGAAAGCGCAACCGCTCCGTGCAAGAAGTCAAGTCTGACTCCCAATGGAATAAAGTTGCGAAGCTCTTTGCCGCTAAGTCGAATGACCCATCGACCTCAGTACCGCAGACGACACGAACTGTGAGCGAGGTTGTCAGAGACGACCTACAAGTCGCATTGGTGGATGGGCTCTCTACCGGCGGCAAAGCAGTGGCTGGCGCTTGGGGTGCGATAGAGGTCAAGCTATCAGAAATGGTGATGGAACACCTTATGAATAACCTAGGAGGACCGCTACCCTGCTTTGACTCAGCCGAAGTCATAAGAGGTTACCGAATCATCAAATGCGACGATGCATTCTCCAAGGAATTTCTAAGTGGCTGCGTTCACAAGATCCGTGACGCGTGGGACGACTTGAGACTCCAGCTAATCCTAGCCAGAGAGATTCCCAGGAGACCCAGGATCCGCATTTGGCTCCCCAACATGACCATTGAAAGCAGTAAGCTCATCAACTGCTTAAAGCTCCACAATCCAACGGTTCCCATGGATGACTGGAAAGTCATCAAGGCTGAGGAACCATACAACAACACCCTATCCTTCCTGTTACTGATTACCGAAGCAAGTGCCGTCACCCTTGAGGCTGTAAACTCCGCTTCGGCATCAGACACGCCAAGGTCAAGATCTTCAGGTCCGACGACGACGACTTAGACGAAATTGACGACACCAACAGGCTGTTTGAGGACATGCGGATCGAGACCACCTTACCCACCACTTCAATAACAAAAATCCATACCAATGCTGAAAGTCATTCAGATTAATCTGCGCCACTCGATGTGTGCTTCAGATAATCTGATGCCCCTAACATAAAGGGCATAAGAGACAACCAATACAACCTCTTCTACAACCGCAATAACATCAATCAAGGTAAGCCAAGAACCTATATTCTAGCTAAAAAAGCATATTAAATCCTTTATATGTCCAAATTTTAGCTCTTCTGATTTAACAGTTGTTAAAATACAGAACGTGGGCAGGGCGGACCTCATAACGGCATCCGTCTACATGGCACACGACCGACAAGTACCGTCGGAGGAAGTCCATGACGCAATAACCAGCATCTCCACTACAAAGACCAACCTGCTAATGGGCTGTGACGCCAACGCCAGACATACTGTATGGTGCAGCTTAGAGAACAACGAACGCGGTGAATCTTTGTTTGATTACATTATTGAAAACAACCTTTCCATCTGTAACAAGGGTAACTCCCCGACTTTTATCTTTCCGAGTACGGATAGTTTTAACGGTTGGAAGGACGTTATTGATGTCACACTCCCCAATAATAACCCTAATATCAAAGTTGAAAATTGGAGAGTATCGAATCTGAATTCTTTCTCAGACCATAACTGGATACTCTTCGATGTAGATTTTGAGATCGAGTCTCCTATACT
The DNA here is from genome assembly GCA_945910035.1 of Brachypalpus laphriformis. NCBI lineage: Eukaryota > Metazoa > Arthropoda > Insecta > Diptera > Syrphidae > Brachypalpus > Brachypalpus laphriformis. The sequence goes on along the minus strand of OX246753.1, from coordinate 224,146,885 downwards.
TTTTAGAAACCCCAAAAGAATCGACTGGGCCAAGTTTAGTCAAGTCATAAGTTCAAAGCTCCGTTAAACTCCCAAACCAAAAAAAACCTCAATTACAGAACTCGACAAAAAGGTAGAGACTTTCGAAAAAGCTTTTAATACGGCGTATAAAGTCTAGCGTCCAGTCAGATATAGCAAGAAAACATTCACAGATTGGTGGAACGAGGAACTCTCACGTCTTAGAAAGCTGTCGATAGAGACCTTCAGTATCTGCTATAGCTGTAAATACTAGCACCCTTATAAAGACTGCCTTAGAAAATATTGTATAAACAATCTATCAGAGTGGCTAAGAAACAGTCATAGATAGATTACTGCCAATCCATTGAGACCCTTAAGGACTCTGCAAGACTCAGTAAAATTCTATCGAAAGAATACTCCAATCCATCTCTTCTTAGGAAAATGGATGGGTGGGGAATGGACTAAGTCTGCAGCAGAATCTCTAGAACTCCTGATAAACACCCATTTTCTCGGTTGCACAGATAATAGTGCAGAGCCTACAAACTCTCAGCGCACGGAATCCAATGCCTTGGAAAATCGTATACCCATTATTATAGAAGAAAAAATCTCCTGGGACTGTTTAACAGTTTCGCTCCTTATAAATCCCCGGGCCTGAACGGCATTTTACCCGTTATGCTACAGAGGTCGCAAGACCTGGCAATTCCATGGCTCACGTCGATTTTTAGGAGCTCTTTACTGAACAACCATGTACCTCCTTCGTGGAGACGAGTGAGAGTGGTTTTCATCCCAAAGGCAGGCAGACGCGGTCATGAAAACTCGAAAAATTTCAGACCAATCAGTCTAACCTCCTTTGTAATGAAGACCCTCGAGCGACTCCTAGACAAACATTTGCGAAGCAAAATAGAATCATCCCTCTCCAAAGCTCAGCACGCATACCTCAAAGGCAGATCAACGGTGACAGCTCTTCAAAAGATAGTGCACACTATAGAAAACTCCATAGAATACAAAGAATATACCCTAGCTACCTTCCTAGACATAGAAGGAGCTTTTATTAACGTACACATTGAAGCAATCCTAGAATCGCTTACGGAGCTGGGAATAGAAAGCAATCTAAATCAATGGATCGTTTCTATGCTTAGCTCTAGAATTATTCAGGCAACACAAGGCAATAGCAATATAACCAAATTCGCCAGTAGGAGAACACCCCAGGGCCGTGTTATCTCACCTCTACTATGGCTGTTAGTCATGAATAAAATCTTCTTTACATTAGACAGAGAAAGTATCAAGGAAGTCGGTGTGCTCTTGGACGCACGCGGACTTGGCTTGCACGAGAAAAAGAAAATCAAATTTTAATTCATTGGACTGCCGCCCTACAACCTTTATTGGTTAACGTTCCACAAACGACTGAACTGAATGACTTACCAGAAATGTCTATGATGCGCTAAGCTTATGCCATCATTTAGTTCTAGTACATTTTTGTAATTCTTAGTGGGGAAACTGATGGCCAGTTTTTATATACTTTTGTTGACCGCCACATCATCCCTCGCAAAAAAAATTATAGCATATGGCTTCAATTATACAATTCAAATATAGGTACATTTCAGATTTTTTATGTATTCTTATTTTTTTTTTTTTTTATTAAATTTTTATTAAATACCTACTAAATTGTTCAAAAACGAATAAAAGAAATTCAATCAAATACATAATTATTACAATTTGTTAATTTTATTTTTTCTTATGTTCTAAACGTAACTTTTGGTTTTGTTTTTGATCGTGTCATAATTTCAGGACTTGTCTCGAAAGCAGGTTTTAATCTGTCTATGCTTATCGTTTCGCGTTTATCGTCTCTTTGGACTGTAAAATGTTTTCCAGATTTGGTTATTACCTTGGTCCTTGATATGGAGGATTAAAGCTGTTTTTTTTATTTATCTCGCGTATTAAAACGAATTTGCATTCTTTCAGACCCTTAGGCACGATAAAATGCTTTTGTGCTCTATGTCGCGTTGAAACTGGTCGACTTTTAAATATGACATTTCTTATGTTTTGTGCAATGGAGGAATTTATTACAAGCTCGTTGCTTGTGCTGCAGGTGATAAGTTCGCCAGGCAACCGTAGTGCTTGACCAAAAAGTAAGTCTGCGGGCGAAACTCCAATGTCATCAATGATAGTTGATCTTATTCCCAGCAGGATCCATGGCAAGTTGTGATACCAATTGTTTTTGTCTTCGTGACAGCGCAAGTATTCTTTCAACTGCCTACGGAAACGCTCGACTAAACCGTTCGACTGGGGACGGTATGTGGTTGTTCGAATTCGGTTTGACCCAAGAGTGCTTGCAACATTTTTAAAAAGGGACGATTGAAACATGACTGTTCAAATGTTGTGATTGTTTCAGGAACTCCAAATCGTGAAACCCAATTATGCATAAATGTTGAAATAACTGTTGACGTTTCAATATTTTTTAAAGGAAAGGCTTCGGGCCAAGAAGAAAATCTGTCTTTTATCGTTAAAAGATACGTATTACCGTTTGATAGGGGAAGTGAACCATACGGATATGACAAAATCTACCCGTTGGTATTGGGATTTCTCCATGTTTGGCTTTAGTATGTCTTACGATTTTGCATTTTTGACACGAAATGCAGCTTTTTGCCCATTTGTTAATATCGTGATTCATCTTTGGCCAAAAATATTTTGAAGTAATGATTTTTCTTGTTGCTCTTATGCTTGGGTGCTATAGGCTGTGATGGTTATTGAAAATGGTTCGTCGGAAAAGATGAGGAATATATGGGCGATTTACTGCGGTGGCAATATCACACCATATTTCGACATCATCTATGGGCATCAAAATCTTTTTAAGGACAGTCGCGGAGTTTTTGTTTTTAAGAAAATTTTTTAACTCATCGTCTTTTTCCTGTTCGTAAGAGAAAATTTTTTGTATTAATTGAAGAAAATAAATTGATGAGTTCGATGCGTCTTCTTGAAAGTGTATCTGCCACAATACTTTGTATACCCTTGACGTAGCGAATATCGGATGTGAATTCCGCGATGTACTCTAAATGCCGAGTTTGCCTTGGACTTTTCTCAGATTTTGAGAAAAATGCGTTTGTAAGTGGCTAACGGTCAGTGAAGACTGTGAAGACTGCCTACCTTCCACAAAATAACGGAAATGCTTAATGGCTTGAAAAACTGCGAGTAGCTCACGATCAAAGGTGGAATATTTCTTTTCGGCTGAACTTAAGCGTTTTGAGAAAAAAACTTAGTGGTTCCCATTTGCCTGATCGGAATTGTGTGATATGCCCGAGGTATGTCTATTTTGGAGTAAGTGATACTACCGTCCAGATTCGCAGGGCAGTTCTGTGGGTTAGTGAGTGGAAATTTGTTTGTCTCCAGAACTCTTTGGAACCATGTGAAGTGGCGAGGCTACATGTGACGCTGAGTAATGACCAACTTCATCATTTGCTGAAACAATGTTTTGGCCGTAGCAAGAGCTGGTGGACTCAGGAAGGAGTCAATTCGTCTCAAGGAAGAACTCCATTCGTCTCTATCCGATGAGCAACGGAATGTTTGACTGGAAGTGAATAGTCAGGAGCGGCCTTAAGCGAAGGAAATTCGTTCAAAATTTTTCCAATAGAGTAGAGGACCGGAGATTCATGGTAAGGAGTTGCAGATAAACAATAGTTAACATTAAGGTAAGTAAGGTTGTCAACGAGCTTTCTCGTTCGTAAATCTACGGATAAATTGAATTCGTATAAAAAATCGGCTCCGAGAATCGGATGATCAATATCAGCTACGACGAAGGTATAATCGAAAGCACGGCGAAGATTAAAATCTACCGTTAACCGTTTTAGACCAAAAGTTGACATTTTTCCTCCGTTAGCTGTTAAAAGTGAAAAGTCAATAGGGTCGCGAAGTGTTGGGTAGAACTTTCGAGGTAAGATTGAGACCTCTGCCCCAGTATCGACGAGAAAGCGCTGTTTTGTTTTTTTATCAAGGACAAAAAGGCGGCGAGAAAGGTTCGGTACACTCGATGCCGCACTCGAGGTTGAACTGCTTAGTTTTTTTGCTCGCTATCGGTGTTTGCCGAGTTACGAAAACTGCATGGAGCTAAACATTTCCTAGCTTCTCTACCATATTTCCCATCGTACCAACATATTGTATCATTTCCTACCCGGTGTTTGCTTGCTGACCTATACCAACTGCCAGATCGTCCACGAGAAAAATTACGACGGTGTTTATTGCGATAAGCGTGATTATTGCTGTGAACACCCCTGTTGATTTCAAGCCACTCGATGCGTTGAAGCAATTCAGCATACATGCTTTCATCATGGCGACTTGACTGCTGGGTGTGTACTTTTCAAACTTGAAATTTATTTGAACTGTCATGTGTCCTATCTACTAGCCTAAAAAGTTCTTCTTGTAATTGCGAGTTTTCTACAGCTATAACGAGGGCAGAGAGAAGGTGGAAGTTTATTAAGCCTAAGCTTCTTAAGCAGTGAGGGGTTTACTAGGCCATTGCCATTAGCGAGACTCTCCATTACTGTGTACAGCTCGGATGAAGTTTGGTCCCCAAGTTCAACACGGTTAAGAAGTGCGTCCAACCTTCTCTCTTCACTATCCCTATTTCGCTCAAGTAGTGCTTTCTTAAGCGACTCATATTTTTCTTGCGTGGGGAGGTTTAGCAACAGATCGGCAACGGATTCCATCGCCTGATTCCCAAGTGAAGCTACCAAGTATTGGTATTTGGTATTAGAGGACGTAACCCCTTTGAGTTGGAACTGGGTCTCGATCTGTAAAAACCAAAGATCGGGCCGGTTATTCCAAAAAGGAGGGAGTTTGAGGGATAAGAAAGAAGTCTGTAAAGTGAAAGCATTTTCTCTTGCCTGCGAACTACCACCAGCAGCACCAGCCGCGGAAGAGTTTGCGTCGCGTACAGTTTCGTCACTTAAATTGGTCATCTCCGTTTTTATTACTTTCATCCAAATCTTACGAAAAAAATTTTTACCGTACCGGTAAAGCCTATTGCTTGTGCAAGTTGTAAGAAAAATACCGTTCCCAAATTAAAACCAAGAAGCACCGCAAAATTTGTTAATTTAAATTTTGTTTTATGTGTTTTGTTTTATTTTAAGTGTGAAAATGTCAATTAATAATTTTCTGAATAATAAGTGTCAATATGTTAATTAACATGCAATACTAATATGAGATACAGAAATGAAATTATATATGTAAGTAAATTGCGAAAAAAAAATTAATTTGTTTGTTCCTTTTTTTAAATTTTTTGTTCTGTTGTTATTGTATTCTTACTCTCTTTCGTATTAATCTGCTGTGACTGGGGTGGATTTTGCTGGTTTGCTGCTCTGCTGTGACTATGGTGGATGTTACTGGTTTGCTCTGGTAAATGTTGGTGGATGTCGCTGGTCTGCTGTGACTGTGGTGGATGTTGCTGGTTTGCTGTGGTGAATGTCGCTGGATGTTGTTGCGCTGGTGTGACTGTGGTTGATGTTGCTGGTCTGCTTGTGTGAATGTTGCTGGAAATATTTGTTTTTTTCTCTTGATGTTCCTCGTGTTTTTTTTTAGACTGCGTCCGTGCGTGCGTATATATGTGTATGTATAAATATACATATATACATGTGCGCGAAAATGATTGCCTGACTTTTTTAAATTGAGAATAGCGTTGCTAATGAAAATTGTCGGGGTCACCATTTGTGCTCTTGGACGCACGCGGACTTGGCTTGCACGAGAAAAAGAAAATCAAACTTTAATTTATTGGGCTGCCGCCCTACAATCTTTATTGGTTAACGTTCCATAATCGACCGAACTTAATGGCTTACCAGAAATGACTATGATGTACTAAGCTAATACAATTATGCCATCATTTAGTTCTAGTACATTTTTGTAATTTTTAGTGGGTCTCCCCACTGATCGACAGTTTTTATATACTTTTGTTGACCGCCACAGTCGGGTATGCAGACGATATGGTGATACTAGTATCAGGAAAGTTTCTCTCCGTCATAAGCGAAATCACGGAAAATGGTCTGAGCAAAGTAAACGCTTGGGCCAAAAAGTGTGGTCTCGATGTCAACTCGAGCAAAACGGAACTGATGCTCTTCACGACTAAAAGCAAAATACCTGACTTCGCACTTCTTCGGCTAAATGGCCAACAGCTCTCCTTATCGTGCAGTGCCAGGTATCTAGGAGTTATCCCGGATCCTAAACTTAACTGGAAGCTAAAAATAGAAAAATGAGTAAAGAAGGCATGTATAGCTTTCTATGTTTGTAGCAAAACCTTCGGAAGAAAATGTGGACTGCAGCCAAAATTTACCTTATGGATGTACACAGCCGTGGCACGACCAATTCTCATATATAGGTCAATAGTATGGCGGCCAGCTCTAAAAAAGGCCTATAATATAACCAAACTTAATAAGGTTCGAAGAACGGCATGCATAGGTACCACATGCGCTCTACGGCCAACCCCGGCCGACGCTCTAGCAGTCTTCTTGCATCTCTTACCTTTGGATCTACACATAATAAACATCACAGCACATAGTGCGGTCAGACTCAGGGAGTGTGGGTGCTGGTTTATGAAACCGTTTGGGCATAGTAACATTTTAAACTCTCTGCCGAGAGAACTCGCTTTGCCCACAACAGATTACATGATACCCAAATTTTACAAAACACTTCGACGTTCAATTCCCCACAAGGTCAGAATGGCAAGATGGACAGGTGATTAAGGATTTCAACGTAGCAATCTACACAGATAGTTCAAAGATGGACTGTGGAGTCAGTGCGGGTGTTTTCTCCGAATTCTTAAACATCGCTAAATCATTTAGGCTCCCGGACTCTGCCAGTGTGCTCCAGACAGAACTACTCGCTGTCCGGGAAGCTTGCCGTCAGATCAAAACACACACCAATATAACTCCGGGGCAAAAGATCGCTATTTTTACTGATAGCCAAGCAGCCATCAAAGCCATTGCATCGGTTAGTACATCCTCCAAGCTGGTGCTTCAATGCCAAAATGAGCTAGCTTCGCTAGATAGCCAATTCAAGGTAATCCTGATTTGGGTTTCAGGGTACAGTAACGTTTATGGAAACGATCTTGCAGATGAACTGGCTAGGCAAGGTTTAGCCTTCCACAGCTCTCTTGCAGAATCAGTTCAGATTTCGCTTGGAGCAGTCAAAGCAGAAATATACTCAAAATTCCTTGCCCAAGCCCACCTCAGATTGTCTAGGCTAAAGAACTGTATCATATCTAGAAAGATGTGACCAAACTACAACAAATCAAAAACAACCGACTTCTTAAACAGAACGCGTAGGGACATCGCCAGGATAACAGCAACCACTACGGGTCACTGGCCTACAGCAGACCATGCGGTCAAACTAGGTATCCCGCACAACACACATTGTCGCAGTTGCAATGTCGCAACTGAAAAAGAAACCCTTACCCACTTTTTATGCGCCTGTCCGGCACTAGCTAGGGCAAGACAACGAGTTTTAGGAAAACCGTTTTTCGATTCCCCTGAGGATGTCTCAGAGAGAAACATTAAAGAATTAATAATCTTTTTAAACTCCACAGGCTGGATCAAGAGACTCCACACCAACACACCTTTTATATCCAGGTACACGAGTTTTGTGGTATCAAAACGGCACCTAGTGCTTACTGGGTTCTATTCTTAAGAAGAACCACCACACCTACCTACCTACCCTCAGACGCAGAACGCGTGTTTGTTAAAGGGATTGTTCGAAAGAATTTATCGGTTTCGGAGGTAACGCCACGATTGTAAACCATAATACCGTGCTTTTGGCGCTAAATGGTGAAGCTTTAATGTCATTTGGCAAAATAAGTGTGACCGTGGAAGATTTTGCCATCATGAAAACAAAAAGAAAAAAAAATCATTGCACGGCGCGAGGTACAAAAACTTCTATTGAAAGACTAGCTGACTCACCCGGCTTCGCTCGTGGCCATAAACTATTATATTTTAATTGCAAAGTCTTAGATATGTACATTTAATCTTTTTAAGTATTTTAATCGTACGTACCATTAATTTATTTTATTGAATCTCTACAATACGTTTTCGGAAAAATCCAATTAAAAAAAAATCCACCACGAGAAGGTAACGTCTGCGTAACATTCCGCACCCTTGCCAGCTACTTTTCTAAGCCCCGGTATTTATATGAATACCAAAAGACCTATCGAATTAATCCAAGGTGTTTTATAAATCTTAGAACTGCCGTTGGGCTACCTTATTTCTTCAACACCTCTCTGTAAATTATGTTTGTCGTTTTTCCCTCAGGCTGTAGAACGGACAGACTGCGAGGTGAGCAAACTCTCGAGCATGCCACATATAGTTGGCCATGAGGGAAACAGTCTGCCCTTAAATCAACCCCAGCCCTCATTAAGGACTGACCTTGAGCCTTATTTATCGTCATGGAGAAACAGACCTTCATTGGGAATTGCAGTCGTTTAAAGGAAACCGATAATCAGATATAATAAGCGGGATGCAAAGAATGAACACAGTTTCTCCTTGGCCGCATCCAGTAAGAATTATCGCCTCTATCAAATTCTTTTGGATAACTTTTATCTGCAATCTAGTACCGTTGCACATTTTGGGAGGATTGAAATTCCTTAAGATCATAGCAGGGGCGCCGACTTTTAATGTTAGCTTATGTGAAAGAATGCCTGGGGGATTGAGAGTGTGTAGGAATTCCAGTGACTAATGCACTACTTCTTCCACTACTGAATCTATAGATTTGTATTTCATGTCAAGAGCATTCAACTTAAGTAAAAGGTAAGCATTGATTTCATTACTTACTTACTTAGATGGCCCGACAGTTCGGGGTGGACCTGGGCCTCAACCAACAAACCTCTCCAGCCAGCGCGGTTACGAGCCAGCTGCCTCCAGTTGCGCACGCCAAGTTGGTTGAGGTCTCCCTCCACTTGCTTGCGCCACCTACCGTGAGGTCGTCCTCCACTGCGTCGTCCATCCGGGGAGGATTCGAAGACTTTCTTAGCGGGAACGTTGGGCTCCATACGCTCTAAATGACCCAGCCATCTTAGTCGCTGTATGTGAACTCTTCTTGCTAAGTCGATGTCCTTGTACAGACCGTATAGTTCGGCATTGTACCATTTCCTCCACTCACCACCTATGCAGACGGGACCAAAGATCGCTCGAAGAACTTTTCTCTCGAAATAACCAAGGGCATCTCCATCCGGTTTTGTCAAAGCCCATGCTTCTGCGCCATACAGCAGGACTGGGATGATTAGTGTCTTATAGAGAGTTACCTAAGTAGTTCGAGATAGGGCCTTGCTACTCAATTGCCGTCTTAGCCCATAGAAACAACGATTGGCAAGAGCAATTCTTCGTGTGATCTCCCTACTGATGTCATTTGCGGAGTTCACCATAGAGCCTAGGTAGACAAAACCCTTTACTATCTCAAAATTATATCTGTCTATTGTGGCGTTCTGTCCAAGACGCCGCTGTTAGGTGTTCTTTTTTGTAGACAGCCTATATTTTGTTTTGCTTTCATTGACCGCTAGACCCATCTTTGCTGCCTCGATCTCAATACTCGTAAATGCCTCATTGACGGCCCACTGAGTTCTTCCGATTATGTCAATGTCATCGGCATAAGCGAGTAGGTGTACAGACTTGTAAAAGATTGTACCTCCGGTGTTGGCTTGTGAGTTTCGTACAATTCTCTCAAATACTATGTTAAAGAGATCGCATGATAGCACGTCACCTTGCCTAAGACCTTTCCTGACATCGAACGGTTCGGTGATGTTCTTACCGACTTTGATGGAGCAGCGAGAGTTCTCCATCGTTATTCTGCACAAACGGACGAGCTTGGCTGGGATGCCAAGACTAGACATGGCTCTGTACAACTCGTCTCTATACACGCTATCATAGGCAACTTTGAAATCGATGAACAAGTGGTGCGTATCGATTTTATATTCATGGGTTTTTTCCAAGATCTGCCGTAGTGTGAATATTTGGTCAATGGTGGACTTTCCCGGCCTGAAACCGCACTAATAAGGACCTATCAGGTTGTTGACGATCGGTTTTACGCGTTCACATAATACGGCAGACAGGATCTTATATGCGATGTTGAGAAGACTTATACCTCTGTAATTGGCGCAGTTTAGAGGCTCTCTTTACTTCAGGATCGAGCAAACGATGCTGAGGTTCCATTCATCGGGCATACATTCGTCCGACCAGATTTTACAGATGAGCTGGTGCATGCTCCTTACCAACTCATCTCCTCCTGTCTTGAAAAGTTCAGCGGCAATGCCGTCGGCTCCAGCAGCTTTGTTGGATGTAAGTTTAGATATCGCTATTCTCACTTCATTCTGATCGGGTTGACGGGAATCTTGACTGCCATCATCACTGTTGAATGTCTCATTCTGCCTGACAGCGGAATATTGGTCATCATCGCCGTTTAACAGTCTGTAGAAGTGTTCCTTCCATATCCTCAGCACCGACTACGATTCTACCACTATGTTGCCATAGTGATTTCGTTGATTTCGCTCCGTTCTGGATATCCGCATCCATACCTTGGCTACAACTAGGTAGTGATCCGAGTCCACGTTGGCTCCTCGGAAAGTCCGGACACCCAGAATACTAGAAGAGTGCCTTGCGTCGATCGCAGTGTGTTCGATTTGGTTGACAGTTTTTCGATCAAAGGAGAGCCACGTTCCTTTGTGAATGTCGAGACGTGGGAACCGAGTACTAGCTACGGCAAAGTTTCGCCCCGCCGCAAAGTCGATTAGCCTGAGTCCGTTGTCGGATGTGATGTCGTGCAGGCTGTGCTTTCCGACAACGCTACTAAAGACGTGCTCTCTTCCTAGCTTTGGGTTAAAATCACCTAGGATAACTTTAACGTAGTGACTAGGACATTGCTCATACGTCTTGTCCAAGAGCTGGTAGAAGTCGTCCTTTGTCGCGTCGCCCTTTTTTCTCGTGAGGGGCGTGAACGCATATTAGGCTAACGTTGGCAAATTTAGCCTTGATACGGATAGTCATAAGGCGCTCGTTCACATGCCTGAAACTAAATACTTCTTGCCTAAGTCTGCCTCCAATGACAAATCCGCACCCGAATAGACGCTGTCCTTTTTGTCTGTACCAATCGCCGTAGTAGATGTCGCAGTTTTTCATACTCCTTTTGCCCGGCCCATCCCATCGCACTTCTTGGATGGCGGTAATGTCTGCTTTGAGACACTCTAGGGCCTCCGCAAGTTGTTCGGCTGCACGTGGTTTGTAGAGGGACCTAACATTCCACGTGCAGACAAGAAGATCGTTGTCCTTTTTACGTTTGCTAGGGTCGTCAACAGTAAAATCATCCGTATCCGAGGCTGTTGGTTGCTTCGTAACCGAAGGTTTTTTACGTGGTAGGGAAGTTAATCCGACGGCACAACCACCAACCTGGAGGACCAGATCCTTTTTTTTTGCAACCCCTAAGACGAGGGGCCGGATGCACCGATGTCAGTAACCCACTTCGGGGATATGAGCGCTGCCGTTGGCCCATTAAGGGTTCATCCGCCACCATCTCTTTTTCAATACCCTGACGTAGTATTGAAAATCCTTACAGAGCTCAACTCCGAATATGTCGAAGTAGCTCCGGTAAGGTAACCGCTGGTCTGTAGACGTCACCGTTGATTCCATCGAGAGAATTCATCCGCCGCACGTCATCCTTCTGAGGAGCTCTTGCTAGACTTCTGAGGCGCAGATGTCAGCCAATCAGGTCAACAAGAGATGCCTCGTCCGGTTAAACATATGCGCGGTGAAGTTCACCCAGATGTGCTTGCGCAGGTCTGATTGTTCAGCTACACATATATCGTCAGACTCAGCATACGCTCATCGTTAGTTCACTATCAGATAGCTATCCAGCGGGCACCACGGGGAGGTGATGATGCGATTTTGTCACGCCATGATTGATTTCATTAGCTGCATCATTTTTCCGTGCTAATATAGTTCGCTCCTTTAGCCATGTAATTGGTTTGCTACTGATGTTTTTCAAATCGGGATAAATATTTTCAGTAAGTGCCTTTATGTCGCTTACGATGCGGCACAAACTATTGGGAATTTCTGTTCTTCCATCCTTCTCTTCTATACTTCCCTCGCCTATCTTTAGAAGTATTTGCGCAAACTCTTCTCCACACAAGTTGTGTCCCAAATGTACATATATATATATTTTTTTGGACGTGTCTCTGCTTCGGTTTTTGCCACAATTAGGATGATTTTAGGCAGGCCCTTATTTCGTCAGCACGAGTTCCCCTTGGAACAATCGGAAGAGTTTGTCTAAAGTCACCGGCAAGAAGTACAGTGACTCCAGCCACCAGCATAGTATTACTTCGCAAATCCCTTAGCGTTCTATCTAATGCTTCGATCGCTCTCTTGTGTGACATAGTGCACTCATCCCAAACTATGAGCTTATATTCTCGAAGCACCTCGGCCATATAACTTTGCTTAGATATATTACAAAGAGGAGTTTCGAAAGTATTTAAATTAAGAGGTAACTTGAATGCTAAATGCGCAATCCTGCCTCCCCCCAACAGTGTTGTAGCTATTCCAGAAGAAGCGACAGCAATGGCGTTTTTTCGATTCTCTCTAACCTTAGCAAGTAACAGGTTAATGAGAACATTTTTTCCCATCCCACCTGGAGCGTCTAAAAAGAAAATGTTACAATCTGCTGTTTTAAAGCTTTCAACGATTTCATCATAAATTTGCTTCTGATCGCAATCGAGTAGTGGCTGGTTTTCCAAAATCCTATTGGATAGGTCGTCGATATCATATGACATTTCTCTTAAGTAATCATGGTTGTCAAAAGTTTCAGCTGATACTAAGGGCTGTGGTATCTCTCGCTTGGCAGAAGCACTGACGCAGTGCGAGAGCTTAACTCAATTAACCGCGGGAGCTTCGCTCTCGGATGAGCTGAATGAGGAGTAACGTACCACGAGCTGCACCACCTAATTCAGGGTGTTAAGCGAGATCGTACCTATTGGATGGTTTGCAGCCAGGGGGTATACCAGCTGTATTCGAACGGAGCCTTCCTGATACCAAGTCGCCTCAGGGAGTAACCATGGCCCGACCACATCATGCGGGGCTCTGATGTGGCCGATGAATATTTCCCTAGCTACTCGTGGGAACACGAATAAAGGAAAAGTAAAAAATAAATTAAAATAGATGCGGGATATCTCCGTCACAGAAATGACAAGTTGTCTGGAGAGAGACCTCCGAGACGAAGACTATGACAGGCCAAGCACGAGTCGTAGAAGAACGCCTAAAGCACGCAGAGCACCTCCAGCGCGCTGAGTCAGCCCTAGGCGCAGGAGGAGCAAGGAGCACCACAGGCGCAGAGACAATGAAGCTCCAAGAAGACAGTGGCCTACAGGCACCCAAAAGCCAAGATCCCCGGTAAAGAAGGAATATACTTCCCGGGAGGGGAGAAGACCAGCAGAGAGTAGCAGCCCCAGAGAGCGGCTGCGTAAACCTTCCACACTACCAGACAGGGGTAGGCCCGGTGGTCTAGATGACCCGTTGAGCAAAGTCCTCAGTGGAGCGAGTGTAAAGTGGTACCTGCGCTTCCTAGCCCAAGGTTTCATACCTGAAGAAGCAAGGAAGCTAACCGTGGAAAGAAAAAAGGAGGTAACTGACACTCCAGTAGTACAGGGATACCTAAAATGGGGAAGGGATAGCATCACCCCCCGGAGAAAATTGATAGCAAGCGACATAAAGCTACCAGTAGCGTCAGCTCGGCGGACCCAATCACCCTCTCAGCAGAGAGGAGACACAGAGTAGAGCCAGGCACCAGCTATGCAGGCATAGTCAGAAACCTGCGAGTGGCTGTGGCCCCAAAGGACTACCCGGTGGCAACGCTAAGCACCGAGGAGCAAACGGCGCTTGGGGACGCCATTATATGAAGCAAGCTTCAGTTTGAAGGTATACACTGCAGACTGGGCTTACTACTTGTTGACTGTTACAACGAGGACACAGCTCAATGGCTACTGCAAGCAGCAGCAAGACTAACTGCGTGGAAGGGTGTCAAATTGCGGCGTGTTTGGGAGAAAATATCCGCAAAATCCACACCATCACCGTCTTCCTCCCAAGGAGCTCTGGGCACGACCAGAAGAAGTCGCTAGACCTCATCGAAGCGCAGAACGAGGGGCTGAACACCCACCTGTGGAAAGCGAACAGTAGTCGAGAAGAAGGCAAAGGAAGAGTGGTAAGCTTCTTCATTGACGACAAATCGGCAGAGACGACTGCCAGGCAGGACTGCATAATCCGGCATAGGTTCGGCGAAATAAATGTCTGCGGACTGCGGAACCAGGCAGCCGAAACAGCCGAAAGCCACGTGGGGGAGGACGGAGCACCCGTAGCCAACAAAGGATCAGTAGCCCAAGCAGAGGGAACTGCAAATCCACCTGTCTCCATCAAAGTAACAACACCACCAGCAAAGGCCGAGGAGATCCCCATGAAAAATTTGAAGAAACGCTATGCGAAATCATTCAAAGGGGTCTATGAAGCACACAGAAGTGGTTTAAAATGTTAGGACTTAACGTGAACCCTACCAAAACCACTGTTAAACCCTTCAACAAGAAAAGACAGCTAAAGCGTATGCAACCCATCCTGTTGGAAGGAATCAGGGTTGACCCACAGAAACAGGTCAAGTATCTAGGTAGGTCTAACACTAAACCGCAAACTCCTCTGGAGAGAACATGTAGAAACTGTGGTAACCTAAGCCATCAGAGCACTTATGGTGTGCAGGAACATTTCAGGAAATACCTGGGGTTGCAGCTCAGCCACACTGAGATGGATGTACCTGATGATAGTAAGACCCATCATCACTTACGGGGCAGTGACATTGGTTAACAGAAGAAGGCTAACCACGACGAGGACATCCCTCAACAAAGTGCAAAGATTAGCCTGCATATGTATAACAGGAGCCATGCGAACTTGTCCCACAGCAGTACTAGAAGTTATCGTAGGTATACCTCCGCTACACATAGTGCTAGAGCGAATCGCCAAGGAGACTATATTGAGAATCCGGAAAGAGGGCATCGGGAAAGGAACATGTATCGCAAATAAAGAGCGAGTAACCCTATCCAAATCAGTGCCGCTTCTGGATTGGCCCAGAGATGATATGGTCAGGAAATACTGCTTTGAAAGGAAATTTGACTCAAAGCTGAGCAGCAAAAGAGACTGGAGCAGCGAATCCGATAAATACCAACTCAAACAACACACAATTAAATGGTACGCGGTGGTATCGAAAACATCTACTGCCACTGGGGCAGGAGTGTACGGGCACAGGACTAGATACTCAGAATCACTCAGAATATTCCCCAGTATATTTCAAGCAGAAGTTCACGCGATCGAAAGATGCGCAAAATTCAACCTAGACAGGAAATATCGCGGGTAGGACATCGCAATACTGTCAGACAGCCAAGCCGCTATTAAAGCACTGACCTCGCACGAGATCAGATCCAAACTGGTATGGGAATGTCTCACCAGGATCAACAAACTGGGAGAAACAAACAAAGTAACTCTCTACTGGGTACCAGGACATTTAGGAGTGGTGGGGAACGAAGCAGCTGATGAACTAGCTAGAAACTGATCAGACACGCCGTTCCTTGGAGCAGAACCCTTCTGTGGGATAGGACCCCACAAAATAAGGGAAGACTTAAGGAAAGAGGAAGAGAACAAATGGGCCAAACATTTGGACGATATCCCCCAAATAAGGCAGGCAAAGGAACTTCTGGGAAAATACAACCGGAAAAGAAGCAGAGCCTGTCTAAGAGTTAGTAAGAATCGGCTTCGCATCTTGGCGGGCATGCTAACAAGTCACTGCAGACTTAAGGAGCACCTTAGGAAACTGGGAATAGAGGGAGACGGACACTTCAGATTCTGCAGGGACTTCGCAGAAACACCAGCGCTCCTTCATATGGAATGCGAAGCACTGATCCACAAAAAAAGGAATCACCTAGGTGCCTACCTCTTATCAGAAACGGATTTACCTTCGCTGGATACACTGAAGATACTCCGGTTTGCTGTAGCAGCTGGACTGGAGGTAGTGCTCTAGACCGAGTATATCATCGGCTAGAGCCTTTGTATGGGGGGCACTATAGATCCTTTTATAGGTCGCAGTACACTTGCACCTCACAATAATATACATCTACATCTACAAGGGCTGTGGTAAACCATAGTGCTTAAAATGTTGGAGTCCCATTCCAATTACTAAGTTCTCGAGCAATGTCAAGCATTTGTTATAGACGCAATCCATACTATGTTTTCACAAATTCTTTTTGCAACTGTTTTTTTAAGAACTACAGCCAAACTCTCTCTGTACTTCTTCCAGAGGCGAAGTGGATCGAATAGCTGACAGAAAACCAGCATAATGGCGAAGAGATCCCTTATCTTATGAGGTAAATAGGAGGCAGGAGCTTCTTCTGGTGTCTGGTACCAATGTGTGTCGTCTTCCAATAGTCGCAGAGCCCTGCAAGCTGAGTGGAATGTAGGATGAACCTGACCAGCTACTGTTTTTAAGTCTGAGAAGGATGTAGGCCCTCTAACTTCGGGAAGCAGGAGACAGAGGTAATAGCAATTTGCATTATTAGGATGAACAGTATAAACCCTTCCGAGTACTTGGTCTTTTTTTTACCCTGGAGTGTCCGGGTACCTTTACTCCCTGTTTCCTTCTGCAAAATGTATTATTTCTCCAGACATAATAAAATGGAACCTCGCAATACAGAAGCTGTTTAGCGTAGTCATCGTTTTTGCATAACTCGAAAAATGCCATCAAAGTTGTCTTTGGAGTATTGTTGATTCTTTCCATAACGTTGTCTGTAGAAAAGTACAATCTTTGGCCATTTTCCAAATGAACAGTTAGATGCATAACTGATGGGAAGCGTTCATGTATGGGAAAGCAAAGGATACGCCAAACGGCTTCTGAACTGCTGATGCACCGCCCAGTCTCAGATAGTGTTACCTCATCATTATTTTTTTTCAAAAACAAATGCAACTTGGTCACTTCCTTTATTAATATACTTCTATATTTATTTAACCGATTTTACTGAATTGCAAAACTCAACATTAATATGAGCCAAAAAAGCAAGCGAAAGGACAGGGTTGTAAGAAACCACCCATCGATTAGCGAGATCTATGCCATTTTTATACACTGTAAACCCACCATCTTCGGGAGACCGCCTTCTGTACTGGGGGTAGCCATCATCATCACTCTGTGTATTTTAAATCAATGGACGGGGAAATCGCTTCAAAATAGCCGCCCAAAGAAGGAGGAATGCTCAGGAGATTCGTTCGCCAAAGTTCATTAACAATGCTCATGGCCAGCTTCTTGTGGATAACACAATTCTGCAGAGGTGGCGGCAGTATTGTGAAGAACTTTTAAATGAACAGTTTCCCCGGCTATACTTTCCAAGAGCCACCCCTAACTGTGAAGAAATACCCGACATTACAGTCGAAGAAGTTAGTGAGGTGGTCAAATACTCCAAAAAACGAAAAGCGGTTGGGCCAGACGAGATGCCCTCTGAGTTGTGAAAAAAAATGGGAGTCATAGGGTTCAGATGGCTCAGAATTCTCATCTCCAAATTTGTGAGAGGTGATCCAACGCCGAATCAATGGAGGGAAAGTTACCTTCTCCCTGTATACAAATGGAAGGGTGATACGCGAAACTGTGATAACTACCGTTCGATCAAGCTGATGTCACACACCGTGAAGATTGAGCGGGTATTAGATGGCCGACTGTGAAAAATAATACGGCTATCTGATGATCAGTGTAGGTTTGTCTCGGGTAAATCAACCACAGATGCAATCTTAAGTATAAGGATCATAATGGAAATACATCGTGATTCCTTAAGGGATTTGCATATTGTATTGGTTGACTTTGAAAAGACATTCAACAGACAACCACGAGATCTGATATGGGTGGCGCTAAGACAACGAGGGGTTCCAGAAACCTATGTACAGATGATCATGGACATGTATGAAGGAGCAAATACAAGAGTAAGATGCCCCGCTGGAGTAACCGAAGTATTCCCAATCAAAGTCGGGGTGCACCAGGGAAGTGTTTTAAGTCCTTTGCTCTTTATTACAGTCCTTGATTATCTGCTTGAAGGTAAAGTGATGGACCCCAAGGTACATCAGTTATTCTTTGCTGACGATGGAGGCATCATAAGTGAGGATCCTACATCCCTGCAACGAGCACTTGATGTGTGGGTGGACGCGCTGGAGGGAAATGAGTATCACATTAGTTCAAAAAAGATAAAGTACTTATGCTGCCCGTTCTCTGATCCACTCAGGCCTATTCCAGACATTTATTTGAATGGTACAGTGCTTCCCAAGTGCGAAAAGTTCAAATATTTGGGATCTATGATCAATAGCAAAGCAACTTGTGATGACGATATCAATCATCGTGTAAGCGTATGGTGGATGAAGTGGCGAAAAAATTCCGCTATCTTCTGTGACAGAAAAATGCCACCTAAGTTGAACGAAAGGCTCTACACCGCAGTTGTGCGTCCAGCGCTCACATACGGTTCACAATGTTGGACGATGTCCAAAACGTATGAGAGTAAATTAACGGCAGCTGAAATGAAGATGCTTCGCATGACAGCAGGTGTGACAAAGCTTGATCGTATAAGAAGTTCGAAGATCCGTGGAAGCTTTCACATCAAGGAAACCATCGTACAAAAGATAGAGCGCGACCGGCTCAGCTGGTATTGCCACGTTCAAAGAAGAGATCATTTGAACCCTGTTAAAAAGGCAATATCAATGCACGTTCCAAAGACATCGCGATGTAAGAAATGCAGGCCTATAATCGCATGGATCAGACAAATTCGACGACATCGGCATTTCATTGGCCTCAGTAACCGAGTGATCCGAAATCGGCAGGCCTGTCGATATTTTCTGAGGTCAATTAGGCGTACCCCACAGGCGGATCAGTAGAAATGCGGTGAAGTGGGAGGGTTATGATCTCTTGTTCTCGGATAATAACCTCGCTGATAAAAGGAGGAAGAAGAAGAAGAAGAAGGTCGGGGAAATCGCTTGCAGCAAGAATCTTTCAACATGCAGGGCGAATTAGCATTAAAGGTCCTACAAGGATCGTGTATCATATTACTTTTAACTATATCATAGAGCCCGCCTTATGGGGATCTGTGATTTCGGCTCTTATGATTTCATGAATTTGATTGGGTTTAAGTTTATCCTTTAACCAAAGTAAGATGTGAACATGTGTTAGACCCCGTTTCTGCCATTCAAACGCAATACATACAAAACCTCGCCGCTCCGAAAATAGCACCTTTTGTAAGAGGATGTATCATCTTTTCCACTTTTAAATGGAAAACACGGGCTATCAAGTCATGGCGGTGATTAGCCTTTGATGTTTATGTAGATTTTCTGTTATTTCAATCCATTTGGGATTGCACGTAAATGTTATGAAAAGGTCCGGTTTTCCATAATGCCGAACGTATGTCAACGCATCCTGAGTACGTTCGTGCATATATCATGGTCCCCCAGTGAAGCTTGATAGTAATACAACCATTTTACCAAGATTAGTCACTTAAGCATCAGTTTTCTTCATGGCATTCGGCAGAAGTATGTAGATCTCTACTTTTAATTTGGTTTAGTTGTGCATAATGAAATTTAGTCTCTCAGTTTCTATTTTGGCATACATATCAACCAATAATTGGTTGAAAACGCTGCGAAAATAAAGCGGATGATTGTATTGTCCTTCTCGTTCCATAATGCGGTACGAGTAAAAATTAACAGCTGATATAGTTTTCTTAAGAAGTGCTTTTGTTGTTAGGTCGCACATAGGTTTATTTATAGTGTAGCCGTCTTCACCATGGCAAAATATAAGAGGATACTGGAGGACGTCATAGGCACGATGAGTCTCAAAGATTCGTGATTGCTTGTTGTCTTTGCT